>CM065590.1:499151843-499751843 GCA_033119425.1 Bufotes viridis | reverse complement strand
TCTCTGCAACTGTTGCACCCTCTCCACTTTGATTGATAAAACCAGGCATGATCACATTTACGCTGCTTGGCCCTGTCAACCAAAGTGCAGAGGGCGAGCAGTTGCAGAGAGAGCAGAGCGTCTAGGTGTAATGGTAACGCCCCCGTTGCTCCTAGAGGCTCATTTGCATATATTAAAACATCATTTTTCTCAGGAATGTGGGCACATATGAACATGGAACCAACACAGATGCCTTCAGCTGACAAGCGCACATGTGAAAGGTCAGTCAGCTTCATAGGTACAATCTGCTGACAGGTGCCCTTTAAAGATACTCATTTGCTGATTTTCAGTGGCAAGGAACCAATATCAATGGAATAATGCAATTCGAACACATTCACACCGCTGTAGGGTCTCTGGACCTATAGTCAATTCAGTATTAGATTACAGGGAGGACATGTGAGGCAAGTGTCCAGAGGCCAGTGTCATTTTGGCAGCTGGTGGCCAACACCACCCATCTTCCCTCCCCGGCCTATTCTCCTCATCCAACCAGTTAGCTACTCGACAGCTTTTGTCTCCATGACCTGTGTTTCACTTTGTAGGTCTAGAAGCAGTCTGAAACTCCAGAAAACCAGTGTCCCCTGATATCTCCATAATATAACCATTTTTTATGTGCTTACGACAGGGAGGTCAGATGGGGTATGGATCCCAGAGTTGTTATAGGGGCCTCCACCAACCATAATCCGGTCTATGAGGTCCCATTTGTGTAGATATCGTCCAGCTCGAGGGGCTTGTGTGAGCGATCCTTATATTTTGTGACTTAGAGCTCAGATTTTTGTAAAGTTTTTGAATCGTACACGCCCCCCAATAAAAGTCTGCGCCGTGTGTTACATTTGTGTAAGAAATGTAGATGGAAACAATAGGAACCCACAGATGGTTATGTAGATGGGACTGCAAAAAAAAAGAGTCAATGTGGCGGTCCAAAGCTTCTTGATGTGACTTTTCTATGTAAATAAACCACAATCATTTATTAGACTGTTGTCAGGTTTGTTTGCATGACGTCCGTGAGCAGACCTCAGTGCCACGTTCTATGGCTACTACAGGAGTTGTCACCCATCTTTCCGAATCTGCCCGATTATGGCATGTAACAGTTACAGGAGTGGGGGATGAATCACTGAAAATTACAGTTTGCTCTCAAGACACTAGGAACATTGGGTAACAACTGAAAGGGTTGGCCTATTGCTTGTCACCCAACTTTCCTAGAAACCTGTATAACAAATTAGAGTAGCATATCGCTCCTTTGTCATTCTGAGATAACCTTTCCACCCTTTAAAATGGTTTTGTACTGAAAGTGGACAACACTGGGGAATAGGCTGCAATAAAGAACAAAGCAGTACTGATCCGCTCAGATCCGCTCTGGTTTTCTTGGCCAGGCTCTTTTTACCCAGCTGCTGTGGTGATGTCACACCAAAAACGTGACGACTGCAGCCAATAACTGGCCTCAGTGGTGCACCAAAGACCCCGGTGATTGACTCCAACAGTCACATGTTGACGACGTGACGTAATTGATGCGGCAGGTTAAACAGAGCCCATCCAGGAGAATCAGAGCTGGAATCACTAGGTAAGTACACTCCTCTGCCCAATGCCTATCTATAGACACCCAATCCCGCACAGTCCGTTTTGTGCCCCCACATAATATTTATGCCTCTTTAGTTCCCCCCGCACAGTAGTTATGTTCCCTTAGTATCCCCACACAGTAATTATGCCTCCAAACAGTAGTTATGCCCCCACACAATATTTATGCTCCCTTAGTACCCCCACACAGTAGTTATGCCTACTGATTGCCTCCCACACAGTAGGACTGTCCCGGACGGTTGGGAGGTATATATAACTGTGAAAGATAGGAAAAGTCAGTGTGGGAGCTTTAAACCTGGCTATCAGGGCGGGACTTCTCATTGGCAATTCTCGCAAATGCCAGAAGTGTTGGAGTGGGCCGTCTGCCCCACAGGCATCAAAGGCCAAAACATCTGGGGCTTGGGCTAAGGATGTTTTGCCTAGGGCCCTGAATGCAGTGGGTATTATTACTCCTGGAGATACTGTGGGGGGCATTACTATTGGGCACAATATGGAGGGCACTCCTACTAACAGGGGCACTAATGGGGAGCATTATCACTGTAGTAATGAGGGCATTCTTTGAAAAAACTATAATTGGTGAACCTTGTGGGAGCATTATTAGTATGGGGGCCCTATCTGTACTTTACTGTTATATCTCCAGTATAGTATATGGGGGCATTGGGGAGCAAAGCAGTCACAGTATTGGGGGTAGCTGCAGGATAAGGCCTCTTGCACACAAACGTTCTGCATCCGTTCCGTGCATTGGGGACCGCAATTTGCTTGAATGGGTCCGTGATCTGTCCGCAATGCAAAAAAATAAACCAAGTTCTATTTTTTTCCGGTGCGGAGGCACAGACAGAAACACCACGGAAGTACTCCGTAGTGCTTCCGTGGGGTTCCGATCCGTGCTTCTTTCCGCATCTCTGTGATTGCGGACCCATTCAAGTGAATTGGGTCTGCATTTGTGATGCGGAGTACACATGGGCTAGTGCCAGTGTATTGCAGACCCGCCATATGCGGGCCGCAATACGGAAATGGGAACACAATGTTCGTGTGCAGGAGACCTAACACTGTTGGGTCACCAGGAGGGGCAGGATGATAGAAACATGAGGAATCTGAGATGTCTGTCTGGCAAACTGTGCGGAGATGAGACAAGGCTAAAAGAAGTCGTCATGGCAATCTGGCTGATTAGAGAAGATGAGGAAAGAGAACTTGCATAAGCAGAAGAGACATCACTGGATATATGAGGTATGTGGTGCTGTATACTCCTGTACAGTTGGTAGTACTGTATGTAATGTCCATCCAAATATGCCATTAGCATTGGAGCAGGGGCAGGAAGATGGACTGGGGGAGGGAAAGCACACAAACCCATTTCACATTCACCATACAGCAATTAGGCTTGTCTATTTTAAAAGCTATGTACACCTTTGGGGCAATTTTTTTTTTACTGCATTGTACTAATTTAGAGTTAAAAATCATTTTTAAATTGGTCTTTATTAAAAATATGGCGTTGTGTTTTTTTTTTTGTACAGAGCTGACATGCGCCAGTAGCACCCTTTGGATTTTCTATCTTTTCTGTCAGACGAGTAGCAGACAGACTCCTTATCTCTGCTCTCTGACCTTATAAAAACTCATTATAGCTCAGTTCTTATCTTACTGATAATGTGGCTTAACCACCTCACATCCGCCCATAGGATATAAACGTCCTATGGGTGGATGTTTATCTCTGAATAGACGTTCTGGGAAGTCCATTCAGAGATGGCAGCTGATCCCCCGCTAATCTTGTGCAGCTGCCGAGTGGGGGGCCCGCTGTCAGTGACAGCAGGGCAACCCAGAGAGAAGGCAGGGACAGTTCCCAGGTCTCCCTGCCTTCTAGATCGCTGTATACACAGCACTTAACGAGCGCTGTGTATACAGATCAGGAAGCGCTATGCCGGGGTCGGGAGAGTGCAGGAGCTGTCGGATCTTCCACAGACCTCCATCAGCCCAGCACTATGACTGTACAGCACTGTATACTGCTGTACAGCCTCTCTGGGGGGTGTATTTCCCCTGTAACTGGGGCTACTATGTCAGCCCCAGTTACAGAAGAAATCAGTAGTAAAAAAAAAAAAAAGTTAAGTTAAATGTCCCCCAGAGGTCTTGTATGACCTTATGGGGGAGGCAAAGTGTAAAATAAAAAATAAAAAAATTAAGTGTTTTAAAAAATAAAAATAAAAAAAAGGTTTCACATGTAAAAAAATTCCCCAATTAAGTAATTTAAAAAAATGTTAAAAATAGAAGAAAAAAAAAATAGACATATTTGGTATTGCCGCATCCATAACGACCGACTCTATAAATATATCACATGATCCACCCTGTCTGATAAACACCCTAAAATTTTTTATAAAACTGTAAAAAAAGCCATTTTTGTCACCTTACATCACAAAAGTGATCAAGTGATCAAAAAGGCGTATGTCGCACAAAATGGTACCAATACAACCATCACCTCATTCCGCAAAAAATGAGCCCCCACATAAGAAAATCTTTTAAAATATAAAAATACTGTAGCTCTCAGAACATGGAGACATTAAAACATCTTTTTTTTTTCAAAAATGCTATTATTCTGTAAAAGTGAAATAAATAAAAAAAAGTTGACATATTAGGTATTGTCACATCCATACCAACCAGCTCTATAAAAATATCACATGACCACTACATGTTTATCAATACACACTGTATGTTGACTATGTTGGTAATGTGATTTTTAACAATTGTTAAATTAGAAATGTCATAGTTGCCGATAGCAACCAACCCGATTCCTCTTTTCATTAGAAAAAGTAGGTGAACAACATTCCAAGTGGATTTGGATTTTTTGCTATGGCCAGCTATACCACTTCTAATTTCCCCAATGTTGCTAAATGACCCCATATGTAATATGTTGGTTAGTTCATGCAGTACTATGGGCTAAATGTACTGTATTTTGCTGATGATAGTAACATAGTAACATAGTATATAAGACCGAAAAAAGACATTTGTCCATCCAGTTCGGCCTGTTTGCTACAAGTTGATCCAGAGGAAGGCAAAAAAACCCTGTGAGGCAGAAGCCAATTTTCCTCACTTAAGGGGAAAAAAAAATTCCTTCCCGACTCCAATCAGGCAGTCAGAATAACTCCCTGGATCAACGACCCCTCTCTAGTAGCTATAGCCTGTAATATTATTACACTCCAGAAATAAATCCAGTCCCCTCTTGAATTCCTTTATTGTACTCACCATCACCACCTCCTCAGGCAGAGAGTTCCATAGTCTCACTGCTCTTACAGTGAAGAATCCTTTTCTATGTTTGTGTACAAACCTTCTTTCATCCAGACGCAGAGGATGTCCCCTTGTCACAGTCAGAGTCCTGGGGATAAATAGATGATGGGACAGATCTCTGTACTGACCCCTGATATATTTATACATAGTTATTAGATCTCCCCTCAGTCGTCTTTTTTCTAAAGTGAATAACCTAATTTTGATAACCTTTCAGGGTACTGTAGATCCCTCATTCCAGTTATTACTTTAGTTGCCCTCCTCTGAACCCTCTCTAGCTCTGCTATGTCTGTCTTGTTCACAGGAGCCCAGAACTGTACACAGTACTCCATGTGTGGTCTAACCAGTGATTTGTAAAGTGGTAGGACTATGTTCTCATCACGGGCGTCTATGCCCCTTTTGATGCAACCCATTATCTTATTGGCCTTGGCAGTAGCTGCCTGACACTGGTTTTTGCAGCTTAATTTGCTGTTTATTAAAATTCCTAGATCCTTTTCCATGTCAGTGTTACCGAGTGTTTTACCATTTAATATGTAACGGGTGACTTGCATTATTCCTTCCCATGTGCATAACTTTACATTTGTCAGTGTTAAACCTCATCTGCCATTTTTCTGCCCAAGCCTCCAATCTATCCAGATCCCTCTGTAGCAGAAAACTGTCCTCTTCAGTGTTAATTACTTTACACAGTTTAGTGTCATCTGCAAAAATAGATATTTTACTGTGCAAGCCTTCTACAAGATCATTAATAAATATATTGAAGAGAATAGGGCCCAATACTGACCCCTGAGGTACCCCACTAGTTACAGTGACCCAATCTGAGTATCTACCGTTAATAACCACCCTCTGTTTTCTGTCACTCAGCCAGTTACTTACCCACAGTGTGACGGGAATATTTAGAATAAAAAAGTGTGTTCATATATTAATTTACATGTTCTGTTTTTTTCATTTGTGAAGAACGGAGGACAACCTAGAGGAGGAAGGCTAAGAGTCCCCTCCCCAGCAGTCGAGTGCCTGCGAGGAGGACACTCCCTCTGGGCCAGCTCTGACCAACAGTGCAGAAGGACCCCGCACCTCAGCATCCGGCCCTCCTGCTGCTTCCGGAGGGGATCCCCCCCCCCCCCACACACACACACACACTTTGGCTCTACTCAGCCGGGTCAGAAGACAGGCCATACCTCCTGCCGAAGCTCTAGTAAATACCCAGGTACTGGACTATTTGTCTAGAGCCCGGCTGGAGGAACGTTTAGATCTGTATGCCCGTAGTCTGGCCCATCACTTGCAGAGGCTGCCTCCAGAACGATTGCTGAGAACCAAATCGGCTCTCGGAATCGTTCTGGATGCAGCCACTCCACCTAAAGACCCCATGGAGATGTTTGTGGCCCTGGAGAATTGGTGCCTCCATGGACACATGTTTGGCCCCCGCGCAATGCCAATTCCCCAGAGTTCCCTCCTCCAAGGGACCATTATGGGCAACCTAGTCGGCCATATGGCCAAGAATATCAGGGGGAAAGTTCGTATGACAAGCCTGTCCCCTCCTCATCTCAAGCTGGCCCATTTAAGTACTCTGGCCCCCTTTACAACCCTTTTACCATGGCCCTCAGTTTCAGGGTCCCCCCTCACCACCTGGGCGTTTTTTTAATTTGTAAGTTTTATTTTATATTATTTATTTATGTTATTATTTGGGGGGAAAAAAGTAAAATTGACTATTCTGTGTGATAATAAACAGAGTTTTATTTTCATGATTATTATTGTTTGTTTTCTTTATTATATGCAGTGCATAATGATATTTATGTAGCACAAACACATATACCACATTAATAATTGTAAACGTTTACTATACACTAATATCACCCAAATACACTTATTTTATACTTTATTCAACATATTTTTATTTAGAATACATATCTACAAAACATGTCATAAAAATATAATGTCCATTATGCACACAATAGTAAACACAATACAGACAGAGTTTAGTGACATGACACATGTAGTGATAGTTTTTATTAATTCAGATTAAGGCCAACTACAACTTTATTAATTATGATGGGGAACATGCATACATTTAGGGTAGTTCTAAAATTTGCACTTTATATTAATGAGGTATTAGTACATATTTCACATACCGTGTTCGAAACAATATATGTAAGCAAAATATGTAAGCTCGCAACCCACGTCAAGGATCCTCATCATTTTGTGAGTCCTTAAAGGGAGTCTGTCACCAAAGTTGGACATAATAGACCGCTGACATAGCTTTGTAGCATCACTTTAGATGAATGAAACGGTACCTTTGTTGTCTTCTTCAGCGCTTGACCTGCTTCAAAAACGGACTTTTATTGATATGTAAATGAGGGCTCGCAAGTGCCCAGGGCGGAGTTAAGTTCTTTGGAGCCCAGGCTGCTCGGCCTCTTTAGTTCTTATCCCCGCCCCTGTCTCTGTCTCTGCCCGCCCTTCTATTGCCTTTCTTCCTCCTCCTCTGGTAGCGAACTCCTGCGCCTGCGCTCAGCTTTGCCTCGGCGGGGCATGCGCACTGCGATGCCCACTGTGGGAACGGCATCAATGTAGCTACTGCGCATGTCCACCAGCTTACAGCTGGGTTTGCAGCGCCAGCCGGGGAATGCGCAGTAGCTACATTGATGCCGCTCCCACAGTGGGCATCGCAGTGCGCATGCCCCGCCGAGGCAAAGCTGAGCGCAGGCGCAGGAGTTCGCTACCAGAGGAGGAGGAAGAAAGGCAATAGAAGGGCGGGCAGAGACAGAGACAGGGGCGGGGATAAGAACTAAAGAGGCCGAGCAGCCTGGGCTCCAAAGAACTTAACTCCGCCCTGGGCACTTGCGAGCCCTCATTTACATATCAATAAAAGTCCGTTTTTGAAGCAGGTGAAGCTCTGAAGAAGACAACAAAGGTACCGTTTCATTCATCTAAAGTGATGCTACAAAGCTATGTCAGCGGTCTATTATGTCCAACTTTGGTGACAGACTCCCTTTAACTAAAAAATATAAAAACGAACTAAAAATTAACCATCCAGGTTGTGGAAAAAAAAACAAAAACTGGCAAATACAACCTTCCATGAGTCGAGTACTACTGCTGAAAAGGGAATGAACCGTTAGGGGACATAACATATTCAGAAAAAAACTCCCTCACTCTCAGTTCAGCAGATCCTGATTTTCCAAGTTGGAAAGTGTTTCTTCCTGATGGCGGACTATATACTTGGGCGTCTTCATCAGGTGTCGAGTCATAGGTGCGTATGTAGTTTTGCAGCACTACACACGCTTTAATTACCACATTGACATTTTCGGGGGCCATCTGTATGGCAGAAAAAAAAAACCGCCATCTGCTAGAAAAAATCCAAAAGGCGCACTCCACAAACCTTCTGGCCCTACTTAACCGATAATCAAAAGTGCGCCTCTTTGCATCCAAACCTCTTCTAGGAAAGGGACGCATGAGGTGGGTAGAAAGGACAAAACCCTCGTCCCTTACAGCCACATAAGGCATTGGTGGACCAGAGGAGCAGGAAGGTTTGCTGGCTATGGTACATCCAGTTGGTTGGACTGAAGCCACCGGCCCATTTTGGAAGCCCTGAAGATGCGAGCATCTGCAGTACTTCCATAGAACCCAATATCTACAATTATAAACCTGTAGTTTGTGTCAGCCAAAGCCAACAAAACTACAGAGAAAAACAGTTTATAATTATAGAATCAGGACCCTGAGTTCGGTGGCTTCTTAACTGTTATGTGCTTCCCGTCAAGAGCACCTATACAATTTTGGAATTGAGCCCTCTCCAGGAAGCCCTGGGCTATATCAAGCCACTGCTGCCTGGTTGGATGTGGCAGCACCGAAGCTTTCAGTCTCAACCAAATGGTGGCACATGTAGCTCGTACCACGCCAGCAATTGTGGAGGTCCCCATTCTAAACTCAAAATGTAAGGAAGAAAAAGAATTGCCAGTCGCCAGATATCTGAAATGAAAAACAAATAATAATTAGCACCATTAATACCTAAAAGATCACATGTTTTAATGGCAATGTGTCTGGCAAGTAGAAATAAAATTATACCATACTACAAGATTGGGACTCAATACTTTATATTGAAATCTACTTTAAAGTACGGGAAACCGTTTAGCTACATCAACTTCCAGACCATTACCATATACACAGGTGACGTATCCTCATCAATACAGCCAGGTTTACAAACATCAACCCCCGCGGAACTTGAATCTGGTGTGACTAATAAATGACTTAGTAGTACACCAAATGACTTTATACAAAGTGGCTGGGCAAAAGCACACACAGTTTCTTACTGAAAATGTACCATATACAATACATGTGTACAGGCCACAGACCAAACTGCTAATTTAAGTATTGGCAAACAGTGGGTCATTCATGTATGAGTCGGATAATATAGTCTTACCTTAAAGTTATAATGAAACATTCTTCAGATGACACACTTCGCCGTATGTTGGTGTCCTGGAAAGTCAAGGCAGGCCGCAACTCCCCCAACAGCCGCAGACATGCGGCAATAATTAAAGAACTTAACAGGGTGCGCACGGAGGTCAGAGTACAAACCAACACATTAACCTTTGCTGGCCCGCTGCGAAATGATAGGATGCACCCACATCCGCTTCCTCTGCGGATCCTCCTCTATCATTTCTGGCCGCTCTCCAAAACAATGGAAGACCAGCCAGTGCAAGAACACATGGTCAGTCGATGATAAGGGGAAAGTGGATATCCTGCAAAGGAAAATCCAAAAACCAAACACACAAACCAGCCAAACGACCAAATCTCCCCAAACAAATGCGTCCAAAAAACCAATGCATGCTGGGGGTATTTATATGTGTTTGCAGTAACAGGTGAATCTGGAGGATGGATCAGTTTTTTTTCACATGCTTTAAAAACGCAAAATGCAATAACGCAACGCAACTGCATAAACGGACGGCACACGCAAGGGAAATCACGCGATTATCACTAAACGCACCCTGAATGCATCCGGACTCTCGTGTGCAAAAGGCCTAAGAGTTATTAGATGACCACAAAGTAAAAGCGAAAGTACCAGTCATTCAGCTAGACCAGGGATGCTCAACCTGCGGCCCTCCAGCTGTAGTAAAACTACAACTCCCACCATGCCCTGCTGTAGGCTGATAGCTGTAGGCTGTTTGAGCATGCTGGGAGTTGTAGTTTTGCAACAGCTGGAGGGCCGCAGGTTAAGCATCCCTGAGCTAGACAAACAATTAACTCTTTGTGACAGAACAGCTCAATATATTTATTAAACGTCAATTTAAAAAAATTATTTCTAGCCAAAAATGAGTAGCATGCAATCATTAAAAAAAATTGTGTCCGAAGGTGTACATAGCCTTTAAAATGACAAGGCTTAATTTCATGTCCGGCCCTGGTGGCTATTTTAGATGTCACCAAGCTTTCCCATTTGGGGAGTACTATCTCTCCTTGCGGAGAGTGCTTTCACCAGGATGAGGAGACTTATAGACCATAAATGCTCCTTAGGAATACTGGGAAGAAAGGGATGCAAGTGAGCTTTTAGCAAGCTCTGCCTCCTATGCCAGCAGATGTAAGGCAGCTATCCTATAAGTCAATGTTCAGCTGTTTAAATAGGCCTTGAGACATGACTGATAATAAATAAGCCAGCATCTCATCTGTAGACAGCTGTTTCGGGGTGATTGCCCCTCATCAGTGGAGAACAGAGTGTACTGGCTTAACTGGGTGAGAGGCCTAGGATTTGGGGGGTACTATGCAACCAACGCAAGCCACAGGGGGATAACTTGGGAGGTGTCGTGTACCGAGGAATAATGACAGTTAGTTCTTTACTTAAAGTTTTGACGCTCCCTGCAGTGAAGGGGAGAACAGCACCAGATTCTCCGGTGCACACTATTACAGTATGGAAGATAGGTCTCTCCTTGCCTGTCTTCGGCTTAATGCTGAGATGAAAGTGTTCTCCCCTGGGCCGTGGAGCCCAGGAGAGCTGAGAGGAAGGGGCCCTCTCTTTCCCCTGCTCCTCACGCCACTACTACTCCTCAACCCCCACCCACTAGGTCTGACCTGAGCTATATATATTGTAGTGCTATCCCCATCTAGTGGTGGAATATGTGCAGTGCACCTAACAGCCTGTTAACTGGGATTTATCAGCTATATCATAGGAATATGCTAATAACATAACATGGAACATGACAACTTTGCAGTGACCAATACACACATCAAGTGGGACACTGCACTATCTCTCCTTACGGATAGTGCCTTAATCAGCATGAGGAGACTTATAGGCCATACATGCACCTCTGTTTCCTCTGCAACAGCTGTCTGCAGATGAGGTGCTGGCTTATTTAAAATCCAAGTCATGTCTCAGGGCCTATTTAAAGGGTCCAACATTGACTTATAGGATAGCTGCCTTACATCTGCTGGCATAAGAAGCAGAGCTTGCTGAAAGCTCATTTGCATCCCCTCTCCCCAGCTTTCACTGAAACAAATAAACTTGAGAAAGCTCTGAACACATTCTTAGGGCTCATTCGCACTGCCGTACGTGGGCCATTCCATGCATTGGGAACCGCAATTTGCACGGGCAACCTCCGTACGGCCGCTGGGATGAATCCAGACCCATTCAACTTGAAGGGGTCTATATTTGTCCGTTCCGCAAAAAGATAGAGCAAGTTCTATCTTTTTACGGAACGGAAGTACGGAACAGAACCCCACGGATGTACTCCGTAGTTCTTCTGTAGTGTTCCGTTCCGTGATTCCGTTCTGCATCTCCGGATTTGCGGACCCATTGAAGTGAATGGGTCCGCATCCGTGATGCGGAATGCACACTGAACTGGGCCGTGTATTGCGGATCCAGTCCGCAATACGGCAACGGGCAGCACACGTTAGTGTGCATGAGCCCTTAGTGGGCTCAGCAGAAGGGCTCACGCACATGACCGCGCTGTGTTTTGCAGGCCGCAAATTGCGGATCCGCAAAACACGGATGCCGGCCGTGTGCGTTCCACAATTTGCGGAATGGAACGGGCCGGCCATAATAGAAATGCCTATTCTTGTCTGCAAAACGGAGAAGAATAGGACATGTTCTATTATTTTTGCGGCCCCACGGAACAGAGCCACGGATGCAGGCAGCACACGGAGTGCTGTCCACATCTTTTGCGGCCCCATTGAAGTGAATAGGTCTACACCTGTTCTGCAAAAAATGCGGCTCGGATGCGGAACCAAACCACGTTTGTTTGCATGAGCCCTTAGGTCTCTTGCACACGAACGTTTTTTTTCCCGTTTCCTTTTTTTTTTTGCAATCCGTATACAGACGGTATATGGAACCATTCAGTTCAATGGATCCGCAAAAAAAGCGGAAGGTACTCCGTATGCCTTCCGTTTCCGTATTTCCGTTCCGTTCAAAGATAGAACATTTCCTATTATTGTCCGTATAACGAACAAGGATAGGACTGTTCTATCAGGAGCCAGCTGTTCCGTTCCGCAAAAAACAAAATGCACACAGACGTCATCCGTATTTTTTGCAGATCTATTTTTTGCGGACTGCAAAATACTGAAAAAGCCATATGGTCATGTGCATGAGCCCTTAGTCTAAGGGTATTTGGCATTAAGCTTCCAAATTTAAGAGTCCAGCACTTCATGTCTCAAATAAGTGACCTGACTAGTGTTGATGTTGAGCGAACTTGTGTTTTAAGTTCTGCGTCCAAAGTTCGGCTTTGGGTTACCGAAGAATCCTGTTATAGATTCCGCAACCACGGACCATAACTGAATTTGGATTTCATAACGGGATTCTTCGATAACCCGAACCCGAACTTTGGACGCAGAACTTAAAAAACAAGTTTGCTCAACACTAGACCTGACGATAGAGGAGTCTGTGTTGGGATAATTCCACTATATCTGAACAAGGCAGGGGGAATCTGCTGTGCTTCAGACCTAAAGTACCCCGACCATATGAGGGGACGCCATCAGCTGCATGTGCAGGATGCGTGCTGGGAGACAATTAGTTATAATGACACCACTGTATCCTGGGTCACAGCACAAAGAGCTGGTAAAGAAGGCGCCGCAGCGGAAATCATATATAACAGATGACATAGTGAGACCTGGAATAAATCAAAGTGCCCCACTCATACTAAATATAGGGTGCCCCCTTCAAATTCTATGCCATGCCTCACCTCTTCAGACTACTCAATGGCAATTCTGCCTACTAGGCCTCTTTCAGATCAGCGATACGGAGCTTTTTGTGTTTCCTGAGAAGATTTTTTCTTATGGATGTCATCAGTTTTATGCATTTTATGAAGAATAAGGGCCCGGCTATTCAGCGGCAGGAAAGTTCTGCGACATTTCATGTGATGAATGTCAATGAAATTGCTATGAGACATGCTCTGACTGCAACGCAACAGTCTCAAAAAATCCATCCATCGTTGCATTTTTCTGCGACTGTCGTGTTGCAGTTGCAATATGTGGCATGTCCCATAGTGACACATTTTTTGTTTTCAGACAGCAATCCTTTTTTTCCATGCATATGGTCGTTATATTGATGATATGTTATTAGTTTGGCAAGGAAAAACATGTGACATTTCATCCTTTGCGGCATATTTAAAAAAGCTTAACGCACATAGTGATCCAATGTCTATTGTTTTCCTGGATTTATGGTCACAAGCTGATATTACTACGGCAAAAGTCTTGGCATGCACGTTTAGAAAAAATACTACAGGCGATACCACTCTTTTGGCCACATCCTGTCATCCGGTACGTGTTATCAAAAATATCCCTAAAAGGGAAATGATCAGGATAAGACGTAACTGCTCGAATATTAATATCGTTAAACTTGAAGCGGACAAGGTGACAACCAGGTTACAGACAAGACAGTACGCACTGGAGAGTATAGCGAACGCAAAACGATTAATGCGGGATGGAAAGGCTTTAATATCTCCAGACACTGCTAGAAGTAAGGCAAGTTTTAAGAGGAAAGGTTATTTTAAAAAAGGATACCAGTCACAAAGTTACTCCAATCACCTTTGTCACGGGGTTCAGTAAGGAATACACACAGTAGCATCATCCGACGACATTTATCTGTCTTGAATAGTGTTGAGCGCGAATATTCGAATCGTGAATTTTAAATGCGAATATCGCCACTTTGAGAATTTGTGAATATTTAGAATATAGTACTATATATTCGTATTCGCAAATAGTGTTGATCGCTGATATTTTAATCGCGAATTTATCGCGAATATCGGCAATTAGCAACATCCCTAGCAACCAATAGGAAAGTTGCCTACCCCTTAGTGTTGATCACGAATATTCTACTCGCGAATTTATCGTGAATATCGGCACTTACCAACATCCCTAGCAACCAATAGGAAAGTTGCCTACCCCTTAGTGTGGATCGCAAATATTCTACTTGCGAATTTATCGTGAATATCGGCACTTACCAACATCCCTAGCAACCAATAGGAAAGTTGCCTACCCCTTAGTGTTGATCGCGAATATTCTAATTGTAAATTTTTATCGCAAATATATTACATTGCCAATTTTCGCAATCAAGTAAATAATGACTGGAGATCACGAATTCTCGAATTTGCGAATTTATGGCGATTATTTGGCCAAAATTTCACTAAATATATATAAATATGAGTTTGAATATTGCCTATGCCGCTCATCACTAGTCTTGAACTCTGACAAGGAGTGCGCTAATGTAGTGTCAGCAGGAGTGAGGTTTGTTGCGAAAAAAGCTCCTACTATAGGACAGAAAGTTAGTCGAAGTTTGTTCCATGATCGCACTACAAATAAATGCACTTGGCTCTTACATAAAGGAAGTTTTAAATGTGGAAGTAACAGGTGTACCTGCTGTAATGATATGACTGTGTGCCAAACTATTACTTCTTTTTTTTAAATCAGATCTTTTTTTATTGCACAAATTTTAAACATGAAAGCATGTTACAGAGAATAGACATGTTGTATCATAAAATTGGACATACAGTTTCAATTCAACTATACAATATGATACATCAGTGTACACATATAGATTGATAAGCTTCTGCTCAATACCCTTCCCCCCTTCCCACCCACCCAACTCCCGCTTCAGCACTCTATGGACTATCATAATATCATCTGACGTTGAACGTCCAGCGGCCCCACAACTTTTCATATTTTTGAGGACAACCCCTCAAACTATTACTTCTACAGCATAGGGCGCCAGTCATATGATACAGTAATACAGAATATGCTGTTCATGTCATCACCTGGAAAGATTGTCTGCTGCAGTACGGAGGCTGTACCACCAAACAGTCAGATCAAGGTTAGACATTCCTCAAGACGCAAAATGTCTCAGCGACAACCTTTCACTTTGCCACCGTTCACAACAGCAGTACAGCTGCGTTTGCGGTACAGGGAGGGGAAGAAGTCTCTCTACCTATCAGAGGGGGCAATCGCAGACAGAAACTAAGCATTATGGATGTTTAGATTAGGAAGCTGTGTCCCGAATGGTCTGAATAGAAAACATGATTTAGTTCTTCAATATAGATGAATGTTTTTATTGCTGGATCACCACAATTGTTTTCCCTCCCCCTCCTGCAACCATGTTTTTTTCTATGTCTGAGAAACAAGTGATGGGGATCATTCCATTGTGTTGGGTTCTACTCTTGTCTATAAGGAGGGGATTAATTTTAACTTTTGCATGTCATGATGAAGGACCAGCACTTTTAGGTCCGAAACGCGTAGACTGCATAACTGACCAGCCTTTGATGTCTGGATTTTATTCCTAATGAATAAAGATTACTTTTTATGGGAAGCTGGATTTGTTCATCTTTTGAAATTCAAGCACGACTACGCCCAGGTCTTTTTTTCCGTACTTCCCCAAAAGACAATGCAGGTGAGCGCTGCAGTACTTCCTTTTTCTTTGAAAAACCATTGACGTACATTATATCAAATATTGCGCAACTTTCTTGTGGCACGACACCTCTCCATGTAGCCGTACCCTTTTGTGCCATGCGACTTGATGTTGTGCAACACATGATGCTGTTTAGCCGGACCCTTAGGCTTCCAACGTGCGACCAGCGCTGCAGCCATTGAACTGAATGTGGTCGCAGCGTGACTTGCAGTCCTAGAATTTTTGCAATTCTGATGTCGCTGTCACGGAAGCTTGCAAGTCACACTGCGACCCCCTTCAGTTCAATGGCTGCAGTGCTACACAGTGTCACAGCCAAGACCGCCATATAGGTCCCGCCTTATACACCGCTTCTCCTAGCAACCATCTGTGAAAAATAAACCGTCCTTCAGTGTGCTTCAGTATTTTTTCACTGACCCATTGACTTGAATGGACTACATAAAAAACTGATAAAGAAAGAACACGTTTCGATTTTCCCTGGATGGACCAATAGTCCACTGACTTGCAGGAATCTATTAGGGGTCATGTGCTAGTGTTCTGTGACAGTCCTTTGGCCTGGAAAAGTCGCAAAGTCGCAAAGCTTCTCTCATATTTTGTGGGCAGGAGGAGGTGGGACGTGGGTTGGTGCTCCACGGCCCAACTTATTTAACGTGCGCAAGAAAATTCGCACACATTACAGAAAACTACTCCAGCTCCCGGGTGAAGTAGATTTCAGTTCTGGTAATCGGACAGCAGAGGGCTGTGCCACTTAGGGTGCATTCACATAAGTGTATGTATTATGCGGTCCACAAAAAATACAGATGACGTCTGTGTGACGTCCGTGTTGCATCCATTTTTTTGCTGATCCATTGTAGCAATGCGTATTGTTATCCGCAAGCTGGACAAGAATAGGACATGTTCTATCCTTTTTGTGGGACTGCGGAACGGACATGAGGATGCAGACATCACACTGTGTGCTGTCATTGAAATGATGGGGTCCACATCCAATACGCCAAAAAATGCAGATCAGATGCAGACTGAAACTACGGTCGCGTGAATGAGGCCTAATAAAATGGTTAGATCTTCCGCCAGTGGGGTTTTAACTAAGACCAGAGTGGGAAATTGCGGTCTTCAGTAAATGACCCCCATTGACTTTAAATTATGTGTCACTCTTCGGACCAGATGCTGTCTGTTGTAAAAAATGGATACCACCCAGGCGGAAATATCGCCTGTGTAAAATTAGCCTAAATGTAATACTATGGGGGAGATTTATAATTTCCCTGAAAAGTAGTATTAACTATGGGGGTCATTTATCAAACTGGTGTAAAGTAGAACTGGCTTAGTTGTCCATAGCAACCAGTCAGATTCCACCTTTTATTTTTGACAGCTCCTTTGAAAAATGAAAGGTAGAATCTGATTGGTTGCTATGGGCAACTAAGCCACTTCTACTTTACACCAGTTTGATGAATCTCCCCCTATGTGTTTGCGACTTTTGAAAAAATTGTCACATCTCTCAGATTTTAGGCTAGGGCTATACAGCGGCATGACTTATTGTCGGGCGACAGAAGGGCTACATCAGCATTGTGACGAGTCGTGCGACATTCATGTCACACCCATGTCGTGCAACATTTATTGTAATGATAGTCTATGGTGTCGCACTGCGACATGCGACTGCGATGTGACAGTCACACAAAAATCCGCTTTGGATGGATTTTTTTTGACTGTCATGTTGCAGTCGCAACCTGTCGCATGCCACAGTGCGGAACATATCACCGGATAGCCCTAGCTTTACGCTGCCCTTGCCACTTTCCCTAAAGGGGGTGTGACAAGGGCGGGAAGGGGGCGTGGTCAGCCACTCCGACTAATTTATCTTCATTTATGCCAGCTTTCTGGCGCAAATGAAGCCAGATATCTACAGCAGCTCTGAGCTGTCGTAGATTCCTTTTTAGGTGCACAGACTGCAGGAGGATGTGTTTAATATACGGCGAGGCGTGCACCTTGTCAAAAATTAAGGATATCACAACTAGAGCAGAAAGTGTCGGTCTTGATAAATCTCTCCCTATATCTCTCTCCCCAATAATTGCAGATTTAGGGCTCATTCACAGGACCGCATTAATGGGTCCGCATTTTCTATATAGCGCCGGCCCTGTGCGTAACAGAGAAAATATGGAACGCCTTCGGCTGGTATCCGTGTTTTGCGGATCTGTAACGACCCAGAGCGGCATTACCACCTTTGCGTCTCGCTATTATCTCTTATAGGCTAGTGCAGGGATCAGCAACCTTCGGCACTCCAGCTGTTGTGAAACTACAACTCCCAGCATGCAAACATGCTTGGCTGTTCTCACAACTACCATGGAAGAAAATGGAGCATTCTGGGAGTTGTAGTTTCAGAACATCTGGAGTGCCGGAGGTTGCTGATCCCTGGGCTATTGTAATGTCACTCTGTGTATTTATTTCCAGGTCCCGCACGATGTGCATTTCCTATTTTGTTATGTAACTGTTCACCTGTATTATGCCTGGTTCACCAGCAGATGGCAGCATAAATGGCAGAGCTACATTTACGTAGAATGTAGCTTTCCATTCCATTCTAACCCCCCTCTGTGGTGTGGTGGGCGTGTCCCACTTGCTGCAGGGAGGGTGGAGTTCTAGTTAGAGAAGGAGTTGAGAGTACCCCTGCTAGGGAAATGCAGCAGGGGCATGTCCCTGTTGGACGAGCCCTGCCTAGACCAGCCAGAGCACCTTCAGCTCTGCTGGATCATGGAGGCAGACAGCTGGAAGCCTCAGAAACCAGGAGTAAAGTGTTCCCTGGACAAAGCTAGAGACAGACCAGTCTACAAAGTGAAGTACAGCCTGAAGAAGAAGCTGAGTTCTATAGTCAGCCTGTCAGCACAGCAGAGTCAGAGAGCAACAGACGTAGCAGAGAGGAGTTTGCCTGCCACAGTTAATGCCAAAGCCTGCTGGGAACCAAGACAAAGCCTGCAAATCGTTGGAGGAACATTTATTGAAAGTAAAGCTGTTATCAACTTCATCACAAGTTATTTCTTCAATCCCTCAATTATTCCCTCTATCTTTCTGCTTTCGGAGGGCAACGCCTGGGGTTTCAGCGTATCCAGGTAGGAGCACCGTGACACGTGCACAACACCTTAAAGGACAATATAGGCTACCCTACACCACGCTCGCATTCCTACACCTGGGTACCATCTATCAACAATATCACTGAAAGGGGCCCTGTGCCCTTGTTGCTTTACTGCAACTGGCGTCACGACAAACATGTACTTTAAGGGACCCCTTGCCGCGCGCCCGACGACTGCAGGTCCGCAATTTGCGGACTGCAAAACATGGCACGGTCATGAGAATGCACCCTCAAGAAACTGGGAAAGGTGGCTGACGACACTTAGGCCCAGTTCACACAGTGTTTGGTCAGTGTTTGATCAGTGATTTTGATCAGTGAGCCTAAACCATCTGCAGGTCAAAAACCCAGAACAGGAGCAAATTTTTCCATTACACCTTATCTCTGTGTAGGTTTTATTCCTGGTTTAGATTCAGTCATGAATGAAAATCAGGGACCAATCACTGATTGCATGAACTGTGGCGCCAAATTATAAAAAGAGCGTCTGATACCAGTAATTGAGGGTCTTATTAACATCACTATTCCAGTTTTTGGCATAAAAAAGTAGCAAGATCCCTTTTTGCAACTTTTTAAATATCCGCGTGACAATATTTTGTTGCATGGCCGTCTTTAAGCGGTCCACGCCCGTGGGAGTTGTGGGGGTTGGGCTGCAACATCGGCCCTGGCAAACTTACTAACATTTACACCTAGAAACAGGTATAAAAGAGGAGTGAAGATGACTCCAGTAGGGGCTTGCCTAGTTCTCACTTCAGGCGCACAGACCGCTGGAGGATGCGCCCTATTTATGATGATGCCTGAGCCTAGTCATAAATTAGGGGCTTCCTCCAGCAGATCAGAGTAAAAAGCCGGCCTTTGATAAATGACCCCCATTGTTTCCAGAGGTTGTTAGCATTGGGATGTGTGACATGAAGTCAAGACCATGGGATCAGGGGTTTTCTAGACCTCACTGAAGAACACTACCCTCAGCCGATCCTCACCATGAATGGCGGATAACAGAAGACAATAGATAGCACTCAACCTCCAAGTCAGACTGCAGAGCAGTTACACGGATGACACAGTGATGCCCATTTGTTGTGATTGTGGTTAGTTAATGAACAAAAGCAGCTTTCTTCCTATCAGTCATGGGTTGTGTTAGGCTGGGGGTGAAGACATCAGATGACTTCCTCATATGCAGAGTACACAGCCGTAAAGGTTAACTGTGCCCTGCTGTGTTTTGTATATTTGTGAAAAATATTTTGCAGTGAACCATCACCGACAGCACTGCCTCTGTGGTTAGAATTCCAGAACCTGGAAACAGTCAATACAAGACACTTACTAATGTATTGTGATTCTCCATATTGCCTCCTTTGCTGGCTGGATTCATTTTCTCATCACATTATACACTGCTCGTTTCCATGGTTACAACCACCCTGTAATCCATCAGTGGTGGTCATGCTTGGACACTATAAGAAAAATGCTAGCCTCTCTGGTGGCCGGGGCCGTGGGAGCGCACATGGCCTGGTGCTGTTTTTCTATAGTGTGCAAGCACGGCCACCGTTGCCGGATTGCAGGGTGGTCACAACCATGGAAACTTTCTCTGCTTAATTACTGCTACTTGCTGAAGTGGCAAAACCACTTTAAGGGCTCATGCACACGACCATGGGCCAGCCGCATGCGGATCGCGGACCCATTCACTTGAATGGGGTCCGCGATCCGCATCGATGGTCCGCACTGCAAAAAAGTATTGCATGCACTACTTTTTTGCGGAACGGAAGCACAGAACGGAACACTACAGAAACACTCCGTAGTGCTTCAGTTCCGTGGTTCCGTTCCATTCCGCACCACATCTCCGGATTTGCGGACCCATTGAAGTGATGCGGAATGCACACGGCCGGTGCCCCGTGTATTGCGGACCCGCTGTATGCGGGCCGCAATACGGCCACGGCAGGGCAACGGCCGTGTGCATGAGCCCTTAGCCTCATGCACACGGCATGTGTTGGCTGGTGGCCTGAAAACAGCGGGTCTGCAATATACGAGCACCGGCCGTTTAAGCACCGCATCACAGATACGGATCCATTCACTTGAATGGTTCCACAATCCGGAAGAAGCGGTGCAAAATGGGGCACAGAACCCCGCGCATGCACTACTTTTTTTGCGGCGCAGACCATCAGATAACGATCGCATGGTTGGCATTCGTGTATATCCGCAGCACGGGCACAGGCCAACAACGGCCGTGTGCATGAGGCCTGAATCAAAGTAAAACTTTCAGCATTTTCAAAATCTCTGCTTGCTGACAGTGAAAAGACATTGAGACCAAGTCCTGCTCAAATCTGACAGGTACATTTTCATAGATGTAACCATCTCTAATAAACTAACTATAGGCAGATTCCTTTTACATGCACTGACATGCTGTAGCAAACCATCAGGAGAGAGATTTGTGTTTAGCTCACAGAGGATTGTGCATACTGGACCCAATTGTAACAAACTCTCAACTGTGACAAGTATTAGTTCTGGGAGAACATTCATGCTCTAAATGTACACAGCAGTGTACCATTTACTGAACAATTAATAATTAGACATGCTCATTGATGGTTTCCAGACAGCAACATGTCGAGCTGAATGTTAAAGCGGCATGAAGAAACAAATCCGGTTGGTATTTAATGGGCATCTGTCAGCAGATTTGTACCTATGACACTGGCTGACCTGTTGCATGGGCGTTTGGGCAGCTGAAGACATCAGTGTTGGTCCCATGTTCATATGTGCCGGCATTGCTGAGAAAAATGATGGTTTAATATATGCAAATGAGCCTCTAGGAGCAACGGGGGCGTTACCATTACACCTAGAGGCTCAGCTCTCTCTGCATCTGCTGCGCCCCCTGTCATTCGAAGTAGATAAAGGTCTTTTTTGGCTGGTCCCTGGATCCAGGACAGGCTGAGCTCTCAGCTCACATTTTGCATGTGTTCTCACTTCTGTCTTTCTATATAGAGAGGGTGACACCAGCCCCATCTAGTGGTGGCTGTGAGCAAGGAATGTTAATACCTTGTACATTTATATAAAGGCATATATTACACAGAAATACATTACTCTGCGCTTTGCGGTGTATGGCTACGCTGCAGTGGGATGCTGTAGGTGTACATAAGATTTGTCTAATCCCATACACTTTGCTGGTACTGTATTACGCCGCGTTTTTTCCGCATGATAATCCATTAGGAAAAAAGCCCATAATCCGTGATGTGTGGTATTAGCCATAGGGGGATTTATCAATGGCATTTTTTCAGGAAAACCTGTTGAAAAAAAAAAGTCTTAAAAATGCCTTTGATATGCTAAAACTACATATCCAAGTAAAAAAAAAAGTGTTAAACATTGCCATACTAAATCTGTTTGTGAAGAGGCTCTTGAGGTTATTGCAGCTCCTCTGGTCACAAATTGCAGGGATGTGAAGGGAACCACAGCAGGGATGCTACCGCTAGTTGCACTACACAGCAGTGCCCTTGGGTTTTCAGCTGTGGACCCCTCTCCCATTATTTGAGAATACTCTAAGACCGCTTTCCCACAGGGGAGTTTTCCACGAGGGTGCAATGCGTGACGTAAACGCATTGCACCCGCAAAGAATCCTGACCCATTCATTTCAATGATTTTCACACGACTGAAATGTACTTTACGGTCCACAAAATGCGCACGACTGTATGTATTTTACGGTCCGCAAAAAACGGATCCGCAAATAATATGGATGACGTCCGTGTGCATTCTGTGCTTTGAGAAACGGAACAGCTGGCCCCTAATAGAACACTCCTATCTTTGACCGTAATGCAGACAATAATAGAACATGTTCTATTTTTCTGCGGAACAGAAATGCGGACATGCAGAGACAGAATGCACATGGAGTAACTTCCGTTTTTTGCGGACCCATTGAATTGAATGGTTCCGAATATGGTCCCCAAGAAAAAACGGAACAGACATGGAAAGAAAATACGTTCCTGTGCATGAGCCCTAATACAGATAAGCGGTGCCAATTTTTCATGACACCTTCCAGTAGTGATGAGCGAATCGACTTCGGATGAAACATCCAAACTTTGTTTGAATACTGTACGGAGCGAGCGCTCCAGACAGTATTAGAATGTATTGGCTCCTATGAGCCGAAGTTATAACTTTACGAAGTCTCGCGTGACTTCGGGTAATAACTTCATAACTTGATTTCTACTGTAAAAAACCGAACCCGAGTTCGCGAAATGTTTTTTACAGTAGAAATCAATTTATGAAGTTATTACCCGAAGTCATGCGAGACTTCGCAAAGTTATTCGGCTCATAGGAGCCAATACATTCTAATACTGTCTGGAGCGCTCGCTCCGTACAGTATTCAAACAAAGTTTTATGCGAATCGACTTTGGATGTTTCATCCGAAGTCGATTCGCTCATCCCTACCTTCCAGGGGCTGATAATGTGCAGCTTCCTAATGTATAGACCAAGGTCAGACACACGTGTCAGACTGAAGACCCCTGGGCGCTGGGATTATCATGTGAGCAGATGAGTTTCAGTGGGACTTGCTAATTTTGCGCTTCGCTGATTCTGTGCTCTCAGGACAATTTCATTTTTTAGACCAAGGAAGTGAAATCAAATCCAGGTTATTAAAGTCCTCTAAAGCGGCCATTGTAATAACCATTGTATTCATCATTCTATAGAATTTCCTGCAAATACTACATCGTAGCTGGTAAACCGTGACCGTGTACAAGGTCACTAATATCATAAATAGGACAGCCTAATAGGATTCTGCACACTTAAAGGAGATGTGTCCCTTTAAGGCCTCATGCACACGGCCGTTGTGCGGCCGTTCCGTGCATTGGGGAACGTAATTTGCAAAATACGTGCAGCGGCCTGGACGGATCGAGACCCATTCAACCTGAATGGGTCCGTGATCCGTCCGCACCGCAAAAAAATAGAACTTATTCTATTTTTCTGCGGTGCGGAGGCACGGACAGAAACACCACGGAAGCACTGTGTAGAGCTTCCGTGGGGTTCCATGCCTCTGTTCTGCACTGCAAGTGAATGGGTCCGCATCCGTGATGCAGGGAGCACACGGCCGGTGCCCAGTTATTGCAGACTCACTGTTTGTGGGCCGCAATACCCACCTGGCCTGGCAACGGCCGTGTGCATGAGTCCTAAGACTGCATCTCTCCGTGGTGCACAGCTCACTCACATGCATGGCTGGGAGGTTGATGGCTGTGGGGCAGTACATCCCAGGCTAGGAAAGGACTAGGTTAACCCATGGTCACCCGACCAATGTCTGGATCACGGTGTGCAATAAATGCCTTCAAACACACGTACTGTATTCACACAAACATCAATAAATCAATAGACTTTACACTTTACACTGTCCCTCTCCTGTCAGTATTCCCTAGCGGCTTCTCTGATACCCGTTACACCCTACTGGAATAGCAGTAACGACTAGTTCTACAGAGGAATATCTAATCCATTTTTGCCAGATGGAAAAACATTTCCGACAGTCAGGATAGACATTTTTGCTCCCTGTCACCAGAAATGAACGTTTTCAATTGCAAAAAAAAACAAACAAAAAAAAAACAGAATGGCAAATCGCATGGGGTAGAACTAGAGATAAGAGAAATCCTTGAAAACAGTTCAAAAAATTTGATTTGTGTCCGAATCGATTCTACATGAATCAAATACGCTCCAATCGGTCTGAAAATTGGCGTATGACACTCTCAGGTTGGATAAGTTAAAATCTGAAATTCGGGCATTTTTTATGGCATTCACCATGCGGAATAAATGACACGATAATTGTATAGTTCGGGTAGTTATGGACCTGGAGATACCAAATAGGTGGAGGGGATTTTCTTTTTTTTTTCAGAAAAAAAATCATTTTATTCCATGTTAGAAGGTGTGCCGAAACAACCTGCCGGAAGGCTGTGCCGGCAGTGTGCCACAGGCCATAGCCGAATACAGCTGTATACTGCAGGATCCCTATTGACCATAATGGGATCTGAGGGGGGTCTGGCTGCTTTCCGGCATAAATGGCGCCTTCTGGCCAAACAAATACTGCTGCATTCAGGCATGTATGGCCAAAACCCACCGGATCCCATCATAGTCAATGGCAGATACAGTACTGTGTTCCTTTTCTGGAACTGACTATCGGAGTTGATTGGCGCTTATGTGAACCTACCTTTAATTCTTTTTTTTTCACCACTTATCACACTGCCCCGTTGTCGCCATCTTCCGGTCCACCGCTTCTTCGAGCAGTGCATGGCCGTGGTCACGTGCTCCCCTCCAGCCAATGACTGGCTTCACTGGTGATATGGCCACAAGGAGCGGTCACTGCTGAAGCTAGTCATTGGCTGGAGCAGAGCATGTGACCATGGCCATGGCAAGACGGATCTAAAACATGGGAACCGGAAGATGGAGTCAACGGAGCCAACGAGGAGGACTGGAGCGACCTGGAGCAGGTAAGCAGGAATCTTCTGTTTCAGGGGGCAGGCTGGGGGCACTTGCTTAAAAATTTATTTTGCTGGAAAATCCCTTTAAAGGGGATATCCGAGACTAACAAATGCCCCCCCATATGCCCTACCCCTCACAATAAATATACTTACCTGGCTCCCCACGTTGCTCCTGGTCCCCGCACCACCGCAGCTGCTTCTCCCCGTATGAAAACATCCGGTGTCGGGGGTACAGACAATGGCAGATGGGGACGAGCTCCCCTAGCGCCACCCGCGATGCTTGTGAGGCTCATCCCTGTCACCGCCTGCCACTGGCTGCTCTCCCCCGACACCAGATGTTTTCATACGGGGAGAAGCAGCTGCGGCGGTGCGGGGACCAGGAGCGACGCGGGGAGCCAGGTAAGTATATTCAGTGTGAGGGGCCCGGGTGTATGGGGGGGCATTGCCTCCAAAACATCCCCGACCTTTTACCTATGTAAACGTTGGTGGTATTTTATGATGGGAAAGGTGGCAACCCTACCCCTACCTACCCCCCGCATGCTCTGACTCTCAGCTCAGTGAATCTTAACTGGGGTTGTCTTATTTCAGCAAATGGCATTTATCATGTAGAGAAAGTTAATATAAGACACTTACTAATGTATTGTGAGTGTCCATATTGCCTCCTTTGCTGGCTGGATCCATTTTTCTATCACATTTTACACTGCTCATTTCCATGATCACGTCCCCCCTGCAATCCAGCAGCAATGTGTAAGCACGACCACCAATGCTGGATTGCAGGGTGGACATAACCATGGAAACGAGCAGTATATAATATGATGGTAAAATACAATATGCATAATGACAATACATTAGTAAGTGCCTTGTATTAACTTTCTCTACAGGACAAATGCCATTTGCTGAAGTGACACAACCCCATTTAAGATTCACTAAGCTGAGAGTCAGAGCATGCTGGGAGTTGTAGTTTCACAGCTCCTGGAGAACCTCAGGTGCATTTGTTATCTCCTTGTTGGGGCACTTACACACAGCAGGGACCGATAGGCCATACCTCCCAATTGCAAAGAGGGACAATATATATACCGGCACACATCACGGCAATGTTTTAATACTAGCCACGCCTCTGACTCCGCCCATATCATAATTACTGACTCCGTCCGAAGTGCAGCCGCTGGGGATCAGTAGGTGAGTGTAAAGCATCTGGAGCCCCGGGGACAATTATTTTTTTAACTTCATTATTCATTTAAATATTAGCAAATCATCGGATTATAGATATTTTAAGGCCCAAATTGCGCCAAATAATGAAGTTCTGGTTTAAATTACAAGTAGTTTAGTAATGAGCAATTTAGTAAATTTATTAAGGGTACTTTCACACTTGCGTTGTGAGGATCCGGCAATCTGTAAGCAAACGGACAGCATTTGTAGTCATATCTGGATCCGTCTCACAAATGCATTGCAATACCGGATCCGTGTCTCCGATTGTCGTCCGGAAAAACGGATCCAGTATTTATTTTTTTAACATTTTTAAAGGTGAAGACCGGATCCGTCAATGCGGTAGTTTTACGCTGGGTTCAGACCTGAGCGTTTCTGAGACGCGCCGTCTTCTGCGCGTTTTTGTCGCGCGTTTTTGGCAATAGTAAACACGCGTTTTACGCGCGTTTGTGTGATTGACTGCAGTGTTGTCCAATGACCAAATATCCCTGTCTATATGAAGTTTGGCCTTTCCAGCATGTTGCAAATTCATAAACGCGCGTCAACGCGCGTTTTCAGTGTCAAAAACGCGCAAAATACAAGCGTTGCGCGTTCCCATTAAAGTCTATGGGCCAAAACGCGCGACAAACGCCCCAAAAAAAGCTCAAGTACTTGTTTATGCGTCGGGCGTTTTTCAGCGCGTTTGAACGCGCTGTAAAATACGAAAATGTGAACCAGTCCCATAGGGAAGCATTGGTTTGCATCGGTTATGCGTTTTACAGCGCGTTCGAACACGCTGTAAAACGCGCAAGTGTGAACTGAGGGTTAATGCCGGATCCGGCACTAATACATTGCAAAGGAAATTAATGCCGGATCCGGCATTCCGGCAAGTGCTCCGAAATTTTGGACGGAGGAAAAACTGCAGCATGCTGCGGTAATATTCTCCGTCCAAAAACCGTGCAGTGACTGAACTGACGACATCCTGAGCAGATTGCTCTTCATTCAGAATGCATTAGGATAGAACTGATCAGTTCTTTTCCGGTATTAAGCCCCTAGGACGGAACTCAATACCGGAAAAGAAAAACGCAAGTGTGAAAGTAGCCTTATGCACATTTAAGCATTAATTCCCAAGATCGAAAAGAGGGACATTTTAGGGTAAAAGAAGGACCGAGGGACTTGGGTCAAAAATAGGGACACATGGGAGGCATGAGATAGGCATTTTATGCAGTCTCATGCGTTTACACGGCAGCTGTGGGCAGATCAGTGAAGGCTCCCTATGTGTGACCCTCAGGAGCCCGTGTGACTGGCTCTGCCTGTGCCCAGCTGCCGGAGGACGCCGTCACCGAGCAACGGGCCCCTGGATCACATGACCCCTGTGTGGCCCACGTGACTTCGCATTTCCCCACAACTTCGGCCGGGCTCAGGGGGAGGTCACGTGACGCATCTGATCATTGCACTCGGGTGCGGAGACATGGAGGTTCCAGCTCTCAACCTGAAGGTACCCGGGGGGGCAGTCAGTAACAGGGGAGGGGGTCCCTGCATATTACTGTCCTAAACTTTATAAACCCTCTCTGTACCGTATACTGCCATACAGTCACGCTTCATTATATTTATGGAAGGGGGCGGAGTGTGGGGACTTTTGCAATTTGCACTTTTGCTTTAGAAATCTGTCAATTCAAGTTTTTTGTGACTTAGAAGTAGCGGAATTTTCTTCTTCACCCCTTGCAGCCAATTTCTGTTGTCATTTTGTCATCATTTTTAACTTTTCTTTGACAGTATGTAGACTTTTGAGGGACAAGTCGTGTATTTTTTTTTTTATTGTCGCCTTTTAATGCACTGTATCAACCTATGGGAAGGGCGCACCCCCAGAAGGGGTTAAGAGTTGGGCATTTTTTGCGCAAAGTTGCACGTAAGTCACGTGACGGGATGAGACAAGATTTGCGCCGATAGTCACATGACCCCACCAGATTCCGTGCAGTCCCAACCTTACACCGTGTTGGTTTCATATAGGTAGTGATTTATATAGCAATTGGTGCTACTTTTTTTGTCCAAAAAATGATTTAAATATGAGACGGACAGAGGGGTAAATGTCCCATGAAGTCTCGTGTGCCATGTACGTGGGCTCGGATCGCGCTGTTAGGATATTCGCCGTGTGGTATCGCCAGCTTTCTATATCTTAGGTCAGCCTAGGTTTTCGTAGGGGCAGACGTATATTACAAGTGATGCTTTATGTCAGGCATGCTCAACCTGGGGCCCTCCAGCTGTTGCAAAACTACAACTCCCATCATTCCCAGACAGCCTACAGCTATCAGCCTACAGAAGGGCATGGTGGGAGTTGTAGTTTTACAACAGCTGGAGGGCCACAGGTTGAGCATCCCTGCTTTATGTGTTAGGATATGCTGGAAAATATGTGTACACTGTATACGAGGCCGGAGCAGCAAATATTCTGGATTATGAGACAATCCTAGGAAATAAAATGTTCACTTTTAGGCCAGGACAAAGTCACAGGTAGCCCCCAACTGATTCCCCCATAGACTAACCTAGAAGTCGCTGGAGGACCACCTATAATCTGCTGCCGCGTGCTTTCATCCGAGGGGTCCCACAGCCCATTATCTCTGACTCATTTCCGATTTCTCGTTTTGTTGATCTCCTCCTGATTATCCAACTGTGTGACTTAGGCTACATGCACACGACCGTTGCCTGCCTCCGCGTCCGCTCTGTCCGCAAATTTTGCGTCCGTCCAAAAAAACGGATGACGGAAGATCCATTGTAATAATGCCTATCCTTGTCCTCAAACGTGAAAAATATAGGACAGGCTCTATTTTTTTGACGGAAGGTAAACACGGATGCGGAACAAAAACGGTTAACCATCCGCATTTTTTGACGGACCCATTGAAATGAATGGGGAAGCATCCAATCCGTGAAAAAAACCGGAACAGGCGCGGAAACAAAAAACGGTCGTGTGCATGAGGCCTTATCGGACTAAAAAAATCCAATGTGATTTTGTATTTTCATTGGCGGGACCCCCATAAAATGTGGTGTAAACCCTCTAGATCAGGGATCAGTAACCTCCGGCACGCCAGCTGTTCTCAAACTACAACTCCCAGAATCCTCCTTTCACTTCTTCTATGGGAGTTACAAGAACAGCCAAAGTACGTGTGCATGCTGGGAGTTGTAGTTTCACAACAGCTGGAGCTCCGAAGGTTGCTGATCCCTGCCCTAGAAGTATGTGCTGGTCAGGATCTTCACTGTATATGTATTTATATGTATAGATTTAGTCTTCCTCTGATTAAGGCTACATGCACACGACCGTATGTGTTTAGCGGTACGCAACTGATGCCATCCGTTTTTTTTTTTCGCGGGTCCATTGTAACAATGCCTAAAACGGACAAGAATAGGACATGTTCTATTTTTTTTGCGGGTCTACGGAACGGACATACAGATGCGGATAGCACACGGTGAAATAAATGGTCCACATCCGATCCGCAAAAATAAGAGGAACGGACACGGAAACAAAATATGTTCGTGTGCATGAGGCCTTAGTGCTGTGTAATTTGCAGCCTGTTCCCTGTTATCAGTCACATCCAGCTGACCCTTGTGTTTTACAATGGGATGATGTGTTTTGCCGTTGGTGATTTCTCCCCCTCACCAATCACCATTTACCAATCACCAATTCTCCACTACTTCGGGGGCTGTAAAAACGCCCGAATGGCTACCTGCGCACGGGTATGGGCCGTCCTGTGGAAGATCCGCATGGATTCGTGGGTGTTTCCACGCCAAAAGCTGCAGGTGTTGCTTGCGGTTTTTGGCATGGCATTGTCGCAGATCTCACCCTTACATTTAAAAGGGCGACATCCGCATCAAAAATCACAAACCTAATTGAGATAATGCAGATTTGTAAATCCACACGGCAGGTCAAGTTCTGCACGGAACAAAAAAGCTAAGTGTACATGAGATTTGGCTGATACTTTGTTGCGCTGCGGTTTTTCTGCATGAGAATCTGCTTGGAAAAAACATGCCTAATCCACAACGCGTGCAGGTAACGAAGAGTTCTTTTTGGCCACTTTTTTTTTTAAGTTTTTTAATTTTTCGCACGCAGTTACTACATTTACAAACTTTTTTTATGCCAGGTTCTGTCATCAGGTCGCATGACCCAATTTTGGGACTTTTTAAACCCCCATGCTACAATATTTTGTCGCACACTCGTTTTTATGCTTTCCTCGCCACTTGGGAGTGGGACATTGGCCCTGACAAATTTACTAACATTTACGCTGCTATGCTGTTATACGCGGAGGGTCCTAGGGTTACGGTCACCTTACGTAGTTCATACAGTAACTATATTTGCCACCATTTTGCATGTGCGCTGCCACGGACCAACCTCGAGCCTTTTGTTTTTCTTACTTCCTCAAACCGCACATTACAGGAAATAAAACAGAAAATTCGTAGACGAGCCAGCGCTGGTTAACGACAGCCCAGTCACTGACCCGGATGTCTGCTCCCACACTGAGCCTGTCACTGAAAGTGCTTCCCCATAAGTGTGTGATAATGTACCCTCTGACAACCCTCACTGATCCTGACAACAGTCCAGAGCTCTCAGGGACCATGCATTGCATCTGAGACCAGAACCAGAATTTACAGATGACATTTGTCAGATAATTGTTGCATCTTCAGGCCTAATTCACACGTCCGTAGTGTGTTTTGCGGAAACACGGATCAGCAAAACACGGATGGCTGCAATGTGCATTTTGCGGACCGCACATTGCTGGCACTATATAGAGAATGCCTTTTCTTGTCCGCAATTGCGGACAAGAATAGGACATGTTCTATTTTTTTGCGGAAACGAAAACATGGATGCGGAAACGCGGATGCGGACATCACATAGTGTGCTGTCCACATCCATTCCTGCCCCTTTGAAATGAATGGGTCTGCAACCCTTCCGCAAAATTGCGGATGGGATGCGGATCCATTTTGCGAACGTGTGAATTAGGCCTTAATTGGGAGAACCCCTTTTAAAAGGCCTCCACCAGTATGCAGACCATTTAAAGGGACATGCCACGGAAAACCAATACGCTGTTATGTTCATTCCTGGGCTGGCACATATGAGTACTGTATATGGATTCCCAGACAGAAAGAGACTCACTTTGTCATGCTCCACCCCTTAAGACCCCCCCACTAGGCATAATACAGTGTATCAGATTGATCCTTGATTGTCTTGGAAATCACAGAAAAAAACTATATATAAACCATCCTGCATGATATGGTATTAAATGCGCGGATGTACATGGCTACATTTACAAAATAACAGAAAATAATGCATTATAATAATAGATGCAAGCATAACATATGGACTAAGCCCTCACTCTTGATAAAATCTGAGACACTTGTACAATACATTTTGATCAAAATACATCTAAGCCCACCTACCAGGCGACAAGGTGGTCTCAGTTCAGGCGGGTTCCTATGCTAACCTATTCATGCTGTTGCGCATTTTTCAGGAGCACAGATGTATTTTGATCAAAATGTATTGACCAAGTGTCTCAGATTTTATCAAGAGTGAGGGCGTAGTGCATATGTTATGCTTGCATCTATTATTATAGTGCATTATTTTCTGTGATCTTGGTTGTCTTGGCTATAGATATTGATGACCTGTCCTTAGGTTAGGCCAGGCATGCTCAACCTGCGGCCCTCCAGCTGTTGTAAAACTACAACTCCCACAATGCCCTGCTGTAGGCTCTTCGGGCATGCAGGGAGTTGTAGTTTTGCAACAGCTGGAGGGCTGCAGGTTGAGCATGCCTGGGTTAGGCCATCAGTATCAGATTGGTGGGGGTGCTGGGTGTCACACCCCCACCAATCAGCTGTTCTCAGACATAAATAGGAGCTGAGCTGTCTGCTTCCGACTTGGTCCACCTAGAAGAGCTGAGCAGAGGGGTGACGGGTGTAGGACTGCCACCAATCTGATATTGGTGATCTATTCTGAGGCCAGGTCATCAATATATAGAGCCTAGACATCCCCTTTAAGAGATTCTTTAACAAACAGAAGAGCATTTAGACTCGGCAACTGTTCATCTGCATTGGCTGAGAGGGCTTGGGGTGGCTAATGTGCTTATAGTATGTTGAAACTTTGGGTTGATAGTTGATACTGTAACAAACAGAATAGCTACCGTATCTTATAGATGCCCTCACATTAAAGGGTCTGGCGGCAAACAAATGCCCTGAAATCCGGGTATTTTATAGGTTTCCCGTTTGTTATACAATTCCTAAATGGCAAAGTGCTAGTCCAGTCAGGTCTTATACAGTCAGAGATATTGAACAGGCAGACGTGTCGATTTTTCCCACCTTGTGAACCCCAGTGACGTCTGACACGAGCTCTGTCCGAGCCGCACGGCTCATGTGCAGCAGTACGTCCTGTTCCTGGAGGTTTATACCCTTTGCAGATTTCTATAGTTTTCTTGTGACCTCCCGATACTCTGCACTTTTTAGGTTCCTTTGAGTAACTTTCTGAATTGTTCCTCCTTGTAAAGTTACCACATGATGGTGGCAGTCAGGAATCTATGTCGCCGCCTTACACCACACCTGCAGGAAGAGATAACGGCACACTGTTGTGACACAGGAGCTTGCAATCCACAGGGCTTGTCATAAAAGCGTCAGTGGTTTTGTAATCGCCATTATCAGGAGAGTGAAACACAGCACTGCTTCCCATAACGTCTTGTGCTTAGCCGTAGATGCGCTGACTAATGCTTAGGCTACTTTCACACTGGCGTTTTGGTTTCCGTTTGTAAGATCCGTTCAGGGCTCCCACAAGCGGTCCAAAACGGATCCGTTCTGCCCTACTGCATTCTGAATGGATAAGGATCCGTTCAGAATGCATCAGTTTTGCTTCGTTCCGCCTCCATTCCGCTCTGGAGGCGGACAACAAAACGCTGCTTGCAGCGTTTTGGTGTCCGTCTGACGAAACTGAGCCAAACGGATCCGTCCTGACACACAATGTAAGTCAATGGGGACGGATCCGTTTCCCCAGACACAATATGGCACATTAGAAAACGGATCCGTCCTCCATTTACTTTTAATGGTGTTCAAGACGGATCTGGCTATGTTAAAGATAATACAAACGGATCCGTTCTGAACAGATGCAGACGGTCGTATTATCTGAACGGATCCGTCCATGACAGATCCGCACAAAACGCAAGTGTCAAAGTAGCCTTACCTTGTACACAGCAGCCAGTTGTAACAAGCAGAGCTGCAGTGTAAAGTATGGTAGAGGTAGTGGACTAGTCTCATGAGTGGAGATGCATTTTACAATACCTCAGACTTCAACAGAGAAGGCATCTGTGCTGGCGTCACTTTAATATCATTTTTTTTTTTTTTAAATAAAATGAATAACATAGGAGAACAAATCAGGATTGTGTTTCTCATTTGTAACCTTTTTTTAACTTTCTGTTTCCTCTTGTCTTCCAGGCGATTGTCTTTGTGCACTGGCTGCTGACCGTATTGTAAGTATTCATTCTGCTTATGCCTGAGCAGAGGGCGTATGTCTGCGTGGACTGGCGCTGCTCACTGATGTGCATGATGCGGGCACAGTGTCTGCACTGGTAGTTTGCAAGTAATAGAGGGGCTTGTTCCTATAGTAAGTTATCTGCAAATGCTTAAAGGGAACCTGTCACCGGGATTTTTTGTACAGAGCTGAGGACATGGGCTGCTAGATGGCCGCTAGCACATCCGCAATATCCGGTCCCCATAGCTCTGTGTGCTTTTATTGTGTCAAAAAACTGATTTGATACATATGCAGATGAACCTGAGATGAGTCCTGTCCATGAGATGAGTCACGTACAGGACTCATCTCAGGTTAATTTGCATATCTATCAAATCAGTTTTTTTACACAATAAAAGTACACAGAGCTATGGGGACTGGATATTGCGGATGTGCTAGCGGCCATCTAGCAACCCATGTCCCCAGCTCTATAGACAAAATCCCAGTGACAGGTTCCCTTTAAGGCCTCATGCATCTGATCTGTGTTTTTTGCGGATCAGATGCAGACCTATTCATTTCAGGGGGGCCGCAAAAGATGCGGACAGCACACCGCATCTGGACGTCCGTTCCGCGGCCCGCAATAAAGAGAGAACATGTCCTATTCTTGTCTGTTTTACGGACAAGGATAAGACCTTTCTATTGAACTGAAAAAGAAAATCGCAGCATGCACACGGCCAGGATCTGCGATTGACGGACCACAAAACGCATGCAGTCGTGTGCATGAGCCCTAATAGGGTTGTCTTCTTTTTTTATCCTCAGGATAGGTCATCAAAGTCAGATTAATGGGGGTCCGATTGCCAGCACCCTTGCTGATCAGCTGTTTGAAGAGAACACAGCGCTCGTATGAGCGCTGCCTTCTCTTCTCTGTTTACCTGCTCGCCATCGCAACTGCAGCGGCGAGCAGTGTGATTACATCTCTTGAACAGGTAGCAGCCGTCTTATTGAGCCGTCCCAATTGCGACAGAGAAGAGAAGGAAGTTCTCATATAAGAGCTGTGTTCTCTTCAAACAATTGATCGGGGGGGATGCCGGAAGTCAGATCCCCGCCAATCTGATATCGATGACCTGTATCATAAGGATAGGTCATCAATATAAGAAAGTGGAGAACCCCTTTAACACACGGTGAGATTTATCAAACTTGGTGTAAAGGAAAACTGGCTTATTTGCCCATGCAACCAATCAGATTCCGCCATTCATTTTCCAAGCTGAGCTCTAAAATAATGAAAGTTGGGATCTGATTGGTTGCTATGGGCAACTAAGCAAGAATTCTTTACGCCACTTTTGATAAGTCCCCCCCACAGAGTGATGACACCAAAGAGAGTTCTTGTCATGCCCCTCCCCCTCGGTCCTAGGCATAACACAGTGAGGCACATTTAATGTTGAAAATGCGCTTTTTTGGGTGCAGTATTGCTACAAAGGGGTGTGGGTTAGTGACCATAGGGCATGGCCTGATGCATCTCTGTGCACCAAAATTTAAAACTACACCAACTTATAGGTGGCATAAACGTAGACTTTTTTTGGCGCACGGACAGAATTTTAGCATAAATGTGGTGCAGGTTTTACGATGCTCCAAATTTATAAAGGTCCATGTGCCAGAATATTAAATATATCTGATATTAAAACTGTGGTTCATAGACGGTTAAAGTGTTACACTGTTAACAAATCTACCCCAGTGCCTGCAGTGATAATCTAGAAGACCTCTGCTTGCAGTCAGTGAACAGGAACATTCTTGTCACCCAGAGGCCAAAATCCTGTACAGCGATCTGGTTAAACCACGTGATTGATAACAAATGCAGTCAGAAAAAATGGTGGCATTGCCCAGGGCAGCTGGGAATTCTGTAGGTAATTGTCTCGTCTCCATGTTTGCAGTGCGTGTATATTCCCTAGCTGGCTTCCAAATGCCTATTATCTGTCAAACTTCTCGGTCTTGGCTATGGGCGTCTGGGCCGTGGCGCAGCGAGACTCCGTGGACGCCATATTTATGGTAAGACCAGAGTAATGTAAGTCCAGATGTCCAGCATGCTCTGCACTGCCATATACTGATCGCTGAATGCTGTATTCGCAGTTTATGGTGGGACTCGTGGTCACCATTGTGTTAGACATCCTCCTCCTCGCCCTGTTTTTTGCTGGCGCAGAACAAGGCTCTGAGAAGACGCCCCTAAGGGACCTTTTTCGATTTAGCGGTGGAATGGCCATCTTAAGCCTGATCCTCAAGCCCTTGTCGTGCTTCTTCATTTACCATATGTACGTGGAGCGAGGGGGTGACTGTAATATCAATTTAGGTAAGTGTTTGGTTGTATGCTTGTGGGCGTCCATAAGAACCGCCGTGGGATTATGGGTAATAAGATGTTTTACAGCCTTAAAGGGAATCTAACACCATGGAAATGCAATGTAATCTGCAGGCCGCAGGTTACAGAGCAGGAGGAGCTGAGCAGACCCATGTATAGTTTTATGGGAAAAGATTCAATACAATTTGTAATTTAGTCATTTAAATTCCTGCTCATTCTGGGCTTTGAAATGCAGGAGGCGGAGCTATCAGTGATTGACAGCTAGCTCTGTATACACAGTAATAGAGGGAAGGCTGTCAGTCACTGATGGGACCGCCTCCTGGACTTCAGAGCCCAGAATGAGCAGGAATATAAATGTATAAAATAAACTATACATGAACCTGCTCCTCTCCTCCTGCCATATAACATGGTGCCTGCAGCTCAGACACCATGGTCACTATCACAGGTTCCCTTTCAAGGGGTTTTGTGGATTTATGTTAATGAAGTCCTGCAACTTTGTAATACTTTCAATTCCTCTTCTCCATTTTCAAGATATGTAATTGCTGTCAGTGAATGAAAACACTTATACTTTTATATACATGTATTGGTAGCATACACTGGAATACAATTCAGTACAAGAGAGATTAACACCCCTGTGTAACAAGCCCTGCTTCTGTGTCAGCTGGATGTGATCAGAATGAGGTGCGGCTGCCCGTACGCGGGCAGGACATGCCCACACATCACAACTAATGGTCGCAAAATTTTGTGGTAATATCTTATGCCCAATGGTTACCGCAGGAGCACATGGGGTCGACACTAAATGTAAACCATTAAAGGGGCCCTTTAAAAATGTGAAAACTCTGCAAATTACAAAGCTCTGCATCAATATCTACATCATACCTGACCGAAGTAGGTGTGGATATATATAGATATATAAGAAAAGGAGGCATCACAGACACAAAAAGGTAGTAATGGGTGCAACGCCCAAAGGGAATTAAGCTTACCCAATATATAAAGTCCAAAAAACGGGCCGCACTCCAGCGTAGTGAAAAATTGCAAGAAAAACTTTATTCACCCATGTGGTGCGACAAGACAATGTTTCAGCTCTGCAGTAGAGCTTGAGAAAGGCTCTATTAGCTGAAACGTTGCCTTGTCGCACCACATGGGTGAATAAAGTTTTTGTAATCTATGATGCTGTGTGCACGCTGCTCCGGGACATATGGCCCGTTCACAGACTGTATATCTCGGAGGGCATACGGTCATGGGCAAGAGGCCTTAGATTGACAGCAGGCCTCCAAAACGTCACTGCAGTCTGCACTTGACAGTAGTGAGGAAGAGACATATAGCCCTCAGAATCTTTCAGTAGTGCAGTCTCCTCCTTTGAGCCTTTCTTCTGGTAGGTCTGGCTTATGCATCTTCTGACTTTGGGAGGATGTCCATGAACTGGGACCCTAGCCAATTGCTGGAATGAAGTGGTGCTAGAGCCCTGTGGCTGCTCCGTTTTTTAGCTTGTGGATCCTTGCCTGTCAGTGACATACCATCTACCCATTAATCTCATTACCCCTCTGCTGTGGACCCAGGTCCTTTGTCTTTCTGTCATCACATCACACAAGCACCAGTGATCTCTACTTACCTGTTGGTAAAAAATTCATGGCGGGTAGTTTAGACCTGAAAAGCTCAGGACATGATAACACGCTGATGTTCAGCCTCTCCTATTACAACCGCTCCACTAGACACGGAAGAGTTTAACCTTCTTGTAGTATAGGAGTCCTCCTACAGTCCCACTCAGATATTAAAGAGGATCTCTTACCAGAGAGGCCCTGTAGTTTTGCAGGTTTATATGATAAACTAAATGAATGTAAAGCAAAAGAGTAGCCAATAGAATGAATGGAGCAGCGTTACACATGCGGGACCGCCGCTCAACTCCTACTGGGGACAGAAGACCCCATCCTTGTAACCGGCAGTCAAAACCTCAGCGATCCGACACTTGTGCACCGTTTAGTAATTAGGGGATAGGTTCAAAGCTAGGCACAATTCCTTTATATATTACAGTACAGTTCCAAGTATAGGGGCTGAGCGGCAATAACACACAGTGGACGGGGTGCCGCTGTTCTTAGAAGAAAGCCTCCAGCTATGTTTCGAATTTTGTCTAGCCTATTTAATAGGTGAGTTAGGAGGCACAAAGATTTACCATCCGATAGGAACCAAAGCAGATTAGATATCGGATATCCGGTTTAGGCTACGTGCACACGACCGTTGTGTGTTTTGCGGTCCGCCTATTGCAGAATGGATCGGGCAGCCCATTATAGAGATGCCTATTCTTGTCCGCAAAATGGACAAGAATAGGACATGTTATATTTTTTTGGCGGGGCTACAGAACGGTGCAACGGATGCGGACAGCACACGGAGTGCTGTCTGCATCTTTTGCGGCCCCATTGAAGTGAATGGTTCCGCACCTGCGGCTCGGATGCAGACCAGAACAACGGTCGTGTGCATGAGGCCTTACCAAGAGGATTATGTGGCAGTATTCCCCCCCTTTGAAGAATCCATGCAGGTAGAAGAAGAAGCCACCTACACTGTTTAACCAAATTGACTAGGAGGGTCTGGAATAGCGTGTTAGCATAATCCACTCACCTACTTTCTGGTAAAAGGCACTTTTTACACTGCTTAATTTTCTGACAGATTAATGCTAACGAGCGTGCGTACGAACACAGTGTAAAAGGTGCTGCCGAGTACCCAATGAATGAATAAAACTCTTGTTCATTGGGTAATGGGACTGTTGGTGACACCTAAATCGACGTTAGCCGGCAGCAGATCGTGCCGCCTAAACATCACTCTGCTGCCGGCAAACAATGATTTTGTATGGGGACGAGTGATGGCATTAGTGATCACTCCTCCTCATACTGTGGAGGAGATGACCATGTGTAAATTCAGAGGTCTCCTCCACTGAGGAGCAGGAGATTGTCAAGGAGGAATCCTTCCTTCCCGACAGTCGCCCGCTCAATTGAGCAGTGCAAAGGGGTCTAAGACTAATCTAAGACATCTAAGACTTTGCGTTGTTTTTGTAGCTTCAATTTGCTCTGTGTCATCAAACACTCTTGATGGCTGAGTCCATTTAAGGCGTGAGTAAAGTTTTTATCTGAAAATTCAAAGCCTCCCTCCATCTTCTGCTCAGTAGTGTATCCCAGTGCTCTGGCAAGGTGACCCAAACCAGGGGGCATCTGCAGTAGGTCAAAAAATTGTATTGGTAAAACCAAAGCATTTTGGGATCTGTTTCTCAAGTCATACAAGTAACCCTGTAGGATTTTAGGTACGACTTGTCTTAACAACAGTGTAAGTATTTGCGGTTGTATCGACATACCAAGCAAATATGGGCCCCATAACAAAATATGGAAGAGCTCTTCTCTCTTTCTGATTATTTTACAGTAACCCCAATCAACCATTGCAGGTTTGGTGGCTGATCAACCTTGTGTTAACTGGATGATCCACCCCACTCTTGGAATAATTTTGGCTGCATTGCTTATTTTGCTTAATTTTATTGCTTTCAGGCTTCCTCAGTGTCTCCCGAGATCGAAGTGCTTATCAGACGATCGACCACACTGATACGTCAGCTGAACAAGACAAACTTCCCTCCCGTTACTGAGAGATCATCTTTGGCCTTCAAGGGAGCACCAGAAAATTGTAGAAAGCTGGGACCATTCAGATGTGTGCGCTCATTCAGAGAGATTTTTATTGCTATCCGAAGACCACTTTCATGGATTCTCTATTGTACTAGTTAAGTCCGCCATCATTTTGGACTAAAGCAGCAGTCGTCCATGGGAAATTGTGTTGTGTTTGCCCCTTTAATAACCGCATCCCCAAAAATCTCATAACTTCTATTGTATCAAGGACACATTGACCCATGTGTATCACAATCTGTACATAAGATGGCTTCTGTACTCGCGTAGGTTACTGAAAGGCGTACTGGTAACTGCTGGGAAACCTTTCCAACCCAGCAGGTGGGATATGAAGTGGTAGATCTGACTCTGCTCTTATTGCTTTGCAGTTTCCTACATTAACGACTTGTGTGAAAGGAGACAAGTCTCCAGAGTCCTGCTCGTAGTCTCATATATGAAACTGGTAATGATGAAAACAGTTTCTCATGGTAACCAATAGGATTAGGGCTTTTATTTTCTGAGCTGTGCTACAAAAATGAAAGCTTGATTCTGATTGATTGCCATGGGCCACACCCACAGCTTTTACATGGAGACCACCGGTGGTCACCTATGGATGTTACATAATTTCATTTTTTTGTTTTTCAGTGCCTTTAAATGACAGCATGCATGAGCGTATGACCAAACGGTGCTGCAGTTGAGTACTGCTGCGGTCGTACGGGCCGCAACTGCCTCTAATTAATCTAATGAGGCCGCACTGTTCAATGGGTCTGTTTTGTGAGCAGCCGCGCGGTATTAACGGTGCGGTGCAGCCATTAACAATTCAGACCCACCGAACGTTGCGGTCTCATTAGTTTACTTAGGGGCAGCTGTGGTACTCGACGGCAACATTCAGTGTCACAACCACAATGTGACTGTTTAGTGTGGTCAGAAACGAATGCTCATGTGTCGTGAACTAAATTGCTGATTCATTAACAAATTGCCTAACATATTAGGCAGAGGGCAGCCATTTTGTGTCTTGAGCCAGTATTCATGAGAACTTGCAGCAGACATTGCATCACTTTCCCGAGGCAATCTCATAAGTTATAGTCTACAAGGCCCAAAGGAGATGACTCACCAAGTCTGGTGTAGACGTGCTGTCTAGCATGGGCTAACAATCCCCCAAGGAGCACGCACCTAATGAGGAGCGTGGTGCACGCTGTTAAAGAACTCCAAATAATGTGAAAAACAACGCTAAAATGTTACTGGAAAGCCATGGCCCTGTCCTGAAAGAAATGAGAAATGGCATTTGAGTAGAAGATGGGTACATGACGCTCAGAGCAAACCAATTCACTTTATACAATTATGCCAGAAAGCTGTCATCATAAATTTCCCCATTGCCATGTGATGTTAACAAAATGGCTGTCTCCGCTATTTGCAGACTACGGGTGCATTTTAGGATTAGTCTTGATTATGATTTATTGATTGACCTTTCAGAGAATGTAAATTGCTCATTTGTTACCTCACTGTGCCTTCGGGTCCTTTTACATGGATCAGTGCGGGGTCATGAGCACCGATTGACAATAAACAAGTTCACTCTCGTTTAAAAAGTCCTTTAAATGGGCTGATGCAAACTGTAGGGGGGGGGGGGGGGACAAACAAATGTTAGTACCGCCATCCATCCCCCATATACAGGGTGAGTAAAAAGTCTTCAGAAACAAAAGGGAAAATGAAATATCTGAATACCCCAGTAAGTAATGGCTGAGAGGACCTGTCTTTTAGGCTATGACCAGAACATTGTAGCCATATTGCATCAAGGGCAAATTTTTCCAGTGAGATGGGGATCATGTAGCATATCAAAGACTAGAATTTTCTCAGAAATCGATTGCCGCAATCAGATTTGCAATATCTGTTGTAGTTCAAAAGTTATCAACACAGAAAGTTAAAAGTTTTGTGTTCAGCAGCAGGGACAACACGCTGAACACGTTATATAGCTGTGCATCACAGGAAACATTCCTCGTTGTTGTTGCAACTCCGTGTTAAAAACTTTTGAACCACAAGAGATTTTGCTAATCTGATTGTGGCAATCGATTTCTGGGAAAATCCTGGCGTTCTTTGATATGCTACATGACCCCCTTCCCATTGGAAAAATTTGCTCTTGATCCATTATGGTGGCCATGTTCCGGGCATAGCCTAAAAGATAGGCCCCCTCACCCATTAATTGCTGAGGTATTCAGATTTTTCCTTTTCTTTTCTGAAATAAAAGGGTGTACTGTGACTTTTGACTCGCTGTGTAGATTGCATATTGCTGGCAGCACATTCCTGCTTACATGGGGCTGTGTGTTTCCGATGAATGCTTATTTTGAATGTTAACATTAAAGGTTCATTGAGCAGATAACTGGAGTGTTTAGATGGATCGATGATCTGCTGAACTAATATTTGCACTAAAGCTTGTCCCCGATCATTGGTCTGTGTACAAGGATCCTTCAGATGCCACAGACGTAACCATTTTCCACGTGATATGACAGTGACCAGCGAACCACGGTGCTCATAGTACACTTCACATACTGCCACATATTACAATAGAAACCATCAGCTACAAGATTCTCTATCTACATAAAATGTGACTACTGTAGTTTGTCTCGCATGGTGATTTGTTACGTCCTTTGTAAATTTTCTCTTCTGATTATTGCATTTCTTTGTATAATGTTACATAACTATATATATGTATAATATATTTTGTGCCTTTAAAAAGAAATGAGTAAAAATCTTCTGAAATGGAAAATATTCCTGCGGATTTATTGATTAAAAATGACGAGAAGTCTATGTCGATCCCTAAATTCAGGATTAAAGAGGCACTTCGGGAATTTTATATAGGCCATTATTAAAGAGTAAGGGTGGGTTCACACTAGCGTTGGGGATTCCGTTATGAACTTCCGTTATAACGTGGGTATAACGGAACATAACGGAATCCATAAGACTGAAGGACGGATCTGTTTTGCTGCCCCTAGACTTCTATTATGACAGAATGCAAAACGGAAGCCTTTAACCTCCTCAGGACCGCCGGCGGTCCTGTTGCTCTGGCTGGACGCATCCGTGCGTCATCTCGCGAGACACGAGATTTGCTGTGAACACGCGCGCGCGTTTTCAGTGGCGCGCATCTCGGCAGTTATACTGCAGCCTGCCAGCGATGATCAATCGCTGGCAGGCTGCAGATGCGAAATAAATCGCATCAAAGATGTATATCAGACGCTGTTTTGTTAACAGCGTCTGATATACCTGCTACCTGGTCCTCTGGTGGGACCACCAGAGGACCAGGTAGCTATGTAAAGTTGCACCACACTACACTACCCCTCCCCTCCCCCCCCCCGTCACTTATTAACCCCTTGATCACCCCATCTAGATTCCCTGATCACCCCCCTGTCATTGATAACACCCCTGTAAGGCTCCATTCATAAGTCCATATGTGTTTTGCGGATCCGTGGATCTGCAAAATGCGGACACCGGCAATGTTCTTTCCGCATTTTGCAGATCCGCACATTGCCAGAACTATATAGAAAATGCCTTTTCTTGTCCGCAATTGTGGACAAGAATAGGACATGTTCTATATTTTTGCGGAACGGAAGTGCGGATCCGCAATTCCGGATCCGAGCGGGACAAAGTCTGTCCCCATAGAAATGAATGGGTCCGCAATTCCGTTCCGCAAACAGAATTGCGGACGTGTGAATGGGGCATAAGGGTCCCTTATCACCGCCAGTTAGTTAGCTACTTGTTAGGTAGTTAGCGCCCACCGCACCGCAGTCACTGATTTTGTCAGAGATTTTTTCATCCACGATGATCGATACAAATGAAAAAATCTGTGCCGTTCATTTTATTTATTTTTTTCAGCCCAGAGGCTGAACGGAAAAAAAAAATCTCATTACCCGTATGCTCAATATAAGGAGAATCGCAGAAACTCCTAATGCTGGCCATACGTGTAATGATTGCGGAGACCCTCAAATGCCAGGACAGTATAAATACTGTGTCTTCTTTCCAAAATGGGGTCACATGTGGGGTATTTATACTGCCCTGGCATTTTAGGGTCCTAAAGCGTGAGAATCCAAATGCGTAAAAATGCCCTGTGAAATCCTAAAGGTACTCATGGGAATTTGGGCCCCTTTGCGCATCTTGGCTGCAAAAAAGTGTCACTCATGTGGTATCGCCGTATTCAGCAGAAGTAGGGCAATGAGTTTTGGGGTGTATTTTTATATATACCCATACTTTGTGTGAGAAATATCGCTGTAAACGATACCACATGAGTGACACTTTTTTGCAGCCAAGATGCGCAAAGGGGTCCTAAAACCAATGAGTACCTTTAGGATTTCACAGGGCATTTTTACGCATTTGGATTCTCACGCTTAGGTTCCCTAAAATGCCAGGGCAGTATAAATACCCTACAAGTGACCCCATTTTGGAAAGAAGACACCCCAAGGTATTCCGTGAGGGGCATGTCGAGTTCACAGAAATGTATCTTTTTTGGCACAAGTTAGCGGAAATTGATATATTTTTTTTTTTATTTTTTTTTTTTACAAAGTCTCATATTCCACTAACGTGACAAAAAATACAATTTTACATGAACTCACCATACCCCTCACGGAATAGCTTGGGGTGTCTTCTTTCTAAAATGGGGTCACATGTGGGGTATTTATACTGCCCTGGCATTTTAGGGGTCTCTAAAGCGTGAGAAGAAGTCTGGAATCTAAATGCGTGAAAATGCCCTGTGAAATCCTAAAGGTACTCATTGGAATTAGGGCCACTTTGCGCACCCAGGCTGCAAAAAAGTGTCCCTCATGTGGTATCGCCGTACTCAGGAGAAGTAGGGCAATGTGTTTTGGGGTGTATTTTTACATATACCCATGCTGGGTGTGAGAAATATCTCTGTAAATGACAACTTTTTAAATTTTTTTATACAAAGTTGTCAGTTTACAGAGATATTTCTCTCACCCAACATGGGTATATGTAAAAATACAGCCCAAAACACATTGCCCTACTTCTTCTGAGTATGGCGATACCACATGTGTGACACTTTTTTGCAGCCCGGGTGCGCAAAGGGGCCCAAATTCAAACGAGTACCTTTAGGTTTTACAAGGTTGCTCACAATTTAGCCCCGCCAAAAATGCCAGAACAGTAAACACACCCCACAAATGACCCCATTTCGGAAAGTAGACACCCCAAGGTATTCTCTGAGGGGCATAGTAAGTCCGTGGGAGATTTTTATTTTTTTTTCTGCCGGAAGTTAGCAGAAATGGAAACTTTAATATTATTATTTTTTCCTCAGAAAGTGTCATTTTCCGCTAACTTGTGAAAAAAAATGAAATGATACATGAACTCACCATGCCCCTCCGCGAATACTTTGGGGTGTCTTCTTTTTAAAATGGTGTGATTTGGGGGGTATTTATACTTTCCTGACATTCTAGCACCTGAAGAAACATGACAGGTGCTCAGAAAGTCAGAGCTGCTTCAAAATGAGGAAATTCACTTTTTTGCACCATAGTTTGTAAACGCTATAACTTTTACCCAAACCAATAAATATACACTTATTGGATTTTTTTTTTTTTTATCAAAGACATGTAGAACAATAAATTTTGCGAAAAACTTATATAGAAATTTAGTTTTTTTTCAAAAAAAAATTTACAACAGAAAATGAAAAATGTCATTTTTTTGCAAAAATTTCAGTCATTTTTGATTAATAGCAAAAAAAGTTAAAATGTCAGCAGCAATGAAATATTACCAAATGAAAACTCTATTAGTGAGAAGAAAAGGAGGTAAAATTCATTTGGGTGGTAAGTTGTATGACGGAGTAATAAACGGTGATAGTAGTGTAGTGCAGAATTGTGAAAAGTGGCCTGGTCATTAAGGGTGTTTAAGCTAGGGGGGCTGAGATGGTTAAAAGGCATTCCGTTTGCTTTCTGTCATAATACAAGTCTATGGGAAAGCATAACGGATCTGTCTGGTTCCCGTTATGCAAGACAGAACAAAAAGTCCGTTATGCTTTCCCATAGACTTGAACTATGACAGAAAGCAAACGGAATGCCTTTTAAAGGCTTCCGTTTTGCATTCTGTCTGGGCATTCCGTTATTTTTAGTTATAACCATGTTATAATGGAAAGCAATAACGGAATCCCTAACGCTAGTGTGAACCCACCCTAAGATAGATGCTTTTGTGTATACCTGTTTATTTGATGTGTAATTGTAGGTTGTCTGCCATCTTGATTTCTTCTTACCTCAGATATGGTTTCCTTAATGAGTCCTACATTTCCCATCATGCCTGGCTTTGGAGAGTCAGAGGAAGAGGAGTATCATTACACTACACTGCTCTGTGTCCTCTGAGGGCAGCCATGACAGATAAGTGACACTGTTGTCCCCTCACACTGCAGAGTCTCCATGTTTTCCTATGTGATATCAATTGAGCTTGTCTGATCTCCTTCTCCTGTCAGCCCTTACATTCAGGAGGCAAGAAACCAGTTCTTATAGAACTAAACTGGAGAGTCAGCACACGCAGATAGTACAGGAGGTTTACATAACTGCAGCTATCACTGTATACACTCACCTACCATACAGGGTGAGTCAAAAGTCACAGGACGCCCTTTTATTCAGAAACAAAAGGGAAAATGAAATATGTAAATACCCCAGCACATAATGGGTGAGGGGACCTATCTTTTAGGTTATGTCCGAAACATGCCTGCCACCTTGAAAGCCGCCATATTGGATCGAGAGCAAATTTTTCCAAAGGGAAGGATATCAAAGAAGACCAGAATTTTCTTAGAAATCGATTGCCGCAATCAGATTTGCAATATCTCGTGGTTCAAACATTATCAACATAAAGTGTTCCCTGTGATGCACAGCTATTTGGCGTGTTCGATGTTTTGTCTCTGGTGCTGAACACAGAACTTTGAAGTTTTGAACTTTCTGTGTTAACTTTTGAACCGCAAGAGATATTGCAAATCTGTTCTTGATGCAATATGGCGGCTTTCAAGATGGTGGCAATGTTCCGGACATAGCCTAAAAGATAGGCCCCCTCACCCATTACTTGCTGGGGTATTCAGATATTTCATTTTCCCTTTTGTTTCTGAAATAAAAGGGTGTCCTGCAACTTTTGAACTCTTCCCTGTGTATCTGAACTCCTAGCCTTTTAGATAGGGGAGACATTATATCTTCAACAGAATACAGGGTTAAGGTGCATTCACATGACCGTATGTATTTTACCGTCCACGAAATGCTGATCCACGAAAAATATAGATGATGTCCATGTGATGTCTGTTGCATCCATTTTTGTGATCCATTGTAACAATGCCTATGCTTGTCCGCAAAACGGGCAAGAATAGGACATGTTCTATTTTTTCTGCGGGGCTATGCAATGGAAATGTGGATGCGGACAGCCCACAGTGTAGTGGCCCCTTTTTTTGCTGACTCATTGAGATGAATGGGTCTGCATCCTATCCGCAAAGAATTCGGATCGGATGCGGACCAAAAATACAGATGTGTGAATAGGCCTTATACACAGGAAGATGGAGTGTGAGGAGGGGCCTCCCTGGAGGGATCTGATTGGTGATGATGTCATTCTGTAGTTCAAAGGACGTCAGCCACATGGATTTACACATTACAACATGCTCTGGGCTGCTGGTCAGACTTGAGGTCACATGAGCAGATTTCCATAATCACTAGGTTCAAAATGTATGGATACATGGAGTTACGGTGTAACAGATGACACTGGAAGCGTACTGGTGAGTTAGCAATATATGTAAAATAAATAAAAAACTAGAGTGCTTTTTTAACATAGTCTGCTTTCAAATATTCTGGATTATTGGAAGCAGAGAACCCTCATTCTGCAGTTTTGCTCTGAACTGATTTCTAGAATTTTAAATGCTGGGTGTCTGATCCATCTGATGTCGGATACAAAGTGGCACTATCGGGGAAGGTCCACACCAGGGTATTACCAATGTATTATGCATCCTTGTTTCAGATGTGTGACCCAGCCCAACCACAGATTTCACTGATCCGATGATGCTGTAAGTTCAGGTCCATAAGCTCCCGGCTGAGCTGGGACAGTCGTCCGAAAAACGGATGCACTTACTAAGACGAATGTATTACACTCTGGTCTTAGGCCCCTTTCACACGGGCAAGAATTCCGCGCGGGTGCAATGCGTGAGGGTGAACGCATTGCACCTGCACTGAATCCGGACTCCTTAACTTCAATGGGGCTGTGTACATGAGCGCAGATTTTCACGCAACACTTGTACGTTGCGTGAAAATCACTGCAATCGCTATATTGTGTGTTTTTCACGCAACGCAGGCCCCATAGAAGTGAATGGGGCTGCTTGTAAATCGCAAGCAAGTGCGGATGCGGTGCGATTTTCACGCATGGTTGCTAGGAGACGATCGGGATGGGGACCCGATCTTTATTATTTTCTCTTATAACATGGTTATAAGGGAAAATAATAACATTCTTAAGAAAGAATGCTAAGTAAAATAGTGATGGAGGGGTTAAAAAATAAAAATAATACAAATAAACTCACCTCATCCACTTGATCGCGCAGCCCAGCTCGTCGTCTTTCTTCTTTGAGGACCTGGTGAGCGTGATGACGTCCCCAAAGGTCCTTTTCCTTTCAGATCCTCAAAGAAGACGAGCCGGGCTGCGCTATCAAATGGATGAGGTGAGTTTATTTTTTTATTTTTTAACCTCTCTATCACTATTTTACTTAGCATTCTGTATTGAGAATGCTATTATTTTCCCTTATAACCATGTTATAAGGGAAAATAATAAAATCTACAGAAGACTGAACCCAAACCCGAACTTCTGTTAAGAAGTCCGGGTACTAAACATACCGATTTTTCTCAGGCGCGTGCAAAACGCATTAAAGCACTCGGGCAGAAAAATTCGCATTTTCCTGCAACGCACCCGCATTTTGTTCGGGCCTCACACGCAACGCCCGTGTGAAAGATGCCTTAACCTGTCCGCTGCTGGCGTCAGCTGTGCCACAGTTATTAAGATGCGCACACCTCTTAATTGTAGCGCATTTGTGCAGGTCTAAAACAGAAATGTACACCAGTAAGGCCCAATTCACACGTCCGTAGTGTGTTGCGGATCCTGGGGACTATTAGGGTAATTTATTAAGACCGGTGTTTAAGGCGCCAGTCTCTACATAGCTTCGGCGCATCCAACGTCGGCCTAAATCTTCTCCAGCTTCCTTGCTGGTGTAGATTTAAATAATTTTCTATGTCAAAAATAGGAGTAGAAAATGATAAATGAGACTTCCCTGCCCACATCACACCCCTTTTTTTTTAGAACAGGCTTATGTGTTGTGGAATGGGAAGAAGTCGCAAATCCCCTTTGCGACCAAATGTCCTACAGATATACGCCAAAAATTGGTGTATATTTATTCATAAATGACCCCCTATGTTTTAGTTTGCCCATTTTCCCTCTTTGCCCCCCCTTAAAACATGCCCTGAAATCTAGCATACTAAAGGCCGAGTCATTAAATTGAAAATTCACATTCCTCAATAAAATTTCAGATTTAATTTTGTGTTCATTCCCCCCCCCCAAGAGATGAGAAAAAGAATTACAAAAATAAAATACTGCTATCAATGAAAAAAGAGGAAAATGATAAATAATTGTCTGTGTATCTTGTTTCGTGTGCTCTGCAGAACCAGGGTAGGGTATGTGTTTTCTCTTCCTATAAATATTTGATGACTGTATTGTTTTACATTTCTGTAAATTTATCCCCAAAAAAAAGAAGTAAAATCAGCGTTTTTAAGTCACCAGAGACCCTGTCCGGATCTCCTAAATCAATATTCCGCGTGTCTGGCCCGTGGCTGATAATTACCACGTCGCCGGCTAATTCTGACCTAAAGGAAATGTTATCTCGTCTCGTATCAGGGGGTGAATTAATAAGGCCACTTGTGATTTCTCTTCACCGTCAGCTGTCATAACGTCCGAGAAAACCCCTCGTTACACGCCCATTGTGCTGAATATAGTGGAGGGGAGCGTCCAGGGGTTCACTAATTATTAGGGCAGAATGAGACAGAAAGGTTGGTTATCCCCATGTTTTGTGTTTTTTTTTTTTAATTGCCCATTGTCTTTTAGATAAATCCCTGTTCACATGTGCAGGAAGATAATATAGTTGATGTCAAACACTGAGGAAAATATGCAACAAAATATTCTGCAAAAATATTTGACAAAACCTTAAGTGCATCAGTTCTACAATTTTAACATATAGCTGTAAGGCCTCATGCACACGAATGTATTTTAATTTCGTGTCCATTCCGGTTTTTTTGCGGACCGTATACAGGACCATTTATGCAAATCGACTTTGAATGTTTCGCTCATCCCTACTGGAAGGTGTCGTGAAAAATTGGCACCGCTTATCTGTATCAGGGCTCATGCACAGGAACGTTCTATGTTTCCGTGTCCATTCCGTTTTTTTGGGGGGACCGTATTCAGAACCATTCAATTCAATGGGTCTGCAAAAAAACTGAGGGTACTCCATGTGCATTCCTTTTCCGTATGTCCGTGTTTCCGTTCCGCAAAAAAATAGAACGTGTTCTATTATTGTCCGCATTACAGACAAGGATAGGACTGTTCTATCAGGGGCCAGCTGTCCCGTTCCGCAAAATACGGAATGCACATGGATGTCATCCACAAAATACATACGGTCGGGTGCATGAGGCCTAAATCTGAGCAAGCCCTTCATTTTACTTGTTAAAAGGTATCTTCTCTCATTGCATTGTGTTGCTCCTCTATTATTCCTCCTGGAATTTTATAAATACTTTGACAACTGGGTGTTAAGGCGTATTTATGCATGCTGACTGAGCAGGCATTTATCGAGAAGGAACGCTTCCTTCCCAATAATTGCCTGCCTGTCAGTGAAGGCAAGAGCTACATTTACATGCAGCTTCACAGAAGGGGGGATATGATGCTATAATAGACCCCTCAAGAGAGACTAGTATATTCTATTATTTATGGGACTGTAAGGGCTCATTCACACGACCGTATGAATGAGTCCGCATTCGTTCTGCAATTTTGTGGAACGGGTGCGGACACGTTCATTTCAATAGTGCAGCAAAGGATGCGGACAGCCAGCGTGTGCTGTCCGCATCCGTTGTTCCGTTCCGTGGCCTCGCAAAAAAAATAGAGCAGGTCCTATTCTGCAAAACACGGCGCGGTCGTGTGAATGTGCCTTAATCTTGTACTTTTATCTGACCATCCAATAATCCAGAAATCCATAAATACCAGATTAAGTGAAGCATAACTTGATTTTTCTGTCACCTGATGCAAAATCTGTGCTAGGGCCTCCAACCACCATAGACTACTTAAAATACATCTACCTCCCTTTATCCAATCCACTACAGAGGGAGGTTAAGGCTTCATGCACATAACTGTATTTTTGGTCTGTGTCCGATCAGTATTTTTTTGCGGATTGCACATGGACCTGTTCAATCCTATGGGTCCGCAAAGAAACCCAAAACGCATGGATGCTATGTCCTTTCCACAAAAAAAGGTAGAACTTTTCCAATTGTTCGCAGCAAAATGCGGACCATGAACCCATTGAAGTCAATGGGTCCGCAAAAAAAATCTAATGCAACACTGGTGCAGCTGTGTTATACAGACCACAAAACGGCTAAATACTTGGAGTCTGAGCATCAGCACTTTGTCATATGTGAAGATTTCCTTGACACAGGGGCAATGTACAGAGTCATCACATATTAAGCAGGATATGATGCAGCAGAGCTGACAGCGCGCATAAGAAAGAGCAGCCACACGTTGTTGCAGGCCAGGAACTTCTGGGAAAGATTTGAGCTTGGGACATAAATCAATATATGGCAGCTTGACAGGAATGCTTCTGCGAGCATCTGCCTACTGATAGCCAGGGCTGGAGGTACTCATCTGCCTCCTGTAACCCTCCCCTCCGCATTTAATACATATTTAAATGTCCTCTATTGTTTCTGCAATCTTTTGTTCTCTGCTATCAGCCACTGGGGTGTGGACACATGGTTACTGATGAAAACTGTTCAAAATGATTGCAGCACGTGACATGTTCCATGGAAAATAGGAAATTGAATTCTAGTAAAGAGCATTTCCCCTTTAAGACGGGAGGGGCATGTCCTTGAGTGTTCAGTAGACTGTTCCTGGAAAAAGCTGAGTGACAACCGAAAGATTGACCAGCTTTCCCAGAACTCTGAATGGCATAAATGCAGCTCAGCGAGTACTGAACTGCTACACTTATTAATGAAAACTGGGTGACTATGGATGTGGACACCATTAGGGCTAATGCACGCTGCCGTGAGTGTTTTACGGATCCGCAAAACATGGATCCCAGCCAAGTGCATTCCACCATTTAGTTTTAGCTGTAGAAATGTCCTATTCTTGTCCGCAAAACGGACAAGAATAGGACATTCTATTTTTTTATTATAATTTTTTTGCAGGGGGGGGGGATGCTGAACGGATGTGCGGATGCGGACAGCACATCGTCTTTTGCGGTTCCATTGCGGATCGGATGCAGACAGAAACTATGGCCGCGTGCATGAGCTCTTAGGCTGGGGCTACACAGCAACATGAAGACTGCGGTGTCTGTCAGTGTGACACATGACATGCCTCAGCTGTTATGTTACAATCACAAAAATATCCAGCGCTCTTCGATTTTCAGTCACACGCGACTTTGCCATCATAGACCACAAAGCAGATGACTTGCGACTGTGACTCGCCAGCACTTGGTTGTGTTGTTGATCAAATCCAAAACAGAATGGGACGACGGTCACCGAGTCCAAGATGTGCGGCTAGCGACATGCTATGGGTAGGGGTGCACCTAGTCTTTCTGCTGCCTGAGGCAAAAACTGAAACAGTTCCCCTCCCCCCCCCCCATGCCAATTTCTTAACCTTACCCTTTCTCCACAATTAAAGCGCTCATTGCCCATGGCCTTCTGTTGGCCCTACCTGGTGCTGCCTGAGGTGATAGCCTCACCTGGCCTCATTGGTGGTGCACCCCTGGCTATGGGAGGAGACCATGTTTTCTGTCTGCTGTGTGTCCCTAATTCCTCTCTGTATCTCCTGGTATGTTTTAGCGCATAGGGTACTTTCACATTAGCGGCAGGGGAGTCCGTCAGGCTGTTCCGGCGGGTGAACAGCCTGTCGGATCTGTCCTGCCGCTAGTTCACTTGTGCCCCTGGATTGCCGCTCTGTCCCCATTGACTATAATGGGGGCGGGGGTGGAGCTCCGGCAGCAGCACGGCGAGAGGCCGCCGGATTAAAAGTACTGCATGTCATACTTATAGTACGGCGGCCTCTCACCGTGCTCTGCCGTCGGAACTCCGCCCCCAGTATAGTAAATGGGGCCGGAGCGGTAGTCCGGGGGCACACGTGAACTAGCGGCAGGACGGATCCGACAGGCTGTTCACCCGCTAGAACAGCCTGCCGGACTCCCCTGCCACTAGTGTGAAAATAGCCTTACATACAGAAGGCGAATAATCTGGTCCCAGATTAATGGTTTCACACACAGCTTTATGGGCAAATGGTGCTCTAATTTCTTATGCAGTTTTTTGAGCCATGGGGTTTTTTTGCGTAGGGGGGGGGTTCTTTTAGAGAACTGTATGGGAAAATGTCTGGAAAAAATTCCATGGACCCCAAAAAAATAATAATAATTATACTGTATTTTATATTTCATTATTAGCTTTCAGCAAACGTACTTTGCAATGATGTTTTTGTACAATAGATTTCTGGGGAGAATCTACCAATAACTGATACAGTTTGTTTCTGCAAGAGATAAGCGGCGCCACCTCCATGGCCGTCGATCACACAATGATTACAACTGACTGTTGGAATGACCTCTGCACACACAGCTGACCGGACGCCATTACCCCTGACCATGTTTACATAAAACCTGAAGAGATCTGGTCCCTGTGACTACCACCATGATTTCACTTTCAGATCCTTCTCTTAGAAATGTTCCTTATATAACTGTGGACAAGACCACTTCCTGAAATACTCTGCATTGCTGCTTAGCCTGTGACCCCGCCACCTCACATCATGACACCGTCACATGCCGCCCTGTCCTCAATATCATCATCATATGATTAGCGTACTCCTGAAATACTCTGTGCTGCAGGGAGATACTGCTTCTTCCACTATGAGTATACAGTCTCAAAGTATGCCAGCAAATTCATCTACTGAAATACTCTGTGCTGCTGTCATTATTCCCATAAACTGATTGGTTACAGCATTTTATCCTCATGCTCATCACTAGTGATGAGCGGCAGGGGCTATATTCGAATTTGCGATATTTCGCGAATATTCTTAAGTCATTATTTTCTTGATTACGAAAATTCGCAAAAAATTTGCATTAAAATTCGCATAAATTTCTATACTAATTTTATGTGAATTTTTATATGCGAATTTTCGCAATCAAGAAAATGATGACATTACTTTCTTGATTGCGAAATTTGCAAATTTTAATTCGCATAAAAATTTGCATAAACTGGTATTTAAAAGGTATCTTTTAAATAGCAGTTTATACAAATTTTTATGCTAATTTTATGCACATTTTTATATGCGAATTTTCGTAATTAAGAAAATAATGACACTACTTTCTTGATTGCGAAAATTTGCATATAAAAAATTAGCATAAACTGCTATTTTAAAAAACAAATATTCGCAATTGCGAATATATTTCGCGATATTCTAAATATTCGCAAATTCTCGAAGTGCCGATATTTGCGATTAAAATTCGTAATTCGAAAATTGGTGATCAACACTACTCGTCACAATTATCTCGCCCTACAGGGACATTCCCATGTACTCATTGGTCGCATCTTAATACTAAAACTAAAAATAGACGGCGGGGGTCTGCATGCAAAGATCAGAGATTTCCATCCAGAATACAATGGTTGTTTCCCTCCATTCCTTATCCATGATCTTTTGGCTAATTCCGCACCCCAGTAGTTTCTGGAGAGGGGAGTCCAGCACCGATTCTTCCACCCATCAGTAAAGGAGATGGGACTGACCCCATATTAACCCATGGTCTGCCTCTACGCCCTAGTGTCGGACAGTCATTCATTTTCCTCTAATTTGGCCTTGGGACAATTTTAATAAATACAGGACTGGAGATCTGTATCTTGACTCAAGGATAAAAATGATCCTGAATGGGTCCAGTATGGAGAGGGAGGGGTACAGGCAATGAGAGTGGACATGAAGATTTAGATTGTCCCAAACTAAAGGCTTCAATAAAGCATTGTGTCTCTATGGATTTAAAAAATTTATTTGCCAAATCCAAAATGTTAAATTCTGTATCAAGGTCTATAAAAGCATAAAAATCTACGGGAACACTTAAAGGGAGTCTGTCACCTATGTTCAGCAGGTCTAACCAATGCTGAGGTACTGTTGTGTGCTATAACTTCGTTTAAACCATACCTTTGGTAGCTTTATTACCAAGGGCGGATTGGCCATAGACCTTACAGAGAAATTTCCCGGTGGACCGATGTCCAGGGGGTCGCCAGAACCTTCTTCACAGCCGGCCAGTGGAAGTTTTTGGGGATGTATTTTGGGATGGACTGTGGTATTTGGATTTGTTGGGGGTGGTATAATGTGCCACAATATGGTATTGCTTGCCCTGCCTTCCATCCATTTGGACTCGACTACAAAATGGGGCCACTTTTAGTATTTTTTTTCCATGGCCAGTTTAAGTTCTCAGTCCGCCACCTGTTTATTACCATTCTCGATCACCAGAAAATGAAGTTTGCTTGATATGCAAATGCCCAACTGGGTGATATCAGACCCACGTCTTCTGCCATTTCCCGTAGCTCTGTTCCCTGAGTCCGGTTGTACTGTGCATGCGCCATGCCAATGTTCACAGTAAGTACTACAGTGCACAGCCAGATCCTCAGTCTGCCTCTGCACAAGATTGGGAGTGAGGAGAAAGGAGAGATCAAAGGGGGAGGACAACAGTGACACAGCAAGCCAAGGGAACAGAACTGAAAGCACATGGGGGAGTACTGGCAGCGAAAGAAGAAGGCTTGGTTTCTATGAAAGACTGATAACATTTTTATTTTATTTGTGCTGGGGGCTGATGGCTGACATATAGGGGCTGATATATGGGGGTTGATGGCTGAATATATGGGGGCTGATGGCTGACATATAGGGGCTGATATATGGGGGGTGGTGGCTGAATATATGGGGGCTGATGGCTGAATATATGGGGGCTGATGGCTGATATATGGGGGCTGATGGCTGACATATAGGGGCTGTTGGCTGACATATAGGGGCTGATGGCTGATATATGGGGGCTGATGACTGACATATGGGGGCTGATGACTGACATATGGGGGTTGATAGATGGCTTAAAGTTGGGGGGTTGATCTGAGGCATTGGGGGTCTGATCTGAGGTCTGATTAACAGTGGGGGTCTGATTGCTGGTCTGACCTGAGGTGTAATGGAAAATACTTTTTTCTTATTGTCCCCCTCTAAAACCTAGGTGCGTCGAATGGGCTGGTGTGTCTTATAGGGCGAAAAATACGGTAACTTTTATTCTGTCTCCTTTTTTAAATTGTCACTGCCCAGTTTTGAACCCAGGAACCTCTGTATGGGAGCAGAAGTTCTAAGCAGTGAGCCACAGATGTCACTGATATTAATAGAAGGATTTTCTCTGACTAATCTTCTCTGTATGGGGGTCTGATTGGGGCTGTAAGCTGAGGTCTGATTAACATTGGGGGTCTGATTGCTGGTCTGACCTGAGGTGTAATGGAAAATATTTTTTTCTTATTGTTCTCCTCTAAAACCTAGGTGCGTTTTATGGGCCGGTGCGTCTTATAGGGTGAAAAATATGGTAAATTTTATTCTGTCTCCTCTTTTAAATTGTCACTGCCCAGTCTTGAATCCAGGAACCTCTGTATAGGAGCCGAAGTTCTAAGCAGTGAGCCACAGATGTCACTGATATTAATAGAAGGATTTTCTCTGACTGATTTTCTCTGTATGGGTATGTTTTAAGACGATAAAAGCAAAGGTATAATTATTTAATGCCACAAAATAAGTGATAATATTCACAAAACTGTCCATTATAGAAGAAGTACAATTAAATAATGGAAAAGGTGTTTCCGTCAAATGACGGACCCCACTGACTATAATGGGATCTGTGGGGTTTCTATTCCAAAACCCAGCATTTTATAGGACAGGAAAACACAGCATTCTGTTTTATTTCTGTTTTTATTCTGTCTTGTATGTTTGATGGAATGTGAGACAGAGGCTCCTGACAGATCCTCCAGTATAGATGTGGGTGAAACCTAACATCGACCTCTGTGCATGTAATCAATCCCCCCATCAGTCACAGTATATTTGCTCTCTCATTGTCACATATGGGGTTCTTTTTTGAAAAGATGATCACTGGCCCATCTAATCTTTTCTTCTTTTCTGCTCCAAGTTAGACAGTTTTATTGAAGCCATAATGCTGATGTTTACCAGCAGTTATTTGACACCAAATATGATAAAACCATTGGTGTCAAATAACACCTGAGTTAGGCCTCATCCCCGGACCACAACCTCTTTTTACTCAAAAAGCAATAAAGCTACCAAAAGTATGGTTTATGTGAAGTTTTAGGGCACGACAGTATCTTATCAATGGTTGTAAATGCTAAACATAGGTGACACAATCCCTTTAAAGTTTAAACATATTGTATGTATGTACTGTATATATATATATGTATATATATATATATATATATATATATATATATTAGTGGCTGTCTAATAGGTTGTACAACTTCCCCATGGGTTACCTGATGAAATGAAAGTCCTGCTCCTAACAATGTGGGCTTCATAGTGAGGATCGGCCGCTGTGACTGGGGGCTCTTCTAAGGTTACCCCCGACTCAGGTTACTTGTTGAATCTATGGGCAAGAACAATCAATGAAATTCAAACCACGAAATGTCGATGTTAACTTAAACTTTTGACTTAGCAAAGAAGCTGACATTACGGGCAGAGCACAAAAGGCTCTGGCAACACAAAACCCTTCATCTCCTTCTGAACTGTCACCAAGATTGAGGAGTAATGAGCCACCTCTTCTGGAGGAGATCTTCAGGGCGTTAACCACAAGTAGTGACATCTGCCACCGTTATGCGTGTGGTGGGTCAATAATGATATACAATAAAAATGTTATGAGACAACCCCCCAGGGTTCTGAGGTAGCAGTCATACCAAGGTCTTTCTACCATAAAAGACATCACGAATATAGAATGCTTGCCAAGAATTGCCCTGATCTACAGCCTGAGTAAAAGTGTGGATGTGCCGCCAATCACCAGCAGAGGGCAAACACGCATCTGTGATGTGGCACACAAAATCCTTGTTTGGTGGCAGCACATCAGTCTGTGTGTGAAAAGGGATCTACTCCCGACAAACAATGAAACTGAATGGGGATGAACAATCGCAGTAGCAATCATTTATTCCCCATACAAGAGCAGATGATTGCCTGCTATCTCAGCCTGTGAAATGGGGCTTCAATCGGTGACTGAAATCTGTCTCCTCTCCCAGGAAACTGATCTGCCGCGTCAGTCACGATAATTGCAGCATGGAACACATTCCAATTATAGGGAACAGGAAGGTTTTATTTTGTTTTACAATGTTCAAAAGAGATTAGGAAGATGAGAATTAGTTCTCAACTTGCAAAGTATCTATGGCTGTCCAAATTCATCACATGCAAGAAACCTTTTACACAGATTGACAATCTGCCCAATTATTGAGCGTTTATGGAAACATTTCTTCTCAGTAATTGACCTGTGTAAGGCTAGGAATACACGACTACATGTGTCGCCCGACAATTTTTATAATGATAGTGTATGGTGTCGCACTTCGACATGTGACATTCCGCAACTGTGACACAACAGTAGCAAAAAATCCATCCAAGATGGATTTTTCTGCCACTGTCGCGTCGCAGTTGCAGCATTTCGAAGTGCGACACCATAGACTATCATTATAAAAATTGCTGTGTGACATCAATGTCGAGCGACACATGTTGCAGTGTAGTTGAGCCCTATGTGACGCGCGTGCCTAAGAGGTGTTGGCAATCATGAATGGTGGTTTTACACTGTCTGATGTTGGGGCAGTGTGAGCGCCGATGAATGATAAAACATCCATCGGCGATCATTTGTACTGGCCTGACTACAAAGACCGATGCAAACAAAATGTGGGAGGAACGGTTTGTATTCCTATGAAGACTTGTTCCTGATAATTTACAGATAATCGTGCGGCCGAATAGACCCTTAAAGGCTATGTACACTATTTGGAGGCAATTTTTTTTATAACAGCATTTTACTCATTTTGGGCTTGAAATCATTTTTACCAGTACCAGTATGACTTGAAATCTTTTTTACTGAGAGGTCATGGTCATAAACACTTATTTAAGCCACATTCTTATCAGTAAGATACAAACTGAGCTACAATGAGTGTTTATAATGTCAGAGAGCAGTGATAAGGAGCCCGTCAGGTGAGCTGGCTGATGGAGCAGAGAGAAAATTCTGATCCTTCTATTAGAGCATCTCAGCTCTGTACAGAGAAAAGGGCTCCATATTTGTAATACAGACCAATTTAAAAAATAATTTTTAGCTCAAAATTAGTACAATGAGTAAAATAAAATGCCCCCAATGGTGTACATAGCCTTTAAGAATAGCAATGTCTATTTATGCATGATGTTAAAACATTGCTCAGGTTCAAAGAACTTACTATTATTCTAATACAGAATTCTGGAGTGTTTGGTAGATTTTCAGCATTTCTGTGAACAGGAATAAAACACTTTTTTATGGACTGTATGTAAATTGCTTTGTTTATGATCCATGTGAAGAGAGAAACCAAATGAGAAGCCAGATGGTCCGGGATTATCCTTAAGTTATCAAACCGAATGGAGACAATTAGCATCATCTTGCTAAGTGACCCATTAAGATAATCTGTGATCTCCAGTCCACAGGGGGCACTAACAAATCCAGTCAATCGATGGTATTATAATACATGCAGCCTGAGGTATTATAAAACACCTGACAATGGAGATCTGAATCAATAGGAGTAGTCCTGTAAGCACAGCCATATATTACTGCTCATAGGAGGTAGTATTATAGTAGTTATATTCTTGTACAAAGACGGTAGTATTATAGTAGTTAACTCTTGTACAATAGGGCAGTATTATAGTAGTTATATTCTTGTACATAGGAGGCAGTATTATAGTAGTTATATTCTTGTACAAAGACGGTAGTATTATAGTAGTTAACTCTTGTACAATAGGGCAGTATTATAGTAGTTATATTCTTGTACATAGGAGGCAGTATTATAGTAGTTATATTCTTGTACATAGGAGGCAGTATTATAGTAGTCATATTCTTTTACATAGAAGGTAGTATTATAGTAGTTATATTCTTATACCTGGGAGGCAGTATTATAACAGTTATGTTCTTGTACATTGAAGCGCAGTATTATAGCTGTTACTGTATATTCTTGTCAATTTTCTTTTTATTGGATCAGAGGGTACATCATGAAAGCATATATATACTCAAACATAGAGCCATGTAAAAGGGTCAGAAACAACAATGTACACAATAATTCCCCCCTTTCCAGTTCCCGATCCTGAAGCTCCAGGGTTCAACTCAGTTCAGGGTAGAGAGTCTTGTAGTATCTAAATGGCTGGCTGTGTAGAGTTCTCCCTCAGTATTACAAATATGAACCATATCAATTATGAGTATAACATTCAACAAAGAAGGGGTAAATTGGGGGGGGAGGATTTGGGAATCTGTTCGGTCGGTCATGCACACTGTCTAGCTCTCATCACCTAGAGATAAAGTAAGGAAAGGAAGATAAAAAGGTGTCATCTTGGCGCCTGTAGTATTGAATGGTAGTGCTATATCTGAGGCAATAAAGACTGAGTAAACCACACTCTGCCAGTCAGGGGAATGTCAGCTCCAGTAAGCAGGGGACCAGTAGAGCAGGGCAGGCCAGACAGGTGATGGTATTGGGAGACTCCATTATTAGGGGTACAGATAGGGCAATCTGTCACAAAGACCGGGATTGTCAAACGGTGTGTTGTCTTCCTGGCACTCGAGTTCGACACATCGCGCATTAGGTTGACAGATTACTGGGAGGGGCTGGAGAAGATCCAGCGGTGATGGTCCATATCGGAACCAATGACAAAGTTAGAGGTAGGTGGAGCATCCTTAAAAAGGATTTTTAGGGATTTAGGTCACAAGCTTAGGGCAAGGACCTCAAAGGTAGTGTTTTCCGAAATACTGCCTGTACCACGGGCCACACAAGAAAGGCAGCGTGAGATTAGCGAGGTTAACAAGCGGCTCAAGAACTGGTGTAGGAAGGAGGGGTTTGGGTTCCTTGAGAACTGGGCCGACTTCTCTGTCAGCTACAGGCTCTATCATAGGGATGGTCTGCACCTCAATGGGGAAGGGGCAGCTGTATTGGGGGAGAAGATAGCTAGAAGGTTGAAGGAGTGTTTAAACTAGGGACTGGGGGGGGGGGGGTAAAGTATGTTATAGGAGGGGAAGATAGTGCAGATAGAGACCAGGGGCGATGTAGTGGGACTGGGGGAGGAATGGAAGGAAGGACTAGAACAGTTCAGAAGGAAAGGTGTAGGGTAAAAAATATATATAAACCTCTTAAGTGTATGTATACTAATGCCAGAAGCCTGACTAATAAAACTGGTGAACTGGAATCAGTGATGTGTGAGGAGGACTATGACGTAGTGGGAATAACTGAGACATGGCTGGATGATAGCTATGACTGGGCAGTTAATGTACAGGGTTACAGTCTGTTTAGAAAGGATCGCCAAAACTGGAGCTGGAGGGTGAGGGAGGGGGGAGAGAGAGTGGGGGGGTCTGCCTTTATGTAAAGTCCTGTCTAAAGCCCACAGTCCGAGATGAGAAAAGTGAGGGACATGAACATATGGAGTCACTGTGGGTAGAAATACATGGAGGCAAAAACAATATTAAATTATTTATAGGAGTTTATTATAAACCACTTAATATACCAGAGTCCACAGAAAATCTGCTACTAAACGACATAGACGAGGCGGCAAATCATATTGAGGTTGTTATGATGGGGGACTTCAACTACCCAGATTTAGACTGGGAAACGGAAAACTGTACATCTCATAAAGGAAACAGGTTCTTGGCAATAACCAAAGACAATTACCTTTCCCAACTGGTTCAGAACCCGACTAGAGGAACTTCCATACTGGACTTAGTATTAACCAATAGACCTGACATAACAGATGTGCAGGTTGGGGGACACCTGGGAAATAGTGACCATAAAGTAATAACCTTCCAATTGTCATTCAAAAGAGTGTTTGAACACCAAACTTCAAAAAAGAAAAATTTAGCCAAGTAAGAGAGGCCATAGGATTAACTAACTGGGACAAAGTCCTCAAAAATAAAAATACAGCCACAAAATGGGATATTTTTTAAAGTATCCTAAAATCTAATTGTGAGAGGTACATACCTTATGGGAATAAAAGGTTAAGGAACAAGAAAAAAACCAATGTGGATAAACAGAACTGTAAAGAAAGTAATAAATGACAAAAAGAAAGCATTTAAATCACTAAAACAGGAGGGTAGCGAGGAAGCACTGAAAAACTATAAGGAAAAAATTTGAATATGTAAAAAAAACAAATAAAAGCAGCCAAACTAGAGACCGAGAGATTAATTGCCTATGAGAGCAAAACTAACCTTAAATTGTTCTTTAAATAATAAAAAGTATAAATCTGAAGGTTCCGGCCCTCTACAGAGTAATGGGGGGGGGGGATTAGTTGCAGAGAGTGATGAGGAGAAAGCAAAGCTATTAAATATTTTTTTCTCCACTGTATTCACTGAGGAAAATAAACTGTCAGATGAAGTGCAGAATGTAAAAGTAAATTCCCCATTAAAAGTGCCCTGTCTGACCCAGGAAGAAGTACAACGGCGTCTTAAAAAGATTAAAATAGACAAATCGCCAGGACCAGATGGCATACACCCCCGTATCCTAAGAGAATTAAGTAATGTCATAGCCAGACTCTTATTTCTGATATTTAAGGACTCTATACTAACAGGGAGTGTTCCACAGGAGGGGCGCATAGCAAATGTGGTACCAATATTCAAAAAGGGTCCAAAAACAGAGCACGGAAACTATAGGCCAGTAAATTTAACATCTGTCGTGGGTAAACTGTTTGAAGGTTTTCTAAGAGATGCTATCTTGGAGTACCTCAATGAAAATAAACAAATAACGCCATATCAGCATGGCTTCATGAGGGATCGGTCATGTCAAACTAATTTAATCAGTTTCTATGAGGAGGTAAGTTCTAGACTTGACAGTGCCGAATCAATGGATGTCGTATATATTGGGACTTTTCCAAAGCATTTGACACTTTACCGCATAAAAGGTTAGCATATAAAATGAGAATTCTTGGACTGGGAGAAAATGTGTGTATGTGGGTAAGTAACTGGCTCAGTAATAGAAAACAGAGGGTGGTTATTAACGGTACACACTCAGATTTGGTCACTGTCACTAGTGGGGTACCTCAGGGGTCAGTATTGGGCCCTATTCTATTCAATATTTATATTAATGATCTTGTAGAAGGCCTGCACAGTAAAATATCAATTTTTGCAGATGACACTAAACTGTATAAAGTAATTAACACTGAAGAGGACAGTATACTGCTACAGAGGGATCTGGATAGATTGGAGGCTTGGGCAAAGAAGTGGCAGATGAGGTTTAACACTGACAAATATAAGGTTATGCACATGGGAAGGAATAATGCAAGTCACCCGTACATACTAAATGGTAAAACACTGGGTAACACTGACATGGAAAAGGATCTAGGAATTTTAGTGAACAGCAAACTAAGCTGTAGAAATCAGTGTCAGGCAGCTACTGCCAAGGCCAATAAGATAATAGATTGCATCAAAAGAGGCATAGAGGCCCGTGATGAGAACATAGTCCTACCACTTTACAAATCCCTAGTCAGACCACACATGGAGTACTGTGTACAGTTCTGGGCTCCTGTGAACAAGGCAGACATAGCAGAGCTAGAGAGGGTTCAGAGGAGGGCAACTAAAGTAATAACTGGAATGGGGCAACTACAGTACCCTGAAAGGTTATCAAAATTAGGGTTATTCACTTTAGAAAAAAGACGACTGAGGGGAGATCTAATAACTATGTATAAATATATCAGGGGTCAGTACAGAGATCTCTCCCATCATCTATTTATCCCCAGGACTGTGACGAGTAGACATTCTCTGCGTCTGGAGGAAAGAAGGTTTGTACACAAACGTAGAAGAGGATTCTTTACGGTAAGAGCAGTGAGAATATGGGACTCTCTGCCTGAGGAGGTGGTGATGGTGACCTCACTAAAAGAGTTCAAGAGGGGCCTGGATGTATTTCTGGAGTGTAATAATATTACAGGCTACAGCTACTAGAGATGGGTCGTTGATCCAGGGAGTTATTCTGATTGCCTGATTGGAGTCGGGAAGAAAGTGGGGAAAATTGGCTTCTACCTCACAGGGATTTTTTGATTTCCTCTGGATCAACTTGCAGGATAACAGGCCGAACTGGATGGACAGATGTCTTTTTTTGGCCTTATAAACTTTGTTACTATATTAAGGTATTTCTATGACAGTGTGTATGTGGCCTACAAGACACCAGGAACAGTTTAATATGGAAATATGTGCTGACAGACTGCCTTTAAAATATCTACAATGAAATATTGAGAGGTTCACACCTTTTATGTAGGTTTCAGTAGTAGTGACTGAAATTAAATTTTACTTCACAGCTAGCGTCGAAATTACCATCTCCTACAACAAGCAGAGGCGGCCATGTTAGATGACCAGAGCTACTTTCTGCCTCAAGCCTCAGCATCATCCCTGCATCATACCCATGTTGACTCTCTCTCCAGTATTATCAGTTAGACAAAATTACATTGTTTTCTGGTCTGGAGGGAAAAATTCCCCGACAGTCGCCTTGGAGAAAAACTTGTGTTCTGTCTAACTGCTTGAGATTGCAGAAAATTAGGGTAATTTCCTTAGAGTGAAGGATTCGCTGCATCCTATGTAAGGTTGTGTCATTATTCTGAGGAGATGGGAATGCAATAATCTGCGGGAGAAGGCACAGAGGAGCAGTGACAGCATGGAGGATGAGTCTCAAGCTGCAGCCATGACCAAAGATAAAATCAAATAAAAGCTAGAAGGAACTGTGTTAGGTCACTGTCAGCCATATTGGAGGCTGTGGAGAGCTGTCTTTAGTCACCAGGTCACCTATCTGTATAGAAGAATAAACCATCAATCCTCTGCTCTTAAAGTAGTTGTCCCACTAAAAATATTCTACTGTTTTAAAACCAGCTCCTGGATCTGAATACTTTTGTAATTGCATGTAATTAAAAATTTTGCATAGCCAATGAGTTATTCAATAAACTGTGTCTGTATAGCGCCACCTGCTGTTTTTTTTTTCTTACTTCTTTGCCCTGCTCGCTGAGATGGCCGCACATGCTCTGTTTCATCCTTCCACTGCCTCCTGAGCTATGATAGGGAGAGCATGGACACGCCCCCTAAGCTGCAGCAGAAAAGGCACTCCCCTTGAGCTGTCATCTGGATCTAAATGTAGCAGAGCAATGAATGGGGAGATCTCTGGATCCATGTGAGGTACAGGGCTGGTTTTAGCTTTGTTAGAAAGAGATTAAATTTTTTACATTAGTCATAGGGGGATTAGTCATGGGATGACCCCTTTACGTCCCAGTTCCTCCCAGTTGGTCAGTCCCTAGTAGGTTACTCTTGTTAATCTTGCTTGGCATTCCTCCATTGATGCTGAAACGCAGTCCACACGACACGCTCAGAGCTAACACTTTAACACTCTTCCATTCATTTAAAAAAAAATGAAAAAATTATATATATATATATATATATATATATGTAGATATATTTTAATATATATGGTAAAGTCTTTAGAGCACCCAAATGCATTGCATTTAGCTTTCCTAGATCCTGTACATCCTGGGAAATCTGACTTTTCACACAACCATATCCGTTTCGCAGTCTTCAAAATGAGGATACCAGCCGTGTGCATCCCACAATTTCCTCGGGCCCTGTTATAGAAATGGCTATTCTTGTTCGCAAAACGAACAAGAATAGGACCTGGTCTTTAATTTGCAACAGATGACATCCATGTGCTGTCTGCACTTTTTGTGGCCACATAGAAATGAACGGATCCGTGTGCGATCCACCAAAAAATGCGGATCGGATGTGGACTGAAAAAATGGTCGTGTGAATGAGGCCTTACTAGCAAGATTTGCCAGTCTGTACTCTGGGTTGATAACCATTATAACCACTGTAAGGGTAACTGCACATGTTGGATTCTGCACTTTTTTCCACTCTGATTTTCGTGAGGCTGGGCTCAGCATGCATGTGGAGCCTGCATTCCCTGAATTTAATGTAGGCCAGTATGGCACCAGCGGTGGTAGTATTTGGCGCAGGTTTCTGTCCTGAAGTGATCGCCTTGATGCTAGTGGACAGGCACAAATCATTCTGTACAAAATGTATTCACCAAGAATCTCACATTTATAACGTAGCATAAGCATTACTACATTTTCCATAGTGAGTACGGCACGATTGTATTTACGTTATTATTTGTGTTTGCAGAGTGATGTTGATTTGTGTTTGTTACAGATAAAAATATGCATAGTACAGATTTTTCAGTTTTTATGTGGTTTTAGTGCTGATTTCATGCAGATTTTCTACATACAAATCTGCACTGTGTTCAGGTACCCTTAGGCTGCCTGCATACGATGCGGATTACTTGGGTTTTATCTGCACGGATTTTGGGCAGAACAACCGCAGCCTAATACAGTAGCAGCAAAGTGTATGAGATAAGACAAACCTCATGGTTTGGAAACTGACCTGATGTGTGGATTTTGAAATTTGAAACATGTCAATTGTTGTTGCGTTTTTAGTTTTTCTTGGGTAGATTTCACCCCTTTAATTGGAATAGTGAGATCTGCGGAAAATATGCATCAAAACTGCACCAAAAAACGCAGAAAAGACGCATCAAGAATGCAATAAATAGAGGGATTTCTGCATACAAATCTGCATTGTCCGCAGGCAACCTTACAGCTCCCACATGGACTACACCCAGCTTTCCCAGGATCCTGAAATACACGTTTTTACAGCAACATAGGAAGCATCACTGTAGAGTTAGGCCTCTTTCACAAGAACGTTTTTTTTGAGAGTGTATGGACCGTTTTTTTTTTGCGTTCCGTATACGGTCCGTATATGGAACCATTTATTTCAATGGTTCTGCAAAAAAACTGAAGTGTTTCCGTGTGCATTCCGTTTCCGTATTTCCATGTGCATTCCGTTTCTGTATTTCCGTTTTTACGTTCCGTGCAAAAATAGAACATGTCCTATTATTGCCCGCAAATCACAATCCGTGGCTCTATTCAAGTCAATGGGTCTGCAAAAAAAAGGAACATCTACAAAAATGCATCCGTATTTTGCTGAACAATCTATTGAAAATTTTAAGCCCAGCCCAATTTTTTCTATGTAATTACTGTATACTGTATATGCCATACGGAAAAACAGAACGGAAAGAAAGAAACACAATGGAAACAAAAAACGGAAAACGGATCCGATAAAAATGGCCCGCACAACACTGAAAAAGCCATAAGGTCGTGTGAAAGAGGCTTTAGGAGTAATTCCACATAAAAATAGAAGTAATTCCACATAAAAACATGCAATAAAGTCCACAATGCAGAATCCATTTGAGTTGCATTGCATGGCAATGAATGAAAGCCGCCCTCTGCATTCTGCGGACTTCAAAAACTGCAGAATATGCAGCCAGGGGTGCACCACCAATGAGGCCAGGTGAGGCGATCGCCTCAGGCAGCACCAGGTAGGGGCAAGAAGGGGGGCAGCCGAAGGGCCATGGGCTGAAGGGAAAGGGTTAAGTTAAGAAATTGGCATTAGGGAATGGGGGCGCAGAAAGGCTGGGTGCACCCCTGTATGCAGCAGATTTTTACACTGAGTATATGTGGTTTGTAAAACCTCACTCACTCACGTACAATGTACAGTAGGTTGTTGCGGAATCTCTGTGCAGATTCTTCAACCGAAATTCCGGCGCAATTTTTCGCTGTAGTAGTCCTGTTCACAGGCCAATTCCTAATATACTATTATTATTGCAATTGATCCATTTATGATCTGGGGGCATGGGAAGAGCTCTATTATTAAGGCTTGTCCTGTCCTGTGTGATTCACATGCTAGTATTGCACAGGGAAGTGCGTTCCACAGCGGTTTTACTTTCATTGAGTTTAGGTTCCTCTTCTGATACAAATAACACAGTCAGTACTATCACTGAACACACAAGACTGCACTTCACGATCCAGCTCAGGCAGAAAAGAAGAACTGCGGTGGTCCGGCCTCACAGTGTAAAAATATTCTAAGAAAATCCATGCAATGCCAGGGAACAACCACAAGAGGGCACTGAGAGGAGGGAGAAAAAGGGTTTTCCAGACTCGCGTAAATAACATTTAGCAACTTTCTGCCATAGTTTGTTTCAGTTTCTCAACATTTAAGATATCTGTCTGTTGTCAGTGAATGGGAACATTTTTGGTTACATCCAGATGCTGAAACCCTTGAACTAGTACTTCTCACAGCTGAGCGTTTGTTACATTTACATCCACTAAAGTCAATCCTCTGTGACCTAAACACATCAGCAGCAACTGTCTCAGTTTGTTACTGTGCGACTACTAAATCAGCACAGGTAAGGCTACTTTCACACACGCGTTTTGTGCGGATCCGTCATGGACGGATCTGTTTAGATAATACAGCCGTCTGCATCCGCTCAGAACGTATCCGTTTGTATTATCTGTAACATAGCCAAGACGGATCCATCTTGTACACCACTGAAAGTCAATGGAGGACGGATCCGTTTTCTATTGTGCCAGAGAAAACTGTTTGGCTCAGTTTCGTCAGATGGACACCAAAACGCTGCAGGCAGTGTTTTGGTGTCCGCCTCCACAGCAGAATGGTGACTGAACGGAGGTAAACTGATGTATTCTGAGCAGATCCTTTTCCATTCAGAATGCATTAGGGCAAAAGTGTTCCGTTTTGGACCGTTTGTGAGATCCCTGAACGGATCTCAGAAATGGAAAGCCAAAACGCGAGTGTGAAAGTAGCCTAAGGGCTCTTTCACACTAGCGTTTTTGTTTTCCGGCATAGAGATCCGTCGTCGGGTCTCTATGCCGGAAAAATCCTGATCAGGTTTATCCCAATGCATTCTGAATGGAGAGAAATCCGTTCAGGATGCATCAGGATGTCTTCAGTTCAGGACCGGAACGTTGTTTGGCCGGACAAAATACCGCAGCACGCTGCGCTTTTTGCTCCGGCCAAAAATCCTGAACACTTGCCGCAAGGTCGGATCCGGAATTAATGCCCATTGAAAGGCATTAATCCGGATCCGGCCTTAAGCTAAACGTCGTTTCGTCGCATCGCCGGATCCGACGTTTAGCTTTTTCTCAATAGTTACCATGGCAGCCAGGACGCTAAAGTCCTGGTTGCCATGGTAAAGTGTAGTGGGGAGCGGGGGAGCAGTATACTTACCATCCGTGCGGCTCCCGGGGCGCTCCAGAATGACGTCAGGGCGCCCTACACGCATGGATCACGTGATCTCATGGATCACATGGATCACGTGATCCATGCGCATGGGGCGCCCTGACGTCATTCTGGAGTGCCCCGGGAGCCACACGGACTGTAAGTATACTGCTCCCCCACTCCCCACTACTACTATGGCAACCAGGACTTTAATAGCGTCCTGGCTGCCATAGTAACCTGAAAGCATTTCGAAGACTGATCAAGATCCTGATCAGTCTTCTAATGCTTCAGGCGACTTGCGTTCTGACGGATCCGGCGGGACTGAAGTGCCTGCCGGATCCTCAGAACGTAAGTGTAAAAGAGGCCTAAAATGTATCGGCCTAAAGAGTCCAGAGAATGGTCTAGATTGGATACAATTGTAACAAACCGTCAGTTGAAAAGGATTATGGTTCTTAGAGTTTTCAGCCTAAGGCCTCATGCACACGACCGTATTTATTTTGAGGTCCTCAAAACAGGGATCCACAAAAAAATACAGATGAGTGTGCATTCCGTATTTTGCCGAACGGAGTAGCTGGCCCCTATTAGAACAGTCCCATCCTTGTCCTTAATGCGCATAATAATAGGACATGTTCTATTTTTTTGCAGAGCGGAAATATGGATATACGGAAAGGGAATGCACACAGAGTAACTTCCGTTTTGTTTGCGGCCCATTGAAATTAATGGTTCCGCCTACTGTCCGCAAAAAAAAAAAAAAAAAAGAACAGACACGGAAAGAAAATACGTTCGTGTGAAAGAGGCCTTATACTAACTTATAATGCTGTGTAACCCTAGACCGGCTGCACCTGTTGCACAATACGTGTGGTTTTTCTGCGTGGATTCCTGTGGGGAAAAACCGCAGCGTAGTACAGTAGCAGCTATGGTAAGTGTATAGGATTACACAAATCTTATGTACATTTTGCTGATTGTTTCCATGCTGAAACTGACCTTCATTGCGGATTTCCAAATTCGTAGCATGTCCATTATGTTTGCGGTTTTAGCTGCGGATTTCACCTTTTTTAATGGAAGGGTGAGATCTGCTGCAAATCTGCAATAAGAAACTGTGAATTTTGGTGCGGATCTGCCGCAGAAACGCACATATATCAGCCCGGACATTCGTGCAGCTCTTAGCTGCGTTCTCCCGCACTCGTCTGCAGGTGGTCTTAGAGTCCTGGAATGTATTGTATTACACTGACGCCATTCAGGCAACTGTAGCTGTTTTGTGGCTATCTGTCTTGAATGAACTTGCCCAGAAAAAGAGATACCGACTGAGTGCACAGGTGAATACATAAAGAAGCAGCACACTGAAACGAACCCGCAGCGAGGTGGAGCAAGCAAAATGGACTAAGCTTTTTATAACCCTGTTTTTGATATGTGTTTCACCTTTTTCATCAAATAAATGGTTATATATTGTGCCGCATAAGAAGACATACAAAGTAATAAGGGAAGGGGGGCCCAAGCTGAACTCTTGCACCAGGGCCCATGAACCGTTAGCTAGATAAAGACCAGCCACTAATAATCTGCCATTAAGAGAGTGTCACGAATCCTAAATCACACGCAAACAAATTGCACCCCGAAAATAGTCCTTCTTCCACAAGATAAAACAAGTCATAGAGATGTCGCACACATGCCAAAGTTACAATGTAGCCCTAATCTGAGATACTGTAAACTAGAACAACAGCGACACCTTCAGGACATAAAGAGCTACTACAAGTTGCAGAGAAACAATAGGACATTGTTTTCCTTCTGGCCCTATAGCCCATGGGGGGCGCGCCCCACTATTTGACAAACACTGCCCTATACCAATTGAGAAAGGGAAAAACAGGTTTAAAAAAAAACAGTTAATTACAGCAGGTCTGACAAAAGGTAGTAATTAATCCATGGACAACGGGGTGCTGTTTATGGACAACCCATTTAACCCATTAACAACCTTGCAGGTTTCAGCCTTAAAGGAAACCTGTCATCAACTTTATGCTGCCCATACTAACAGCAGAATAAAGTAGAGACAGGGGAGTTGATTTCAGCGGTCTGTCATTTATAAGTTAAAAGTAAGGGGTTGCCGAGAACCAAGATCATAATCATTGCAGACTGGGCCTGGAAAATAGTCACGGCCACCTGAGAAGAGTCCTGGTTATTCATGAATTCAGCGCGCGCCTTATCCCAGGGACCGCCCAACCGATCAGGTGTTCGTGCTAGGCACCAGCTTCGCCTTTCTCATTGTGATGGTTCCGTCCCACCGGACGCTGCGCCTCCTGGCCTTCCGTCCTCTGGGACGGGGCGCGCCGGTAACGTGACCCGAACACCTGATCGGTTGGGCGGTCCCTGGAATAAGGCACACTGGATGTGGCCTTTAAATAGCTACACCAGACGCCACACATGGTGTATTGACATACAGCCCTTACCCACTGGCGGACAAGTACGTATTTATATGGTAGCCCTTACCCACTGCAGGGCACCATTGTATAGGGGAATATTTTTATTTTTTTCCTCCCTTATCGGGTCCACTGACCACAAGGAAGTTTTGTGGTGTATTTCTCCCTCCCCTATCGTTTTTTTCATGCATATTTGGTCCTCATTAATTGGGCCATTTCTATACCTTTTACAATTCATGTGTAATCTCTCTACTAAGTATACCCTATTTTACCTGTTTCCCCTGATGAGTTATTCAACGAAACGTAGCACATTTCTTGAGGGTTGTGACTGGGTGAACTCTTTGCACTCGTTCACATGGTGCAGTACTGCGTGGCTGCCATTGCTGCCTGGGTGCTGTGCTGGTGGGGTGGTGGGGCCTAGAGCCAAGGTGGCTTTGCTGCACAGTGGGGTTGCTGTGTGGCTGCTGGGTACCGCTGTCTGCTGCTGGTGCTGTGGTGGGGCGCCGGTGGTCACCGCTCACTGCTGCGCCATAATTAGAGTAGGTCCCCACTTGTAGAGGCAACCTTGTCGCGGTAAGTGGGCCTATGCTCTTTGATCAAACTGTATACTAATGCCTCATTTATGCACAGCATAGAATGTATTACAAATTGGGCGGATATGCCACGTAATTATGGTGAAGAACAGTCGTTATATCAAAAGCATAGTACTGAGGATGTGCGATCCAGATTCACTCTTTTATGCTAGGTAGCACGTTGGAAACCTTTCTCTAAGGCCCCTTGCACACGACAGTATTTTGCAGACCGTATACTGGCAGTTTTTTCAGTTCAGTATACTGACAGTATAAATTAAGACCAGCCCAATTTTTATTATGGAATTAATGTATACTGTGTATGTCAAACGGAAAAACTGAACGGAACAACGGAACCGAAACAAAAAACGGAACCACGGATCCGTAATAAATGGACCGCAAAACACTGAAAAAAAAATACGTTCATGTGCAATAGGCTTATTAGGGATATTGCCCGGGTTTAGGCCTCATGCGCACGACTGTTGGTGTTTTGCGGTCTGCAAAACACAGAAGCTGCTCCGCGGCCCGTTCTGCAATTTGCGGAACAGAACTCGGCCCATTGTAGAAATGCCTATTCTTGTCCGCAAAACGTACGATAATAGGACATGCTCTATTTTTTTTGCGGGGGCACGGAACGGAGCAACGGATGCGGACAGCACACGGAGTGCTGTCCGCATCTTTTGCGGCCCCATTGAAGTGAATGGGTCCGCGCCCGAGCTGCAAAATATGCGGCTTGGACGCGGACCACAACAACTGTCGTGTGCATGAGGCCTTAGGGTCAGATATCCGGACAGGGTCGCCCCTTTCGGGGCGAGTGCTCTGTATAGGTAGGCAGGGCATTCCTAGTCCCTTCCCTCTAAATAGGGCCAGTTGTTCCTGATGTCCCATCTACACAGGAGGATAAGAGCCACCCGCCTGCATGCCTGTTCCAACAGTCATTGGAACCTGTGTTTGATCTACATCTTTTGAAGCACACCAGGCGTCTTGATTAGTGAGATCATTCCATCTTTCCTTTTTTTTCCCTCTCTATTGTGTTTAATGGGCCCTGTGATGCCTCATGGTTCTGCTACAATCTAGGTGACTCCACAGTACATGATTCACTTGGTTTTGTGTTTGTATGTCTCTATGGTGCAGTGCATTTATTTTATTCTAATATAAGTATAAGTTAAGTTTTATCTTTCGGGGTTATTGTTCGTACCATTTAATATGACATACAATGTAGTGGAAAAAATTAAAAAAAATGTGCAAGTCCGCCACAGTTTTACAGGTTTTCTACGGCGTTTCCTATGCAGTGAAAATGACCTGTGCGCTTCAGTCTCGGGTTCAGTACAATTAAAATGATGCCACATTAATATAGTTTTCCTTGTGTTTTAATACTGAAAAAAAAAAAAAACGTTGAAAACATTTTCTTTCTTTTCATTTCCATATTATGACCCCCATACCACTTTTATAGTTATGTCCACCGAGTTGTGTAGGAGCAAATTTTTTATTGATGCCATTTTGGAGTGTGTGTGACTTTTTGATCACATTTTATTTAATGTTTTTCGGTAAGTGAAGCGATGAAAAAATGGCGAATCAGCCATTTTGATTTTTTTTTTCCGTTATGCCATTTGCTGTATGGGATAAATATTTTTTAGTTCCAACATTTTGGGATGAGGTGGTGCCCATGATAGTTATGTTTTTATTTTAATTTTGGGGAAAGGGGGGTGATTTAAATTTTCATATCTTTTAAACGTTATTTTTGACTTTTTTTTTCTTTTTAAACCCCTACTTCCGCCGTACTTGTATGGCACTGGTACTCAAGGGATTAAAGGGGGGAAAAATAAGTTTGTGCGCATGAGCCCTTATCCTCACTTTGACTTCAGAGTGTTTTTTGAACTGCTTGCTGTCAGTATAAAATACGCATAAAATCAGCATAAAAATACACTGTTTACCCCCCTATGGCTATGTGTGCGGAGTCAGGAGGATCAGCATTGCAGCCTCTGGGACGGTGCCAGGGAACTTATCACCATTCTTGCAGATCCAGCGGGTACTGGCGAGTTGCTAGTATCCCACTGCTGATACTAACTGGAACGTAATTGCTGTGGGACATTGCGATTTTATGCATACGAGGACAGTGCTGGAGTGGAGTGCTGGTAGTTACAATTTGAGGTACAAAATGGCAAATATCAAATATGTAACCAAAACCCCCCCAAAACAAACAAACAAAAAAAGAAATATTTGTCTCTATTAAACTGACTGACCTGTTACATGGGTGCTTGGTAGCTAAATGAATCAGTGTTGGTCCCATGTTCATATGTGCCCGCATTGCTGAGAAAAATGAAGTTTTAATATATGCAAATGAGCCTCTAGGAGCAATGGGGGCGTTGCCGTTACACCTAGAGGTTCTGCTCTCTCTGCAACTGTCACGCCCTCTGACAGGGTCAGGCGTGATTACATTTAGGCCTTATTCACACATCCGTAGTGTGTTTTGCGGAAACACGGATCCGCAAAACACGGACGGCTGCAATGTGCATTCCGCATTTTGCGGACCGCACATTGCTGGCACTATAGAAAGAATGTCTTTACTTGTCCGCAATTGCGGACAAGAATAGGACATGTTCTATTTTTTGGCGGAAACGGAAACACGGATGCGGAAACACGGATGCGGACATCACATAGTGTGCTGTCCACATCCATTCCTGCCCCTATGAAATGAATGGGTCTGCAACCCTTCCGCAAAATTGCGGAAGGGATGCGGATCCATTTTGCGGACGTGTGAATTAGGCCTTACACTGTCTGGTCCCGTCAATCAAAGTGGAGAGGGAGCAGCAGTTGCAGAGCCTCTAGGTGCAATGGTAACGCCCCCGTTGCTCCTAGAGGCTAATTTGCATATATTAAAACATCATTTTTCTCAGCAATGCGGGCACATATGAACATGGGACCGACACAGATGTCTTCAGCTGCCGAGTGCACATGTAACAGGTCGGCCAGTTTCATAGGTACAGATCTGCTGACAGATGCCTTTACACTGGGAGTCTTACTTTTTCACCGGATACATCTATACACACACACATGGGCAAGAATGTATTAAAGACGGTGTCAGCAGACGGCTGTGAGAGGAGATGGACCCATACAATTTCCTGGGAGGGTGAATTCCTTGGATTCTATGCAGAGGCCTCACGGCCGGCGGTAACATCTGGAGCCGCACATTCCTTCCACGAGCGTGTCATGGAATTGTAGTTACAAAGGTTGAGTTACTAGAATTTTGTCTTTCAATTCCTCACTACATTCAGTATCTCTGCTTCCTGTCCCTGACTAAAAACATGAATCTTCACATACAGAGGGTGAAAACCCTGTACAGACCTAAGACTTCTCACCGCTGAGGGTCTGTTACAGTCGTAACCAGCGTAGACAATCCTCTGTAAGCTAAATCCATTAGCAGCCAGATAGTTTCACACAATGTATGGATTTAGGCAAAATGGATCCGTCTGGAGTCCAGGATTTACTAGGACTGTAGTAAACTATGAGACATACTAGGTCGGTACACGTTCTCATGTCCTCATTCACTGCAGGCAAGCAGAACCTCCTCCATGATGACAATGAATACGACCCCAGAAACAATAATAGCATCATACACGCCATCACACGATTTTACATACATTGTGCTATTCAGCAGCCATCATAAGGTAAACCAATTATAGTTCTGCACTCCAATTGTTTTCTTGTGAAACTGGAAGAGGTTTTTTTCAGCCAAAGTCAGAAATGGATCGAGTGGGAAGGCGAAGTATAAATCCTTCTTTTATATTTCCTTTCTAATCTTCTGCTGCTTTCGGCTGAAAAACCTGCCTTAAAACTTGCTCCAGAAAAACTCTGTGAACCTACCCTCACAGATTGTTGGGGGGCGGTTCAGCACTAGTACCATAGTTAGGGTGGGTTCCCATCAGGTTTTATGCCTTCGTTTGCCATATACGCTAGAGAAAAAAAAAAAGGATACAAAAACGCAGCACACCACTTTCTTGTATCCTGCAGAGTCCGGTAAAAAAAAAAAACAAACAAAAAAAAAAACTACTTTTTTTTTTCTAATGGAACTCTATGGTGAATAGATGCCACTGTATGACATCAGTCTGAGGCATCTGTTTAACATATACGTTTTTTGTATACGTTAACGGATAGGAAAGACGTGATATGAACCCACCCTTAAAGGGGGTTATCCAACCCCTGAAATGCTGCACCATAAGCCCAGGCCTCGCACACTGAATGTACTTACCTTGCTCCCACGCACCCGCACCGCTCCTGGTCCCTGCACGCGGATGAAAACATCCAGTCTCGGGGTGGATAAGCCAATGGCAGGGGGCGACCCTCCCTGGTTTTCATCCGCGCATGGGGAGAGTCTGTGGCGGCCATGCAGGGACCAGGAGCGACGCAGGTGCTGGGGAGCAAGGTAAGTATATTGTATGTGAGGGGCCCGGCGTATGGTGCAGCATTTCGGGGTTGGATAACCCCTTTACCCTAGGTACACACTTAAGCGTTTTACAGCGCGTTCAAACGCTCTGTAAAACGCACAACATGTGAAAAGCCATGCTTCCCTATGGGCATGGTTCACATTTGGGCGTTTTACAGCGCGTTTGAACGCGCTGTAAAACGCCTGACGCTGTCGCTTCTACTTGAGCTTCTTTAGGGCGTTTTTGCGCGCATTTCCGTCCATAGGATTGTATTAGAACACGCAAAGATGAAGAAATGCCCGTTTTCTGTTCCAAAAACGCGCCTACGAACGCGCATTTTTTACTAGGCAACCAGCTGAATAAGGCCACTCCCAGGTGCAAGACAGAATCCTAGGCCCAAGCATGGAGGAAGCAGGCTGTGAAGCAACACCTTTCATATAGGTAGGCCTGCATTTTTAGTGGATCTAGCACCTGTCAATCACAAAAACGCACGTTCATTAATGACAAAAATGCGCATACAATCGCGCGTTTGTCGCGCGTAAAAACGCACGCCTGCAAAACCACTTAGGTGTGTTCCCAGCCTTAATGTCAGATTCATTGAGTCTAACCACTGGGATACAGAATGCCTCCACAGCGAGGGGTGAGGAAGATGGGCGAGTATATGTGCAACCGGCCCCATACAAGTCTATGGGAGAAATATAATAAGCCAAGTGAGTAATCACCGTTCAGACCCAATATTTATTGCATATTCTGTGGCTAGGAGAGAAATGATAATAGTGAGACAATTATTCTATTGCAGGGCGAAAAAGTCACACGAGGAATACAAGCCCCTATCCATAATCTAAATTCATTGTCGGAGTCCTCCTTGTAAGGCAATAAGAAAATATAGCAGGTCATATAATACAAGAGCTTAAAAACTGATTTCCTGTAAGAAAACGAGCTTATATAATAACAGGCAGGAGCTCATCTGGTGCCTTCCACAGTATAAAGACCTCATGCACAGGACGGACTATTCCGCAGACACCCGCAGACCACTGCAAACCCCCCGTTCCTTTGGGTTCAGTCATGGCATTGGGAGGCACTGGGTGTATTCTACAACTTTCCTATACGGAAGACGAGGCTGAGAATATAAATAAGTATAAAGTCTTCTGGAAAGCTGCTAAAAAAATATAAAAGTCTTAATCTGGAGACCGTAGCGGTTCATATAAACCGTATGCACAGAGCCTCAGCTCCTATTAATATACCTATTCACCCAGGTCACCTGCACCCGTAGGACGTACAGGGGTAATTCCTGTAGAGGGGTGTGGAGATTAATGCACAGCCATCTATCAGACCATGATCCAGAAGGACGTGGGGGAGGACCCATACTGTTCCATACTTAAAGAGGTAGCAAGTGCGGTGTCGATGGCTTTACAGTCACTGCTCACTGGGATTATCAAATTCTACGAACGTGTCCTCAATCACCTGCCACAGGCAGTTCTCCAGGGGGAAGTCATTGTCCACCAAGTTCACCAAGAAGTAGTTATCATGAATGTACTGGATGATCATGCGTGACGGCGACTCCTCTTCATACAGTTTAGCCCACTGCTCAATCCATAGGGCAAAAGCTTCATCCTGCGGGCAACAAAAAAAAGTTAAGTTATTTTGTAAATGCTTATCCTGTACTGATCATCTGTTACATCCTGTAATATACTCCAGAGCTGCACTCACTATTCTGCTGGTGAAGTCACTGCGTACATACATTACTTATCCTGTACTGATTATCTGTTACATCCTGTATTATACTCCAGAGCTGCACTCACTATTCTGCTGGTGAAGTCACTGCGTACATACATTATTTATCCTGTACTGATCCTGAGTTACATCCTATATTATACTCCCGAGCTGTTCTCACCATTCTGCTGGTGGAGTCACTGTGTACATGCATTACATTACTTTTCCTGTACTGATCCCGAGTTACATCCTGTATTATACTCCACAGCAGTACTCACTATTCTGCTGGTGGAGTCACTGTGTACATACATTACTTATCCTGTACTGATCCTGAGTAGAGATGAGCGAACTTTAAAAAAAAAGTTCGGCGTTCGGGTTGTGGTAATCGCCGCATCCCGTTATGGATTCCACTACCGCGGACTATCGCGGCATATGGAATCTATAAGGGGCGGCTTCCACCAACCCGAACTGTTGAACAGCCGAAGGACCTGGGGTGACGTCACCATCATGTGATCAGTGCAGGGGGCGTGGCTCAGCACTGGATTTGATCTCGTGCTGAGCCACGCCCCCTGCACTGATCACATGACGGTGACGTCACCCCAGGTCCTTCGGCTGTTCAACAGTTCGGGTTTGTGGAAGCCGCCCCTTATGGATTCCATATGCTGCTATAGTGGAATCCATAACGGGATGCGTGAGTTACCACAACCCGAACGCCAAACTTTTTAAAGTTCGCTCATCTCTATTCCTGAGTTACATCTTGTATTATACTCCAGAGCTGCACTCACTATTCTGCTGCTGGAAGTCACTGCGTACATACATTGCTTATCCTGTACTGACCATCTAGTTGACATCCTGTAATATACTCCAGAGCTGCACTCACTATTCTGCTGGTGAAGTCACTGCGTACATACATTATTTATCCTGTACTGATCCTGAGTTACATCCTATATTATACTCCCGAGCTGTTCTCACCATTCTGCTGGTGGAGTCACTGTGTACATGCATTACATTACTTTTCCTGTACTGATCCGAGTTACATCCTGTATTATACTCCACAGCAGTACTCACTATTCTGCTGGTGGAGTCACTGTGTACATACATTACTTATCCTGTACTGATCCTGAGTAGAGATGAGCGAACTTTAAAAAAAGTTCGGCGTTCGGGTTGTGTGTCGCCGCATCCCGTTATGGATTCCACTACCGCGGACTATCGCGGCATATGGAATCTATAAGGGCGGCTTCCACCAACCCGAACTGTTGACAGCCGAAGGACCTGGGGTGACGTCACCATCATGTGATCAGTGCAGGGGCGTGGCTCAGCACTGGATTTGATCTCGTGCTGAGCCACGCCCCTGCACTGATCACATGACGGTGACGTCACCAGGTCCTTCGGCTGTTCAACAGTTCGGGTTTGTGGAAGCCGCCCCTTATGGATTCCATATGCTGCTATAGTGGAATCCATAACGGGATGCGTGAGTTACCACAACCCGAACGCCAAACTTTTTTTTAAAGTTCGCTCATCTCTATTCCTGAGTTACATCTTGTATTATACTCCAGAGCTGCGCCCACTATTCTGCTGCTGGAATCACTGTGTACATACAATGCTTATCCTGTACTGACCACGAGTTGAATACTGTAATATACTCCAGAGCTGCACTCACTATTCTGCTGGTTGTCACTAGAAGCCAGCAGCAAACTTGCTAATAGACCCACCAGCTTAGATCCTGTAACACAAGTGATTTTCCCTACATCAGATGACTCTTCTCCAAAATCAAATTAGCAAAGCAAAGACCTAAGGGGCTGGGAATGCTGGGGGATTTAGACTTCTTTTCTTAGCACACTCCCACCCAGCTTACCTTCCAGTACATAAAGCTGACTGGATCCACCACTGTTGGCTGTATGATCTCACGGCCGGGAAAAATGCCCCAGGTCACAGCGTTTGGCTGCATGTCCGTGGAGTTTGTGATGTTTTCACCCTGCAGGGACAAAAGAATACGTTGTCTTTTTGCCATTTGGTCTGGACACCATTAGAGTCACACACAAAGCCATACCTGTACGTTCACTATATGGTAGTTGACACGAGGTTCGTATCTTTTCAGCACTTTGATGAGAGCCGTCACCATCTCACTGGAGGCGAAAAACTCCAAGTACGCCTGTGCAGAGAAAGCCATAGGTCATCAGATATACACAACTTGGTCTTATCCAATTATTATCCTACAGCTCTGCCAAGATCTATAGTACGGCCTGGACCTCCTCAGTGCCCAGCAGATGACAAGACATCTGCTTGTGAAGGTCCAGCTGATAGGATTTAGAATGGGTTGGATTTTGACCTGAACATATACAAACAGCTCCCACGTGGAGTAGAAATCACAGTCTGCTTTTACTTGAATGAGGCCAAGCTGCTCAAAGGCTACGTGAGACATGAAAGTGTCATCACTCTGCCTAGGAAAAGCAGAGAGGAGGCCATGGCACTCACAGGAACGGTCGGACCCCCACCGATCAGATACTGATGACCTACCTTGAGGATAGGTCACGATTAAGAAAATCTCGGAAAACCCCTTTAAGCTCCTTGCCAGCTCGATGAAGCAGAGCTGCAATGGCAAACAACCCATGGACTGGTGTGGCTCAATTTGTGGAAGGAAGCCATGTTCTTCTAATCTTATAACGCCAAAATATCACTAGCTTTACAGCTGCCTGCTTGCACTGAAATGATCCAGCCTCTAAAGCAACATTCAAGTAATCAGTGGTCATGCCTCCTCCGCTTTAAGATTCTACCACAGCTGCCTACCTTCTGAAAGACGTAGCCTCGGCTTGGCCCCCATCCCACTATGGGGTCTGTTGAGGGTTTCCCATTCACATTAGGCTGGGAGTTAATGGTCAGAACCCCTCTTTTATTAACTCTCTCCAGTTGGTCCTTTAGCAGACCGGTTTCTTGAGCCAGGGGGTCGTCGTTCCAAGGAAGGCAAGTGACCTGGAGAGGATACAATGTAGCGTTAGATGCCTTCACCACTCACAAAACATAAAAAGGAAGACTGGCCTATCCTTCAAAGTTGTGTTACATGACTTAAAGAGTCAGTGTACTTACACACAACTCTACATAAAATCAATAGTACAAGCGACCACAAGAAAGTAAAACTAATATCTACCCCCCCCCCCCTCCAACTTTGCTAATAACTTTTCACATCTCAAAACGAAGCAGCTCTACAGCAGGATCATATCATGCTTGTCAATACAAGTCTATGGAGAAGGGTGGGGGGATGAGTGAGCAGCAGCATGAGTGAGATGGTACTCAGAGGGACACTAAATAGGCTGCACAGCTACACAGGATATATTTCAGCATAGGTGCTAAATTCACAACAATGCAGGTCGGTACCTCTGTAATGTCCTTCATGATCCTGGGGCATACTTCTGAGTGAGTAATAGAAGATTAGGAAGAAGCTTCTCCCCCTACTTTTTGTGTGCAGTGGATGGCAGCTAGTCTCCATCCACAATTTCTGAGAGATCTGCAAACTAGACATTCAGCATGTACAGAGGAAAACTGCTAAAAAAATGCCAGATACAAGTCATATTAGTGGCCAGAAGTAGTGTTATTCCTCATGTACACACTCTGTACTATTGATTAATGCAAAGTTTATTGATAGGTCAGATATGCTTTAAACTTACTTTGTGGCCATTAGGGTTAGGATTTCCCGTTATGTAACAGGTAAAGATTTCAAACACACTCTTCTCGCAGCTCAGCTCCTCTCCCCACATCTTCAGTAACTGATCCCGGGGTGACTTGCTCTTCAAGAAGAAGAGGTAATAATCCGTCAGCTCACCGAAGGCTGGAGAGGAAGAGTTTCCCCTAAAAAAAATAAAAAAAAAAATAAAAGTTTTCCTCAGTTTTATCCACATGGAAGGATGAAAGAAATTGCATTTTCTTTGGTCAAGATACAGACCAACGTCCATTGGGGAAGTCGTCCCACTCCTGTGTTCTGTGAATGTAACTCTTAGGTCGAGAGGCCCAGAAGATTGGACGGACGTCTTCTTCTCTCCTTTTGGGGTGAGCGCTTACCGCCCAGGGCATAGGTCGTCTAACAAGAAATAAACCAAATTTACTCCACAAGGGAAAAAGCTCTTTTCTAATGGTTCTAGATGTTCTACAAGTTCCGGCTATCATACCTAAGGACAGACAGGTCAAACCCAGAATTCCTATGTAGGCAAAATTGTTAAATTCATGTTTCTGTAGCACAGGGCAGCCACTAGATGGGGCAAACTGAAGACCGCTTTACAGAGGGAGACTGAACTTAAAAGGGTAGCAAATCCACTGGATATACTATGAATGTCTGATAGGTGTGGATCCCACCTGAGGAACTGATGAGAGAGCAGAGACCTTTTCATAACTCTCATAGACCTTGTTGGAGGGGCCCTGTACAGGTGACACCAACACTCCACTGAAGTGTATGGAAATGGTTGCCGTCAGGGGTCAACAGACCTCATTCTATCAATGCATATATGGAATATGCAGTGCTATAACCACAGGGATACCCTTCAGTGCCCTATAATAATGTATGGATATCAAAGTGTTGAATAGGGTCAATCCATCAGGAATACAAATACTACATATATGACATTCATCATGTTCCTGTCACTCACCTCGGATCCTCCTGCCACAAGCCGAGCCGCCTGAGCACATCTATGGTGGCTACTTCCCGGTTGAGAGTATAGAAATGTAACCCGTGCACCAGACCGCTGTCCAGCAGCTCCCGGCACATGGACACAGCAAGGTCAATACCATAATTCCTAATGGCTGCATCGTTGTCTTTGATTGGCTCAATGATGTCCTTGATTTCTTGCGGTACTTCAAGTTTGGAAAGCTTAACCAGCTGTCGTAAGGAACCATAACCCTGAGGGAAGAGGACGAGATGTGTTATTTGGGGAATATGTCTGGTTGACACTGGAGACCAAAAGAGATTATCCAAAAAGATCCAAAATGGCCAATGCCTTCCAACACCAACACTAAATGGGTCATGCCTATGAGGTGTTTAGGCAGCACAACCCTTAATAAAATAAGATCTACACACCTGGATTGGAAATATTCCTGGCAGGATGGGACATGTGATACCAATGGCCCTACAATCCTTCAAGAACTGTAGGAAGTTCTCCGACCTGAAGAAGAGCTGAGTGATGATGAAGTCGGCTCCAGCATCCACTTTCTCTTTCAAGTGTTGGAGATCGGCCTCATAGCTCTCAGCCTCGGGGTGCCCTTTAGGATAACCTGCACAGACAGAGGCAGCCGCATGTTACTTTCACTCCTATTCATGAACGCCCTCGTTTATCAGATCTAAGAAATAGAGAATTACCAGCAACACAGATATCAAAGTAGTCGTCAAATTCATGGCGGATGTGTTTCACCAAATCGATGGCGTAATTAAATCCTTCAGCTTCTTCCTCCCACTCCTCACCAACGGGATCTAGAACACAACAGAAAAGCTTCACAATTCTTGTTCATATGGTTCAATATTACAATATTACCCTTGTACCTAGAGGGCAGTATTATAGTGGTTATAGTCTTGTACATAGGGGGCAGTATTCTAGTCATTATATTCTTAAACTTAGGGGCAGTTTTATAGTAGTCAAACTCTTATACACAAAAGGTATTCTAGTAGTTACATTCTTTTACATAGAGTCAGTACCATAGCAGTCGTATTCATGTACATAGGGAGCAGTATTATAGAAGTTATATTCTGGTACACAGGAGGCAGTATTATAGTAGTTCTATTCCCATCAGGGTAAGCATAAGTAGTAGTTTAACACACCCCCTCGAAGGGCCATTATATTTTTCAGCCCATTGCGTTTTGCCTTATGAAGATGTCTTGTTATCTCCTCCTTGGTTTGGGTACAACAAGTCATGTGCAGAAGGGTCTCCAGTCCACAGAAATCCACGGCTGTACTTGCAATGGTCATTGAAGAGGTTTCTTTGTCTGAGCCAGGGTCGCCAGCAGGGTGCCAAGTCACATCGATGAAGAGGGGCCCCCCAGAACCCATACGATCAAATCTGCAATGAGAGAAGTAATCAGATAAAGCTTGTATGACTCCATGAACCCCGACTTCATACGTTAAAGTAAAATGTGTCACCACAAATGTTACCTGCCATTTAAAAACTACATAGTAAGACACATCTCCTTTTTTTATAATCTGATTTTATATTCTGCATATTTATTTTGTTTCCCGAACATGAATATGGGGGCAGCCATCTTGCCTGAGCTGTTCTTAACAGCACAAAATTGCTTTACGGCAGCCCCATGGGCCATAGACACAATGGTCAGGAGAAGACCTAATTTACTTCTATGGGAAATTTTTCTAGGCATGCTCTGTGAGCTGTGCAGAGGTCACTGTACAGGGAAAGACTAGGTAAGCTTTCACAATCATCTACTGTGGCTGGAGGATCCTGTCTTATCTGTGCACAGAGGTGATATCTGTCATTTTAATCCTGCCTGTAATGATAAGCAGATAGCTGCAGTAAAGTGACCTGTACAAACCAAGAAGTGGCGCCTCTTATTAGGCTTAGTGGCCAGTACAAAAACTGCAGGAATTTGTGTTTTTTGTTTAAATATAATTATGGCCATGGAAATTAAAAAAAACGAACATTAAAAAAATTCTTTAAAAATATGTTAAAAAACAAAACAAAAAACAAACAAACGTGATTTAAACAATAGGTTATTTTCTAATGACACATTTCCGTTAAGCAGATCTGACAGAATAACATGGGGACATGTCCGCTCTCCTATTAGCCAAATGTCACACAAATATTGTGTCTTTTGCCTATCAGTAGTGATTGAGAGTAAAGCAGATACATAGTTTAGGGGTACAGTACAATTCTGTCAGTCACTGCTGAGAGGGAAGAGGAGGCACTTGGGAAGTACTCCTCCCATGAATACACTAAATACACAGAGGTTCCCCCGGCGGTACATGAATCCCTCACAGACCTGGAGATGAGGTTGACAGCACCACTGGCTGTTCGTGGTGGGAAGAACTCCAGCGAGAACCACTTGTCTCCAGCTTCAATGCGTCGATGCATTTTATCCCGCAGCCGTTCATGCCGCTCTACGTCAAGGACTGGTGTGGAACATCGGGAGCTATCCTTGGAGTTATCGGTACTGCTACAGCTGGTGCTGCTGCCATCAAAGCTGTTTGCCTTCACCATGATGAGCACTAGAGAACAGACCTAGGGAATCACAAAAAAAATATATAATAATTATTGTTTCCAGGAACAATATAACTAACAGTCACCTTTAGGGGATGTTCACATGGCAGAATTTGGTGTTGATTCCATGCCAGAAAGCGTCCGGGCTTACCTGGGAACCTATCTCCCAATGTTTTCAATAGGAGGTCGTGGTTTACAACGTCCTTTCTTGACATGGAGGTGGCAAAACCCCCGTCCGTGCTGCTACTGGAAACCATGAGAACTGATTTCCGCACTGCTGTCCGGAAGTTTCTTGCACGGAATCTGCAACAAATTCTGCTGTTGAGGGGTTCCATGTGAGCGGCCCCTTATAGACTGCCCAGGGGTTGTCACCCAGAATTTCTGTCTTGCATGATCAATCTAGGTCCATGTACTGCTGATTCTTAAAGGGGTTGTCCGGGTTCAGAGCTGAACCTGGACATACTAAGAATTTCACCCAGGCAGCCCCCCTGACAAAAGCATCTGAGCATTTCATGCTCCAATGCCCTCCCTTGCCCTGCGCAGGATCAAACAGGGCAAGGGCTCTTTTATATACAACACACTGCCGGGCGGAGGCTTCTGCTCAGCGGTGTTTATGGTGACATCACCGGCTCCGATAGGCCGGCTTTAGCGCTGCCCTAGCCATTTTACAGGCTGGTGACGTCGCCGGGCTCACTACTGGGCAGAAGCCTCTGCATGGTAGCCCTATGGAGAGCCTGGTATTTCACCAGATCTCCTGAAAATGCCTTTGCCCTGCGCGATTCAGGGCAGAGCAAAGGAAAGCAACAGAGCATGAAATGCTCCGATGCCAACATCAGAGGGGCAGCCTGGGTGAAAATATGGGTTTCTCCGGGTTCAGCTCTGAACCCGGACAACCCCTTTAAAGGGGTTGTCCGCTTTTTAGTATTGATGATCCTTAGGATAGGTCATGAATATCAGATCGGCAGGGGTCTGACTCCCGATACCCCCGCCGATCAGCTGTATAAAGAGAAGGCAGTGCTTGTACGAGCTCTGTTTACCTGCTCGCCGCAGCAATTGCAGTGACGAGCAGGTGTAATTACAATCTTTGCAATATTAGAACTGCGCTGCTCACCAAAAGCTTTGTATTTCTAGGTGTAATTACAAGTATGGCGTCTCCATTTACTTTTATGGGACGGCTCTGTCTGTTCAAGTGAATGGGGACGCCATACTTGTAATTACACCTGCTCAACGTTGCAATTGCTGCGGCGAGCAGGTAAACAGAGCAGAGAAAGCAGAGCTTGTACAAGCACTGCCTTCTCTTTATACAGCTCATCGGCAGGGGTGTCCGGTGTCTGACCCCGCCTATCTGATATTGATGACCTATCCTGAGGACAACCCCTTTAAGTAGAAAATATATTCAGTCGTGGACCTGGAAATGCCGTACACTTAGGCCTCACGCACACGACCGTAGTTCTGGTCCGCATTTTATTTTATGTGGATGGGATACAGACGCATTCATTTCAATGGGACCGCAAATGATGTGGACAGCACACTGCGTGCTGTCCCCATCCGTATGAAGCAAAAATACATGGGGTGACAGCACCATTGTAGGTAAATACCCAAAGTCCATATAGTGGCGGTGCCTGCGATGTTAGGACCTGACCATTGGTCCCCAATACGATACCAAACAAGAAAGGATCGCGGCACTCCTTCGTCTGTAGAAAATGTTCTTTATTCCACCTTAAAGTGCGACGTTTCGACTTTAATCAAGTCTTTATCAAGCAATGCTTGATAAAGACTTGATTAAAGTCGAAACGTCGCACTTTAAGGTGGAATAAAGAACATTTTCTACAGACGAAGGAGTGCCGCGATCCTTTCTTGTTTGGTCCCCATCAGTATGTCCATTCCGCAGCCCCCCTAAAAAAAAAAAAAAAAAAAGACAGAACATGTTCTATACTTGTACGTATTGCGGACAAGAATAGGAATTTGAAAAGTATTGCAGGGCTTGCTGAAAGGGGAAAATGCCGGATTCACACTGCAGGTATCCGCAATTTCCAGACCGCAAAAACAGATACCGTCGTGTGCAAGAGGCCTAATAAAAGGCAATGAAAATTAGAACCTGTAGGGCTAATAAATATGATGCGAGATTCCAGCAGCGCAGAGACGGAGGAGGATCGGACGATCAGACGCTGGGCTCCAGAATTTTGGCTTATTTCTCGTTTTCGAGGCTCTGTTCTATGAGTCGTGTACTAGCCATTGTGACGGACTGATCTCCTGATGCAGGAGAAAGGACAATTTTCCCAATCGTTTATCTCCCGGGCTTGTACTGGTGGTGTTCGACTTTAGCCGCAGAGTCATCACATTGTCAGGGTCATGCGGTTTATACATACGTTACTAGTGACACATGGGAACTTTCACTGGAAGCTGGAGGCCTCAGAGGAAGCGATGCACGACAGTTATCTGCAGATACACCGCTCCACTGTGATAACACCAGGTAATCGAGGACTCAGGTGACGTGTCCCATGCAATTAAAGGGGAACCTCCACCTACTCACCAGACAGAGCCAGGGAGCCACACTTGGACGATGAACCATCTTTTGCTCCGCTCTGGTCTCGGATATGCAACCAATCAGAATTCAGCTTCCTGACGTTCACACTTTATCCATTGCTCATCGCAATTGCCCCAGCCCCTACAATAGCTTAGCATAAGCCCCCCTCCCCCCACAGGACACTGCTGTTATACGAGCACATTTAAGCGCCAAACGGCAGCTGCAAATTATAGCCGGAGGACGGGTCTAATGCCCCAGTCGAACATCACGACAGGCTATATGCCTGACCGTAGCACTCCTTTACAGCTGCTTACACTGCAATTCCATAAAACGGTTATTAAAGCAATAGCTGCCATGTTATACAGAATGATGGAAATCTGCTGCTAGGAGAGAAGATGCCCTCTGGCTCCTAAATGTATTAAATGTCTACAAAAAAAGTCAGCTGTGCCCCCCAAATATGAAAGGGGTGATAAGAAATGGAGCCCCCATCGGAGTACAACATGGGCTTGGCCAACTAACTGGGACCTGGGCACCTTGCACCGACTAGGCTGCCCCCACTGTCATGTACCTTACACCAAATAAAAGATGCCTGCGCCATTTTTTGGGAGCCCTGCTCATGTATACAATGGACTCCAACTGCTTAGAGCAGTGTAACCCCAACCCTATAATAGAACATGCGTCCTAGGTTTTCACAATTGCCGGTCCCAAAATGGAGCAGAGGGAAGAGGCTGCTATTTAAAGCGCCCTGTGATATCTGATCTTCATGTTCTGACCAGCGCTGAAATGTTTAAACTTCTTATCTGTGCGGCCCCGGGGACTTCTCTGCTCAGGTATTTGCAGGCGTGGAGGAGGGGGGAAAGGGTTAATCGAAGAGCCCCGCGGAGAATTATGTAACCTATTACTTATACAGTATCTGGGCCACAGGTTCCTCCAGCCATAAATGGAAGGTAAAGCTGCCTGAGGATACACGGGTGTGAGCGAAGGACGATTACTAACCGTACAATCCCACCACCGCGGCGTCGAGGAATTATCCTGTATAATGGCTCTAGTGAGTATAGATTAAAAAAGTCCCATGTCAGTGAATGGAAGCATCATCATCATGTCTGAATGGCTTGTTATAGTGTAATAGTCCATTCACACAATGATTTTTGGTGCAGATCGGATGATGACCCATTCATTTAAACGGGGCTGCCGAAGATGGGGATAGCACACCGTGTGCCGCGTGCATCCGTACAATGGTCCCGCAAACAAAAAAAAAACAAAAAAAAAAAAAAAAAAAAAAACATGCCCTATGCATGTCCGTTTGGCAGACAAGGTTAGGCTTTTCTAACAAAGGGCGGGACGAGCTGATCCGAAAAACGCGGAACTCACGCAGCTAGTATCATGATTTGTGGATCCCTAACTCCGCATCAGTAGCTCCAAAGCGGCCACCAGTGAAATGAGAAAACCCAACATTTTAAGCAGGCAGTCCCTGTTCAGCATAACAGTAGCCTAGTGGGAAACAATCTTAAAGGGGTTGTCCTGAGGATAGTCAATATCAGAAAACTGGACAACCTCTTTAAGGCGTTTTCGAGGACTTACTTATCGATGACCTATCCAAATGTCAGATTGGTAGGGGTCTGACTACAGACATATTCCTGCCGATCAGCTATGTTTTAGCGCCAGAAACTACACTGCTCCATACACCATATAGTGGCCGGGCCTGGTTACTGCAGTGCTGTTCCCATTTATTTAAATGGCCGCTACACAGTGGATGGAGCTGTATAGTCCGGGGCTAGTGACAACAGCTGACTGGTGGGGGTGGCCACGAGTGGGACCCTCACGATTTGATATTGATAAGCTATCCTAAGCAAGTCCTAGAAAACACTTTAAAAAATTGTAGAGACTGTGTATGTAAAAGAGGGACATGAGAAACAGACACCCCCCCTCCATAATTACATCATATGCCCTAGGGAACTTAAAGGGGTGTTCCGGTAGGTAAAAAAGACTGGTGCGGCCGCTCTATCTGCAGTTTATGCGGCTGGGGATTTTTCCCGCGCAGTTTTCTGGACTGCACCAAGAAGGTACACGTCCATCCGTGGTGCTGCGGCCGGAGCCTGCTCATGGTTTAGCTCCAGTCAATAGCGCTAAACCGCGAGTGGAACTGCGCCATTCAAAATGAAAACCCACGTCAGAAAAACTGCAGTGGTTTATGCAGCGGATTTCCAAACCCATGGTGTGAACATGCCCTTAAATAACACATGTATAGGCACCCACCTACTATCAAACATCCAAAAGTGTAGCATAGGTCAGTAAACGAAGACATCAGCAGACATATGTACCGCTGTGGGGCACACACAACCTACCCGCTGACCTGACACTACTACTCAAGCAACTGAGGAATCCGCAAGGCAACCACGAGGAGCTCAGCAATCCCCCCTGGGGTTTATTTTAGGATCTTGTGATGCAAATGTGGTAAATAACCAGCGGCCTAACAAGCTGTACCTACAGGTCAGGTACCCGGGAACATCACAAGTCACAGAGCCGCAGGGTGGCAATAACCAGTAGTCACACAGCAGGCGGCACGGATTTACAGCTGGTAAATTCCACTACGATATTGTCATATCATTGCATAATCACCAGTAATACTGGAGAAGTAGGTGAAAAGTCAACCGGTTCTGTGCGCCAAGTCAGGTGTGGTCAGACATAGCCTAAAACAAACACTGCCCAGACTGTGCCCACACACGCCAGCTGCCATTTTATACGGGGAACATTCATCGTAAGTCTAGACATGGCTCTGTACTCTCTCCGGTCCTGATGGTTTGCTTCATTACATCAGTCTAGACTGGATTCAACAGAAACAAACCCTCAGCTGTAAGCAGTATAAGTCGATAGACCAGATTTATCATTAGGGTACGCCTCATTTGTGGCGTGAAAAAGTCGAAAATTTTTAGTGCAAGGTGCATTTCTCCGCCAGCCTTGGGGGGCGTAACCAGAGTGGGGCCAGGGGTACCACCACAGTTAACATCTTCTATGCCAGTTTTCTGGTGTAGAAGAACATTGAAATCTATGGAGGCGCTCAGACTACCGGATGCTGCGCCTCGTCATAAATTCGGCTAGTTTCATAAATGTAACATAGTACATAAGACCGAAAAAAAGACATTTGTCCATCCAGTTCGGCCTGTTTCCTACAGGTTGATCCAGAGAGCCACAGCCCGCCGGAGTTCTCCGGATCTGGGCTAGTAGGGGATACTGCGGTTCACTGCCGGAGCCCTCTGACTATAATGGGAACCGGCTGAAAACCGGCAGTATCCGGGAAAAAACTGCTGCACGCCGCGATAATCCTGCTGCAACACATTACAGTCTACGGCCTCCGGCAGGACTGCTCTGCCGCATGTGTATAAGAAGCATTAGGCGCAGCATCCTGCGGCACACCTGGGTATCATAGCCCAGGCCATGCCATGGGCCATGATAAATCTCTTCCTGCGCGTTTCCAGCCTGTGGTTGTAAAGAAGTGTTCCCATTTACTAACAGCAAGCAGAGATCTTGAAACGAGGAATGAAATATACTTTTTATTTATAAAAACCAGGATAAAAGATACAGTATAGCAGAAGGCAGGGATCCTTTCCTTGTAGTTGTCACCTTCCTGCCACCCACAGTGGAAGACACTTTAATGTGACTTCTTGCTGCACAGCAAGAAATTTTTTAAAAGTTTACAGGATTTCTTTTATTGAACACCCCCCTCCCCCAATAAGTATAGAAGGATACCGATCGTATGCATGCCTATAAATCTCGTGCAGGGCCACCCTTTAAGACGTGAAAAATCTGAGGGCTCATGCACACAAACTTCTTTTTTTCGTGTCGGTTCCGTTTTTTTGGTTTGTTTGCAGCCTGTATGCAGAGCCATTGACTTCAATAGGTCCTGAAAAAACGTAAATGACTCTGTGTGAAAAAAAGATAGAACATGTTCTATTCTTGTCCGTTTTGTGGACAAGGATAGGCATTGTTACAATGGACCCACAAAAAAAAAAAAAAAAAAAAAAAAAAACAGATGCAACACAGACATCACACGGCCGTCATCCGTATTTTTTGCGGATCCGTGTTTTGCAGACCACAAAATACATATGGCCGCGTGTATGAGCCCTCATTCTATAACAATCAGGTGCACTCCTAGAATAGCAGTGCTGAGGAGCAGAGCACCCCGGCGTCCTCTGAGGGTGCCTGGGCCTGTTTTAAGGGGTCACTGACCTGAAATTAGCTGGCTATGTGCAAGGATCTCAGCACTGAAATTAAGTAAAGATGGAGGCATCCCAGGTCAGTCGCTCCCCCACCTTCATATGGCCAGCAGCACACGAAATGCGACATTTAGATTTACTACCCCTTTAAGAAATTGGGCATTGCAAAATCATGTGTTTTTATGGATTCTTTGGTTTCGGCGCTTTGGTAAACAGGACGATGCCCGGCTCAAGCTGCCAAGTTTTCCCATCCCAGAATTGTTTATATCCAGTATAAAGGCGGTGCCAAGACAAATAGCTAGGGCTGTATTACACCAATCATTGGTCAGATGGCCGTTTACACACACAGATCTTTTGTTATACTCACCAGCTACTGGTCTGATTGGACAGATATTGGTCAGATAATCTGTGGTGCAATACAGCCGTTCGAGGACCGCCGCCAACATGATCTTAGGATTCACGTAAGGTCGGGCAGGTAACTAGAAAACCTGGTATCCATAAGACTGAGTTAGTCAGTGAGGTCGGTGCTGCCCCTAGATGGGCATTGTTCTGTGCCCACTAAAGGTCACCTGACATGAGGCCAGCCTAGACCTGGGGTATACAGAAGAGGCCGACCTGCGACACCGAGCCAGTCTGCAAAACTGGTGCAGTAGGTATGTGATAATCCCTACATCTGCACATGCACCCGCTGATCTGATGACAGCAAGCAGAGGTAGTGAGGACTTGAGACACAAATATATGCAGAGGCCGCTGCACACAACAAAAAGTGAGGACAGCAAACTGCGCGTTGCCCGCATCCGTAATTCCATTCTGCAAAAGGGATAGAGCGTGTCCTTTCTGAAGACAAGAATAGGGATTTTTTACATGGGGTGGGGGGCTTGTAGGACGCACACGGTCAGTATCGGAGGACTGCGGACAGCATGTGCACACGGCCTTATACAGTGCAGGCCGGCGTCACACACTCATATCACCACTCTCACACGTCAGTGTTTGATCAGTGATTTCCATCAGTGATTAGAAGCCAGAACCCAGAGTGGTGCCATAATGAAAGAGCTGCTCCTGGTCATGCATGGCACAGAGGAGGGGGCGGGGGATGCTGGACCTCAGCAGAGGGACTGATCCCCAAAATCTCAGAACTGATGTAATGAACCCCCCCAAAGTGCAGCTACATGCCAGAGTCATTCATTCATGTCCAAGCAGCTAATCTGTGGAACTACAAGCACCAGCATGCTGCAGATGACACATGCAGTATGACATGATGGTACTTGTAGTGCACCAGCGGCTGCAGACCAGGATCTAGTGACATTCATCCAATCCCCCGTAGCCCTGACACAGTAAGAGGGGAACGTGCAGATACACGCCCCCTGTCCCCCTCCCGTCCAGTGCATTAACCCCCTCCATCCCTGCTCCCGTTCTCACCTCCCTTGCTTCTGTCTCCACGCCGCCGGCCCACACTCGCTCCCGAGCCGCCGGGGAAGCGCATTAAACCTCTCGTGACGTCATCAGGACACAAGCCGCGGCTCACCTCACGAGACCAGACAGGCCATCCACTAACACCGCCCCGTTCGGGGCGGGGCGTTTCAGACGTAGCTCATACGAGGACCTAATCACGTGAAGAGATGTGGGCGTGTCCTGCGGGCTGCCTGTAGGGGGCTTCTAGGGACCGCTGGTGTTGTCATGTGACAGTCGCCTGTCTGGGAGCAGGGGGTTAACAGAAAGATGGCGACCTGCGGGGGGCCGATGTGCTGTTGCTGTTGCTGCTGCGGGGACCGGGAGAGCCGCACCCCAGAGGAGCTGGTGAGAGTTGGGGAGCAGGACATAAGTGTCATGAGGCGCCTCATTTATCAGCGTAATGACAGGTTCTTTGTCATCCTCATCCCGCATGACGCCCAAGTACCTTCTCCCATCATGTCATGCATCAGCCCGCATCACCTACTGCTGCTGTCCCCTCACACATGGTTATACACCTACCTGCCCATCACATGCTCCATACACCGGGCCCCTGCCCATCACATGCTCCATACACCGGGTACCAGTCCATCACATACATCGGGCACCTGCCCATACATTAGGGCACCTGCCCATCACATACATCGGGCACCTGCCCATCACATGCTCCATAGACCGGGTACCAGTCCATCACATACATCGGGCACCTGCCCATCACATACATCGGGCACCTGCCCATCACATCCTCATCCACCAGGCACCTGCCCATCACATCCTCATCCACCAGGCACCTGCCCATCATATACCTCATCCACCAGGCCCCTGCCTATCACATCTTCATCCACTGGGCACCTGTCCATGGCATCCTCATCCCCTACTGCTGCTGTCTCCTCACACATGGTTTTACACCTACCTGCTTATCACATGCCCCATACACCGGGCCCCTGCCCATCACATGCCCCATACACCGGGCACCTGCCCCTCACATCTTTATCCACCGGGCACCTGCCCCTCACATCTTTATCCACCGGGCACCTGCCCATGGCATCCTCATCCACCGGTCACCTGCCCATCGCATCCTCATCCCCCGGGCACCTCCCCATCGCATCCTCATCCACGTGCACCTGCCCATCAAAGCCTCATATTCTCAGCCCCCGCACATCACATCTTCATACACTGGGCCTCTGCCCATCATATGCCTCATGCATCGGGCCCCTGTCCATCAGATGATCATACACCGGTCACCTGCACATGGTCGTAGACCAGGCCCTTGACCGTGGTATTTTCATACGTCAGGCTTCTGCCCATGGCACATGGTCGTACACCAAACCGGCACCTGCCCATAATGTTCTGGTACTGCTCATCGCACATGGTTATACACCATGCTCCTGCCTGGTCCTCATACCTGGGTTCTTCCCATTTCCATATACATTAAGTACCTTTACATCACATCCCTTATACATTGGGCCCAACGCACACGGGCATGTGCCAATCACTTTCTCATGGACGTCAGACACCTGCTGAGCACATTCCCGTATCTGAGCACTTTCCTAACACTCCCTCACATGCACTGAGCCTCGGCCAGTAACACTTGTCATAAACCAGGCACCTCGAATGTGGGGAGCAAATAAATGAGTCGGCAAAGCCAACCAAATCCCTTTTCTTTACAGATGAATAGCAGTGGCATGTGCTGGACTGGCGGTATCAGGTGGTGCTCAGCGACTGCCATGCCATATACTAGAAGAGATCCAGTCGTGGCACTCACTGATAGTACTTCTTATCCGTTAGGAACAGCAGGCATGCAGTACAGATTTTAGTCCAGGTGATGGCCGCTTCACGCTCCGTGTGCCTCGTCATGCTTTCCAGGCCTGATGAAGAGCACAGAGTGGGCACCTGCCCATCACATGCCTCAAATACTGGGCACCTACCCAATCCCACTAAACTGTGGACCGACCGCAGTGTTTCCAGTAAACTGTGGACCGATGGACTATGTTCTGGCTACCTACATGCTTACTGAAGCTTACTGTTCACTTTTAACTCAATAATAAGAAAGTATGCTGGAAGCTCCCTCTAGCGAGATTGACAAAGTGCAAGGAGTGGGCACCTGCCTATCACTGGCCTCATATAGGGGACATCTGTCCATTTCTAGTAGACCGTGGATCAACCACAGCATTTACACTTATTTTAACTAAGGGCTGACTGCAGCGATTCCAATTCCACTAAACTATGGACCGACCGCAGTGTTTCCAGTAGACTGTGAAATGATCGACTGGCCAAAGCATTTACCAAAAATGTTGTGATCTATGTTCTGCAGTCACCACTAGAGGGACCTACAGAGTTCACTGTGATGCCAGTGTGCTGGATGGTCCCTCTAGTGGCAGCTGCAGGCACCCAGATTGACTTGTTTGGCCCATCTCGTACTTTAGTGGCATATCTTTCTGATATGCTACTAATGTCTAATAGGTGCAGGTTCTTCCTCTGGGACCCATACCTTTCTCTAGAACGGGGCCCCCACAGTGAAGGAGAGCTCACAGTGCAAGCGTGGCTACTGTGGGAGTGGTGAAATAGCTGAGCACTGGCTTGGCTATTTCCAGAACTATCATAGAGGTCCATGAAGAGGTGGCCGCTCTTAATCGATGCGCTCTCCATTCACTTCAATGGGAGTTCTGGAAATAGCCAAGCGGGCTTTCTCGGCTCCTTTTGGAACTCCCATAGAAGTGAGTGGAGAGCACATGCACAGTGCGCTCTCCCTCGCTTTGGGTGGGCTGTTCTGGAGATAGGTACAAGTCCCAGAGGTGGGACCCACACCTGTTGGACAATGGTGGCATCTCCTAGTGATATCTAACCAAAGTTTGAGATGAGCCAATCCCAATAAGTCTAATGTCTATGCACCAGGTCATTAGACTAATAAACTCACTTGGGTGCTTTTGGCTTTCAAGTCTGAAAATTTAAGGCACACTTCTACTTTTAGATAACATTAAAGAATAAGCTGTCACGTGTGTGTACATGAGAATTATGACTATATGAGGCCTTTTTATGAATTGTATCTGACATTTTAGCTGTTTCACCTTTGCAGGCTCCATCTCTGATTCTTAGCTGTTACTGAACAGGTGGATAGAGACTAGCTGCTGTGATGTCTTCCCATAGACTGTCCAGATTCTGCTTCCTAGCTTTCTCTCTCACACACTCACTCAGAAGCATCATATAGGACATTACAGTACTGATGAGTACAGATGTGCATAAAGCACTTGAGATGAGATATAAAACGTACTATTAGCTGCAGCAGTCTAGGTGTTTGTCTCTAGGCTTCTCTCGCTCCAACTCGCCCTTCCTATCTCGTCCTGTCTCCATAAACATCTATGGGGTGATGTAACCTGATCTTTCCGTGAGCTGAAATGTCTCAATATGGAATTGGCAGAAAAGTCCGAAAGATTTTGTTTAGGAAGTGGGTGGGGGCAGGAAAAGAGCTGATGAAAAGAGGAACGCAGGCTTATACCTAGGAAGATTAGTTCTCTTCTAAGAGATAGAGTGGCACCTAGTGGAGGTACCTACCTTATAGTCAAATGTCTGACCCTTTAAAGGGCTTCTGTCATCAGAATCATCATAGTGACCTGTGAGTTTTCGTCCCATCCTCATCTGAGGCTTTATTTCTGAGAAAACTGAACTTTTAATATATACATCTGAGCCTCTAGAAGCAATGGGAGCGTTGCCGTTACCCCTAGAGGCTCTGTTCTCCCAGGGCCAGACAGTGTAAAGGTCATCAAGCCTGGCCCTGACTTCTCGTAGTCTCGCACGTTTGCCGTGCGCTGCACTGTGCTGACAAAGGTTAAAAACCCTGAAGCGGTTGTCTGTAGGTGGGTTTCCATCACCGAAAGGCTTTTGGTTTGACTAATATCCTTAGTCATGTTGCATAGTCTGTTAAAGGGTTGGGCATTGATTATAGGGTAGGTACCTCCACTAGGTGGCACTAGCTTTCTCTGTCTTGGAGGAGAACCAATCTGCTTATCATTTTTCCCAGGCAGCATCGCTTGGTCTATGAGACTGTCTTCACCAGCTGTGCTATTCACCATAAGGAGAAACAACCCCCCAATCCCTTATACACCTGATATGGGCTGATTTCACCCCTCAGACACATGACACTCCCCCATCACGTTGTTGTGCCTGGCATCCATCCATCCCAATCCCCGTGTACCAGATACAAATGCCAACACCCGGCATCCCCGTGATATTCATCCACCACCATCTTTATATGGATGGAACCCATGAAGTTTCGAAAAAAGGTAAGTGAACCCTTTGGAATTAGGCTACTTTCACACTCGCGTTTTGGGTGGATCCGTCATGGATCTGCAAAAACGGATCGTTACAATAATGCAACCGCACTCATCCGTCATGAACGGATCCGTTTGTATTATCTGTAACATAGCCAAGACGGATCCGTCATGAACTCCATTGAAAGTCCGTCAATGGGGGACGGATCCGTTTTCTATTGTGCCAGATTGTGTAAGAGAAAACGTTTGGTTCCGCTTCGTCAGGCAGACAGCATAACGCTGCAGGCAACGTTTTGGTGTCCGCCTTCAGAGCGGAATGGAGACTGATCGGAGGCAAACCGATGTATTCTGAGCGGATCCCTTTCCATTCAGAATGCATTAGGGCAAAACTGATCCGTTTTGGACCGCTTGTGAGAGCCCTGAACGGATCTCACAAATGGAAAGCTAAAACGCGAATGTGAAAGTAGCCTTACTAATAAAATGTGGTCTGATTGTTATCTAAGTCACAATTATAGACAATCACAAACTCAACAGTTGTAACCTCCATGTTTTTTATTGAGCTCAGGGGGAAAACAGGGATTGAACAGCTGTGTTAAAGCCTTCTCCAAGAAACATTTGACAATAGTAGGTTTCCTTGGTGCTTTTCCCATGAAATAAAGGCACACAAAGCCTGGTTACTGACAAATCTATTCTTCTCAAAGAAAGATTAGTTATAGTGGACTATGCTTTGCTGCAGATGACACGTATGAAGCTGGAAGGGGCTAGAAAAGCATTGCTAAAAACCTTGGAGTACATCCGTGTTTAGACAGACTATCCGATGGAGAGAGTTCAGGACTGTTGTAGGCTCCTTAAGGCTAGATGCAGACATCCGTTAAACCTGGATGTGAGCAGTCCGTGGTAATGCGGACTGGATTTGTTCTTTACAGCCCGCAGCGTCATTGGTTGCTATGACGGCGTGCGCTCCATGCCGCTGCTGCACTACAGTAATACATTGGTATGATCTATACCAGTGTATTACTATCCTGCAGCGGCGGTAGGGAGCGCACGGCGTCATAGCAACCAATGACGCTGTGCGCTGCGGGCTGTAAAGAACAAATCCAGTCCGCATTACCACGGACTGCTTGCGTCCGGGTTTAACGGATGTCGGCATCTAGCCTTAAGGGGGGTTTAGATGGGCTGACGGAGCAACCGATTGTTGGGAAGAAAGCATTCCTTCCAGACAGTTGGCTGCACACTTGGTGAAGGAGACTGCGCACTTACATGCAGCGATCTCCTTCACAGTATGAAGATGGGGGATTACTATTGCTGTTTAGACCGCACAATCTGCTGCCCAGAAGTCATGATCGGTGGTGCCTACATGAATGACAGGACCATCCGATGAACGGGCGGTTTGCTTGTTGATCGTTGATTGGCGGCACATTTAGAAGGCCAGATTATCGTGAACGACCTTTCACAGGAACGGTCGTTTATTCCTGATAATCTGGAGGATTATTGGTTTGTGTAGATCCACCTTTAGAAGTTGGTAAGATCTTGCCAAGAGCTCAACACCAAATCCTGAGGTACGTAAGAACCCAAGGCTAATAGAAAAAGACCTACAGAAGATTCAGCATATCACTATAAAAAAGCACTAAACAAGAATGGTGGTCATTGAAGAATGCCACAAAAAAAGCCACTGCGTCCAAAAAAACATTGTGACCCATCTCAAGTGTGCCTAAGAGCACCTGGATGTTCACTCGGCTTCTAGGAAAACGTATGGGCAGATGAGACAAAAGGTGAATTCCTAGGTTTGGTGAAAGCATTTTACGGGAAAATGTGTGGAAAGGAGCCCATGATCTAAAACTGAAGAACTGTTGGGTGACGCAACAGTGACCAAAGCACATACGTAAATGACCTAAAGAATGGTTGAAACAGAGTAAGGCTGGTGTCTTGCAGTGCCCAAGTCCTGACCTTAACCTTCAGAAGCTGTGGCCTGTCTTGGAGAGGGCTGTGCATGCAAGTCCTGGCAAAAATATTGTGGAACTGAAAGAAATTGGAGAGGAATGTTCCAAAATCCAGTGTTGTGGAACTCTACAGGAAACATTTGGTGGAGATGATTGCTGCCAAAGGGGGATTTGTTATAAATTCATAGGTTCACTTACCTTTTTCCTTGCACTGTGGATGTTTTCTCAATAAAAGACATGAAGGGTACATCTGTTAGTGTTTTATTAGATTGTGTTTGGCTAAAATTGTGACTTAATTACAATCACTCCGCATTTTATTAGTAACCAACGCAGAAATCTACGTGTCTCCAAAGGGTTCACTTCATTTTTCTCGCGTCTGTATCGTGACCTAGATCTAGCCTGCTCGTCTCAAGCCACCCTTTTCCATCACGCCCTCGTACTCCTCCAGTTACATGGGATGTATGATAACATTTGCTCCCATCTGCCAGGATTGCTCGTGGTCCCGCCTTTCTGCCATTAGCGAGGCACAGAGACGGGTACACAGTCGTGGGCAGTGCCATGTGGACCTGCTGACCACTGCTGTAATGTTTGACTTAACTGTTTATTCAGCTTCTCCACAGAAGAAGTGGCTGCTAATCTGAGGCACGTGAGTCGTGTGCAGACTGCTAAGGAACAGTATGACTGGTTTCTTCATATGTCACCGTGTTTGCAGTGATTTGTGGACTTGCAGCATTTCTGCTGTTAATATGGAAAATTGTGGCAGAAAAACGCATTGTGATGGCAATGTCTAAATCAACCCTGAGGAGAGACCCCCAGCCATTATGGCATTGTCACATAGCAGCCATGGATGTGGTCACATGGTGCCTCCTGGCCAATCAGACTTGGGCCCCTTTCACACGGTGAGGGCATTGTGGGAAACCCGTGCGAGTAGGGACGGGTGCGTTGCGGGAAAATGCGCAATTTTTCCACGCGAGTGTAAAGTGTTTTAATGCGTTTTGCACGCGCGTGGGAAAAATCGGCATGTTTGGTACCCAGACCCAAACCTGGACTTCTTCACTGAAGTTTGGATTTGGGTTAAGTATTATGTAGATTTTATTATTTTCGCTTATAACATGGTCATTAGGGAAAATAATAGCATTCTCAATACAGAATGCTTAGTAAAATGTGGATGGAGGGGTTAAAAATAAAAAAAAATAACTCACCTTATCCACTTGATTGCGTAGTTGCGATCTCTTCTGTCTTTTTCAAGCATTAGCTGCCGGCTAAAGGACCTGTGTTGACATCACAAGCTCGTCACATGGTCCAATCACATGGTCCATCTTACCATGGTGATGGACCATGTGATTGGACCATGTGATGTGACGTCATCACAGGTCCTTTAGCCGGCAGCTAATGCTTGAAGAAGAGAGAAGAGATTGCAACTACGCAATCAAGTGGCTAAGGTAAGTTAATTTTTTTTATTTTTAACCCCTTAATCCACATTTTACTAAGCATTCTATATTGAGAATGCTATTATTTTCCCTTATAACCATGTTATAAGGAAAAATAATAAAGTTCTGGTCCCGTTGCTAAGCAACCATGTGGGAAAATCGCACTGCATCCGCACTTTCTGCGGATGCTTGCGTTTTCCCCGCAGCCCTATTCTCTTCTATGGGGCCTGCGTTGTGTGAAAAACGCACAACATAGAGCATGCTGCGATTTTCACGCAACGCAGAAGTGATGCGTGAAAATCACTGCTCATGTGCACAGCCCCATAGAAATGAATGGGTCCGGATTCAGTGCGGGTGCAATGCGTCCACCTCACGCATTGCACCCACGCGGAAATCACGCCTGTGTGAAAGGGGCCTAAGTGTTCAGGGCCATTGTTCACACTGACATGTTTTACAGATGCTTTAACTTAAAGGAGTCTTTCTTCACAGCATCACCTTCAAATTGTTTCAGTTGGTTTAGACGGCTGACTTGTTCAATGCCTTTTTGAGGTAAAGAAGGGGCCCCCAGCTTGGGCCCCCCCATTACCCATAACAGAGAGCTGCTGCAAATTTTCCACATGCGGATTTTACTCTACCCATTGACGTTAATAGAAAAAATCCGATCAGGAAAAATAAAATAAATTGACATGCTGTGGATTTTAAAATCTGCAACGTAGGTCAAAAGCCACTCTGAAAGAAATCTGCATCGTGTGCATGAGAATTTAAAATTCTCATAGAATACAATTTTAGAATTGTGTATAGACAAGAAATCACTTGGCTCTCACCCAGGATAGATTGTGACGGGTGCAGCAATCTCAAAAACGGGGGGTGCCCGACCCCCTAAAAAATAGGTAAGAGAAGGAAATATGAGTGTGCACTCACTACACTGAGCCTTGGGAGATTAAAGGTGAAGGATATAAATTTATTGGATAAAACCGGCTAATCACATATAAAAATGCAAATGCATAAAAATAGATAACCATAAAATAGATAAACCAGGTGCGCATCTGGTAAAAAATCACAATAGGTAGTAGAAAAAACAGAGGTGGTCATACGTATATAACAAACGGCTGAAAATAATACAAAAATGTCACCTATAGAAACGTCCAATCTGAATAGATGTGAATATCTCTATAAGGTATGGAGACATATGCAATCCAGGGACTTGGCCACTCGGTGTCACTTGTCAAATAGTGGAGGCTTATGGTTAAAGTCTCTTTTTGTATTTAGTGTTCAGTTCAAGATAAGATACACTCCATGGAACAGTATGATATAGTAAAGTTTTAGTCTCTTTGTAGAGCACAGGTTACCTGAATCCCCGTGCTGCAGTACTATATGCGTAAATAATAAGGTGCTTACCTCCCTTAATTGCGGTGCAAAGCGGGAGAGAAAGGCCATGCGATGCTTTAGATCCGGAGGTGGAAGTTAATGGCGTAGGTGCCTCCTCTGCCCAGACGCGTTTCGGGGTGTTCTTCCAGTGAGGAAGGGGTGGAGAACACCCCGAAACGCGTCTGGGCAAAGGAGGCACCTACGCCATTAACTTCCACCTCCGGATCTAAAGCATCGCATGGCCATGCGAAGATTTCTGATCGAAAGATCGTAATTCGATAGTATCGCAATTGGATCGGACAACCTACTCAGGATCGAAGTCTCGTGAGCTCCGTGACGTCACACGCCAGAAGCCCGCAGCATTCGAACAATACACCGCTGTCCAAGCAAGACACGGGAACAGATAGCGAAGCGACAGACGCCGCCGAACATTTGCTTTCTCTCCCGCTTTGCACCGCAATTAAGGGAGGTAAGCACCTTATTATTTACGCATATAGTACTGCAGCACGGGGATTCAGGTAACCTGTGCTCTACAAAGAGACTAAAACTTTACTATATCATACTGTTCCATGGAGTGTATCTTATCTTGAACTGAACACTAAATACAAAAAGAGACTTTAACCATAAGCCTCCACTATTTGACAAGTGACACCGAGTGGCCAAGTCCCTGGATTGCATATGTCTCCATACCTTATAGAGATATTCACATCTATTCAGATTGGACGTTTCTATAGGTGACATTTTTGTATTATTTTCAGCCGTTTGTTATATACGTATGACCACCTCTGTTTTTTCTACTACCTATTGTGATTTTTTACCAGATGCGCACCTGGTTTATCTATTTTATGGTTATCTATTTTTATGCATTTGCATTTTTATATGTGATTAGCCGGTTTTATCCAATAAATTTATATCCTTCACCTTTAATCTCCCAAGGCTCAGTGTAGTGAGTGCACACTCATATTTCCTTCTCTTACCTATTTTAGAATTGCAATTTTCTGCACGCAATTCTAATAAACGTGTGCATTTAGCCTAAGGTGCTCAGTCACTTCCACTCAACCACCAGTGATCTTAACCTTGAAGGAACGCCCTTCTATTGCTGGACTACTGGTCAATGTTACTTTCAGTATTGAAGGGGTAAACTGTTAGGATCACTTAGGCCAGACACACGAGCGAGTTTAATGTGAGAAACTCGCCACTTGCGGCAGTGTGAATTGCCGTTCTGACCTCCGCTCCTCTGACAGGATTGCATGGCATTACAATGATTTGAGGCTGCGACACCTGGAATTTATTGACTTGCACCTCATACGTCCGTATCATGTTTTATGGTCCTCAAATCGTGGATCCGCCAAACATGGATACTGGCCGTGTGTGTTCCCCATATTGCCGAATGGAAGGTCTGGGCCTCAATAGACTAGTCCTATTCTTGTCTGTGATAGGGACAAGAATAGGACATGCTCTATGTATTTCATTTTTTTTGGGGGGCGCGGAACGGGCATATGAATGCGGCTCGGATGCAGACCCAAATAACCTTTGTGTGCATGAGGCCTTATGCCGTGCAATCTCGTCAGAGGAGCGGAGGTCTGAACGGGAACACACACTGCCAGTTTCTCACATTGAACTCGCTCGTCGACCGATGGTGTAACTCGCCAAATGCAGCAGAGCCGTGCCTTTACCACACAATATGGGCATTGGCGGCCACAGTTGGGCTTGGTTTTCAGGCATGTGACCGGCCATACCCTTAAGGATTTCTCAGGCAAGTCCACTGACCTCTCTCTAAGGCTACATGCACACGACCGTATGTGTTTTGCGGTCCACAAATTGCAGATCTGCAAAAAAAAGGTATGACATCCGTATGGTGTCCTTTTTTTTTTTTTTTTTTTTTGCGGATCCGTTGTAACAATGTCTAAAACGGACAAGAGCAGGACATGCTGTATTTTTTTTTGCGGGGCTACGGAACGGACATACAGATGCGGATAGTACACGGTGTGCTGTCAGCATTTTTTGTGGTCCGTTGAAATGAATGGGTCCACATCCTATCCGCAAAAAAAAAAACCTGAACGGACACGGAAATGAAATACGTTCGGGTGCATGTAGCCTAAGCCCTTAGGGCTCGTTCACACGACCGTGGTTTTAGTCCGCATCCAAGCTGCATTTTTTGCAGCTCGGGTGCGGATCTATTCACTTCTATGGGGCCGCAAAAGATGCCGACAGCACTCCGCGTGCTGTCCGCATCCGTTTCTCCGTTCCGTGGCCCCACAAAAATGATGAGTCATGTCCTATTCTTGTCCGTTTTGCAGTCAAGAATAGGCATTTCTATAAAGGGCCGTCTGTTCCGTTCCCCAAATTGCGGAAGGCACACGGGCGGCATCCGTGTTTTGCTGACCGCAAAACACGGCACGGTCATGTGAACAAGCCCTTAATGACATCTGTGATCGGATGGTCAGTGGTTCATCCATAAAGAATCCGAGTATTGGTCCGTGTGTCATCTGTATTCCAGAGCATCTCCTAGTAGTGGTCCATGAAAAATCACTGACACAACACTGATGCTATCTGTGTTGTGTCAGTGGTTTTTCACGGACCTATAGACTTCAGTGGGCATGTTTGGTCCACATCACGGAGGAAAAATCACTGATGTGTGAATAAACACATTAAAGTCAATGTGTACGTGTGCTCTCCTTGGAGAACATGGACAGCACATGCCTGTGATTCACTGATGTGTGAATAAGGCACTTTTCACACAAGCGTTACGGATTGTGTCAAGATCTGTTCAGGGAAAAACGGATGGTTTTACATGGAAGTTCAATCCGTTTTTTCTGTAATTGCGTTCAGTGGTTGATTTTTTGTTTTCCAGAAGGAAGGATTTTATCTGGATTGCATGCATAAAAAAATCTGGATGCCTTCCATTTTTCACACAAGCCCCATTCCCTTCTGTGGAGCCCGGAAGGTGTGAAAAACGCATAGTGTAGAACATGCTACGTTTTTTCCTGAACGCAGAAAGGATGCATTAAAAAAAACGCTGAAATGAATGGGTCAGGATTCAGTCCGGATGCTATGTGTTTGCTACATGCATCACTTCTCAACAGAAAACTCGCTTGTGTGAAAGAGCCCCAAGGCCTAAGTATTCATACAAGACATTTCAGCCATCTTGCATTATCTCTTGTCTGCACTGGCTGGGAGGGCCCTAGAGAGGAAGCCGTGTTGCTTCTATCAAGCCTGTCCATTGCGAAGGCGTTCAGAATGGCGTCTATTTTTTTTCTTTTTCCATAGAAATCTGATTGTTGCTGTTTTATAAGCTGGCTGCATGTGGGCACATCCTAGGAAGGAATGCTGATTTGCAAGATTCCTCCAAGACTGTCTTATTGTGACGGATTCCGTTCATAGCTGCAGCACATGTTGTTTGGTGGCTTCCATAATGTGCAAACAAACTTGACATTTCAAGTGCTGCCATGTTCGAGCAGTTCCTGACAATCACAGTTAAAGGGGTTCTCCGGCCGTCTTCCTGCTCACCGCTGTATGTCTATGGGACAGCAGCAGCGGGCAGGAGGAGAGTCGGGAGACGGACGTGCACACGGCGCATGCCGTCTCCTCAACCAGCTGTTCGGCTGGGGTTCCGGGTGTCGGACCCCCGCCGATCTGATATTGATGCCCTATCCTGAAGATAGGTCATTAATAAATAAGCGCGGAGAACCCCTTTAAGTGTAAGTGGCATCCCCTGTTGTATACTACAAGTAGGCACTTGGCATAGGGGCATTACTGTGAAAGAAGCAAGCACAAGACAGATAGTAAGAGGGAGAAAGGTGATTGACCAGGTGACTAAAGGTGGTCTCCATAGCCTCTAAAATGGCTGCCAATAGTAGTAGTAAACTCCTGTCCTTGTAGGAAGGGCAGCTCTGGAGCACAAACTGCTGCTTCCACAAGGGAAGTATTGTGAACTCATTCACACGTGGTTAGGTATTTGAATTTTAAGAAAATATGGCAAGGGGTAATGACAGATCAGATCATTCTTGGTTTCTTGGTGCGTTTACTGACAATATCTCTACCTTCTCTTCTTATATTTGCCTTGCAGACTATTTTGGGGGAGACGCATGAAGAAGATGAGGAGATCTTACCCCGTAAAGATTATGAAGTAAGCATCACGGATTTATTAAAGACGCCGACTCTTTACTGTCACCAGCCCCGTGATGCATCACTTGCAGCCGGGCCCATAGTCTGTGGCACCAGAAGTAGCAGAAGTAGGTAGGGTGGAGGGCTACCATTCATACAGTGTACATACCTCATATATGACATGTCCAGGGCCCAGGAGTTTCTCATTACTCCTCAAGCATGCCCCCAGGACTCTTATCTTGGTCCCCCCTTGACTTCTGGCCACCATCTTCCTCTTCTTGACAGCTGGGACTTGACCCTTGGCTGAGTGTCCATGACAGTTCTGGAGGTCTAGAAGACACCTGGGGGGCTATATCCTAGTGCACAGTATTCCCTCTCTGAGCAGTTCAGCTGAATTGTTACCACTAGAGGGCGCTCACTGCGTACAGATTTATCATTGAGTGCATTGACATCTGTATAAATCCTCTAAAAGCCGCTACATGCTGATTTTATTATTTGGGGCTCATTCACGCGGTGGCATTTTTTTGCAGATTCCATCAACGGGAGTACGTGCTACCATTTATTGAGACCGTGGATAATTTCCATGCTGGTTTCCACTGCGTCAGGGAGGGACATGTTCCTTCTTGGAAACTGCTGTGGGTGTCCACGAGTGGACTAGCCCTACGGTGTGGAGCTGAAGCTGTGGGAGGATCCACAGCATGAAAAATGCATAGGCATGGAAGAAACCTGAGGGTCAGCCCTGGATTTCTGCCGCGGTTTTCACAGTGGCTTTTCTTTAACGTACCCTAAAAGAGAATCTACCTTTGGGAAGACGCCTGCATTAGCCCCCGATGTCGTGGCCTCCCAGCCTTGAGCCTGTTACTAGATTATTAGTTAATTATGGAGCTAGAGCGAAGCACTACAGATTATTCCCTTTTTACATGACTGTGGAGTTCCCCTTTAACTGCATGTTCTCTGCATTTACTGAACTGCAGAGAAACCAGAGACCCTTTATCCTTCTGATTTTTATTTTTATTTAAAGCGACCTTTTATAATCGATAAAGATTTGTACTAAAAACATTCACACTCCCCGTCCTGGAGAAAATGACTGAAAACCATTGTACGGGGAAAATATTGTAATTTGGCAGGGTTGGCCAACCTGTGGCTCTCCAGGCTGATAGTTGTAGACAGTCTGGGCATGCTGGGAGTTATAGTCTTGCAACCTCTGGAGAGCCGCAGGTTGGTCACCCCTGCACTATAGGTACTCACGGTTGCCCCTTGAGGCCGTCTTCGGCATAATGCAGGCTCAGCGGACACAGACTGTCATGAAGCAGAACGCTCCCAGTGCATTATGGAATTGCTGTATACTGAAAATTTGTGTTCTCTTATCATTGGGTTGTGTATTGTGTTCATTCATTGGCCTTTGTCTCTCTATGCTGCAGAGTTTGGACTATGACCGATGCATCAATGACCCCTACCTGGAAGTGCTGGAATCCATTACCCACAAGGTAACACAGAGCAGAACGCGGAGAGGAAGTATCACCTATGCATAATCAGTGCACCCATACAGGGTGACTGCATGAACGGCAATTGCTTAATAATTTTCTAGTACAGGTGTTGCTACACAGGAGAATTCCCATACTAGAGATTCAGCCCCCAGAACATATAGGGCTAGGCTTTTACAATAGTGTGAGTAGTGTGGCGTTTTGAAATGTCAGCTTTATACAATCACACATCTGTGAGAGAGCAGCCTCTATGCGCACTGAGGTGACTTGTTGAATCAGACATTCTCCACTTACAGTTTACGCATCAGACACCCAGGAGTTAATCAAGTAGCTTTTTAATCCGGAGATTGTATTACAAGATGTTGCAGGGAATTCAGATGGTAAAAGAATTATGCCAACAATAAACTCCTAGCTAAGAAGATGGAGATTCTCCTCAGAAAGCTGAGCACACACTAACAGCAATGCATGACTGGGAAAAAAGGGAGTGGCTAAGCTGAACCAACTAGAAGCTGAAACGGAGGGGGAAGGAGAAGAGAGGAGCATACCAATACACAATGCAAGATACTGAAACAGAACAAGTAGTATACAGGCTGCCATAAATAGCGCCTACCGTCCTAGGCCAGTTAGGCCTCTTTCACATTTGCGTTATGGGGATCCGGCGTGCACTTCTGTCGCCGGAAATGCCCGCCGGATCCGTCACTACGCAAGACAACTGAAAGCATTTGAAGACTGATCAGTCTTCAAAATGCTTTCAGTGTTACTATGGCAGCCAGGACGCTACTAAAGTCCTGGTTGCCATAGTAAGTAGTGGGGAGCCAGGGGAGCAGATCCATGCTCATGGGGCGCTCTGACGTCATTGTGGAGCGCCCTGGGACTCGGGAGCCGCACGGACGGTAAGTATACTTCTCCCCTGCCTCCCCACTACACTTTTCCATGGCAGCCGGGACTTTAGTAGCGTCCTAGCTGCCATGGTAACCATTCACAAAAGCTAAACGTCTGATCCGGCGATGCGCTAAAACGACGTTTAGCTTAAAGCCGGATCCCGATCAATGCTTTTCAATGGGCATTAATTCCGGATCCGGCGTTACGGCATGTCTTCCGGATTTTTGGACGGAGACAAATCCACAGCATGCTGTGGTTTTGTCAACGTCCAAAAAACGTTGACATACTGAACGGAAGACATCCTGATGCATCCTGAACGGATTTCTCTCCATTCAGGATGCATGGGGATAATCCTGATCAGTTTCTTTCCGTCCTAGAGCCCCGAGGACGCAACTCTAGGACGGAAAGCAAAAATGTTGATGTGAAAGGGGCCTAACACGGAATTTGATTTTGTTGCTGCTGCAATTCTTCACCATCATCATTTCAACATCTCTCTTTGCTTTCAATGAATAGAGTTGTTTCCAATAAGGGGCCAAATAAGGACAACAGATTGTTACAATGTATCTGTGTATACATTCCTCCCCATTCCTGTAGCTCTGGCCTCTCCGCTGATACAGTGTAACAATCCCTCAGCTCACTGAGCAGGACTAGGTCAGCATGGGCTTTTGGACAGGGATTGATCTCATTTGCTAAGGACAGGCAAAGATCTTGTAAATGACAAGGAATTGTATATACAGCGATTACACATTATTTACCTTTAAAGGGTTTGTCTCACTTCAGTAAATGGCATTTATCATGTAGAGAAAGTTAATACAGGGCACTTACTAATGTATTGTGATTGTCCATATTGCCTCCTTTGCTGTCTGGATTCATCTTTCCATCACATTATGCACTGCTCGTTTTCAGGGGTTATGACCACCCTGCAATCCATCAGTGGTGGTCGTGCTTGAACACTATAGGATAAAACACTGGCCTACACCCACTCCCACAGACCCGACCACCAGAGAGGCCGGCGCCAATAGTGTGAAAGCACGACCACCACTGATGGATTGCAGGGTGGTCGTAACCATGGAAACGAGCAGTGCATAGTGTGATGGAAAAATGAATCCAGCCAGCAAAGGAGGCAATATGGACAATCACATTACATTAGTAAGTGGCTTGTATTAACTTTCTCTACATGATACATGGCATTTGCTGAAGTGACACAACCCCATTGAATCCAATGTCAGGTTAGGTTCCACATTCCAGAATAAAATGGAAATTTTGTACGACAAAATGCTGGTCTTCACGACAGATCCAGCGGACTCCAATAAAGTGAATGGGATCCATTGGGAATTGGCATATGCGGGATCGGGCACTTCCAGTATTCTGTTCCTATGCCAGACCAGTATACCGGATCTCCAAGCATGTGTGGACGTCGCCTTATTCTGCTGTTCTTTTTTTCTCTCTACTGACAGAGGTCCCGGCGGTATGAGGTGGTGCGATGGATCATGGTGTTTGCCATTGGCGTCTGCACAGGACTGGTACAAATCTTTTTTGTGTTTTATAATTTTTTTGTTTTTGGCATTTTTTTCCACTCGATAATTTCCAAAATTATTTGTACGAGCACCACGGCCCCTTCAAACAGCTGATCGGAATGGGAGCCTGGAGTCGGACCCCCACCGATCTGATGTTGATGAGTAGGGATGACCTTGGAACCGAACCCAAGTTCGGTAAAAGGTATTTAATAGTACAAATGAATAAATTAAAAATAAAAAAAATAGTTATTACTTTGCAAAGTAATAACTTTGTCACATCTGAGCCAATACATTCTAATACTGTACAGAGCGCTCTCTCCGTACAATATTCTGACGAAGTTGTATGCGAATCGACTTCGGTTGTTTCATCCATAGTCGATTTGCTTATCCTTATTGACCTATCTTGAAGATAAGTCCTCACTCTTATTAAACTGGACAACCCCTTTAAATATAATAACCCTAAAGGGTTTTTACGACACGTGATAGGTCATCATTATCTGATCAGTGGGGGTCTGACACTCTGGACCCCCACGATCAGCTGTTTGAGAAGGCAGCGGCAGTTCTGGGAGCACCATGGCCTTCTCACAGCTTTTCCTAGGCCAGTTGCATCACATTCATCATTCACGTGACCTAGGAGCAGTACAGCCCCATAGAAGTGAATGAGGCTGAGCTGCAATACCAAGCACGGCCACTATACGATATGCAGCGCTGTGCATAGTGAGCTGCAAGAAGGCTGGGGAACCTTACAGGGGCCCTGGTGCCTTCTGAAGCAGCTGATCGGTGGGGGTTCCGGGTGTCAGACCCCCACCGATCAGATATTGATAATCTATCTTGGGGATAGATCATCAGTTAGAGATGGAAATCCCCTTTAATATGTCCCATGAATGTCTTATTAGTTGGGTCCCAGCAGTCAGACTGATGAGATATAATAATAATGTAATATGCATTTGCCTTACACGCTGACGTCTCTTTCCACGTGCGCAGGTTGGACTATTCGTGGATTTCTTTGTTCGCCTATTTTCTCAGTTTAAGTTCCGAGTGGTACAAGACTGTATCCTTCCCCAGTGTTGGCTCCGTGGGGGTTGTAGTCGTTTTTACTACTTCATTGGGCACCATTAAAGGGGTTCTGCAGTTATTTTAAACTGATGATCTAACCTCTGGATAGATTATCAGCATCTGATTGGCAGGAGTCGGACACCCGGGACCCCCGCAGATCAGCTGTTTGTGAAGGCAGCGGCACTGGCAGTAGCGCCGCGGCCTTCTCGCTGTTTCCCGCAGGCCTAGTGTTGTCATGACTTGTATCACTGGCCTGGGCGCGGCTAAGCTCTGTTCACTCGAATGAAGCTTAGCTCCGTCCAGGCCAGTGATTACTAGTCATGACGTCATTGGGCCTGCGGTAAACAGCGAGAAGGCCGCGGCGCTACTGCCAGTGCCGCTGCCTTCTCAAACAGATGATCGGCGGGGGCAGTCAGATGCTGATGATCTATCCAGAGGATAGCTTATCAGTTTAAAATAACTACAGAACCCGTTTAAGTATACACGCCCATGGTTTTATATGCAGAAGGGACCTTCTATAAAGGGGTCGGTGTAACCCATAGCATAGTTAGATGTTTCCTTAACATAGTGCCAGCTGTGGAGGACTGTACAGACCGAGGATGCCTTGCCCTCTCCCTCCTGGAACTACTTGGGTTCAACTTGACTTTTGCCTTCTTTGCAACTTTATTCGTCCTCATACAGGTAATTTCTCATAGGCAATAAAGCAATATAACTTTGAGGAACAGAGGGTCATAACTATGTCTTTGTCTATTTTACTTAGCCTGTGGCAGCCGGCTCTGGAATTCCGGAGATCAAATGTTATCTGAATGGTGTGAAGGTCCCTGGTGTGGTCCGTCTCAGGACACTCGTCTGCAAAGTTCTGGGGGTCTTATTCAGTGTGTCTGGAGGTAAGGACAGCAGCATCTCCTGGACCGCACAGGCCGCATTAACACAAAGTTATTCATTTAGGAGCAAAAAAATAAATATGGCATTTATACCCGGAATATATCTCTCTTGGGTGAGTCTGCAGTGGAGAAGGATCTGGGTAATACAGTGCATTTGGAAAGTCTTCAGACCCTTTCACGTTTTGTTATGGTGTTATATTGCATTGACATAAGTATTCAGACCGTTTACTCGGGACTTTGTTTAAGCACCTTTGGCAACGATTCCAGCCTCCGGTCTTCTTGGGTATGATGCCACAAGGTTTGCACACCTGGATGTGGGGATTTTCAGGTCGGATGGGGACCGTCTATGGACGGCCATTTTCAGGTCTTTCCAGAGATGCTCGATTGGGTTCAAGTCTGGACCACTCACTGAGTTGTCCCTCACTCCTGTGCTGTCTTGGCTGTGCTATTAGGGTCATTGTCTGGTTGGAAGGTGAACCTTCGGCCCAGTCTTGGGTCCAGAGCACTTCAGGTTTAAGAATATCTCTGTACTTTGCTCCATTCATCTGTCCCTCAACTCTGTCTCCCTGTCCCACTCACGGTAAAACACCCCACAGCATGATGCTGCCACCACCATGCGTCACTGTAGGGATGGTATTGGGCATGCGATGAGCAGTGCCTGGTTTCCTCCAGACACAATTCTTAGAGTTAATTGAGGCCAAAAAGTTCAATCTTGGTTTCATCAGACCAGAGAATGTTGTTTCTCACAGTCTGAGAGTCCTTCAGGTGCTTTATTGCAAACTTTGTGGTGTCTATTACTAAGGAGAGGCTTCTTTATGGCCAGTGTTTCATAAAGCCCAGATTGGTGGAGTGCTGCAGTGATGGTTGACCTTCTGGAAGTTTCTCCCATCTGCACAAAGTCGACAGGACTTTGTTTTCCGTCTTGCATAACGGAAACCAGACGGATCCGTTATGATTCCCATAGACTTCTATTATGACAGATCACAACGGAATGCCTCTTAAAGGCTTCCGTTTTGACTTCCGTCTTATGGATTCCGTTATTTTCCGTTATAACCATGTTATAACGGAAAACAATGACAGAATCCATAACGGTGATGTGAACAAGCCCTAACATATAAATGTATTTATCCCGTGCAGTGAATGGCGTAATGGAAAAAATATTTAAAATACCAGATTTCTCTATTTTTTTGCCTCACCTCCCAAATAAAAAGAGATCAAGAAAATCATACACATCTCAAAATGGTATCATGAATGACGGCAGATCACACAGGGTTCGTGGGCCCCTGTTCTCAGGATAGGTGAGGGTCTCAGTGGTAGAAACCTCACCAATCTAATAGTTATACCCTATCTTGTGAATAGGGGGTAACTTCAAGGGCTCATTCACAAGACCGTATGAATGGGTCCTTATCCGTTCCTACATTTTGCAGAACGGATGTGGATCCATTCATGTCAATGGGGCTGTACATGTACGGCCCTGGGAGGGTCTTTAAACATGGCGCCATAGCCAACGGATCTCTGCTGTTTAAACAGCAGAGTCCCCTGGCTCATGTTAGCAATAATGCCAATTGCTGACATGTAACCCTTTAGATGTCGCTGTCAAGCGTGACCATGGCATCTAAATGGCGAAAAACCTGGAAGTATTGTAGCCTCCTAGAGGGAATAAAAAAAGGGGAAAAAAATATAAAAATTGTATTCACCCCCCTTCCCTAGAATAAAAAACAAATACATAAATAATAAAAAATATAAACATCATGGGCATTAGTGTCCAAAAATGCCCGTACTATTAAAATATAAAAATATTCATCCCATACGGCGAATGGCATAACCAGAAAAAAATCTAAATGGCCAATTCCCCATTTTTTCATTGCTTCACTTACCCAAATAAATGTGATCAAAAAGACACACACACTCCAAAACGGTATCAAAACTACAGATTGTCCCACGAAAAATAAGCCCCAACACGGCTTAGTACACAAGTTATGGGGTATTAAAGAATATGGTGTAGTAAAAAAAATCTTTTTGTTCAAAGTTTTTATTTTTTCAGTGTGAAAACACAAAACAACCTACATGGCATGGTATTGTTGTAATTGTACTGACCCAGAGAATGGCACAGGTTGGTTTTGCGGCAAAGGGAATGCTGTAGGGACAAAACCCTTAAAACTGTGGCTGAATTCCATTTTTTTTCCCAATACGACTCCATATGGAATTTTTTTCCTGCTTCCCACTATATTGTATGCCATATTAAATGGTGGCATTAGAAAGTACAACTTGTCCCCCAAAAAAGCAAGCCCACCTAGGCTATGTGAACAGAAAAATAAAAAAAGTTATGGCTCCGGGAAGACAGGGAAGAAAAACCAAGGCGGTTAAACCCTGTACCCGTCTGTATACATTGCCCTCTATTCTGCACTGGTGTTCCCAAATGTTCCTTCACAAAGAGACCATGATGTTTCTCCACTCTTTTTTACAGGACTTTTTGTGGGAAAGGAAGGACCAATGATTCACAGTGGGGCGGTAGTGGGCGCAGGGCTGCCTCAGGTGAGGACCTCGGAACATTGCTGGTATGTCTTTGATGTGTCCACATTCCCTAATTTTATCTGGATGTCAGGAAAAGCCCTTTCTTGCCACACGATGTAATGATGGCGTCTCGGAGGATCTTGTAATGAGGACAGATTTGCTCTCGGTCATATCTGAAGGATCTGAAGCCTGTTTTGTTATCCTTTTAGTTCCAAAGTATTTCATTCCAGAAGATCCGCTTTGACTTCCCTTATTTCCGCAGTGACAGGTGAGTTACTATGGGGAAGATTTCACCTTTATGTTGGATCTCGTTCTCGAATGTGTTACTTGGATTTGTGTCCCTCGGAGGTTGAAACTTTTGGAGCGCCACTTTAAGCCGAAAACTAGTGTAATTTCATTTTTTTGAAAATGAAATTAAAAAAAAAATCTCTCCAAGGAATCTTAATCCAGTATGCACATTTCTGTGGGAGTCGCCATTAACTCTTGATATTTGCGGTCTTTTTTTGTTCTATCTTTTAGGGACAAGAGGGACTTTGTGTCCGCTGGAGCTGCCGCAGGGGTGGCTGCTGCCTTTGGTGCTCCGATTGGGGGGACACTCTTCAGTTTGGAAGAAGGATCCAGCTTTTGGAATCAGGGACTTACATGGAAAGTGGTGAGTAGATGTCGTCGTCTGGTAATACGGGCTTGAGGTTTCTGCGGATCTGTTAAATGTCTAAATCTCCTGGTCCGTATTGACTGACCCTGCAAGACTAGAGGCATGTGTGTTACGATGAGAACCCCACGGAGATCTGATTTCCTAATTCTCCTTTCTTGTCAGCTCTTCTGCTCCATGTCTGCCACATTTACATTGAATTTTTTCCGATCTGGGATTCTGTTTTCAAGCTGGGGGTCCTTCCAAGTGCCTGGTCTGCTCAATTTTGGGGAATTCAAGGTGTGTATGTGCTTACTGTAGTGACATTATCTATAGTTATTTAAAACGGACTGTTCTAGAAAGTGTCTGTTCCTATAAGACCACGTTTTACACACACATAGTTTACGAATCTGACATACTTGTATCCCTTCATAGTAACTATGTGTTTTAGGGCTTCTTTAGATCTCTGTATCTGTGGCCAGCATTCTGCTGGTGGAGTCACAGTGTACATACTTCATCAATTAATAGGCCCCAGGCGGCCCAGAATATGTCCATAATAAAGTCACTTAATAGCCAGGGGCTATGATGATTCTGGTCGTGGCCTGATTATAAAAAACGTAACCTTTATTATTTCTTCTATTAAAATGTAGAAAAGAAAAGAGAAAATGAAAAATTATAATAATAGAGCCCTAAATAGTATTAAAAAGAGCAACTGCCTTCAGTGTTGTTATTTCTTGATACTTATCCGTTTCGACGGATGTGGATACTGGTCTTAGCAACCTATTGGCAGTGTAAGTGTTATTTTCACACTATCTCTGCCTCTACAGTTGATAGATTGAAGCTCCGATACCCCTGAGGAGGGAACAGCGGCAAAACATGTCGGGGGAGCTCCGTTCTGTATTTTAAAATTCCACAACAGCATATAGTGAAGGGGTCAGCGGGGCACACTGCAGGCGTCCCGGTGCAACTGATCTAGGCAGGGAGTTGCCAATGGCAGATGGTGGACGAGCCTCCATAGCACCGCGGGTGCGTCCCCGTCTGCCTTTGGCTGCCCCCCCCCCTTGCCCGACACAGGGTGTTTTCATCCGCACACGGGGAGAAGCTGCAGGGGCGGTGTGGGGACCAGGAGCGGCGCGGTGAGCCAAGTAAGTATATTTATTGTGAGGGCCCTGGCATATGGAGAAGCTTTTTATGTCTCTGATAACCCCTTTAAGAGAAGGTTATGTTTTATATAATCAGGCGCAAACAGAATTATCATAGCTTCTGGCTATTAAGTGACTTTACTGTGTACATACATTATATTACTTATCCTGTACGGATCCTGAGCTACATCCTGTCTTATACTCCAGAGCTGCACTCACTATTCTTCTGGTGGAGTCACTGTGTACATACATTCCATTACTTATCTTGTACTGATCCTGAGTTACATCCTGTGTTATATTCCAGAGCTGCACTCACTATTATGCTGGTGGAGTGACTGTGTACATACCTTACATTACTTATCTTGTACTGATCCTGAGTTACATCCTGTATTATACTCCAGAGCTGCACTCACTATTTTGGTGGTGGAGTCACTGTGTACATACCTTACATTACTTATCTTGTACTGATCCTGAGTTACATCCTGTGTTATACTCCAGAGCTGCACTCACTATTCTGCTGGTGGAGTCACTGTGTACATACCTTACATTACTTATCTTGTACTGATCCTGAGTTACATCCTGTGTTATATTCCAGAGCTGCACTCACTATTATGCTGGTGGAGTGACTGTGTACATACCTTACATTACTTATCTTGTACTGATCCTGAGTTACATCCTGTATTATACTCCAGAGCTGCACTCACTATTTTGGTGGTGGAGTCACTGTGTACATACCTTACATTACTTATCTTGTACTGATCCTGAGTTACATCCTGTATTATACTCCAGAGCTGCACTCACTATTCTGCTGGTGGAGTCACTGTGTACATACATTACTTATTCTTTGCTGATCCTGAATTACATCCTGTATTATACTCCAGAGCTGCACTCACTATTCTGCTGGTGGAGTCACTGTGTACATGCCTTACATTACTGATCCTAAGTTACATCCTGTATTATACTCCAGAGCGGCACTCACTATTCTGCTGGTGGAATCATTTTGTACATACTTTTCTTATTCTGGAGCGATCCTCCTGATCTGCATTCACAATTCTGGTTGTCATTGGGAATAGTCGGCAAGCTTGTTTGGGCTCTTGTAATACATGGAGGAAGTTAGATTTTGCCTTCATCAGCTATAAGCACTGCACTTCTGAGAATGTAAATCACCAGAGCAAGTTCTTACTAGACCGTGAGTGAGCTGGGAATGCTGGGAGTGTATTCAGTACAAGATTAGCAGTTGTCATGAATTTACAAATTGATTGAACTACTTTCTAGAGATAATACCTCTTTGCAGAGATGGACATGGACAGATTGGACTTACATGTAGCCGATTCTCAGCTGCGAGAAGCATTAGGTCAATACAGGCTGTAAACAGAAATGCATCATTCACTAACAGCAAGCAGGGGTCTTGAAAATATTGTGGAACTAAAATTTGCATAGTTACAATGGTTAAGCTTAAACCCCCCTGCCCTTCCCTAATAGGTTTAATATGTTTCCAAAGTAGAGCTCCCCTTTAGGAATATTTGCGGTTAAAAGGCCATTTCCATGTGGAGGAGGTTCATTAGGCTCTGCTATCCTTTTTGCTATGTGTTCCTTTCCTAGTGCTCTGACTCGGACAAGAAGTGTCACCTGTGGACAGTGTTGGATTTGGCCTTCTTCGTTATCATGGGGGTGGTTGGGGGGTTGCTTGGAGCCACATTTAACTGCTTGAATAAGAGACTGGCAAAATACCGGATGAAGAACGTGCACCCCAAGCCGAAGCTTATCAGGTAACCCTGCCGCCCCGTGCCACAGAGTCCTCCAAATGTCTCTGTATACAATACCATTAAACTTCTCTTCTCTTCCAGAGTTTGTGAGACTCTCTTAGTCTCTTTAGTCACTACCGTCATTGTCTTTGTCTCATCCATGGTCCTGGGAGAGTGTCGGTCACTTACCCCCCCTAATGACTGGAATAACAGCACCGTCGCCATGCAGGTACTTTATAATCATTGGACAGCATGGAAAACGCCATTATTCCTGGTCCTGCATTGTCAGTCTTTCCTGTCCTCCTACTAACTTTCTCCATTGCTGCATGTAGCTCCAGATGTCTTCATGTTATCTTCACACAGCCCCAGGTATCCTTCAAAGAAAAGTCAACTCTAAAAATACAAATTTAGCTGGGGCATACATTTCATCATTACATACGTGACCTTGTGGTGCTACTGAAAACCGGATGGCCCTGCTCTACTTGTAGGAAAGGGCTATGAAGTCCCACCCTCCTTCTCCAGATCTTCACACAAACCATGTAGTTGTCAGTCTCGAGGACGAGGGCTTCCTCACTCATCTTGTCCTGATCATTGTCATCCACCGCATGGGGCTCTGAGCTGCTCATCTTTTCCAGTCTGCGCATTGCTAGCTTTCCCCACTTCTGTGTACAAGTGGTGGTGATGGTGTGTACCTCCTGGGGAATTATAGTAGGACAGTCCACAGGAGGTACCTGGGAGGAGGAAAGCACAAGTGTGTCCAGTTATTTGGTCGTGCACCTCTCACCCGCTGCATGGACCCTCTAGCAGGTGAGAGCTACACAGACCTGCTGTTCACACATGATCTGCTACCATCAGCAGCGACGATGTTCTGGTGGTGGACCCTCTGGCTGGCTTAGAGGTGCGCTCATATAGATTGTACATACAGTGACTGCCAGGATAGCGGCATAATGCCCCCTGTGACGTTACGTTCAGGGGTAGTTGATAACAAATGATACTTTATAACATGATCTGTGATGTTATGTTTGTGTGCTGAGAGGGACAAGGTGATCAAAGTATGAAACATCAGAGATATAGGTAATATGTAGTCACCTGACCTGAATTATGTTCCTTCGAATTTGACCAATGCGAAATGTATTAATATGTTTTTAATACATGTATAAAGGATTGATTAGATACACTAGTCACAAAAAGTTAGGGATATTTGGCTTTCGGGTGAAATGTATGGAAAACGTAAAAAGTTAACACTACAGTGATAGTATATCATGAAAGTAGGGCATGTAAGTAGAAGCATATGATGGCGATTTCCTAATCTCATGCAATTTATTGAAACAAAAGCCAACAACAGTGGTGTGTATACCCCCACAAAAATGTCAGTTGCAAAAACTTATGTGGCCTTGAGCATCAATTACAGCTTGACAACGGCATCTCATGCTGTTCACAAGTCGACTTATTGCCTGCTGAGACATGGCATTCCACTCTTTTTGAACAGCGGCCCTCAGGTCGTTGAGGTCCTGCGGTTCAGAGTTATGAGCCTCTACACGGCGACTCAGCTGATCCCATAGGTCTTCAATGGGAATCAGGTCTGGATAAAGTGCAGGCCACTCCACATGAGGTACCCCAGTCTCCAGCAGCCGTTCCTGAATGATGTGACCTCGATGAGCTGTCACATTGTCGTCCATGAAGATGAAACTAGGCCTATGTTGTTCATGCAGGAACATAGACTGGATTAATTATGTTATTTAAGTGGTATGGGCTTGTCACTGCACCATTCACAAAGTGTAGGGCAGTTCTGTATTGACTAGACACACCTGCCCATACTGTAATACCACCATCACCAAAGGCAAACAGAGGCTAATGCATAGAGCTCTCCTTGACGTCTCTAACATCGTGGCGGCCATCATTACTGCTCAGCGTGAATCGACTTTCATCAGTGAACAGCACTAAGGGCCCCCACTGGTCTCTAGTCCAGATGCTCCCTGGCCCATGCAAGATGAAGCCTGTGGTCAGGTACCATTGCAGGTCGTCTAGCACGCACATCACGCTGATATGAATAGTTTCGAATGGTGTGACCTTTCCGATGGACGTCCACTTCTATGCCTTTCTGTGACTCTTCCAATCTCTCCTGTAACCTGCTGATGACACTCTGTGACACTCAAAGATCAGCTCCGTCTGAGAACATGCTGCTTGAAGCCTCTCAATGGTGAGGTACTGTTGATTAATAGTTAGGTGTCATCTTGGTCTCATGATGTCAAAATGTGAACAGCATGATGAGGAGGACTGTTTAAATACCAATTCTAATTGAACCAGGAATATTATTGGGCGATTTATGGCTATAATGCCTGTTGTGAATGTTACCGTTATAGGGGTTGTCCCATCTTGAAAATTCATCCTCACCAGCTGTCAGCTGCGCTGTTCACTTCCTGGTTTCCTGCTTCTCAGGATGGGGGGGCTTAGGAAGTTTAAGTGAAGGCTTGCCCTGGCCGGGCTGCACTTCGCTGTCTTGAATGCGCACGCTGCCGCACATGCCCAATGGTGAATCCTTCCTGACCGAGTATAGTACAGAGCCGCGCTGCATACATAGCATGCGCGGCTCAGTACTATACTCGACCAGGAAGAAGTCACCATTGCGCCTGTGCAGCGGCATGTGCGTTCAAGACAGCGATGTGCGGCCTGGCCGGGGGAAGACAATGTGTTCTGTGCAGGCTCGGCCCACTGATGCGGCACACAAGTGATGACCGTATCTAGTGGATACCAGAAGACAACAGTAGGGTAGAAGTGAACGCATTTTGCCAAGATAGGTAGGGATTTGATAAAGGAACATAATTAGAAAAACTATCACAGGCACTTCAATAACAAATTAAAATATGATCAATGAGATGGGAATATCCCTTTAAGCTCCTTGTTAGAGAACAGCAAGTTGTGCAAAAAGTACTGAAACATTGAACAGTTGGACATGTGCATTCAAAAGTTTAGAGAAGGTCACATTAAGTTCACCTGTAAAGGATAGAGTGCATTTTAGGTTAATCCTAAAACTTCACCCACAAGCCAAATATCCCTAACTTTTTGTGAGTAGTGTATATTTTAAAGGGCTGGATAACCCCTTAAACAATCCAGCAAATTTTTATTTGAAGTTTTAAATTTGCTGCACTAACGCAGAAGCACTCTTGTCCATGCGGCTATGCCTGGTACTGTAGTTCTGCATTGGTTCACTTGAACAGCCTCAGCTGCATCTTCAGACATTGCTGTGGTACTAGTGAAGGGGCTGTAGTGCCAGGGGTGGGCACCCAAGAATTCGCACACTAATGGCCTATCCTAAGAATGTAGAATTCCTGGAAAACCCAGTCATTTTTCTCTTTAAAATCTAAAAAAATGTAAAACTGAGGTAACGCTTGAAGTACTTTGCATTGCTGTTTTACAGATTAATTTTCCATTCTTATCTAGAGCTATTTTCATATGCAAAGAGGTATCTCCCAGGGAAAGAGAACCATCTCACTAGCACCACCTTCTCGAAGTGGCTCTCTATGAGTCAAAGTCCAACTTTCTAACAAGCTTTGGAACATGACGAGGCCAAATATCCATCCTTAGACAGCTGTTTCTTAGTGCTTGCCCCTCATCATTATGGAGTAGGGTTCTGGCTAGCTCAGTGCGATGCCCTAAATGTGGCTTGGGCATAGTACTGAATCTCCTTAAAGAGACCAGCTGTGTATAGGGACTTACTGGAAGTCCTCCATGGTATGGAGACTTTTTAGCAATGCTCAATGGGAGAAAAAGAATGTAAAGAGGTATCTCCCAGAGAGAGGAATTTTGCCTTGTCACATTCCAAGACTTGTTAAAAAGTTGGAATTTGACACTTCCAGAAGGTGGCGCTAGTGAGATGGTTCTCTTACCTTGGGAGATACCTCTTTGCATATTTTTTTCCCATGGAGCAGGGCTAAGTAGTCTCCGTACCCAGCTAGTCTCTTTATAGTGAGCCAGCACCCCGCCTAAGCAGAGCTATTTTCAGAATTCCTCTGGTTGCCCTTTTCCTCCCCCAGTCAGATATATGACCTAAGAGCCCAGCTCTAACTCTGTGACTTAGCGCTTCCATATTACAGCTCACTCTTCGTGGACCTGCAATAGCGTGATTTATCATTGGTTGTGAACGGAGAAGAGCATGTCATGTAACATGTTACTCAACATTTAATCTCTGTTTTAACTTGAGAAAGGTAAAACTAAGGCCTCTTTCACACTTGCGTTGTTAGGATCCGGCGTACACTTCTGTCGCCGGAAGTGCCCACCGGATCCGTAACAACGCAAGTCAACTGAAAGCATTTGAAGACTGATCAGTCTTCAAAATGCTTTCAGTGTTACTATGGCAGCCAGGACGCTATTAAAGTCCTGGTTGCCATAGTAGTAGTGGGGAGCGGGGGAGCAGTATACTTACCGCGCGTGTGGCTCCCGGGGCGCTCCAGAATGACGTTAGAGCGCCCAATGCGCATGGATCACGTGATCCATGCGATCACGTGATCCATGCGTGTGGGGCGCCCTGACGTCACTCTGGAGCGCCCCGAGAGCCGCACGGGCGGTAAGTATACTGCTCCCCACTACACTTTATCATGGCAACCAGAACTTTAGCGTCCTGGCTGCCATGGTAACCATTCAGAAAAAGCTAAGTGTCCGATCCGGCGATGCGCCGAAACGACGTTTCGCTTAAGGCCGGATCCGGATTAATGCGGCAAGTGTTCAGGATTTTTGGCCGGAGCAAAAAGCGCAGCATGCTGCGGTATTTTCTCCGGCCAAAAAATGTTCTGGTCCTGAACTGAAGACATCCTGATGCATCCGGAACGGATTTCTCTCCATTCAGAATGCATTGGAATAATCCTGATCAGGATTTTTCCGGCATAGAGCCCAGACGACGGAACCCTATGCCGGAGAAGAAATACGCAAGTGTGAAAGAGCCCTAAGAAATCCTCTTGTTCACCTGACCATACAGTAATGTAACCTGTGGCTGCCAATCCTACGCCATCTCATTGATGGTCAGAAATGAAGCAAGTATCTCACTGGCTACCATTGGAAGCAGTGCGGTTTCTTAAATTAATATCCGGTTTGTATGGTTTTTTAGGTCTCCTCTTCTGATGAAGTCAATTCCAGCATCAAAACGTTCTTCTGTCCTAACAACACCTACAATGACATGGCCACGCTGTTCTTCAATCCCCAGGAGTCGGCCATCTTGCAGCTCTTCCACCAGGATGGTCAGTCTGTAGGACACTGATGTTCCACCATGTTGCATTTGGTCGTCTAGAATTGCTGTGTGAAGGGTTCTTTCCCTCTCTTGTGTTACAGGCACTTTCAGTCCAGTTACTCTGTCTTTCTTCTGCTGTGTGTACTTCCTCCTGTCCTGCTGGACGTTTGGGCTGTCTGTTCCCAGTGGTCTGTTTGTCCCCTCCTTGCTCTGCGGGGCTTCCTTTGGTCGCTTGGTTGCTAACCTCCTGAAAAGGTAGATTATACGCCAGCAGGTCCTGGCCTGTGCTATGGCTGGAGCTTCGGATGGTAACTTCCTCTGTCTCTTTCCTAGTTACTTGGGACTGACTCATATCTACTCTGGAACATTTGCCCTGATTGGAGCTGCGGCTTTCCTGGGCGGTGTGGTCCGCATGACCATCAGCCTCACAGTCATCCTCATTGAATCCACCAATGAGATCTCCTATGGATTACCTATAATGATCACACTTATGGTGAGGAGTAAAGCCACATATTCTGCCTGTTAATTGACATGTATGTAAGAAGTTGCTGCCATGGCGATCTGCCAAACAGTTTGGTATATTTCCTATATACTTTGCAGTTTTAAAATGGGTCATATTAATGATCTTGAATCATGACATATCCTGTGCTCCAGTAGTATCCAATGCTTCATTTAAAACTCTAGTCTTCTCTATTGGGATGAGTGACCGGAAGTCAAGAAAACTTCCTGCCCTCCATGATCACATATCTCCAGTGTTGGGACCTCCCAAAAAAACTCACATCCATGTCTCAGCTGCTCCCATGCTAATGACTCCATCTACCATAGGTTTTTCTTAGGTCCACCAAGTTGAGGTCACTTGTGATTGAACCTTCCAATATACCTGGTGGCACAGCAAAATATTAGGGAGATTTATGAAGACTAGTGTAAAGGAGACAACGAAGCAGTTGCCCCTAGGAACCAGTCGGACATATTCTTACAAAAAGACGCTAAAGTAATTTTTGTCGTTAAGACACAAAGGATCCCATGGCATTGGCACAGATACCCCATTTAGCCTCCCTCTGCAATAAAGTCTTACGCCAGTCCCATGCCTTTGATGGCATTTGGATGGTTTTTTTTACCTGCAATTCTTAAAGGGGTCGTACAGTGTCATGATATTGATGACCTGTCCTCAACGCGCCAATCAGGCCATAGCGCTCGTATCATGGACTGCACGCCGTCTGGCTTGTATTATAGCTTGTCATCCCATTCACTAGATGGGGAGAAGAAGTCAGACCCCCCCCCCCCCCCTCAATCAATCTGAGGATAGCTCATCAGTATCATGACATTGCCTGGAACCTTGAACACACTAGTGTCACTGTCCTTCATTACCCAAACCATGGCCTGTGCTTATGGAGTGAAAGTGTCTCCCTGAACCATCCAAAAGACATGTAGAAACACCTACATGGGCAAAAGATAACACCTACCATATAGATAACAACTCCGAGCCGGGAACCTGACAGTTGCTGGGGTACAATATGTGATGAGACAGTTTGTAAACTGCAGGATCTGTGGTATATCTTATACACCATGCCGACTGGTCTGCTGCTGTTTTTGGAGCAGTCATTTTATGTAATGAAGACCTTAGATGAGGATCTAAAGTCCCCCAATATCTGGAAGGGAGGATGAGACCTGTCTGATCAGGAGATAAGCGGCATTCATCCACCGGATAGTCATTTTAAGACCATACTCGGCCTTAGTCACTAAGAATTTCAGTTTTATTTCCACTTAGGTCGCCAAGTGGACGGGTGATTTCTTCAACAAAGGCATCTACGATATCCATGTGGCGCTAAAAGGTGTTCCCCTGCTGGAGTGGGAGACAGAGGAGGAGATGGACAAGTATGGGCTTCATTAGATTAACCAGTAGCGGCAAGAAGATTTCAGGGGTTGTAGTGATGTTTTAGAAGTGTGATGCATGTATAATATCCAGCCTTATGTCTCGTTCACACGTCAGTGTTTGGTCAGTGATTTCCATCAGTGATTTTGAGCCAAGATCAGGTGTAGATCTTTCGCTTATACCTTATATCTGTGGAGGCTTCAATCCTGGTTTTGGCTCACAATCACTGATGGAAATCACTGACGTGTGAATGAGGCTTTAGAGGAACGTATCATATCCTGTGTAAATATAAGTACCACTGCGTTGGTGTGGGGTCCATGGTAGGAACATGTGTTTGGGTAGGGGGGGGGGGGGCGCCGTCATTGGATGCTCTTTCAGTAAGAAAAGCTTCTATGACCACAGCATGAATGAGAGAGAAGGAGATGAAGCGGCACTCACCAGCTGTGTAAAAGCATTCCTTTATTGATTCCTCCAAAAGATAGAAGGCAATGAGGTAGCGGGGGCGGACGCCTTATCATGCGGCTGGACGGCGGCGACGGCCGTTTCGCGCTTCACCTAGCGCATCGTCACCTGCGCTAGGTGAAGCGCGAAACGGCCGTCGCCGCCGTCCAGCCGCATGATAAGGCGTCCGCCCCCGCTACCTCATTGCCTTCTATCTTTTGGAGGAATCAATAAAGGAATGCTTTTACACAGCTGGTGAGTGCCGCTTCATCTCCTTCTCTCTCATTTATGCTTGCAAGTCTGTACCTAGTACACCGGAGCTGAGCACCACAGTACAGCTGATAAGACACTGGTCTACGTGTAACCCTTTCAGAGCGGTTGTGAGGAATACTTTGGGCAGAACAGTAGTGCCACCCGAACTGCTTGTTTTCTTTTTCCTGCTTCTATGACCACAGGTTGAGAGCCTGCGACATCATGGAGCCCAATCTGACTTATGTGTACCCCCATACTCGTATCCAGTCCCTGGTCAGCATTCTGCGCACCACCGCCCATCACGCCTTTCCCGTGGTGACCGAGAACCGAGGGAATGAAAAAGAATTTATGAAAGGAAACCAGCTGATCAGCAACAACATCAAGTTTAAGGTCTTTATATGGAGGGAATATAAACGTGAAGATACTTGCGAAAAACATAACTGGTATAGTGGTCACTAATAGTGTTGAGCAAACTTGTTTTCCCCTCACCCAATGACGGCACCCCTGCGACTCAGGACCACCCACTGGACAGGAAACCTGAGAAGATAAAAAGGAGACATCCCCTACCGAGCACCAGTTTCAGGTTTCCTGTCCAGTGGATAGGTCCTGAGAAGAGGGGTCCTTCTTTTTTGACCTCCACGCCAGCTTTTAGTTGTCTATTATTTTTTCTCCCCACCTTTGCTTTTTATTATTTTAATTATTGCCGAGGCACCAGGGCGGCCCAATGCTTGTTCTATTGTGGGGGGCCTTACCCTTGGGAGCCGGCGTATCCTGTGGCCGTGCCGGAGTCGGCTCCCTCAGTCTTTCCTCCTCCTGCCCGCTTCCTGGTTGAGTGAGCCGCTGCGGCCGTGTTCGGGCGGCTCTCTCCTCGCGTCCCGCTCCCTTCCCTGGCTACTGCCGCGGCGCCCTGTTCTAAGATGGCGGCCGCTGGAGGGAATGGAGCCTCTGCGCATGCGCGGCCCGGCAAGGAGGCTGCGGGCCGGGTCGCGTCTCTAGGACGTAGGAAGGGGGTGGAGCCCCCTCCTACCAGGAAGTGGCGCCTTAGCGCGTCCTAAATCAGATAAATGAGGCCGCAGGGGGTGAAAGCCGGCGTGTATCCACACCGGACAGCCACAGGCACAGGCAGCAGTTGTGACAGCCTCCTCCTGGTGCAGCATTTGGGTGAGGAGTGGTGTGTGGAGGGACGCAGCATGACTGATCCCTCGGACGGACGCGCTGACCCCTTGGAGACATTGAGATCATCCAGTCCGGTAAATGTTTAGAGGGGGATTGTCGTATCTTCTTCAGTGGTAAGACCGTATTTTTTTCTTCTAATGGGGTGTTATGCTGTGTATTCTAGAAACCTCCTAAAAAAGCTACTAGCAAGGCCAAGCACAAGGAATGTGCAGGATGCAGCTCAGCCCTAGCCTCTTCTTATTCCAAACCACTGTGTCCCGCTTGTATCGATAAACTAATGGCGGAGGAGTCCCAGAGTTTAACAAGGTCCATGAAATCTATGCTCAGATCAGAAGTCAAAGCTTCTCTTAAAGCCTTTTCTAGGAGCCAAGCTAAATCACCAGAAAAATCCCCAGAATACGGTATGGATTGGGACCTTTCAGAGGATGAGAGCAGGGAACCAGGTCAGCTATATTCTACAGACTCTGACTCATCGGAGGAAGATCCTTTTTCCCTACGGAGGATACTCAGCCCTTATTAAAAGCAGTAAGAGCTACTATGCAGTTGGAGGATGAGAAGCCCTCTAAATCAGTAGCAGATCAGGCATTCCAGACGTTAGGTCCTAGGAAGCATAGAATCTTCACTATCCATGAGAATATGCAGGCCCTTATCAAAAGAGAATGGAGGAACCCCGATAGGAAATTCTTTATTCCTTCTACCATTAAAAGAAAGTACCCGTTCAGCGAATCAGTCTCTGCTACGTGGGATAAAGCCCCCATGGTAGATGCCCCGGTAGCCAAAATTGCAAAAAAATCCGCTCTCCCGTTTGACGATTTAGGATGCCTATCCGATCCATTAGATAAGAAGGCGGACATTTACCTGAAAAGAGCTTGGGAATCTGCTTCCTCTGGCTTCCGTCCAGCTATAGCCTCCACCTGGGTTGCTAGGTCCCTAAAGCTTTGGTTGGATCAGCTAGAGCGTCATCTAAAAGAAAAGAATCCCAGAGATGAGATCATTTTCTCTATCCCTACTCTTGCTAAGGCAGCAGATTTCCTTACTGTCGCCGCTACGGATGTAATTAAATTCACGGCCAAGTCAGCAGCTATGTCCAATGCGGCCAGAAGAGCGATCTGGTTAAAGTCATGGAAGGGCGACCAGGGGTCTAAAGCCAGGTTGTGTGCTCTACCTTGCGAGGGAGAAAGGCTTTTTGGTTCCTCCCTTGACGATCTATTAGAGAAGGCATCGGACAGGAAGAAGGGCTTCCCTAATCCCCAGAGATCTACCTTTTTTCGTCCCCCACAGTCCAAGTTCAGAAGACAGCGGGGAAAGCCCTATGACCGAAGGGATAAGGATAAATTTCAGAAAAAATCCAGCGGATTTCTTTTTAAGCCCCAAGAATCCAAAACCAAAGAAAGGCAATGACGCCAGGTTCCAGGTCGGGGGAAGACTTTCCCTTTTCTTCCCTGCCTGGTCAGAAATTACCCAGAACAAGTGGGTTCTGGGGGGGATAGAAAAGGGATTCCAGCTGGAGTTTCTTTCCTATCCTCAGGATTTTTTTGTACAGACTCCATTTCCCAAAGATCCAGGGAAGGCGGCCGCCTTGGAGTCAGAAGTAATTTCCCTAATCCAGAAGGGAGTTGTCTGCCGGGTTCCCAGAGAAGAGGAAAACAGGGGATTTTATTCCCCACTATTTTTAGTCAGAAAGCCCAACGGCTCCTTCCGAATGATTTTGAATTTGAAAAGGCTAAATCAATATCTAAAATACAAAAGGTTCAAAATGGAGACGATTGCTTCCACCCTGAATCTCCTATTTCGGGACTGTTGGAAGGCGAGTATAGATCTAGAAGATGCCTACTATCATATTCCAATTCACCCATCTTCCCAAAGGTTCCTGAGAACGGCAACAAGGGTGCAGGGGCAAGTGATGCATCTACAATACAGAGCCCTACCGTTTGGAGTTTCTCAGGCTCCACGAGTTTTTACCAAAGTTGTGGCAGAAATGGTAGCCTATTTCAGACGCTCAGGAATCATTCTGGTACCATACTTAGACGACTTCTTGTTCATCTCCGGAACCAGGGAGATCCTACAGAGCAATCTCGTTCAGGTGCAGCTCACACTCTCCAGCCTAGGATGGAAAATAAATATGCAAAAGTCTTGCCTCCAGCCCTCACAGATTTGCACTTTTCTAGGGATGACGCTCAATTCCAGGGTGCAAAAGACCTTCCTCCCAGATCAGAAGGTCCAGTCCATCATTCACCACGTGTGGAATCTCTTTCATTCATTTCTGTGTTCCTTCAGGGAAGCGATGATGGTTCTAGGGCACCTGACGGCAACTATTCCTGCTGTACCCTACGCTCAAGCTCATACCAGAATTCTTCAGGCTGAGATTCTAAGAGTCTGGGATGGCCGTGCTCAAAACCTGGACAAAAAATTCCATCCTTCCTCCAGTGCAAGAATGTCCCTCTTATGGTGGACCTCCCAGGCGAAGCTTTCAGCAGGCCTTCCCTGGACCTTTGTCGATCCAATAACAGTGACGACAGATGCCAGCTCCTGGGGATGTGGAGTACATTCCATGGACAGATGTTGGCAGGGCAGGTGGGACCTAAGAACAAGGAACTGCTCGTCAAATTACAAGGAGCTAAAAGCCATACATATGGCTCTGACAGTGGCTTTACCAGAAGTGACAAACAGGAGGTTCGTCTTTTACTCAGACAATGCTACCATGGTAGCCTATATAAACCATCAGGGTGGCACCAGAGTTCCGGTCCTTCTTTCCCTATCCCTACAGATATTTTCTCTGGCAGAAGAGAGGAATCTTTCCCTCGGTGCAGTCCACCTGAAGGGGAAGGAAAATGTGCTAGCGGACTTTTTAAGCAGAGTTCCGCTCAGGCAGGGAGAGTGGAGCCTGAATCAGGAAATATTCCTGCAGATAGTGAAAAGATTTGGATGTCCAACCATAGACTTGTTTGCCTCGAGAAGCAACAAAAAGGTAGATCGCTTCTTCTCCCTAAATCAGATGGACAATCCTACAGCAATCGATGCTTTATCACAGGACCGGAGTCAAGAATTCGGGTATGCCTTCCCACCAATTTCCCTCATTCCGCAGGTCCTGAGAAAGGTTCAGAAGGACAAGGCTTCCATCATTTTAGTAGCTCCCAATTGGCCAAAAAGAATCTGGTATGCTCCCCTGAAGAACCTTGCACAGGGCCCTCCCTGGGTGATCCCACCACGGAAAGACCTTCTAATCCAGGGTCCGGCTCTTCATCCCAACCCAGAGATCCTCAAACTGACGGTTTGGAGACTGACAGGGGTATCTGGCTAAGGAGAGGGCTGTCTGAAAAAGTGGTCTCTACAATTCTGAACAGCCGGAAGATCTCTACAACTAAAAAGTACAATAGAGTATGGACGATTTTTGCTACCTTTCTACAGACAGAGCCTGACCCCCTTAAACCTCCAGATATCCCAAGGATTCTAGACTTCCTGCAGGCGGTTCTAGATAAGGGGCTCAAAGCCTCTACACTTAAGGTCCAAGTGGCGGCCTTAAGTTACTTTTTAGATTTTCAACTTGCAGGTCATCCCTGGATTAGACGGTTCCTTTCAGCAGCCAGCAGAATCCGTCCGTCCTTGAGACCCTTATCTCCTCCTTGGGACCTTAATAAAGTCCTGACTGCCCTTTCTCAAAGTCCCTTTGAACCACTGTCAGAGGTCTCCCTGGAGATTCTTTCCATTAAAATGGCTTTCCTTCTGGCGGTCACATCAGCTAGAAGGGTCTCAGAGATTCAGGCTTTCTCGGCCTTCCCTCCTTATACCTCCGTCTTAGATAACCAGGTGATTATGCGTCCTCTACCATCCTTCCTTCCAAAGGTAGTCTCTAATTTTCACAGGAGTCAGGATATTGTACTCCCTTCCTTTTTTCCTAGTCCGACAAATGACTCAGAGAAGAGATTTCATTGTCTAGATGTCCGCAGATGTTTGTTAACTTATCTAGCAGTGACCTCTCCCTGGAGGATAGATGAGAACCTCTTAATACAGTTTCAGGGAAAAAACAAGGGTAAGAAGGTCTCTTCGGCTGTGATCGCCAGATGGGTTAAAAAAGCAATTTCCAAAGCCTACATTTCCCTGGGTCTCGCTCCCCCAGAAGGGTTTGGTGCGCATTCCACCAGGGCAGTTTCTGCTTCCTGGGCTGAGAAAGCGGATATTTCTTTGGCTTAGATCTGCAGGGCTGCGACTTGGAGCTCCCCGCATACGTTCCTCAGGCATTACAGGCTTCAGCTTCACTCCGACGCCTCCTTTGGGGCAGGGGTGCTCCAGGCTGTTATCCCTCCCTCTTGATAGATTTATATTTTATCTCGCAGGGGTGCCGTCATTGGGTGAGGGGAAAACAACGTTGCTTACTGGTAACAGTTTTTCTCGATACCCATGACGGCACCCCTCATATTTTCCCTCCCTAAAAAAAAATATAAAAAAAAAAAATATAATCGTTATATATAGATATATATATAGGCATTTGTAGAGGTAACTTACACTTATCTGTTTGTATACACATTGAATTTTGTGCTAGCAGTGCACGATGGTCCTTCCTGGACGGGTTATTTTATAAGAACTGGTGCTCGGTAGGGGATGTCTCCTTTTTATCTTCTCAGGTTTCCTGTCCAGTGGGTGGTCCTGAGTCGCAGGGGTGCCGTCATGGGTATCGAGAAAAACTTACCGGTAAGCAACGTTGTTTTTTAAGTTCGGCGTCCAAAGTTCGGGTTATCAAAGAATACCGTTATGGATTCCAAATTCCGTTATGGTCCGTGGTAGTGGAATCCATAACGGGATTCTTCGATAACCCGAACTTTGGACGCAGACAAGTTCGCTCAACACTAGTCACTAATTTTTCACACAACTTTGTATAAATCAATAGTACAGGTGACCACAGGTAACTTTGTAAGATGTTTTATCTGTAAAAAAAATGTCTAGTTCTCCTGTTATCAGCTGGTAATTGCTTTTCACTTTGAAAAATGCCTTTTTCCCGTCCAGGACGGGATCATCTATGCAGGAGGATCATATTGCACATGTCAGTGCAATTCTAGGGAGGGGGGATGAGTGATCAGGTTCATGAGTGAGACAGAGAAGACAGGCAAGCAGGACTGCACAGCTACATAGGTTATAGCTCATCAAGTGCTTCAGTCATAAAAATACAGGTAAGCACTTCTCCGTAATGTCCTCCGTTATCACGGGGCTGCTTCTGAGTGACCTTGAGACAGTTAGGAAGGAGATTCTCCTCTACTTTCTGTGCGCAGTGGATGGCAGCTACTCTCTACCTACCATGTCTGGTAGAAGACCTTCACCATGCACAAAACTCCTAGAAAATGCCAGATGCAAGCCATATAGTGACAATAAATAGTGCTGTTCCACATGTAGACCCTGTACTATTGGTTAATGCAAAGTTTGTTGAAAGCTCAGTGACTCTTTAAACTTCATGTCTATAAGATTGAAAATGTAGAACACCTTTAGTAATCCAGACCATGTTCTTTCCTTGTATAGAAGTCCAGTATCCTGACGCGGGCAGGCGAGCAGCGGAAGAGGAGTCAGTCTATGAAGTCTTACCCATCCAGCGAACTGCGGAACATGTGTGACGAGCAGCTGGCTGCAGAAGAACTGGTTGAGAAAGAAGACATGCTTCAGCAAATGCTGGAGCGGAAGTAAGGAAACTTCATCTGACCTCACTACAGCTCTGGCCCTTTATTCCCTTTAATGCTGATAACGGTGTCCCTTGTCGTTTGGGATCGCCATAGCTATCTAAGATAAAACCTATCAGATACCTGTGCATTTTGTATACACAGGCCGTAATATGTATGTCATAAAGAGTCTATCCTATGTAAAAAAAAAAAAAGACATCGGGCCAGATTTATCATTCCACTTCCATCTTAATCCAATTTCACATAAGTCCAAAGTCACTTTTGGCTCAGTCAGATTTATTAATGGTTCTTTAATACTGTGATAAATGTGGTTTGATGGCAGCAGTTCATCCTTCAGTAAACGGCTTTACAAAAGTCGCACATATTTACAAAAAAGTCGCATGTTCTATTAAAAAGTCGCATAAGATAAGCATGGTCCTCACTGGAGTGAAATTGGGACTTTTTTGCGACTTTTTAAAAAAAAGTCCCAATGATAAATCTGGAGTGAAACTCATTAACATGGCTAACCACGCCCATTTTTACAAAACTGGAGCGAGTGGTGTACACATGTAAAAAAGTCGCAAAATTATGCGCGAAAGAGTGTGAAAAGTCGCAAATGCCCTATTTTGGGACTTTTTGATGCCAGAATTCTGGAGTGAAGGTATGATTAATCATGGCCATCATATAGTACCTCACACGGATCCGGCCCCGTACCTCACACGGATCCGGCCCCGTACCTCACACGGATCCGGCCCCGTACCTCACACGGATCCGGCCCCGTACCTCACACGGATCCGGCCCCGTACCTCACACGGATCCGGCCCGTACCTACACGGATCCGGCCCGTACCTCACACGGATCCGGCCCCGTACCTCACACGGATCCGGCCCCGTACCTCACACGGATCCGGCCCCGTACCTCACACGGATCCGGCCCCGTACCTCACACGGATCCGGCCCCGTACCTCACACGGATCCGGCCCCGTACCTCACACGGATCCGGCCCCGTACCTCACACGGATCCAGAGATCTCCCCATTCATTGCTCAAATTGCTCTTCTATGCCCTCTTCAGACTGGCAGTTCAGGGGGCCTTTTACTTTCTCCAGCAGCTGTCTTCTTATCATAGCTCAGGGGGTGTAACCTTTCTTCTGCAGTGCTCCCTATCACAGCTTAGGGGGTGTGTCCTCTCTACCACAGCTTCTTCCTGTAACTGTCACAGCTTCCAACAGAAGATGTGGCTGTTGAAGGATGGAACTGAGCATATGCGTCCTCTCCCACTTACAGGAGTGGACTTTTTTGATATACTACACACTACATTTTTAATTACATGCTATTACAAAAGTATTTAGATCCAGGTGCTGGTTTGAAAAATGTAGGGTGTTTTTTATGGGGCAGCTGTTTGGGGGTGCCCATACACATAAGAGCAAAGTCACCCCAGTTCACTATTCCGGCAGCATCAGCCAACTGACTTGTGTGTATGGTGGTGTGCGGACTCTGTGTCTGCGACATACAACGCTTTCGGGAACTGCTGCCAGAGGCGCTTGACAGTAGTTCACTCCCCTCGCTCCATTGAGAACACATGCATGCTTGGTCGAGCTGAGTATTCATGTGTGTAGGGGAGCTGGGAAGAATAACTTTCGGCAGATTGAAGGTGTAAGGGCACCTTTACACAGAGTGGGCAGTTCTGGGGATGATTTCTATATTATGTCATTGTGAGCAGCTCCCATAGGTTCACTGTCATGTCTGCCTTTAATGGCTGTCACCTAGCTCATTGTGGCTAAGACTCCGCATCAGTTGAATGGATTGTGACGACCTGAGGACAAAAACCGGCTGTAACCTATGGTGTTATTGTGTTTCCAGGTACACCCCTTATCCTAACCTGTACCCTGACCAGTCACCTAGTGAGGAGTGGACCATGGAGGAGCGCTTCCGGCCTCTGACCTTCCACGGCCTCATCCTGCGCTCCCAGTTGGTCACACTATTAGTGAGGGGCCTCTGTTACTCTGAGACGCAGTCTGTAAGTTCCCTACTGCCACTGTAAGGAGATATCCCACCTTCTCTCTGCTTGCAGCTTCTTCCTCTGGTTATGTTCATACATCTGTAACTGTCCACGTTTTCTTGGGCCTTTAATGAATCCTTCATGTTGTGTTTCTTACTCTAGAGCGCCAGCCAGCCGCGCCTTTCCCATGCCGAGATGTCGGAGGATTATCCCCGTTTCCCCGACATCCATGATGTCAACCTGACGCTCCTCAATCCGCGAATGATTGTGGTAAGGACAGCGGCGCTTCCAGCTGCAGTGATTGCATTTGCATGCTCGGTGTGCTCGCCTTCAATTCTGGGGGGGGGGGCCTACATTCAGTGCACTGCCTTTGCTGTTTATAGTGCGCCATGCGCTGATGAATAGCAGGAAGATCCTAAGGCATATTGGTACTCCATAGACTCTTTTTAGGATGTGGGTGCCCACAGAGAGGGCTCTGAGTGCCGCCTCTGGCACCCGTGTCATAGGTTTGCCACCACTGTCCTAGTGATATGTCCCATGTCTGAGATGAGAATAACGCTTTAGGCCTAATTCACACGTCCGTCGTGTTTTGCGGATCCGCGGTTCCGCAAAACACGGACATCGGCGATGTGCGTTCCGCAACTTGCGGACCGCACATCGCCGGCACTCTCATAGAAAATGCCTTTTCTTGTCCGCAATTGCGGACAAGAATAGGACATGCTCTATTTTTTTCGGGAACGCAATTGCGGACCCGGAAGTGCGGATCCGCAATTGCGGACCCGGCCGGGACATCGCCTGTCCCCATTGAAACTAATGGGTCCGCAATTCTGTTCCGCAAAATGCGGAACAGAATTGCAGACGTGTGAATAAGGCCTTAACGTGACATTTAGATATCACTTAGTTGCAATTGTTATTCCTGGGTCTACCTTGTTAAACCGTAGTATACCATCTCGCCACATGGTGGCACTGTGCCACATGCGTTTTCTAGCTAACATGCATGCCTCTGGAGGTGGGCTACAATTCCTCTTTAGGAGTGACCAAACCCAAGCTCCAGTGCCCTTTGTCCATCCTGTTCTGACATCTCCACCACTTTCTCTTCCGTTGCAGGACGTCACTCCATACATGAACCCATCCCCGTTCACAGTGTCACCGAACACCCATGTCTCACAGGTATTTAACCTGTTCAGAACCATGGGGCTTCGGCATCTGCCAGTGGTGAATGCAGTGGGAGAGGTAAGTGATTATAGTGTGAAAACTTTTTGCAGTTTAATTTGCCATGAAAAAGTGAAATTGATCACAAACCCAGCTCTGCTACATCTGCTGTTGTAAAATGCTACATCACTGAGTCCCAGTTGAATGGACATTCTTACACTAGAGGTTATAGAAATCACACGTGAAAAGGTGGGGATGATCTTCTTGGATAACTTAATTTCTTCTGTTTACCACATTTACACGCTCCAGCTGCCTTCCGCATTTGGCCAAAATTCCGCCCACCTGCGAAATTGTGCCGATTTTGGCTGCTGCTGGGGTGCTGAGATTCGGCCACATGCAGCTGTCAGCGCGTGTGAACCCGGACAAAGCTTTTACTGAGGCGTGCTCTCCTAGTGAGCCATACACGTGTCTTAGCAGGACGTTTCCATCCTCTGTAACTAATGATTGTTTCCATTCACTGACTGCAAGCAGAAACGGTTTGTTTATTTATTTAGTTATTATGTATGTTGACATTAATTACTTTAACCCAATTTCAATACTAAACACCAAATTATTGTGTGTGGAGTTGCTTACCCATATATTGTCTTGCTTTTAAAGTGCATCTGTCAGCAGATCTGTACGAATGGAACTGGCTGACCTGTTACATGTTCGTTTGGCAGCTGAAGGCATCTGTGTTGGTCCCATGGTCATATGTGCCCTCATTGCTGATAAATATAAAGTTTTAATATATGCAAATGAGCCTTTAAGGAGCACCAGGGGCGAGACAGTTGCAGAGAGAGCAGAGCCGCTAGGTGTAAAGGTAACGCCCCCGTTGCTCCTAGAGGCTCATTTGCATATATTAAACCATCATTTTTCTCAGCAATGCGGGCACATATGAACATGGGACCAACCCTGATGTCTTCAGCTGCCAAGCGCACATGTGACAGGTCAGCCAGTGTACAGGTACAAATCTGCTGACAGATGCCCTTTAAAGGGAGTCTTTCACCTAATCTGAGCCTTTTAGACCGCTCCATATCAGGTTATAGACTCCTGTGCCCTAATTTCAATGGTACCTTTATTTGTGCAGTCCCTCAACGAGATGTTCCAAAAAAGACTTTTAAAACTTATGCTAATTAGGTCCGGAAGGTGCCCAGGGGCAGTGTTACTGCCGATGTGCCCAGAAATCCACACCTCTTTCACCCCTCTGGCCCGCCCTCCATTCCTATTATTACCTCCTCCTCTCCCTCACAAATCTCGCGCCTGCTGGAGGAAAGGCAGTGCTGCGCTGCCCCTTTTTTGGCTTCACTGCAGTCCTCTGCACATGCGCCGGTCTGTAGTTTGAAATCCAGTGGCACGGGCAGAATGCGCAGGGGACTGCAGTAAAGCCAAAGAAGGCGACAGTACCCATAGACGGATTTGCCCTGATTAAGCTGTATTGATGGTGATACGTGTGGGCACCACTACATGCTGATGTGGACTGGGGTGTATGTACTTTTTACACCCTGTATGCCTGCGTTCAAAACCCTTTTTCATTTTTGTTTCTTTTTTTTCTCAATGCCAAGCAAGCAGGAACTAAGATGCAAAAAAGAAAGCGTTAATGCTTATTCTTTTTTATAATGGCTAAAGTGCACCTGCAGTACCAGATTCTAAACACAAGGTGGCAGCAAACCTCTTCGTCAACTTGTAAGTTAGGGTCACTGTATAACAGATATCTCTTGTGCTTCCCTCTTGCAGATAGTTGGAATAATAACGCGGCATAATTTAACCCATGAATCCCTACAAGCTCGGCTGAGGCAGCACTACATGACATCCTGATACCGCCGCCCTCCCTGAACTAGGAACTCATCCAGGAATTGGAACCTTTGCAGTTGCCCTGATGCGGGTGGTTGAGCTTTCCAAAGACTCCTAGCTTGGGTTCTGCCATAATGAAGATGGTTTCTTGTAATCCCTCCAGCACCGGCCCGCTCCAGCTCTCTCTTTCTGCACCTTCTTACCTCCTTATATAAGCTGAGATCATCTTTCTGTTAAGTACTGCTTTATATTCTAGGAGGAAGTTACAGTTTGCATGAGAACTATTTTTCCCCCCCTATTTTTAAAAGGACCCTCCAACCTCTGAAAGTCCTTTTCCGTTCTACGTAGGTCCTAATGCTGCTCTCGTTACGGTTGGTGCCATATGGAGGTGTGTTGATCTAGAGAAATGGCTGAGAACCATCCAGTCCCCACATGCAGATGACTGGTTATGAGGTCCATGTATCTGTAGTCTCGCCAGTCTCTTCGGCCAGTGGCCACCGGTCATAGGGATCATATTTTCCTGGCTTGTATCTCTTGGCTATTATTTTACTTTGTATCATATAATTTGGCCAGTAACTTACCATATGGACAGTGAAAGTGTTGCTGCCTGAGCAAATGTATGGGCAAAAGAACAACGCATATAATTCTCATTTAAAGGTGAAGTCTGGTCTGCATGATGTTCTGGTATGTCATAGAAGAGACCGTTGTTTGCTCTCTATGGAGACTATTCATTAAGGAAACTAGCGGTAGCTGAGATCAGACTTCACCTATCTGACCCTTATACGTGTCTTTGACATCATATATCGTTGACGTAACAACAGATTTATTTGACTGGACTTCCCCTTTAAGGACAGTGGGCGGAGACTCTAGGTCCCTGTGGTCATGTATTCCTCCAGAAATGCTGGTCTGTGGCACAGATACAGCCGCCAAGTGTACTGCCATTCTTTCCAACATATATACATCTGTTTCTGTATTGCAGGATATGGAAACCCTGGCTCTATGTAGCGGAGCTCGTATCGATGAGGACTGAAGTACAGCGCTAGGGCCCTTTCATACGGTGTTTGTTTCTGGTGCTTTAATTTGCATGAAAAAGGCGCCCGTTTCTATTGTAACAGGCATTTCTGGTGATGTTTTTTATTCAGTGTCACTTCATACATACGTTTTAAGGAGAGAAAAAAAGGAAGGTCCTATAGAGAGGCCTATGGGGAAAAAAATCCAGAGTATATGGTCTTTTGGAAAGTAATGCCGCTGACTCCCCCCAAAAAAAGCCACAAAACAAATAGTGGCAGATTTACTAATCAAAATTCAGACACACAGATATTTTTTGCATTTCGCATAACAAAAGGATGCGTGGCTCACAGGGAAAGGGCTGTGGTTTTGGCTTGGGATGCTGCACAAATGTCTAAACATTAGACAGGATTAGTAAATCCTTCCCGTTGTATGTTTCATACTGCTCTAGACTTCAAAATAACATCCGGCCAGAAAAAAAAACCTCAAAACTCCTTGAAAAACACTGTGTGTGAAACCAGCCGTATACAGGCCCCGAGTTTTATTTGTGTCTCTAGTTGGTCAGGAATATTTTGCATATCTCCGCCCACTGTCCTGTTTCCAGTCCCCACTAGATGGCGTATTCCTATATGTCAAGGTCTATTCAACACCTTTGTTTGCTATTTCCAGGGGATGGTCCATGGGTTAGGAAAGTTGTCAGACATTCCTTTTATGTCTTATACCACTGTTAATCTGTCAGACATTCCCTTTATTACTTTGTTAAAGGGGGTTTTCCAGGCTCCACATACTGATGACCTATCTTCAGGAAGTACAGCTCCTCAAAGTGTAGTGGCCATACCGGGTTACTGTAGCTCAGCTCCCATATAGTGGCCATGCCAGGTTACTGCGGCTCACCTCCCATATAGTGGCCGTGCCAGGTTACTGCGGCTCAGCTCCCATATAGTGGACGTGCCGGGTTACTGCTGCTCACCTCCCATATAGTGGCCGTGCCTGGTTACTGCTGCTCACCTCCCATATAGTGGCCGTGCCGGGTTACTGCAGCTCAGCTCCCATATAGTGGCCGTACCGGGTTACTGCTGCTCACCTCCCATATAGTGACTGTGCCGGGTTACTGCGGCTCACCTCCCATATAGTGGCTGTGCCTGGTTACTGCTGCTCACCTCCCATATAGTGGCCATGCTGGGTTACTGCAGCTCAGCTCCCATATAGTGGCCGTGCCGGGTTACTGCAGCTCAGCTCCCATATAGTGGCCATGCTGGGTTACTGTGGCTCAGCTCCCATATAGTGGCCGTGCTGGGTTACTGCGGCTCAGCTCCCATATAGTGGCCGTGCTGGGTTACTGCGGCTCACCTCCCATATAGTGGCCGTGCTGGGTTACTGCTGCTCAGCTCCCATATAGTGGCCGTGCTGGGTTACTGCGGCTCAGCTCCCATATAGTGGCCGTGCTGGGTTACTGCGGCTCACCTCCCATATAGTGGCCGTGCTGGGTTACTGCTGCTCAGCTCCCATATAGTGGCCGTGCTGGGTTACTGCGGCTCAGCTCCCATATAGTGGCCGTGCTGGGTTACTGCGGCTCAGCTCCCATATAGTGGCCGTGCTGGGTTACTGCGGCTCAGCTCCCATTCACTTGGACCGAGCTATGCTTCCGGTGCCAGAGGTTGCAGCAAACAGCTGATCGGTGATGGTGCCGGGGCCCGGGTGTCAGACCCCCACTGATCTGATATTGATGACCTTTCCTGTGGGTAGGCCATCAATATGTGGAGCCTGAAAACCCACTTTAGTCTGTAAGACATTCCATTTATTTATACTCCTGGTAATCCTAGGAAGTTTAAAGTAGAATTCATCCCAACCTGCATGTTCCACTTACATTCCAGCAGGCTTCCTTGTGAAATTGCGTGGGAACCAAGTTGTCAGACCCGACTCTACTCATTCTATAAAAAGTTTACAGGCTCTGCAATATCAGGGAGAGTACTGCAGACCCTATGGGACCCTGTAGAGCCTTAGTCAGAGAGGAGAGGTGGAGTCTGACAACCCACACTCATGTATTCACGTAGGACTCTTCCAGTTAATAAGGCCACAGGTAAGTAAACCTTTTGGTGGTGTGAGATCTTGAAAAATTCCACATAAAACTGAAGAGTGGGTTGACTTTCTCTATAAAGTCTGTGCATAATAATTTCTTTGACATGAAACGCGTGTCTTCAGGGCACGGCGATTGCCAGCGTTACTGGAATGATGGATATGCCAGTAATATTTTGGACCAATGCTTCATTTCTTTTCAATGTCATTTATTTTTGTTAAAATGTCACGGAATCAGTCATCCTGACTTTGAGCCGCCACAACGCGTTAGGCAGGCATATTTTTTTTTTCATGCTGCTAAGGAAATTGTCTTTTTTTTCGTAATGTCATTTTGTGTGTTTCAGCCAGTAATGTAGAAACATTAACCGTTAAAGTCATGACTATGTCGACTTCTGATAAAGCCTGCGATCCTTCTATGTCGCCTAAACCTGTGTATCCTCTGTGGCGTCAGAAGAGTTAATTAAAGGAACACTCTTGGCAAAACTAAGACATGGTATTATGCCTAGTGCAGCCTGCGGGGGGCAGAGTGGCTTCTCTGTTTGGTGCCCTTTGAATGATGGTTTTATTCTTCGGCCTCACAGGTGCTGCACCAGGCATTACACAGCGCATCACTTTTACCCAGAGTGTTCCTTTAAACCTTTAAAGTGTAACTCCATCATTGAACTCCGCTTCTCTCGATTATATCTAGATATAAGCTGTGGCTAGATATAGTGAGTGCCTTTGGACTTTTGCTCATCATGTCTTCTACTCCAGTCACATACAAAGCTGCATTCAGAATTACCTAGACCCCCCCCCCCCCCCCCAAGAATTAAAATGAGCTGTTTATGTGCTTAAATGATGATATGAGTACAGTACAATAGCCCCACAATCAGATAGGAATTGACTATTGTAAAACCCTAGGATGCAGTCGGTTCAGGACATGGGAGCTGCGAGTCAATGCAGCCAACTCACGGGCCAGGTTTTCCAGACTGAGCACAGTCATGTGAGGAAACCAGCTGGAGATGTAAATGGTTGTGACTGTAGTATAAGACATGATATGGCCCAGCATGAGCACCCAGGGGAAGTAAGGGTACTTTCACACTTGCGTTATTCTTTTCCGACATAGAGTTCCGTCAAAAGGGCTCTATGCCGGAAAAGAACTGATCAGGCATATCCCCATGCAATCTGAATGGATAGAAATCCGTTCAGTTTGCATCAGTATGCCTTCCGTTCAGTCACTGTCAGGCATTTTGGCCGGACATAATACCGCAGCATGCTGCGGTATTATGTCCGTCCAAAATGCCTGATCAGTTGCCGGAATGCCTGATCCGGCATTAATTTACATTGACTTGCATTAGTGCCAGATCCGGCATTGTGAAACAACTGAAGGACGGATCTGTCCTAAAAGACTGCAAGACGGATCCGTCCATCCGCAAGACAAGCGGAGAGACGGATCCGTTCTTGCAATGCATTTGTAGACGGATCCGCACCCGGATCCGTCTACAAATGCTGTCAGTTGTCACACTGAACGGCAGATCCGGCTGGCAGCTCCGACAACGGAACTGCCGGCCGGATCACACAAACGCAAGTGTGAAAGTACCCTAATATGTGATGGTGGTGGAAGCTAGTGCTAGGGGTTCAGGTTTCCCAACCAGATACCTAGTCCATTACTATGAACCTGCTGTAAGATAGCCGTCCATGTTTATCTACAGTAGTGGTCTGTAACCTGTGGCTCTCCAGCATACGTAAAACTGCAGCTCAGGCGCACCCTGATAGCCGCAGGCTGCCACACTGCAGGGTCACCGATTGCAGAGCACTCATCTGTATCACCAGGGAAGGCGAATCTCTGGTGAACTTGTATTGCGTGTGGTGAACGCTTTTTTTTACACGCATCATCTCTGCCTTCAAGAAAAATCGCAACATGTTCTATACTGTGCGTTTTTCATTCGGCCCTGGCTTCATAGAAATGAATGGGGCTTGCGTGACAAACGGAGGCGATCTGGATACAATGCATTTTACACTGATTGTACCCGCGCAGAAAAAACTGAAATACTGAACGCAGTCGCAGACGTAACTGATTGAACTTGCCTGCAAAACCATCATTTTTTTTTTCCTGAACAGATCCTGATAAGGAATCCCAATTATTATTTTTTTTAATCTTAGAGTTTATTTTTTATTCTTAAGTCATATCACATGATTCACCCACATCCCTGGATAACTGTCTTATGTGATGCTCACTGTAGTATCATGAGGTTTTAATAGACTATATACATGGATGGATGTAGCAGAGCTGAACTCGTCATCCATTGAAAAATATATCCAAAAAAAGAAATAGCGTGTCTCAGTAGAGACTTTACAGTACAGGCTCTGTCCACTGTGACCCCTGCTGGAATGAAATGGCAGTGGTACTAGGTAAGCGCTCTACCGCGTTGTCACCTGTAAACTGCGCTGTGCTTTCGTCAGAAGCCACAGGGTCGTCCCAACGTAGCCATCGCAGAGAGGAGCTGACAGGAGACGGATATCACACACTCTGCTGTATGAAGGATTTCTTGCAGGTTGCGGCTGCAGACTGTCCGCTGGTTGTGCTTCTCTCCTAGTGTAACCATATAGTAATATACCACTAATTATTCGTTTGCACTAATCGTCTTCTTCTATTGTATGTGTTCTCATCATTGTACATTCACTTGTGTTTAGATTTATTTTTTGTTATATTTAATTTGTGATTTTATTTCAGTATTATATCTCATAAAAAAAAGAAAGTTACAAGGTGTTGATGTGCTTCATGTGTCTCAAGTAAGGTGTGCAACTATAAGATTTATCCTCAGGGCTCATGCACACGACTGTAGGTTTTTTGAGGTCCGCAAAACACAGATCCACAAAAAATACGGATGACGTCTGTGTGCATTCAGCATTTTGCGGAATGGAACAGCCGGCCCCTAATAGAACAGTACTATCCTTGTCCGTAATGTGGACAATAATAGGACATGGGGCATCCAACAAAAAATTCTCTTATACATATATATAATCCAATAATGGGACATATTCAATTGTTTTGTGGAACGGACATACGGAATCGGAATGCACACGGAGTAGTTTTCGTTTTTTTTGCGGACCCATTGAAGCCTTAAAGGCCCCCTTCACACGTGTGAGTTTTCCGCGCGGGTGCAATGCGTGATGTGAACGCATTGCACCCGCTCTGAATCCTGCCCCGTTCATTTTAATGGGTCTGTGTACATGAGCGTTTTTTTTTCACGCATCACTTGTGCGTTGCGTTAACATCGCAGCATGTTCTATATTCTACGTTTTGTCACGCAGCCCTAGCCCCATAGAAGTGAATAGGGCTGCGTGAAAAACGCATTGCATCCTCAAGTAGGTGCGGGTGCGATGCGTTTTTCACTGATGGTTGCTAAAGGATGTTTGTAAACCTTCAGTTTTTTATCACGCGCGTGAAAAACGCATCAAAACGCATTGCACCCGCGCGGAAAAAACTGAACAGCTGAACGCAATTGCAGGCAAAACTGAATGGCTTTGCCTGTGAAATCGCACAGTTTTCACTGAACGCATCCGGACCTAATCCGGACAAGCTCGTGTGAAAGAGGCCAAAGACAGGACCTGTCCCTTGTTCTGACCCGTATTTCTTAGTAACTACTTGCATCCCCCATGTAATAACCATTCTGGAGCATCTACTCTTATGACTCTGTTATGCCATTCCTATATTATTCCTGGGTGAAGTTTTTGAATGAATTGCTAGCAGTCTGCAGTAAAGGTACAGCTGGGTGTTGCCAGTTTGGGGTGTGTCCCTGAGCAGTCTTTCACTGGCAGCACTGATTGGAAAGTGTCAGACTGCAGGGACACACCCCCAACTGGTAACATTTGGTTGGACTTTTAGTGTAGACAGCTAGCAATTCATTCATAAACTTCTAGCAGGAGTAATAGAGGAAAGTCACAACATGGTTATATGAATAGATGCTCCGGAATTGTTATTACATGGGGAATGCAAGTAGTTACTAAAACTGACAGGCCAGGAGAGGGGCAGATCATTTTAAAGGGCAACATTGTAACTCATGTACATAATCCGTGCAGTAACATTAAAAGGTAGGTGTATGAAATGAGAAGGCCAGGACTGCAAAATAGGTGCAAAGTTGTTAACAAATGGCTTAGTAATAGGAAATAGATGGGGATTAATAATAGTAGTGCATCAGATTGGGTCCCAGTGACCTGTGGGGTGGCACAGCGGTCAGTATCGTGCCCTCTTCTTAGTAATATGTTTACTTCACCTTGTAGATGGCTGAAGGCCCTTAACATGGGCTGACTGAACAGTGCACGCACGATGAATGTCTGTTGCTAGGCATGTTTCATCGGGTGACCGGTGCCACATACACACAGGGCACTTATCAGGAACAAGCATTCCTAGGACTGCTTCCCAATAATTGCTCCGCTGTCGACCCGTGTAAAAGGACCTTTATACCCTAGAATTCCAAAATTCGCAGATAATACTAAAGTCAGTAAGCAACAGAGAGGAGGAAATATAATATTGAGGAGGCTACGGCGAGGGTCAGTGTGAATAAATGTCAGTTTGTGCAAAATGTACAAGTCTGTACTAAGCAGTGTACTCCTGGGTAAAAGAGGAGCTGAGAAAGACTTAGACATTGGTTGGCCGTGAGCAACCAGCGCCAGGCAGCTGCTGCCAAGGCAAAGTATCAGCTAATGCACCAAAAGAGGCCACACATTGAATGTTGTATACAATATTGGTTACCAAGAGAGACGGAATATGACCAAAAAAATGGTCTTTAAATGCAACTAAAAAACACATTTTTTTAAAGGATATTTTATAATTTCTTGTTGGCCAACATGTAACATCTGTCACAGTGTTTTTGCTACAGAACAAAAAAGCATAAAAAAAATGCGTTAAAAAAAAAAAGGTATGAAACCACCCTATTAGGAGGTAATTGACTTCTGCCACATACAGTAGTTTTTTGTTTTTTTTAAGGAATCCTGTTAGGATTATAGGTAGGACTTCATTGATCTGTCTTTTTCTGAACCTTATCAACTAGGTAACTGACAGAAAACAGGGATCTTGAAACTGGATCTCCGAAATATGCAGATCTTTTCTCGTTCAATGATTGCACTTTATAATTTGAATATAATGTAGGTAGCCAACACGTCACTGTCACTCTCCCTGACCCTTTGCCATTTCCTTAAGGATCTGCTCAAGGTCTTGATTCTTGTGCCGTTTACCTGCTAAGCTTCTTTCACCCACACATCAATAGAATGACTGATGTTACCTTCCTCAACACCACAAGAACCTGCCGAGAACAAAGACCATGAGAGTTCCAACCACTCGTCCAGGAACAGCCGAGACGTCTTGTAAGAAGCCTTCAGAATGCCCCCTCTTGGTTGCGTCACGTAGGCAAGAGAGATCATTATCCTTCTCCATTTATGTACGGATGTATCCGGGGTACAGAGATATTGACCACGGCTGCAGAACTGACACCGTGAGGGTTGTAAAAATGGATCTTTATTCCATACAAGACAAATACAAAGTGAATGGGCCCTGGGCATTAACCCTCTCCTCACAGGAGCCGCTCAGTGTCCCTGGTGATCAGGCTACTCTTGTACAAGGTAGAAAAATAAATAGATTTTTGCACATGATTTAAATAATTGAGAAAGTTGTGTTGTGTGCACTGTGGTGACGAATAGGGATCATGGTCAAAGGGTATTTGCCCCAAAATCAAAAAATTCCCAGTAAATATAACTTTATTTTAGCCATGTTTCAGTGACAACCTATATGGCACTATAATTGCTCCCACAGGAGTTGTCACTCAGCTTTCCCAGATGCCTGAATCTAAAATTTGCCATCATTTCTGCCTGAGATTAACAAAGACACAGGTTTGCCTTTTTTCTCCAGAAGAAGGGTCACTCTTGCCTGTGGTCTGTACTTGTATTCCGGGACAGCCACATTTACGTGATTGGAGCTGAGCTGCAATACCAGATAGAGCCTACGGACCTGAGTGGCGCTGTTTTTGGAGAAATATTAAAAAGTCTGTTTAAAATGTCAGACTGCCCCTTTAAAGTACGAAGGTTCCCCCCCCCCCCCTAAAAGTAGTGCCACATCTGTCCATGGGTTGTTTTTGGTATTGCAGCTTACATTTAAAGGAGTGAATGGAGCTGAGATCCAATATAAAAGTGTGGTACTGTTTTTGGAAGAAGGCAGCCATGTTTTTCTAATCCTGTACAATCCCTTAAATGGGTCTTTAAGGGATTGTACAGGACCCCCTGCTTGGTTAGACCTGCGGAGGAAATCATACATGACCACCAATGTAGGGTTTCGGCTCCTTCGCTCCACCACCACTGCAGATCGATGGGCTCCCCGCGTCAACTTCCGGCTGGCTGCAGTGGTGGCGGGACCCCCATGCATCGCATCAACCAGTCACTGCTGCAGCCCCCATGTCAAACCGGAACGCAGGGAGACTGGTGATCTACAGTGGAGGGGAGTGAAGGAACCAGAACCCACTGCTGGGATCACGTAAGTATGATTCCCTCTGCAGGTCCAGCCCCACTGAGGGGTCTGCAAGAAGTGCTCCCGATGGTGAACAACCTCTTTAAGGCTAAGTCTTCTAGGTCGCACACATTTAGGCCCCTTTCACACGAGCGAGTTTTCCGCGCGTGTGCAATGCGTGACGTGAACGCATAGCACCCGCACTGAATCCTGACCCATTCATTTTAATGGGTCTGTGTATTGTACATGAGCGTTTTTTTTACGCATCAGTTCTGCGTTGCGTGAAAAACGCAGCATGTTCTATAGTCTGCGTTTTTCACGTAGCCCTGGCCCCATAGAAGTGAATGGGGCTTCAGTGAAAAACGCATTGCATCTGCAAGCAGTTGCGGATACAATGCGTATTCACTGATGGTTGCTAAGAGATGTTGTTTGTAAATCTTCAGTTTTTTATTATGCGCGTGAAAAACGCATCAAAACGCATTGCACCATGGCGGAAAAAACGTAACAACTGAACGCAATCGCAGGCAAAACTGACTAAACGTGCTTGCAAAATGGTGCGAGTTTCACTAAACGCAGCCGGAGCCAATCCGTCACGCTCGTGTCAAAGAAGCCTTACACCCCCCTCCTCCATATGTCTGCATAATTAGGCAGGTGAGAAATTCAGGACTCTAGAAAAGCTGGATCACAACCCCCAGAGGAGTCCATATTCATTATCGTCCATTTTCCTGCTGTAGCTACGAAGCCATGGACTAGACTCTTTAATGACTTGACGTTTTCTTTTTCTTTTTTTTCTTTTCATTTTTGGGGTGACTGTCCCTTTTAGAATGATGAACAGGGCTCCTGACGTTGGCGCTGATCATCTTTTAATTCTGTACTTGTTGTGCTTCACTTTCTCTTAAAAACTATAAAAAGAAGAAGAAGAGGATGGTGTTAGAGTATGTTCGTTCCTACATGATGCAGAGACTTGCGCCTAGTAAACAATGGGAGGCGAGGATGCCTCGGGGCAGGAAAGCGGGGGACGAGGCCTGGAAGAATGGGGCTATTTTCTATCCTATGTGTTTTTCTAAGGTTATTGATTTCATCCTAGCAGAGAGAAATACAAGAGTAATGAAGGATATTGATTATTGCACGTGTTTGGAGGCCTCTATAAGAGACAGGTCTATCCACAGAATATTGTACTCAATGTACAGCAGATACTGTGTGTTCTGTAAGGAGCCCCAAGGTACCAGTAAAGATTTCTACCTCTCCTATATTTGCTGTCAGTAATCAGTAGTTCTCCAGCTGCTGTACAACTTCCACAGGCTGGCAGGACATGCTGGGAGTTGTAGTTTCACAGCAGCTGTAGAGTCATCATTTTGGATTTTCCATAATATATCTGCATCTGCTCTGATTTTCTGACTGGTAAAATTCTGGCCGAGTGCAGTCACCACTAGAGGGCGCCCACTGCATATGGATTTGGACAGACAACGACTCATGCACATGGCCGTTGCTGTGTTTGCAGCCCGCAAAGTCCGGATCCTGGCAGTGCGAGTTCCACATTTTGCGGTACTGAACGTCCTGGCCTCTATAGAACTGTCCTATCCTTGTTTGTAAAATGGACAAGAATAGGACACGTTCTATTTTTTTCTTTTTTGTGGGGCCGCAGAACAGACATACGGATGCGGACAGCACATTGGTGTGCTGTCCGCATTTTTTGCAGCCCCATTAAAGTGAATAGGTCCGCATCCAACCTGCAAAAGATGCGGACAAAAAAAGTACACCCGTGTACTTGAGCCCATAATCTGTATGCAGTGAGCACTCCCTATTAGTGACCGCAAATAGCTACTATGACAGTGTCAGTAGGGAAAGCAGTTCAAAATCTCCACTTACTGTCAGTGAATTTGAGCGTCGTCTTTAAATACAGAAGCTAGAAACGTGTACCTGTAATACTTTTCACAGCTGAGGATTTGTTACAATCCTCTGTGAGCTAAACACATCAGCAGCACAAATCTCTCTGCTGTCCTGATAGTTTGCTACAATGTATCAGTGCATGAATAATGTATCAGTCTTTTGCTAACTGCAAGCAGAGATCTTCAAAATGGTGAGTAGTTGTAGAACTTTTCATTACAGCCCGCCATCCTACTCCTATCCTAGATCTTTACCTTCCTCCATTGCTAACTGTCACAGGAGCCATTGTGAGGGGGCAGCAAACCTTTATAAATGACATATAATATTTTAAAGAACCCCCTGATCCTTACCCGGCGGCCGCATCCCATGCCACTCTGAGCCCCGATTCTGTCGATCCGAGACCCGAAGCAGTCTGAAGACCGCCTCATGCTCCGGGGGGCGTTCAACAGCTCTCGCAGCTTATTCTTCAGTGGAGAGATTTTATCAGGCTGGGCCCAGGGCCCTCTGTTATAGCCCATGTCTGCAGGGGGGCGGGCGGCTTCTCCAGGCCAGGATGGAGCTACATTAGAAGACTGGAGGGAATCGGATGAATCATAGCTTCCCATAAATAAGTCTTGAGCCGGGACTTCTGGTTCTTCTATGGGAATCTTATCTTCTAAGCGTTCCAGGAGACCCTACAGCGAAGAATATAATAAGCTTTATTTATATGGCGCCAATATGTTCTGCAGCATTTTACAAGAGAATCAACAATTGAAACCATCGGCATGAGGGTACGGTCGCGTGGTCAGGTTTCCTGATTCAGTTTTGGAGGCCAAAATCGGAAGTGGATCATAAAAGATGAAAAAGTATAAAGGACAAATACATTATTTTTTTTTTTTTTTATTCACTCCTGGTTTTGGCTTCCAAAACTGCATCAGGAAACCTGACCGTGTGGCCGTACCCCTAGGGTCCTAGCTAACAATCTATGAGGGAGATAGGGGGTGACACAACAGGTACAAAGTGCTTTGTACAATCGTTATAAAACCATGTAGTACACAGAGGGCTCCCTGAGCCCGGCACCAGCTCCTATCTGTGCATGTACAGGTAGAAAGTACTACCTAATGCCACAAAATACAGATCCCTTCCATGTCCATTCGGCATTTTTCTCATCAATAAAATGGACTATTCTCAAACGCAATAGGGACCAGAATAGGACATGTTCTATGATTTCTAGAACAGCCACGCATCTGGATGTGTGCATAGCCCCACAAAAGAGAATGGGTCAGTGTTCTAGCTGCAAAAAATGTGGATAGCACACACATGAAAAATATGGTTATGTGCATGAAGCCTAATCTAGAAGGGGTAAACAGTGAAGAGTTAGGATTATCAACATCCACAATGAAGAGTAATACACTGCTGACGCGTTTCATAACCTCTGGCTTTTAAGGAGTTCCTAAAACTACTTCCTAGCACATTCATAAATACATGTAAAAAAGCAACATGACCCTATTTGTGGTCGACTATAAAGCAGCAAAGAGACTCAACGAAGAATCTCTAAGCTCTGCTTTGCAGCCACCTGAGAGTGTTTTTTATTTGGAGCAAAAAAAAACACGCTGCCAGATGTAACAAGTTGGCCAATAAGAAATGATAAAACTCCCTACTACAAACACTGCCTATTTTGTCCCTTGGGTTTATTTTAAATCGCAGCATGCTCTGGGTATGATGTTTTTTTTCCAGGCATTTTCCACTAGACTTCCATATAGGAAAAACAGGCAGAATTTTTTTTTATGACTGTATGACCAAAAACCGCCACCCTAAAAAAGCTTGTAACAAATCCATGAATTTCATTTAAAAAAATGCCCCAAAAATGGAGTGTGGGAGCACTCATACTAGGGAATCGTGTCTTCAGCCATTCTTAAATGCATATCCGCAAGTGGAGTGACTAGTTCCCTGAAGGTTGGCAGAGGAGCAGACAGGCTGGTGCACTTGGGTCCTTTTGCTGCCCGGCTCTACTAGCGGTGTTGCCCGTACTCTTAAAGGCGGTATTTCTAGTAATAGATATAACTCAAGCAACTGAAGCATTATAGAGCACATACTGATATCAGTAGGGGTTTGTGTGATGCACATATGCGAACAGTCAAGAGGAAGATCATTGTAGTGTCTCTGTGCTTATCTATTGGAGGGGGTTTCAGTTGCAGGACCACCATCAAGCTGTTTCTATGAAGGGACCCCAAACCATAGCATGCTAATCAATAGCAACAATGTCCTATTATGCACGCCCAGACACCAGTACTTGGGTGCAGCTACACCTTCTAAACCCCCATAGTTGCACTGCTGAGGAATGATATACACTGGTTGCAGGAACAATTACCATGAAGACTTTGAACATGAGCTACAAGTCTAGTTTGCACTCTGCCTACGTCGTCCAGTTAAATAATTGTCTACTGTCTTCAAACAAAACATTGGGTCATGGCCAGGAGTTGTACCAAATGGCAAACTCAGCACTGCTATATTTCTATATAATCATAGAGCTCGTGTATCAGTCTTCTTACATCAAATAGGTGAATCATTTTACGTTGTACCCAATGAAAAGCCCAGGATCTACTTCCTTGACCAATTCAGCTCTGCTACATCTGTAAATAGGCTTCTGCATTCTAGCATATTTTCGGACGTCTTTGCCTGTCTTACCTTTAGATCGGACAGGTCTGATGATATCATGGAGCTGTAGACTGGACCTCCATGGACCTTGGTCAATGCCAGAAGAAGCAGAAGGCAAGTAAAGTATTCCACGATTGAGGCTCCCATAGCGACTGTTGTATTCTCTGATCCAGTAGCTGGTCCCTTCGTCCCCTGTCTGTATGTTTGTCTTGTGTCCTGTCTGTCCCACAACCACAACACTGACTGGTTATATATGTGCCAGGCTGACACGAGTCTGTCCCAGGCATGAACTCATCCACATTCTATCACTTCCGAAAGATAAAGAGGCTGTTTTCAGGCCAGTAGAAGATTCCCTTTTAAAGTTATCCTTCCCTTGCCATTGCAGCGAGCCCTCCGAAGAGCCAACTTGCCCACTTGACCCCTTGGCTGCTGGCATCCTGACATTCCTACCATAAGAGGCTTCTCACCTCTCTTTATACCTGAATTCTTTCTATGTGTCTCATGGAAAAATTAGAGAATTCAACCTTTTGACCAGTACTTGGGATGAGCATATGCCTGTGGAATGGGGGTGTGACCCAGCTTCTACCAGATGTATGGCATTATTTCCGTACCAGGACGTCTTCATGCATCACATATTGTCAGCTATAGTAGCAGATGACCATACACAGATCTGTTCCGTTGTGAAGGAGGGGAGGCTAAATGCCAACAAAACCTAACATTGTTACCAAAAAGATACCAAGTTTATAATGAGGGTGCAGTACCGCTATGACCATAGGTGGTGAGAACCCTCCAAATCATACCGTACATTTACATGCGCTGTCATTTTTATAGTATTAAAGGCAGTATTGTATATACCCAGGGTGGCTAGATGTGGTTTCTGGCCTCTTCATTCAGCTCCTGCTCCACTGCACTGGCTGGTAATGTTGGGGCAACACAGACATTTTGTGGGCACTTCCATGTGTTTGGAACTATTTTATGGGCACTGCTACATAGCCCGACCCCCAAATACTTCAACAAAAGCCCCCCACCTCCGGCTTCCACCCCCCGGTCGCCTTCAAACCCTCTGCGACCGCGATTGTTACGCCCCTGCTCCCATCACTAAAGAAATACAGGGTAATACAGTGCCCCAAACCTCCTTCATCCAGTGACATCTCCTTTGATGTAGATGTTCTCTTTCCTCCTCTTCTCCTTTAAGACCTTCTGACAAAAATAAATAAATCTTAGTTTACTACTTTTCCATCATCCTCCCATCTTCTCGAAAAATTATCCTACTACCCCAAATACGGTTCTCCTGTGCTCCCCAATACTATACTGCAGAAACAGATAAACCCTGTTAATACTAGTGCCACACAGAGCCCCCCATATAAAATACCCATGCTTTGTGGCCTCAGTATAAGCCCCCATAGTGTTCCTATCCCCCCATATAAAATGCCCCTTTTTGGTGACCTCAGTAGAAGCCCCCATAGTGTTCCTCCCCACCCCCATATAAAATACTCCTTTTTTGTGGCCTCTGTAGATGCCCCTGTAGTGCCCCCAAATAATGTGCCAGTAAGAAGTGCCCCCATAGTGCCCCCCCCAATAATGTGCAAGTAAAAGGTGCCCCCATAGATGACCCCCCAATCATGTGCCAGTAACAAGTGCCTTCCCCCCCCAATCATGTGCCAGTAACAAGTGCCCCCCCCAATTATGTGCCAGTAACAAGCGCCGCCCCCCCTCAGATCATGTGCCAGTAACAAGTGCCTCCCCCCAATCATGTGCCAGTAACAAGTGCCTCCCCCCCCCCCAAATCATGTGCAAGTATTGTACCATATAAAAAAAAATAAACACTTATTCGTACTTCCATGGCAGCGAAGCGATGCAGGCCTCTTCCGGCCTGTGTCCCGCCCTGTTCGGCTGAGGTGGCGCTATGACGTCATCGCACCACCTGCACCGGCCTCTGATAGGCTGCAGACACTAGGCCCGCAGCCTATCAGAGGAAAGGGGAAAGGAGACGCCTCTCTCTCCCCTGCCCCGCCCAGCATTCATCTGTATCGCTGTTCTGCGGACGGCGATACAGATGATTATGGAGATGAGTGCTTCCACAATAGGTGGGCCCCTTTCCCCTGCGACCTCTATCATTACGCCCTTGCCTGGGGGGCCCCGTGGGCCCCCCTGAATTGGGGGCCTGGTCGCAATTATGACCGATGCGACCCCTATAGCTACGCCACTGCAAACACCACAATATGGAAAAACTTAAGGTCAGGGTGGGGCATACCTCTAAACCAGAGATGCTCAACCAGATTTACTAATGTATGTGCCAAAAATCTGTGTAAAAAGTGGTGCAAAATGGCGCATATTAGTACATCTAGGGTTTCTACACTTTTTTCTGACATGGGCGACAAGTGGGCTGAGCTTCAGTGGGGAAAGTGGACAGTCAAAGGCTACTCTGACACCAGCGTTTCTATTTTCCGGTATTGAGATCCGTCATAGGGTCTCAATACCAGAAAAAACACTTCTGTTTTGTCCCCATTCATTGTCAATGGGGACAAAACATAACTGAACAGAACGGAATGCTCCAAAATGCATTCCGTTCTGTTCTTACACCAAAGAGAAAACCGCAGCTTGCTGCGGTTTGCTTTCCATCCTGGAAGGCGGCGCAAGACGGATCCGTCATGACCCACAATGCAAGTCAATAGGGACTGATCCGTTTTCTCTGACACAACAGAAAACGGATCAGTCCCCCATTGACTTACTTTCAATGGAGTTCATGACGGATCCGTCTTGGGTATGTTAAAGATAATACGACGGATTTGTTCAAAACGGATGCAGATGGTTGTATTATCAGTAACAGAAGCGTTTTTGCTGAACCCTGCCGGATCCAGCAAAAACGCTAGTGTGAAAGTATCTTAATATGCACCGTTTTGTGCCACAATTTCAGCACAATTCTGGTGTTAAAGGATAACTGTCACATTTAGACCCTAATTTCAATTTTCATATATGTAGTTACCAATAACATGATATTCCTGAATCAATAACTTTTAGACTTACTTACCCCATATTTAATAAGATTCAGCCCTTAGCAACCAGTCTGCATAAAACTGCAGTTTCACTATTCTGTTAAGATGGCTGCCACTGCCCTCACCCTGAGGCTAATCCATCCTGCTCCCACTACCCACAATGCATTGAGCTCCTCTCATGCACTAGCTTCTGCAACTCAACCAACCGTTGCTCTCCCCACTTAAACACGCCCTCCTTCTTCTATCACATACACTTTAGGAAGTGGCTGGATTGTGGAGCTTTAATTTAGCTTTGACATAGAAAACTAATAGTAAGCAATTATTTATTATATAACAGCGCTACCTTACACTATTTATTTTCTTTATTATTCATGTTATATGTTTGTGGTGGTCAAGCATGGTCGTATCCCGTACACACTCCAGCACCACGCTCAGCTTTTGCTGCACACGATCTGCCTTTACAGTGTTTCTATGTAAAAACCACTACAGGCAGTGTTTCTCTATGATCCCCCCAAGTGTCATCCACAGATCCCCCCCAAGTGTCATCCACAGATCCCCACAAGTGTCATCCACAGATCCCCATCAGTGTCCTCCACAGATCCCCCAAGTGTCATCCACAGACCCCCCCCCCCCAAGTGTCATCCAAAGATGCCCCCCAACTGTCATCCAAAGACCCCCCCCCAAGTGTCATCCACAGATCCCCCCAAGTGTCATCCACAGATCCCCCAAGTGTCATCCACAGATTCCCATCAGTGTCATCCACAGGTCCTCCAAGTGCCATCCACAGACCCCCCCCCCCCCAAGTGTCATCCAAAGATCCCCCCAAAGTGTCATCCCTAGATCCCCCCAAGTGTCATCTACAGATCCCCCCCAAGTGTCATCCATCGAACCCCCAAGTGTCATCCACAGATCCCCATCAGTGTCATCCACAGATCCCCCAAGTGTCATCCACAGATCCCCCCGTGTCATCCACAGATCCCCCAAGTGTCATCCACAGACCCCCCCCAAGTGTCATACACAGATCCCCCCCCCCAAGTGTCATACACAGATCCCTCCCCAAGTGTCATTCATAGATCCCCAGATCCCCCTCCAAGTGTCATCCACAGATACCCTCCAAGTGTCATCCACCAAACCCCCCAGTGTCATCCACAGATCCCCATCAGTGTCATCCACAGATCCCCCCAAGTGTCATCCACAGATCACCATCAGTGTCATCCACAGATCCCCCCAAGTGTCATCCACAGATCCCCCAAGTGTCATCCACAGATCCCCCAAGTGTCATCCACAGATCCCCCCAAGTGTCATCCACAGATCCCCCCAAGTGTCATCCACAGATCCCCATCAGTGTCATCCACAGATCCTCCAAAGTGTCATCCAAAGATCCCCCCACAAGTCCCCCCCCCCAAGTGTCATCCAAAACCAGCCCCCCCAAGTGTCATCCACATATTCCTCCCCCCAAGGGTTATCCACTGAACCCCCCCCCCAAGTCATCCACAGATCCCCTCCCCACCCAGAGCCACCTCCTTAACTGGACTTGCCTCATTGTAATTGTAGAGAAGCGCCGTAATCCCGCCCTTGCAGAGGCATCCTCTGAAAGACAGCGCATGCGCACTTCGCTGGACGATGCCTCTGCCAGTGCGAGATTACGGTGCTTCTCTACTGAGTGAAGAGAATAATTTATCTAGGAGGCGGCGCTGCGTCCCTGCCTGTCATTTTCCAGGCCACTAATGTGAGCACGCACGCACGCACAGCCTGCTTGTGAGTCCTCCGTCTTCCCTTGGAGGAAACTGGGAGATGGAGGATGCCTAGCAACCATTCTTTAAACAAATTTAAAAATAGGCAGGACAGGGAAGTAAAATTTGGAATTTAGGGTTAATTTAATACACAGTGAAATTTTAAAACATGGCCACCAAGGTGATATTAATCACCAAAATCAAATACTACAAAAAAAAACAGTTATCCTTTAAAATCTGTCTCAAATTAAGCCAACCTATTGTTTAAATATAGTTAGACAAATGTGTCTACCCCTGTGATCAATCTGTCTAATATTACGCCATCTTTAAGAATAGTAAATCTGAACCATTGTGCTTGAGCGCCATAAATTCGCCTACACCAAGAGAGTGTCATAAAGAGGTGCTCTGAGTCACAAGTCCGGGTTCACATCACCATTTAGCTTTCCGTTCTGATACGTCAGAAGAACAGCAAAATAAAAAAAAACAGACTTTTTCTCCAATCAAAAATAGCTGATGTCTAAAGGAAGTGACACAAACTGATGTAAACTGACCATAACCAGTGATCAAAATAACGGATCAGTTTTTTAGAAATGTTTCTGTTCTTCGTATCAAAAGAACAGAGAGCTAAATGGTGATGTGAACTTGGACCAACTGTAAAGGCTTATACACATGAGCGAATGTATTTTGTAGTCCGCAAAAGACGGATCTGCAAAAAATATGGATGACGTCCGTATGACACCTGAATTGCATCTATTTTTTGCGGATCCATTGTAACAATGCCTATCCTTGTCCGCAAAACCGACAAGTATAGGACATGTTCTATTTTCTTTGCAGAACGACCACGCAGACATACAGAAATGGAATACATACATTTTTTATTTTTTTTTGTGGATCCATTGAGGTGAATGGTTCCGCATACGGGCCACAAAAAAAATGAACGGGCATGGAAAAAAAAAAACTTTCTGTGCATGAGCCCTAAGGCTGCATTTTACATCTGTGTTGTGAACCCCGACAGAGGAAGAGACTGCTGGAGTGTATGTAGCATACTGTATATGCCGGCTTTTGGCTGGATCCTATTATAGTGAATGGGGATCTGGTACCTGGCTATGTCGGATACAATGAACTCCGGCAGTATGTTCCTCGGCCGGAAGAGACTGCTGGAGTTCACAACGCAGATGTAAACCTAGCCTTGATGTCAATAAAGCTTGAAAAAGGAGTCCCTCAGGACTGTCAACGCCAGGAATCGGTCTAAATAAGGGAAATGTTTTTAAAAGGCGATATGTCTAATTTAACACTGAGGACTGAGAACCGCGCAAATGTCAACTTCATTTCCTATGTTTTGTACTAGCTAAACAAAGGTCAAACCAGCAGTATACTGAGAGGAAACGAACGAGGTGACTAATGAGGGGAGGGGGGACAATAAATCATTTTAAGAATTTTTATAATTAACTTTGATGTCTGTACAATAAGTAACGTCAAGCACTGAGGATTTATTTTGTAGAGCCGCTTACAAATTAGTTTCCCTTTGGTAGGCATCGGTGTACCGTTAGAATATATAGTCCTCTCACCGACAGCACGTGTTGTATGAGCTGGGTTACTGCAGCTCAGCTTCTATTGAAGAGAATGGTCGCTGAGCTGCAGTAACCCGGCACGGCCACTACACTTTGAATGGCGCTGTCTGCTTCCTGTTCCATACAAAGTGCTAGTTCTGGTGCCAGAGGCTATCCTGAGGATGTCATCAATATCAGGAGCCTGGAAAACCCCTCTAAGCAGAGATGGAGAAAGCGATAAGAAGGCAGTGCTGCAAAACGGCAAAGTGAGTAACACTGTGTGGTCTGATCCTGCAGTCATGCTCCGTCCATCCATCATAACTATGGCACAGACAGAAGGGACTGTGACAAGATGCAGAATCAGACTACGCAGGCTCTGTTTGTAGTCTGTTACCATGGAAATGTGCAGGTCTGTATACACAAAATGATAGAACTTTGTTAATGTAGACTGTTAAAGGGGTTGTCTAGTTATTTATTTTTTATTAAATTAATAAAAAAAAAGTATACTCACCATTCTGAATCCCCTCTGCCTCAGCGCCTCTGCTCCCATCCTCCTACACGGTTTTGCCTTCATGACTGCAGTGATGATATGCCCCAGGGACGGACTGGGAACTTAAAGTGGCCCTGGCAAAAATACTAAAAGTGGCCCCGTTTTGTAGTTGGATTCAAATTGATGGAGGGCACGCACATTATACCACCCCAACAGAGCCAAATACCACAGTCCATCACAAAATACTGCAGCAGCACAAAATACATCCCCAAAAACTTCCTCTGGCCGGCCGTGAGGAGGGCTCAGGTGGCCCCCTGGGTATTGGCCCACCGGGAACTTTTCCTGTAATGACTATGGCCAATTCGCCCCTGATGTGCTCACATAGTAGCTATGACTGCTGCAGCCAGACTACTGCTGTTCTGACCTGACTGCCCCTATATTTGATTCTGCTGCCATACTGACTGACGCCAGTGATCTGTTGTATATCTCAAGTACCTTTCTTAGTAAGTAAAAGAAAAAAAGTTGAACTCAAAGCACTGAGGCAGGGACCTTTAAATATTAATGTATACAGAAGACCCGCAGCACTCCTCTTATAGAAGAAGTATTCTTTTATTCACCAAACTTGATGCGACGTTCCGAATCCCCATGATTCTTTCTTAAGCAACTGGAGAAAGAATCATGGGGATTCGAAACGTCGTATAATGTTTGGTGAATAAAGGAATACTTTTTCTACAAGAGAAGTCCTGCGGGTCTTCTGTATCTGGTAATATGACCTTTAAATATTAATGTATACAGAAGACCCGCAGCACTCCTCTTGTAGAAAAAGTATTCCCTTATTCACCAAACATTATACGACGTTTCGAATCCCCATGATTCTTTCTCCAGTTGCTTAAGGTTGCTCATGTTTGGTGAATAAAGGAATACTTCTACAAGAGGAGTGCTGCCGGTCTTCTGCATCTGGTAATATGGACTTTGACACTGCGGTCTATTACCGCGGGCACCTGTCACTACGTTATTATTTGGGAATTTGCTTTTTGGACTGTTGTGCTGTCTGTGTCTTTTGGATTAAATATTAATGAAGCATCATATATAATAATGTACTGGTTTCTGATATGGCAGAATCAAGGTATTCGAAAGCAATGAAGAGAAGATTAAAGCTGGCCATACACATGAGATTCGGTGCGACTGTCGTTTTTCAAAACTAGTGTGAGCAATCATTCGCGATGGCTGATGGCCAAGTCTTGTCTTCAGAAAATGTAACCCGCCATCCTGGAAAACTTCAGTGTTTCATCAGCTGAAACTGCATGATTGGTTGAGTTCAGTGCAGCCATTATCTCAAATGTCTGGCCGGCTTTACACTGCTGTAATACTTGCTAAATAATTATCTCAACCTGTGCCTAAATAGTTCCAGATAACAGTACCACAGTGCCTAAGTAATAGTGCTCTACCATTGCCAAATATTAGTGTCATGCAGTATCCCTATAGTATTGGCAGAGGTCCACATAGTGCCATACAGTGATCAAATAATGCACCCATATGGTGCTGAATTACCAGTGTCACTGTTGTACATAGTGTCCTAAAAACTGGACGATGCAGCAACATGATGCTGTGTAGGACACTGGATACCTATTAATGCATGCGTGTTCTTACACTGCAAAACAGTGTTAGGGTACATTCACACAACGTATGAATGAGTCTGCATCCATTCCACAATTTTGTGGAGCGGGAAAGGACCCATTCATTGTTCCATTCCGTGTCCCCGCAAAAAATACTGAGCAGGTCCTATTCTTGTCTTAATCGCGGACAAGAATAGACATTTTCTATATAGCGCCGGTATCCGTGTTTTGCGGATCTGCAATTCGTGTGAACGTAGCCTTAGCAAAATGAATGAAGTTAGCTCTTTTCGAAATTTTAACAGTGTTATCCCCAAAATGATTCCCTTTTTGTGGGTGGCTAGCAGCTTGGCACATGAGACAATGAAGCACCTGTAGGGGTCATTGCAATTACCACTTGTTAACCCCTTCCACCCCTACATAGAAAATAGTCCCTGACATATAGCCCCAAAGATGCATATGGTATGTGATGCTCCCAAAATTTCCTTGAACTAGAAAACACCTTGAACTAGAGGTAAATCCATCTTGGTTGTTACTGATAGGCACTAGAATCTCAGCTTATGACGGCAAGAGAAATTAAAGGAACATGGACAATATTAGAAATGGGAATGATTGTCCACATTTTTGGGGAGGTTGTGCTGCCAGACGGGCACTCTAGCCTGCTATAGTGTAAGAGCTGAAGGACCTGTGTCTGTGATGATGTCATCATCATGTAATCAGTGCAGGAGGGGGCGGAGCTCAGCGGTGAAGAGGAGAAGTGGTAAGGACCTGTCATGATGTCATCTTCTTGTGATCAGTGCAGGAGGCTGGAGTTTAGTAGTAGAGAAGTGGTGAGCCTGAGGAACCTTGGAAGTTGTAGTCCTCTCAGTTTATACTCTGTCTCTGAATTGTCCTCTGATATCCCATAATAATCGCCTGTGCATGCTGGCAGTTGTCATCTTCTGCTCTTATACCTCTTCCTTGTAATGTCCTCTGATATCACATAATAAAAGCCTGGACATGCTGGGAGTTGTACTCTTTTCTTATACCTCCTCTCTGTAATGTGCTCTTATACCTCTTCCCTGTAATGTCATCTGATATCACATAATGACAGCCTGGACATGCTGGGAGTTGTACTCTTTTCTTATACCTCCTCTCTGTAATGTGCTCTGCTATCACATTATATTAGCCTAGACATGCTGGGAGTTTTCTCCTCTCATACCCCTCTTCTCTTCCTCTGATATCCCATAATATCAGCGTGGACATGCTGGGAGTTTTCTCCTCTCATACCCCTTCCTCTGATATCCTATAATATCAGCCTGGATATGCTGGAAGTTGTAGTCCTCTCCTCTTTTACCTTCTCTCTGTAATGTGCTCTGCTATGGCATTATATCAGCCTGGATATGCTGGGAGTTGTAGTCCTCTCAACTTATACCTCCTTCTTGAAATGTTCTCTCACATGCCATAACAACGATCTGAATATGCAGGGACTTTTAGTCCACAATAGCGGACAAGAATAGGCATTTCTATAGGGGTGGCGGCCCGGTGTATTGCAGGTCCGCAATACACAACGGACGTGTGAATGGACTCTTAATGCCATGTTTTCTGACCAGAGTTCCGGTAGCTTGAGGTGTAACTTGAAAGTTCTCACACCATTGGGGATAGAAGGACCTTTTGGACCCCTTCAGGCAGCAGGGCCCGGGTGCCATCTTTGCACCTACTATAGTTATGCCCTTGCTAACAGTAAATACTATAATAACACAAGTGGGATTGAGACAGATCAGTACTTCTTCCCAAATGTCCAAGGAAAGCCCTTCTTTGTAATTTACAGACACTGGAGACAGTAGGAAAGTGTGTAATATATTTACTATGATCTATGAAGTGTTAGAAATTACATTTATAAAACATGAAATAAATACTTATAAATAAATAAATATGAACTGGGTCGTCATAAATAGAAAAGTAATGTTTCGGTGAGTCGTCTTGGGAGGGGCCTCAAGTAGCGCAAGATTCCCCCTGCGTCCCCATTGTGTCAAAACCTTCTGGATCCTGTGGGGAGAAAAGACAAAAGTTATAAAATCAATGTAGAACGTATGTAAGCCCAGCACATAGAGGGGCAGTCCCGTGGGGTGTGGGGGCATTCCATCCCAAATGGTATGAGAGTATGAGAAATCACAGGATAAAGAATCTACTAAGGACGCTTCTCCAGTGATTGGGCCCCATTTACCAGCATTGTCTTAAGAGGTCTTGTGACCCACAGCAACCAATTAGAGCTCAGCTTTAATGTTTCTAAACTGTGGAAAACCTTATTTGCTACGGGAAACAAGGCCACATTGGCAGCCATCTTGTCTCAACACCCAGTAATAAATGCTACCGTTAATATTGATATATCCAGCAAAATGGCTGACACCAATATGTAAGGAGGTGATTCAAAATGGCTCCCGCTGACCATAGCAACCAGAGTTTTGAATGCAGTGCTAGTCAATGGCTAGTTGCTATGGGCAAGATGGATGCTCAAGTCATGAGGCCGATTGATTGATAGACACACTTCTGTTGCTGAATATGGCTACCGAGCAATTTGTCAGCAAGGAGATGGGGGAAATCACTGATGAATGGTTTCATCATTTGTGACTGTACTGGGGGAGGCACTTGATGGATGACATGGGTGCAGACACCATTCGTTTTTTCAATGCCTTTACATCGGAAAGCTATGCAATTTACTTCTGCTTTATGGCATCTGCCATTGTGAAAAACACCCCAAAAATCCCCAAATATCTACACACAGTGGGTCAGATTTAGCAACACGCTCTAATATTATAGACAGCGGAAACATTAGAAGCGCCAAAGATGCGCCAAATCTATCAGTGGATCAGGCTGGATGATAAATCTGGAGCATCTATAGACACTTTCTAAGTTTACTTCACCTATTGATCATCTTTGCGTCATGATTTTGGTACAATCTTTAATGCGGATTTGGTGCACGCCGGCACATTTTAAGCAACAAACCTTCCTCGGTAAGACACGACCCCTTGCTGAACAAAAAGTGTCTAACACGTATGGTCCAAAGCATGTGCGCCAGGTATTTTTTGGCACAAATTAAGCCAGAATTTAGCTTCAAAAAATCTCCCCCACTATGTCTATAAGCCAATATCGCTAAGTGTAGATACCTGGATATGAACAATTCACTATTTACTCCTGAGACGTGGTGTCAAAGTAAGTTATCACACCATATTCAGATGTAGCATAGCTGTGTTTGTCATCTTGCTCAACTTATGGCGACACTGTAATGTAATTGTACATAGGACTGCAGGTAAACCTACCACATTATTTAAACTTAACGGGGGAGACAACGCGGTGCAAATTTGTGCCTCCCCACAATTACAAAAAGTGGGCAGGAGGTGTAAGCGGGCACATATGTGGGAACTCCGCAGCCCGACTCATTTAACAATATGTGCACCAGAAATCTTCCCCAGTTCCTGGCTGCAGTAGATATTAGTTCTGATGCATGGGCGGCCTGACATTGACCACAATTATTACGAGGCGTGTGCATCTTAATATTTGTCGCTCATTTCATGCAGGTACAGGACTTAATAAATCTCCCCCTATGATTTATGCCTAGTTCAACTCTGCTACATCTGCATATACAGTACAGCCTTCAGCTGTTGTGACAGTACAAATCCTATCATGTCCTGTTAGGGCATGTTGAGAGTTGTAGATTGCACTAGAAAGCCCTCAGAATACACAGCACGCAGGACCCTGCATTGCGAGTCTGGTCATTACACGGATATATGTCATGATTATGTATTCTAATGGCTGGAACTTGTAGTTCCCCAATGACTAGAAAGTAACCGTATAAAGCTCCTCTTACCATTGCAGCCCATTCCGCTGAAGGAATCAATCCTGTCAATCCTTCTTCCAAAGCAGCCTGAACCCCTCATCATTTTGGGGCTCTGCAGTGATCTCAGCCCTTTGAGAAAGGAGTCGTTAATGGAGATGGACTTGCTGCGGACTCCTCTGGACTCAGGTAATTGGGCTCCAGCCTCTTCTGGGGTCATTGTCTGTTCACGGTCGTCCTGTCTGTTCTCTGGGACGCTGGGATTGGATTGTTGTAAATCTTCGATGGCTGACAGTTTATCCTCCAGTCTTTCCAGGATATCCTGTATAAAGAATAAGAATATGTCATGTTCTCTAGAATCCCTCTCCTTATAATCAGTGACCTCCAATGTATCCCAGACAGGTAGTCCCATTTGTATCACCTGTCAAACCAGCTGATTCAACAATCTGGAACTACAACACCCAGCAAGCCCAACTCTAAAAAGACTGACACCCCATACTATAGATATATGCAGTAGTAGTACTACTGAAATCAGCATGCTCTGCTCTCTTAACATGCTTACCTTTGTACTGTACGCCCTTTATATATATATTGCTACACTACAACTCTCAGCATGTCTTAACTTAAACCTATGCCATCTGTCCTCATCATCCCATACACAAGCAGTGGTTGTAGAAATCCAACTTTCAGCACGCTCTACTTCTATAAAATCTTGAGAATGTATAGATGTATAAGTCCAAGATGAACCTGCTGTGTGCCCTGCATCGTCCATATGTATAGATGAATAAACGATGCTCATCGTTGGTGTAGAACTACAAAACACAGCATGCCATGCATTACCCAGGTATAAGCAGCGGTCCTCCAGATCCAGATTCTCTATACCCTGCACATTATGCCATTCTTTACCCTATAAGTAAGACTACTACCCCCATCAGTATTAAATTACCTGGAGCTGACTAGTACAGAAAGTACCGCCATGTAAAGCTTACCTTGAAGGAATCCAGTTCCCTGTCAGTGTCTGGATCAGCTATAGGGTGAGCTGTGCAAGAGAGCAGCTGCAGGGTGGCACAGAGCAGGGTGCAGAAGGCAGAAAGCTTCATTTCCATTGTGAGCAGGTGACAGAATAAACTGGTGGCTTCTCTGTGAAGTTGATGATGTCCCTCTAGGTGACACCCTCTCTCTATTCCCCCAGTGATCTGGAGCCTGTACCAATCCCCTCTCCCATTTATACCCCTTCCCTGTGACCTGTTATCTGCAGCCTTATCTAGCCAGCATTTTCCAGACAGCAGAGTGTGCAGGGCTGTCCATGAAAGATTCCCATAAAGGGTCCTGCTGGTGGAATGCCCCCCCTACTCCTACACCCCCGTTCACTATCCTGTGACACCATCTCCAGGTGCTAATCCCAAAACCCAACTAAATTAGGAAATGTGTATTGTGTGCAGAGGAAATAATTGATGGCTCCTCGCAGCTTCCAGAGCAGGAAACTGCATCCATTTTAACGTGCGGTCAATCTGTAATTATAAGCAGTCCATTCACTGGATCCTCATTGACGTCTATGGGTCTTGTCTTCTCTGGAACAAGTAATTAGCAGTTACACCCTGTGGAGAAAACACGGTGACCTCACTTCATTAATGTATCTCTGCCTGGACACAACGAGGCAGATTTACAGTCACATGTAGAAAGGCTGGCAGTATAAAGACGCGCCAAATTGATCCTAGAGGCTCACCGAGTAAGGCAGTCATAGCTAGATCATCCTAGGACCTAGATCATGGGTAGGCAACCTCCGGCACTCCAGCTGTTGTGAAACTGCTGGGAATTGTAGTTTCACAACAGCTGGAGTGTCAAAGGTTGCTGATCTGTGACCTAGAACATAGATCCTTTTGTTTAACCAACTATTCATTGTATTGTGGTGCCGCTTGTCTTACCCTACACCCCCTTTCCAAAAAGCTACACCCTCTTTTCAAGCTGGAAAACAGATAGAGACAAACTATACACAGTTATTATTATTATTATTTTTTTGGGGCGTATTTGCTGCCCACATCACCTTCCCAGATTTATCTATTTAGTTTGAGCAGGAATTATGGAATCGAAGTAAGGCTACTTTCACATCTGCGTCATGCTGTCTGGTTTTGAGATCCGGCACATGGTCTCAAAAACACAGCACAGCGCTTCAGTTTTGTCCCTATTCATTGTCAACGGGACAAAACTGAACAAACCGGAATGGAGTGCACCAGAATGCATTCTTTTCCAGTTTGTTGCATTCCTATGCTGGACACAAAACCGCTGCAATTCCCATGCCGTATCCAGCACCGAAAACCATGTAAACCATGCTAGATCTCAAAACCGGACTGCAAAAGCGCAGATGTGAAAGTAGCCTAATTTGACAGTCCAATATCATTGTTTATCCTAAGCCTCCTGGTTAAAGAACAGAACCTAAGACCGGAGGCAGGCAGAGGATACCCATGTTTAGTGGTGAGGTTTGGGCGCACACAGAGTTTGGTAAACCAGGTGGCAACTTTACTGATGGGAAAATAGCATACTTGCCAACACGAAGAAGTTAGCTTGTGGGAGGGTCTTAACTGTGGTACACAAAATTTTGGCATGGTGACTTTTTGACATGGACATGCCCCTTTTCAAGAGACTACATAGGGCCCACGCATCTCATGACACCCTATCAGAGCACACATGGGTGATAGGGTTGTTACAGCATCGCAGTGCCACAGTTAATGCTCATGGAGGGCTGGGGTGGTGAAATTAGGCACAGTCATCTTGCACTGCCCACAACCTCTTGGCTGATCTTTTCACAATTCACACTATCATCTCTTTCTCTAGCAAATCTGCCTTGACATAGCCTACTTAAAGACGGGTGCAACATGCCCAACTAAATATTAATGGGAACAGGGGTCTTCTAGACACAAACGCTGGTCCTCTCTCAGGTGGATCACATCATCAAAACTTGCACCAGGGCAGCATCCCCCATTCCCTCTACCAACATGATGCCTGTCTTTCACTTACTCCACTATCACCCCTCCACCATGTTACATATGAGTTAAATAACCTTCTGTTATGTATGTCTGCGATATGATTGGGCTCCTCTACTCTCTCATAAACGTGCAGCACTGACACGGTGCAGGCGGCTGGATAAGAGACAAGGAAGTCTGTGACAATGAATGTGTTTTCCATTCAGTGTCCATGTAAAGTTAATAGATAATAATAAACATTTGCAATGCACTGACCCCAACAACACATCTTTGGAGTGTGGGAGAAAACCCACGCAACCATGAGGGGAACATACAAAACTTCATGCAGATGTTATCACTGGTTAGATTTGAAACCAGGACTCTAGTGCTAAGCCCTGAACCACCATGCTGTAGATAGATAGATAGATAGATAGATAGATAGATAGATAGAAAATAGATAGATAGATAGATAGATAGATAGATAGATAGATATGCGATGCACGGCAACAGCCATGGGTCCCCTAAAGCAAATGTTTTTCATAACCAAAGTTGCAGTGAAGCACAGGGCCCCTTTTAGTGACATTGTGGATGGTACCCAGGTGTAGGAATACCAGAGTGGTGTAGGGTGGCCTAAATTTCCCTTGATGTTGTTGCACATGTCACGGTGCTCCTACCTGGATACCCTGGATCCCAGGCATTGTCGTCCAAAGCAAAGCAAATAGGGGGAATAATCGAGGGATTTGAAGAAATAAATTGAGTCCAGACCTTGATGAAGTCTAATAACAGCTTTACTTGAATAAAGGTTTCTCCAACAGTTTCAGACTTTGTCTTGGTTCCCAGCAGGTTTTAGCATTAACTCTGGCAAGTGAACTTACTCAACTCTGCTACAGCTGTTGCTCTCTGGCTCTGCTGTGCTGACAGGCTGACTGTATGACTTTGCTTTAGCTGTATGCTGCAACTTCTCTTTCTAGTCTGACTCTAGATCTTTTCCTCCTGGCTTCAGAGGCTCCAAGCTGTGGCCTCAATATCCAGCAGAGGTGAAGGTGCTCTAGTTGGCTTAGGCAGGACATGTCCAGCAGGAATGTGGACCTGCTTCATTACTCTAACAGGGGGTACTCTCCACTGACCTCTAACTAGAACCCTCCCCTCCTTAGAGAGAGAATTAGAATGGAAAAAAGGTTCCATCCTCTGCAAATGTAGCTCTGCCATGCTTCATGCCACCTTCTGGTGAACCTGGTACATTACATGAACATTAACAGTTACATGGGAATAGCAATGCACATTGTATAGGACCTGCAATAAATGCACAAGATGACACTGTGTTTGCCCATAGGAGACAGTAGCAGAATGCCGAGTGCTAATGGCACTCTGGGTCATTAAATTTTCCCTTACTTAAGAACTAATCCGCCCTCGGCTTGTGCTTAGGGTATACTTTATGCTCTAAGGGTACCATATCAAAAGTTAAAGTGGTGCATAGGAACACACATACAGAAACATGGACACAGCTACCAACGGATTCCTGCCTATATGAGTAGGGTGTCTAACCATGGTTTTCCCTCTTGCAGTGAACCAAACAAATACATACTGCACAAAGCGCTCAAATACTCCACGATGTGGCCACAGTCATATGTGGAGCGTGGGGGTGTCATGTACTGTAATCCATCCGCGATACTATGAGACACCTGCACATAGAAGGGTGGATTTATCCTGTATTCCCTTCCTAGCACCAAGGTCTAATGATGCTTTACGCTTCGTCACCTTGATGTCTGAACAGGTAGCTACACATTTTCCTTGGCTTGGCAATGCACAAGACCTAAGAACATACACAAATTAGGAGGAAGAAGCGGTGCTCTCCAATATCTCCAGGAGGACTATTCCCTCCAAACACATATTAGCAGAGGTTAACCTTAACCTTGTTAGATCTGCTTGTGACTTACCACTTGGTTACCCCTGTGTAGCAATTATACAATACAATATAATATCTAGGCTATCTAGCTAACACAAGGCACCATAAGAACCATTAGCATTTACGTCCTCAGAGGCAGTCCATAATGAGCAAAGATGATGTAAGACCTGCTTGTGACGTACCAGCTGTCCTCAGAGGCAGTCCATAATGAGCAAAGATGATGTAAGACCTGTTTGTAATGTACTAGGCGTCCTCAGAGGCAGTCCAAATGAGCTATGAAGTAAGGATGCTAACTATCTGGCTAACAATGTAAAGTGCAAAATAAATGTGGAGCCCCAGTATTGGGTCTACAACACAATCAAAGCCAGATATCCCTCAAAGGAAGGAAAACCGAGCAAAGGGGTGTCTAACAATGTAAAGTGCAAAGTCCATACAAAAGTGCATAGAAACACATTGCGGCACCTGTAAAGAAATACACACAATGGGCACAATTCTTCTAACGTCCTGAAAACAGAAAAGATTAGTGCAAATATATAAGGCAAATAGATAAGACATTTCAATAGTGCAATAAATTCACTTTAGAGTCTCTCCTTAAGTGCTTGCAGATTAAGTGCACCAAACTGGAACAAAAGTGCAACAAAGTCCTTGATAATGCACGGGAAACAGTAACGTCACTATTTGTAATCCAAATGAGGTAGTAAAGTCATTTGTAATCCACATAAGGCAACAATGTCATTTGTAATCATGGAGTAAGATGTAAAATAGCAGCAGGTCTTGAGAACCCTTTTAGCAAAAGGGGGCTCCCAAATAACCTGAAAAGGGGGAAAAAAAGGGAGGTAGTTCTAAACGCGACCATCCAGGTGAGGACACAACAGGGGCAACCTGAAACATAAAAACAATGCCAACAGGGCCTCACTCTTCAGGAGTAGTTCACGCCGTGACTCCCAATAGTCTTTGGTTCTTTCTTCAAATGATGATTAGAGAAGGGTAGCTCTTCAGAGGAAGGACTTCACATCCTCCTCACTGCTACTGCTGCTGGTAAAGGACATTAGTGCTCTGTCCTGCCATCTGTAGTCCACTCTTGCAGCTGTGGTGGAGCGCCACTGCCCTCCTGTGGCCAAACTTGGAATTGACCGGGTGGTCACACTCTTCACCTGGGCCGCAATCTTTTGCTTCTTAGGAGCGGTTGCTCCTGCCATCATACAAGGGTCCAGTACCTCCGGCTGCATAGGGGCTGTAAGGTAATTTTCTTCACTGGGTTGACTTTCTTCAGTAGTGGCTCTGACTTCCATGGCATCTGGTATGCCACCACAGTAGGACTGAACACAAAGGAGGTACTAGACATACATCCCAGATGTTGGGTGAACGTTGGGAGTAGTAGGGCCTTGGGCTACTTGAGAGACCTTGGTACAGTGCCCGAGCTTAAGACATGTCCTCCTAGTAGGATATGTCGAACTAACCTCTCAATTTTAACATCAGTGTGAGGGTTTAGTCTTACCGCAGAGTGCACCTGTCTTTGCTATTGTTAAGTTTTTGATTGTTCTCCACATAATCGTTACCTTATGTAGGATGGTTATTGTGGTACTTGTAGTCCGTTGCTGGCATCTTCCATTGTATGCATTTTTTTGCTGTTGATTGCCATCAGCAACGGACTACAAGTGCAGGATATGCTCCCTTATATACATACACAACTGCATATGGGTTTGAGCATATCCTGCCTGTTTAACACCACATAACGTTTTCTAATGGTTTGGACGTTGGGAGTGCAGGTAGTCCCGGTATGAGAGGCTCCGGCTCCGGTTGGCGTTTGTTTCCGAAGCACAGCACTCCCCCTGCGGTCTCCTGCAGGCATCTCACTCTCCTCACCGAAGCTGGGTTCTCCTGCCAGTGCTCCATGGAGGACACTGGAACAAGCGGTTTGTGCAGCAAATCCACCCCAGCAGCAAAGGGGCCTTTGGATGACACCATCGGGGTGTATTTAACCTGCTCCCATTTATAGAAGCTGAGCTGGGCCTGCGGTAGAGAAGGCCAGTTAACGGAATGACGGTTGACTATATACTCCGCTATGCTAGGATGTTTTCTCTGTGGGCAGGGCTGGATCTTCCCACTTCAGAAAGGGGCGTTCCTCTACTTTCCCGCACTGCCTGTACAAGAAGAAGCTGCGCCATCAAAGTCAAAGATGGTTGATTAACTCTTTGGACGCCGGTGCGCACAGTTTTGCTCTTGCCGCTCCACAGCAAATTCAACAGTAATTGTTAAGGGTTTTTTCGTCAACTCTATAGGCAGTATAATCCAAGGGCACACATATTAATGCTGTTTGGATCCTGTTTGTGATGCCAAATGCGACGCATGACAACGGCCATGGGTCTCTTAAAGCAAATGTTTTTCATAACCAAAGTTGCAGTGAAGCAACAAGGGCACAGGTCCCCTTTCAGTAATATTGTGGATGGTACCCAGGTGTAGTAATGCCAGAGTAGTGTAGGGTGGCCTAAATGTCCCTTGATGTTTGTGCACATGTCATGGTGCTCCTACCTGGATACGCTGGATCCCTGCAGAGCAACTAAGGGGGAATAATCGAGGGATTTGAAGAAATAAATTGAGCCCAGACCTTGTGATGAAGTCCAATAACAGCTTAAGTTGAATAAACTTTTCTGCAGCAGTTTCAGGCTTTGTCTTGGTTCCCAACAGGCTTTAGCATTAACTCTGGCAGGCAAACACACTGAACACTGCTACATCTGTTGCTCTCTGGCTCTGCTGTGCTAACAGGCTGACTGTATGATTTTGCTTTAGCTGTATGCTGCAACTTCTCTCTTTAGTCTGACTCTAGGTTAGTACCAGGGATCTTTTTTTCCTGGCTTCAGAGGCTCCAAGCTGTGGCCTCAATATCCAGAAGAGTTGAAGGTGCTCTAGCTGGCTTAGGCAGGACACGTCCAGCAGGGACAAGGACCTAATTCTTTCCCCTAGCAGGGGGTACTCTCCACTGACCTCTAACTAGAACCCTCCCCTCCTTAAGGGGAGAATTAGAATGGAAAGAAGGTTCCATCCTCTGCAAATGTAGCTCTGCCATGCTTTGTGCCACCTTCTGGTGAACCAGGTACATTACATGAACATTAACAGTTACATAAGAATAGCAATGCACATTGTATAGGACCTGCAATAAATGCATAGGATGACACTGTGTTAACCCATAGGAGACAGTAGCGGGGTGCGGAGTGGTAATGGCATTCTGGGTCATAACAGATAGATAGATAGATAGATAGATAATAGATATGATGTAGATAGATAGATAATAGATAGATAGATAGATAGATAGATAATAGAAAGATAGATAATTAAATAGATATAATATAAATAGATAGATGGTTAAATAGAAATATGGATAATAGAAAGATAGATAGATAGATAGATAGATATATAGTTAAATAGATACTCAATAGATAGATAGATAGATAGATAGTATACAGATTGATAGATCAATAATATATAGATAGTAAAATAGATACACGATAGATAGATAGATAGATAGATAGATAGATAGATAGATAGATAGTATACAGATTGATAGATAGATAATAGATACATTTCTGTGTTGCCACCTAGTGTCCAGGCTGCAGGGTGATTAATATCGTTGGAGACACAGGACCTGTGAGCATGGGATCACGTTCTGATCTTTTCAGGTCCTCAAGCAGGCAAAGTACTCTGCTATATTATTGTTGTTAAACTTGGCAGTGGCTCCCCCTCAGTGAGCATAGAAGTGGCCAGCAACGGGCTAAGTGCTATATTATATTGTGAGTCCTATTATATGATGCTGACTGCTATGTATGTGAGGACCAGATCAACAGGAGGGACTTTGGTACCACCTGGCAGTTCTGGCTTGTGCCCATGTAAGGATGTGGGACAAGGAACCTTAAATGTATTACTCTGCTATGTTGTAAATTGTACAATTACTGCAACATCTCACTTTGGTCAGTAGATGGCAGCAAATGATAGATGATAAAAGTCTACATTGGAGCTGCCTATCAGAGCACTACTATAACATATTTAGTTTGAAAAGTTGGTAAATAGAAAACTTATGGGCCATTTTGGACCCTTACAAGTGTAAAAGCAGACTGAATATGCAGGTTTGACACTCTCCCTGTGCAAGGGGAGGAAGTTCCTCGAGAAGCAGGAAGTGAGCAGACGGAGGCTGTGCTTGGTGCTGCTGGAAACCAGAAGAGAAGATCTCTGCTGACTTGACAGGAAAAAGTTCCAGCACTCACGTTATTTTGTAGCGTTGATTCCTCGTCTTTATTAGGCAATTGTAAACAATATACAGGACATAAATCCACACGTGTTGCGAAGTTCTTATTCTTAACAATGAACAAGGTCTTAACCCAGAGTTAATATACTGGGTTGAGACTAATAGTCACACCCTCACATAAGGAGGGGGGAAGGAAAGAGGAGGGACCTTCTATTCCCTTAGTAAGGCGTTGTTCACACTGTTAAACAATACACATGTAAAAAGAAAAACAATTGAAATAACGTGCAACATAGACATTTATGCTTTAGCGTGATCACATAAAAAAATATCGTGTTGAATCATACATCAAATAATAAAATTTGTCAAACATGAAAATACAAATACACATACATGTTTTATTCTCCATATATCTGACACTAATGCCCCTAAAAAGAAAAAAAACTCCATAATCAGTAAAAATGCATGAGTTATTTTCTCATATTAAGGCCATTTGGGTGTCTAGTATCAAGTTTAAAAATCTAGTAGGCTTCCCTAAATCGTATAAGATGCTTCAGATCTCCACCTCTAATTGGGAGTTTAACCTGCTCTATGGCAAAAGCCTTGAAATGTTTCACATTGTGATAATGTTTTTGTATAAAATGTCTAGCGGTGTTGAATATGTTCACACTGGCAGGATTGTCAATATAATTACTGTAAGATGCTCCAAAATCCTAGTTTTCTAGTGGTACAACCAACATACATGAGTTCACAAACCATGCAGCGGATAACATATACACCACCGGTAGAATTACAATTAATGTAAGATTTAATCTGATGAGAGCTGGAATGATCTGCATTGTAGAAAACCCTGGTATTTGACACATAGTTACACCAGGGGTGTATCTATCACGAAGCAAACAAGGCATTTGCCTAGGGCGGCACTTGCCATTGGGGCGGCAAAATGCCGATATACTCAGATCCGATAGTATATTTTAACCCCCAGCCAGGCATTCCCATGGTGACGGGGACGCTTGCCTGGGGGTTAGAATATACAGGGCCCCGCCGCTCACAGGATTATACATTTATTAACTGTAATCTGTAACTTTAACTTTAAATGAGCGCTTATCTCTTTACTAGGGTATCTTACTCTCAGCTCCGGCAACATCCATTGAGATCATCCATTGAGGGTAACCTCTTTGGGACAAATGTGTCTGTATAATTTGGGTTTCCCTTTTGAAAGCCAACGTAGTACTACAATTTCTGCAGGCACATATAAATTTGCTGACGGGAATCGATTTAATCATGTGGACAGAATGATGACTGTCCGCATGTAAAATCATATTTTCCGTGACTTCTTTTCGGTAAGTTTCTGTTTGTACTATATGTCCCAGGATACCCGAAAGTTTGAGATCCAAGAAATTAATACAATATTGATCCTCGACATAAGTAAAATGGAGATTATAGGGATTATCTCCTAAGTATTGAAGAAAATCTTGTATGGCAGGTACATAGCCGCTCCAAATTAGGAGCAAGTCGTCAATGTACCAGCCATACCATTCAATACACTGTTAGAATGGGTTGTCTACATTATACACATATCGTTCCGCCCAGTATGACATGGTAAGATTCACCAATGAGAGCGAATATTTCGTACCCATCGAAATGCCCTTGGATGGAACATAATATTTGGAATTGAAAGTAAAATAATTATGGGACATAATCAATAAATTCATCAGAATAGCTACTATACTTATGCAGGTGGAATTCAAGGGCTAACATAGCTACATTATGTGGAATCAACGGATACAATGTTACCATATCAATAGTAAGCCATCTGTATTCAGTTTTCCAAGCAGTATTAAAAAAAGATCTCAACACCTCTGATGTATCCCTAATGTAACCTGGAGTGTGTTTGACAAGTGGCTGCAAAATACAATCCAGCCAATTGCCAAGTCTTTCAGTTAATGACCAAATCCCTGTGACTATCGGGCATAATGGTGGGGGAAATTGCCCCTTGTGTTTTTTTTAAACAGTTGAACTGCTTTTGAGTGATATGACCTTGTTCATATCCTCCTCGTAACAACCGCAGATACTCTGTTATGTATTGTACTAATGGGTCTCCGTCAGGCATGCGAGAGATAGCTGCTCTTTGAACATCATGTTGCTGTAGTGGTTAGCTAGTTCATAAAACAACTTACTGTTGCTAGCTAGACATTTTCATGATGTTGATAGGGATGTCTCGGCGGAATATCCAGTTCACACATGCGAGACTATAGACATTGCTAACCACCACAGCAACATGATGTTCAAAGAGCAGCTATCTCTCGCATTCCTGACGGATTTCCAATTAGTAACATTGACTCTAATATTCAGGAGTTTAATACTCCTAACCCAAAGTTCTATCCCACTATGTCTCGTACATCTAATATGGACATCTTTCAGGAGACCATTGAGAGGGAATTAAAGAAAATACATAGAAAAACAGAGAGAATAATTTAACTAAAGCTCATAATAAAACCCTCCAAGAATTATCTGAAAATAAACAAATCGTCATTAAAATGTCGGATAAAAAAGGGTCTGTTGTTGTCCTTGACGGTGAAATGTATTGTCAACAGATATTAGATCTCCTGTCAGATTCCTCTACATATTGAATGTTAGACAGAGACCCATTAGTACAATACAAAACGGAGTATCTGCGGTTGTTACGAGCAGGATATGAACAAGGTCATATCACTCAAAAGCAGTTCAACTATTTAAATGTCAAATTCTCAATCATTCCGACTATGCACGCTCTCCCAAAAATACACAAGGGGCAATTTCCCCCACCATTATGCCCACAGGGAGTCACAGGGATTTGGTCATTAACTGAAAGACTTGGCAATTGGCTGGATTGTATTTTGCAGCCACTTGTCAAACGCACTGCAGGTTACATTAAGGATACATCAGAGGTGTTGAGATCTTTTTTTAATGCTGTTTGGAAAACTGACTACAGATGGCTTACTATTGATGTGGTAACATTGTATCCGTTGATTCCACATAATGTAGCTATGTTAGCCCTTGAATTCCACCTGCATAAGTATAGTAGCTATTCTGATGAATTTATTGATTATTAGTGATGTCGCAAACATAAAATTTTCCATTTGCGAACGGTGAACGCAAACTTCCGCAAATGTTCATGACCCGGCGAACCGGGCAAACCGCCATGGACTTCAATAGACAGGCGAATTTTAAAACCCACAGGGACTCTTTCTGGCCACAATAGTGATGGAAAAGTTGTTTCAAGGGGACTAACACCTGGACTGTGGCATGCCGGAGGGGGATTTATGGCAAAACTCCCATGGAAAAGTACGTAGTTGACGCAGAGTTGGGTTTTAATCCATAAAGGGCATAAATCACCTAACATTCCTAAATTGTTTGGAATAACGTGCTTTAAAACATCCAGTGTGTGTATACGATCAGGTATGATGTTGTATCGATCAGGCAGTGTAAGGGTTACGCCCGCTTCACAGTGACAGACCAAACTCTGACAGACCAAACTCCTCGTTTAACGCACTGCAAACAAATGCAAACAGTCCATTTGCACAACCGCAAACTCCCCATTTGCACAAGGTTGGATACCAAGCTAGCCATGTCCTGTTCCTTGTCCTCACTGATGTCATTGAAGGTCTCTTCCTCCACCCAGCCACTTACAACACCAAGGGTGCCTGAAAGGTGACAACAAGCTCCCTGGGACGCCTGATGTGGTTGGTCTTCCACCTCCTCAAAGCCATCTTCCTCCTCTGACTCCTCTTCTTCAGACTCCTCTCTCTGCGTTGCCGCAGGTCCAGCAATCGACGACGACAAGGCTGCTTCTGGTGCTGATGGTGACCACAACTCTTCATGCTCATCTACGGACTGATCCAGCACTCTTCGCAGGGCACGCTCCAGAAAATACGCATATGGGATGAGGTCGATGATGTTGCCTTGGGTTTGACTGACCAGGTTTGTCACCTCTGCAAAAGGACGCATGAGCCCACAGCCATTGTGCATGAGCATTCAGTAACGTGGCCAAAAATTACCCAGCTCCGCAGAGGCTCTCCTCTTTTTTTTAAATTAAAAAAATTTGTTCTTACCAGTTTATTTTCTGTTTTGTCCTCTATCAGGGGCCGGTGTATGAAATAGATTTTAGGAACTGGCAGATGGAAAAAGATAGTTGGTTGGTCCTCTTCCTTCCAATTTGGGGCACTGCGCGTGCGCCGTGCAATGTACTGTGACACCCAATATGAGTGGTGTGTTAAGTAGTAGTATTACCACTCAAGTAGTACTATTCCTATCAGTTTATTCCCTGTTACGTCTATCAGGGGACGTGTATCGAATAGATTTTAGAAACTGGGAGATTGGTCGGTCCTCTTGTTTCCAATTTGGGGCACTGCGCGTACGCCGCGCAATGTACAGTCGTGGCCAAAAGTTTTGAGAATTACATAAATATTAGAATTCCAGATATCCAGAATGTTATGAAGAATGATCATATGAATTGCATAGTCCTTCTTTGCCATAAAAATTAACTTAATCCGAAAAAAACCTTTCCACTGCATTTCATTGCTGTCATTAAAGGACCCGCTGAGATCATTTCAGTAATCGTCTTGTTAACTCAGGTGAGAATGTTGACGAGCACAAGGCTGGAGATCATTATTTCAAGCTGATTGGGTTAAAATGGCAGACTTGACATGTTCAAAGGAGGGTGATGCTTGAAATCATTGTTCTTCCATTGTTAACCATGGTGACCTGCAAAGGAACGCATGCAGCCATCATTGCGTTGCATAAAAATGGCTTCACAGGCAAGGATATTGTGGCTACTAAGATTGCACCTCAATCAACAATTTATAGGATCATCAAGAACTTCAAGGAAAGAGGTTCAATTCTTGTTAAGAAGGTTTCAGGGTGTCCAAGAAAGTCCAGCAAGCGCCAGGATCGTCTCCTAAAGAGGTTTCAGCTGCGGGTTCGGAGTGCCACCAGTGCTTGCTCAGGAATGGCAGCAGGCAGGTGTGAGCGCATCTGCACGCACAGTGAGGCGAAGACTTTTGGAAGATGGCCTGGTGTCAAGAAGGGCAGCAAAGAAGCCACTTCTTTCCAAAAAAAAACATCAGGGACAGATTGATCTTCTGCAGAAAGTATGGTGAATGGACTGCTGAGAACTGGGGCAAAGTCATATTCTCCGATAAAGCCTCTTTCCGATTGTTTGGGGCATCTGGAAAAAGGCTTGTCCGGAGAAAAAAGGTGAGCGCTACCATCAGTCCTGTGTCATACCAACAGTAAAGCATCCTGAGACCATTCATGTGTGGGGTTGCTTCTCATCCAAGGGAGTGGGCTCACTCACAATTTTGCCCAAAAACACAGCCATGAATAAAGAATGGTACCAAAACACCCTCCAACAGCAACTTCTTCCAACAATCCAACAACAGTTTGGTGAAGAACAATGCATTTTCCAGCACGATGGAGCACCGTGCCATAAGGCAAAAGTGATAACTAAGTGGTTCGGGGACCAAAACGTTGACATTTTGGGTCCATGTCCTGGAAACTCCCCAGATCTTAATCCCATTGAAAACTTGTGGTCAATCCTCAAGAGGCGGGTGGACAAACAAAAACCCACTAATTCTGACAAACTCCATAAAGTGATTATGAAAGAATGGGTTGCTATCAGTCAGAATTGGCCCAGAAGTTGATTGAGAGCATGCCCAGTCGAATTGCAGAGGTCCTGAAAAAGAAGGGCCAACACTGCAAATACTGACTCTTTGCATAAATATCATGTAATTGTCGATAAAAGCCTTTGAAACGTATGAAGTGCGTGTAATTATATTTCACTACATCACAGAAACAACTGAAACAAAGATCTAAAAGCAGTTCATCAGCAAACTTTGTGAAAACTAATATTTGTGTCATTCTCAAAACTTTTGGCCACCACTGTACTGTGCCACCAATACAAATAGTGTGAACTACTATTCTTACCATTTTTATCTTTGTTAAGTCGTGTATTGAATTGAATCCTTGCATGGGGAGATAGAGAAAAAAGCTTGCTCTGTCCACTTCCTTCTAATTTTGGGCACTTGCAATGGAATTTGCCACCAATGCAACTAGTGTTAACTAAGTACTATTCCTATCAGTTTAATCTCTGTTTTGTCCCTTATCAGGGCCAGGGCCGGTGTAGTGAATAGATTTTTGGAACCGGGAGATGGAAAAAGACCCATGCTCGGTCCACTTCGTTTGAATTTTAGGTAATTGCGCGTGCGCCGTGCAATGTACTGTGACACCCTATATGAGTGGTGGGCACTGGCAGTGGGCACAGTACAGTCTGTGGGCCTGACACACACTGGCAGGCAACTGCAATTATATTAAAGGGTAAAAATTAAATGACTTTTTTATCTGCAAGGTACTGTGCCACCCTATATGAGTGGTGTGCACACAGTACAGTCTGTGGGCCTGCGGCCTCTCACACACGGGCAGGCAACTGCAATATATATATATATATATAGAAAATAAAAATAAAAGCAGACTGATGTACCAGCCCTAAAAAGGGCTTTTTGGGGTGCTGTCAGGATGCAGATTTTCTTCAATACTTAGGAGATAAGCCTTATAATCTCCATTTTACTTATGACGAGAATTAATATTGTATTAATTTCTTGGATCTCAAACTTTCGGGTATCCTGGGACATATAGTACAAACAGAAACTTACCAAAAAGAAGTCACGGGAAATACGATTTTACGTGCGGACAGTCATCATTCTGTCCACATGATTAAATAGATTCCTGTCCGCGAATTTATACATGCCTGCAGAAATTGTAGTACTACTTTGGCTTTCAAAAGGAAAACCTAAATTATACAGACACATTTGTCCCAAAGAGGTTACCCTCAATGGATGATCTCAAGGAGTTTAGGTATAGCAATGAATAAAACTAGAGAGGATTTGTTGTTTCCCTCTTACTTTGCAAACAATGAAAATAGTAATAAAAATAAAAATCGCATAAAAAAGAATAGAAGTACACAACATGATCAGACTCATAATACTCTCCCAATAACTGTGTCATCAGTTAAATCCAAGCCCAGTGTGCCCACCCTTGTTCTGATATACAGCAAAGGTCTTCTGAGGGCTCTTTTGGGCGAGGCATCATTCACATCAGGCAATGCTTCTTGAGAAAAGCAAACCCAGAACTGGTGTATGTTTTTTATAGGGCAGGGCAGCTGTAACCAACACCTTTAATCTCATCTGATTGATTGGACTCCAGTTCGCTGACACCTCACTCCAATTAGCTATTGGAGATGTCATTAGTCTAGGGCAGTGATGGGCAACGTGCGGCTCTCCAGCTGTTGCACAACTACAACTCCCAGCATGCAAAGCCTGTCTATAGCTATCAGCCTACTGCAGGGCATGGTGGGAGTTGTAGTTTGGCAACAGCTGGAGAGCCGCACGTTGCCCATCACTGGTCTAGGGGTTCACATACTTTTTCCACCTGCACTGTGAATGTTTACATGGTGTGTTCAATAAAAACATGGTAACATTTAATTCTTTGTGTGTCATTAGTTTAAGCAGACTGTGATTGTCTATTGTTGTGATTTAGATGAAGATCAGATCACATTTTATGACTAATTTGTGCAGAAATCCATATAATTCCAAAGGGTTCACATACTTTTTCTTGCAACTGTATATTGACAATCCTGCCAGCGTGAACATATCCAATGCCGCTAGACATTTTATACAAAAACATGATCGCAATGTGAAACATTTCAAGGCTTTTGCCATAGAGCAGGTTAAACTTCCAGTTAGAGGTGGAGATCTGAAGCATCTTATACGATTTAGGGAAGCCTACTGGATTTTTAAACTTGATACTAGACACCCAAATGGCCTTAATATGAGACAAGAGCTCATGCATTTTTACTGATTATGGAGTTTTGTGTTTTTTTCTTTTTAGGGGCAGTAGTGTCAGATATATGGAGAATAAAACATGTATATGGATTTGTATTTTTTATATTTAATAAATTTTATTGTTTGATGTATGATGCAACACGATTGTTATATTTTTCTATGTGATCACGCTAAAGCATAAATGTCTATGTTGCACGTTATTTCAATTGTTTTCTTTTTACATGTGTATTGTTTAACAGTGTTTAACAGTGTGAACAACGCATTACTAAGGGAATAGAAGGTCTCTCCTCTTTCCTTCCCCCATCCTTATGTGAGGGTGTGACTATTAGGGTGCTTTCACACTTGCGTTTTTACTTTCCGGCGCAGAGATCTGTCGTCACGGTCTCTATGCCGGAAAGAAACTGATCAGGATTATCCTAATGCATTCTGAATGGAGAGAAATCCGTTCAGGATGCATCAGGATGTCTTCCGTTCAGTATGTGACTGTTTTTTGGACGTTGACAAAACCGCAGCATGCTGCGGATTTGTCTCCATCTAAAAATCCGTAAGACTTGCCGTAAGGCCAGATTCGGAATTAATGCCCATTAAAGTGCATTAATCCGTATCTGGAATTAAGCTAAACGTCGTTTCGGCGCATCGCCAGATCCGACGTTTAGCTCTGCGCAGGCGCTGCAGCAGTTCCGATCAGGGCCCCAGTGTAAGCTGGACCTCCGATCGGTTTCCATGGCAGCCAGGACGCTACTGAAGTCCTGGCTGCCATGGTAATTACTTCGCAGCAGTGTATTTACCTGTGCTGCGGCCCAGGGGTGCTCCTTCTTGACGTCACAGGTCTGGGCAGCGCATTGATCTATGTGCCGCGGGGACCAGTGGCGTCATGAAGGAGCGCCCGGTGGCCGCAGCGCAGGTAAGTACACTGCTGCAGAGTACCATGGCAGCCAGGACTTCAGTATGCAAGTGTGAAAGCACCCTTAGTCTAAACCCAGCGTATAAACTCTGGGGTAAGATCTTGTTCATTGTTACGAATAAGAACTTTTGTTCGAAACGCGTCAACAGTCGCAACACGTGTGGATTTATGTCCTGTATATTATTTACAATTGCCTAATATAGACGAGGAATCAACACTACAAAATAATGTAAGTGCTGGAACTTTTTCCTTTCAAGTAATGCTATTGAGGTCTGACCTGGTTGTTCCGTGCACACGGGTGATCCATGTCAAGTTAAGTGAGCTGGATATTTGCCATATGAACAAGATCTCTGCTGATTCTGGAAGAGAATGGACCGGCTCACGGCGGAGACTGGTGACAGCACGAAGGGGAGGTTTTCAACGATGACCCCAGGAGTGTCAGGTCTGTAGGATCCAGTTCTGGAATGGACGAGGAAATAAGATAATGCACCAAGAACCTGCTCAAGGAACTGTAAGTGTGGCTCTGCCGTGTCACATTACACCACACTGTTAAAGTGGTATTTGGACATACAATACACTCCAAGTACAGTTACATTGCGGTGTACGGGCTGCAAGCTAATACATATCCCTAAGGGACTCATACGCTGACACCTTCCTATCTCACTGTATGCTCATAGGGTGTTATATGCTGTGAGCTGGAGTAAGGATAAAAGTTACAAGAGACAGACATAATTTCCCTGTGGATTACAAATAGTATTGCGCAATACTTAGGGTGTACCCCAACGAGGAACTCGTCCAGGAACATACAAGTGCAGCTAGGCTGCTTAATGGACTATGGGGAAAACATCACATTTACTGGTTTATTGTTAGACAGTGTTACATTTACTGTTGGTTTATTCTCTGTGTTCCAATCTGTTTTATATATTCTCAGCTTCTTGTTCACTACATTGTTCAGTAAACGCAACTCCTGGGAAAGTATTGTTGTCTGTGTGGCATCGTGTACCGTCTGTACCTGTGGGCCCAGCCCTCAGCTTTCTTTCATTTGGCGCTGCGAGCAGGTTGATCGCCATGCAGAACCCATTCAGTTCTGAGGCGGTTACGGCTGTGGCCCCTATCACCCCTCCTGCCGTGGGAGTAGCTCCGATCATGTGTTTGCCCGCAGGGGCAATATTGAATCAACTAGTGTGGTTTGATGGCCAAAATATGCTGTTAGAAGACTGGGCCATACACCTTAAGAGCATTCTCAGGTTGTACAACTTGGCTCCGGATTTACAATCGGATGTGGCGTAGCAAGCCTTGGAAGGGGATGCTAGACGCACTGTAATGTTACGTCCAGAAGAGAAAAGAAAGACACTGAATGCTATATTCTCGATTCTCGAGTCTATTTACAGAGAAACGACCAGTACTGGCAGCCTTAGGTCCCGTTTAATCACTCGCTTCCAGGGTGAAAATAGGACTATTCCCCAGTTTGCTAACGCCCTCCAGGAGATCTGTTTACATGTACAGAAGAGAGAGGCCAACAGTGCTAACGTTCTTGGAAATGGAGATCCGGGACCTGTTCATCCTTGGATTGCGTAGCCCTCCTCTTCTCCAGGCTCTCAGGGAATATATGCTGGTGGATGCTACTTTGCAGTTTCAGAAGATACAAGCTGAGGCTGTGGCTCGAGACAAGGAAGAGGCGTATGGGGCTTACACCGTGAGGATGCAGGCTGAAGGAGGTTCGAAAAACTCCCTCTGATGAGGAAGATCTGCGTGAGACAGTGAAGGCACAAAGAGGATATATCTCCTGTCAATACCCACAAAAGGGCCCTGAATCTAAAAGTTCTTTGAGAGATACTTCAGCCACCTGATGAAGCCTGACAAGTGGTAAATAACACTGCTATAACTGTGCTCGAAGTGGCTTGGATGAGAATGAAGCTTTGCAGACAAGATGTCGGCATGAAGGGAGTGGTGCTTGTATAGAAACTGGCTTGGTATGGAGCTCCCGTTGTATTGGGAATAAACGTTCTGCGGGAATTGGATCAGCTCATGTTTACAAAGGAGGGCCCAAGTTATTGGAGAAAAACGACTTCCCACAAGCCTACCCAGAGAGCATTCGATAGGCTGATCTGGACATGTGGTATCTGCAAAAGACCTCCTGAGGGTAAGCCGGTTGGAGCAGTGTATGTCCCATTTGGAAGAGCCTGCACCGCACCTCCATGACAGGAGAAGATGATACGATATGATATGCCTGTCGGAAGCCGGCAGAAACTGAATGGGATAGATATGCTGATAAAATCCCTGGGCATTTTGGAAGCCAGCCGAAGCCCAGTGGTTGCCAGAACCATCGTGACAGTCATGTAGGGGCATGTGTTAGTCCGGTGTGTCAATGATACACGATCATGAAGTTACCTTCCATGCTGGAGAGAAAGTGGCTGAGTTGTATGTGCTGCAAGGAGAACCACTCACAGGTAGCCAATTCGTCCTACAGTCTGTTGAAAATTATGCCTGGACTTTGGCAGTGGACCAGAACTCTGTGGAGGAACCCACGCCTAAGTGGAATGGCCGGCGGATCTTGAAACAAATGGAGATTGATGCGAACCAGCTCACCGCCGATCAGATGGAGAAGATTGAAGCAATGCTATGGGAGTTTCATTCTGCTTTTTCCCGATGTGAGGAGGACTTTGGTTGCACAACGGCTATCGAACATGAAAGTAAGGTAGAGGCAGTGAGTAAGTGGCCGCAATCTAAGACTCTTCGAGAAGTGAAAGCATTTTTTAGGATTGGCTGGTTGCAATCGAAGATTTATAAAGGGCTTTGCGAAGATCGCCAATCCGCTACACGAACTCTTGAGAGGGACAGCTAAGGGTCCGAAGACATGGCCCATATCATGGAGGCTGCCACAGCAGCAAGCGTTTGACGAGTTGAAGAAAGCCCTGATTAGCGCCCCAATCTTGGCATATTCTCAGTATGACAGACCATTCACACTCTACACTGATGGAAGTTTGCGTTGACTGGGAGCAGTACTAGCCCAAGAACAAGACGGTCAGGAACATGTCATTGCGTATGCTAGTTGGTCCCTATGGGACTCTGAGCACAATCCAGAAAATTATAGCTCCTTCAAACTCGAGTTGTTGGCGCTAGTCTGGGAAATGACTGAAAAATTCTCAGAGTATCCCGCCGGGGCCCAGATCCTAGTAAGAACAGACAATAACCCATTGGCCCACCTGCAGAATGCGAAGCTGGGAGCATTGGAGCAGAATGGCGAAGTTTGACTATACCATCAAATACCGTGCCGGTAAAGACAACTCAAATGCGGATGCGCTGTCTAGAGTCACCTGAGATGTCCCAGTAGGTGATGTTGACGAAGAGGATGAAGGGACTGAGATACCCGATCTTGGTTGAGTGCCTTGACAGTTGCACATGGCCAGCTCAAGTGTTCGTGGCTAATGACAGCACTGTGTTGGTTGGGAAGACTGAGGAAGAATGGACTCAAGTGCCAAATGATCCTGACTTAAAGAAGATCAAACACTGGGTGAAGACTGGGATATGGCCCAGGATTGAAGAGCGAAGTCAATTGTCCTCAGACGGATGTTTCTGCCTACCGATCATGAAGAAAGGTAGTTAAACCTAGTAGCCTGGCCTGAAGAGTGGCCCTCGAGTGACATGAGAAGGGTTCCCATTTTGGAGCGGAGAAGACATATAAGTGGGTACAGAGATTTGTATACTGCCCGAAGTTGGAGAAGATTGTCCGTGAAGTGTGCCAGAAGTGTCGAGCCTGCGAGCTGGTGAAGCCTCCTGAGCAGAGAGCCCCAATTCAAGTTATCTGAGCGTCTGCGCCGCTGGAGATCCTAATGATCGATTACATCTTAATTGGCCTGTCGATGAGTGGTCACCAGTATTGCCTTGTGATGACTGATCACTTCACAAAGTTCTCTGTGGCAGTACCTACCCGTGACCAGATGGCGGAATCAGCCGCCCGTGCAGTGGGCAAAAACTTTATCCAGGTGAACGGATGCCCGAAGCGGATTCATTCCGATCAAGGAGCTTGCTTCAAAGGAAAGTTGATGGAAGAGCTGTGTCGGCTGTATGGGATTGAGAAGTCACGATGCCATACTACCCGTAGGGCAATGGGGCCTGTGAAAGATTCAACAGAACGCTTCTACAAATGCTCCGTACTATGGAGAAAGAGCGTTAGTTGCGCTGGCCCGAGTATTTTCCTTAACTACTCTGGGTGTATAATAGTGTTCATAACTCTACCAGCTATACTCCACACATGCTGCTGTTCGGTTGTCAAGGGCCTGAAACGAACCTTGGATCTCTTTCGGAAGAGTTTCCTGGGACAGCTGACTCATGGGTGCAGGAGCACCAGGACAAACTAAGGACTGTTCATTGGTTGATCAATGAGAGTTGCAACAGCAAACCCCTAGTGATCATCAACCTGTGCAGATTATACCCTTGTCGCCGGGTGATAGGGTATTAGTTCATGCTAAACGGCCCACAGATAAATTGGATGACTGACCGCTGGGAACCACAGCCATATATTGTGAAACGGCAGGTGTATCTGGAAGGCCCAGTCTACGATGTCCAAAGGGAAGACTCTGATAGGCCGACTCGAAGATTACATCGTAACATGCTCAGGCCTTGTCTTTCAGAGAGTCGTTCCCCGACAGATAATTCTGGAGGTGTTCAGGACAGGCACTCGAAGCCTATGAGTCCAAGAGACATAGGGTGGTGGCTAATCCCTATGCTGCCTTTACAGACTGACGAGTAGTCCGCCCCCAATTGTCCAGTAGCGGACACTATTCCTGAAAATGCGCTACCACCCCGGGAAGGGTCGGGTCCTGTTCCTGCACCAATGACAGGGAACTCAGGCCTTTGCAGATCAGAGCGCTCTTCAGCAGGTATCCCCCCTCAGCGCTAAGCAGCAGATTCATTTATTTAGTAGAGCTATCGAGGCGCCAAAATTCTAGTGGGGTGACATGTAAGGATGTGGGGCAGGGGACCATAAATGTATTACTGTGCTATGTTGTAAATTGTATAATTACTGCACCATCTCACTTTGGTCAGTAGATGGCAGCAAAGGATAGATGATAAAAGTCTACATTGGAGCTGCCTATCAGAAGAATACTATACCATATTTAGTTTGCAAAGTTAGTAAATAGCTAATTTATAGGCTGTTTTGGACCCTTACAAGTGTGATAGCAGACTGAATATGCAGGTTTGACACTCTTAGCAAATGACTTATTGCATCACACTCTCCCTGTGCAAGGGGAGGAGGTTCCTCGAGAAGCAGGAAAACCACTCCCCAGGCAAAAGACAAGTCGCCGCCTCATACAAGAAATCCCTGCATGTGAAAACTAACGGGGACCAAAGCGCACGAACCGGAGTTTGTTTCGGAAAAAAAAAAATGTTGCCTGGACGTCAGCGGGGGCCGCCCAGGAAGGTAGTGTAAGTATTTCACTTCCTAAATCTTAGTGAAAGGTCCTCTTTAAAGTTACAAGAGACAGACATCATATTCTTGTGGTATACAAATAGTATTGCGCGAAGTTTTGGAAAATTCAATTCCAATGAATTTCACAAAAGAAATGCTTTGTGGCGAATTACTTAGTCACGGAGTGCATTTTCTTGTAAGCGGGTGCAATGACGGGGAGCAGCGATAGCGCCACTCTCCATTATTTTACCCCACAGATGCCTTGTTCATACATGATTGCGGCATCTGAGAGTAAAAACCGTTTACAATTAACAGAAAAAAAAATTATATATAATACCACCTCTATATGCTCACGACGGGCCGGCTGCTGTATGACGTCATATGTCAGCACACACGGGATTTTGGCCGAGATATTCAGTCAACATGGCGGCTGGCCCGTTGCAAGCAAATAGAGGAGACAAGTATGATTTTTTCGTTTTTTACACTATTTCAGGTTCAATCAATTCGCTACCACAAAGAAATTCGGCTTTATCCTGAAATTCGGATCGAATTCCACTTTGTTGGATTCGATTCGCTCATCTCCATTTGCAATAGCCAACGGCAGACTCTTATCTGCTGAAAATGTAGTGGACCTGGAAAATTTCGGCTGGTGTCAGCTGAAAACTGCATGTTTATGGCATGATTGGCCAAATTCGGACAATTATTTTCCATTGTGCTCAATGACCAGGGAGTCATTTAAAAAAAAAACGGACTCCCTGATCAACCAGTTTATTTTAGTCTGACATGTTGCTGCTGAGTAGTTCGTTGCCTGAAATGTGTGGCCAAATTTACAGGAGATAATGAGGCGTAAGTTCAATCCATGCTGCGGAGGAGTTGTTATAGTGGGTATAGAACTAGTACACTCTTGTTGTTGCATTAATAGTACAGTAAGTGGCACATAACGAGGCTCTCATGTTCTGTACAATTCTTTGAAATGCAAACCAATCCTGAGCATAGAGATACTGTTTGATGCTGCTCCTTTGAAAAATCTTGATAGCACCATACACATCACCCAGCGACCTTGGAGACGCCTTGATATTGAAATATGACATATAGCGGTCATTTCTTATTCAGATGCTTCTGAGAAGAAGCTCTCAGGTTGCAGCTTTGCTTGTGTAGGTCACAGTGTGGCGGTGGATCCTAACAACTAAGTTTCTGTCAAGTGTGGAGAAGAATTCTGTTTCATACCTTGTGCGTAGAACAAATGATGTTACTCAGGACTGATGGGAATGATATTATTTTATTGCTGTTACTACCATATGGTAAGGTATAACCTGGGTAGACCACCCCAAATCTGTATTATAGTATCCAATACGGCTAAAAGAGAAACACATGAAATCTTTCCCCTCATGCAGTCCTCGACCACAGTGTAAGGGCTCATTCAGACAGCCGCATGAATAAGTCTGGGTGCTGGGTGCAACTGCAGACAAGAATAGGCATTTTCTATTATGGTTGCGGCCATGTGGGGTCCGCAAATTGCGGAACGCACGTGGCCGGTATCCGTCTTTTGCGGATCCACAAAGCCCTACGGCCATCTGAATGGGCCCTAAGTGTTCTGTTATTTCCCCTGATGCCAACACTAAGTTTATCTTACATCTTGATAATTGAAATAACTATAGTTCTGGCAGCTACATGTCCCATGATGCCTTCCTCAAGCATCAGGGAAGTATGGCCAGATCAGAAGCTATAATTATCGATTACTGCTAATTGTGAGATGGATGCAGGTGTAAGGCACAGGAAAGGGTGCTGACTTTAGGCGGCAGCATGCATGTTACAGGCAGTGCAATTATCAGGGTCAACAATGATATTTGGCAAAACTCTGAAAGCTTAAAAAAAGCAAGAAGCAGCCTGGAAGAGATTCAGTGCCAACAGCAGAATACACAGGGCTAGGAAGATTTGTAATTTTCCCACAGTGCAGTCCTAGATTGTTGCCATGTAATAGAACAGGCACATTCGACCAGATATTTAAATATTCTGAAATCTACACAACAGTGACATCAAGATTACGGGGGGGGGGGGTTGGAGGGAATCACATAGGCGGGGGAATCACATAGGATAATTTTATACATTGAGAATCCTCTTCATTACTGGACCCACATCTGTGTATATGGAGAGTAGAATATTTACTCTGTGAGTGTTAGTTACTATAATCCTGATCTATGGAGAAAAATATAACTACTATAATACTGTCTGTTAGGTTCAAGAATATAACATAACATAATACCATGTTCTATTTAAGAATATAACTACTATAGTGCTCTTATAACTACTATAATAGTGCCCTTATAAATAATACTGTAATAGTTCAATATGAAGAAGAAAACTACTACAATAGTGCCTCCTATGTGCAAGAATGTAATTACTATAATACTGCCCCTATAAAGAACATAACCAATATAATACTTCAATATGAAGAAGAATAATCTATATATATGAAGAAGGATGTATATATGTGTGTGTGTATGTATGTTCCACAATCACTCAAAAACGCAACCATCAATTTCAACAAAACTTGGTATACACATCCCTTGCTACCTGGAAAGAAATCTTGTGGGGGTCATACGCCCCTACACAGCAGCTGCATGGAGTTTGTATGCTCCAACTGTTTTTGCTACACACATATTGCCCTGTAACTGAAAACCTCATCAATAAATTTCTACTAAACTTGGTACACATATCACTTACTGTCTGGGAAAATTACTGTGGAGGTAACGTGCCGGGACACAATGAGTTTCTGTCTGTCCCAACATCTGTCTGTCTATCTGTCTGTTCTTTATGTGCGACCAAACGACTGGACCGATCTCCACCAAATTTGGAACACAGGTACATCAGGTGTTCGGGAAGGTTTTAGACTGGGTCTCAGCTCTCTAGGACGGTACGTTAGTCTCCACATACACACAACCCAGCCATTTTTCTTCACTGCTGTTGGGTCAGCTTTAGGCTAGGGCTACACGATGACATGTGTCCCGCGACAATAAGTCACACAAAACATAGGGCACAACTACACTGCTACATGTGTCGCTCGACAATTTTTATAATGATAGTCTACGGTGTTGCACTGTGACATGCTGCGACTGCTACGTGACAGTTGCAGAAAAATCCATCTTGGATGGATTTTTTGTCACTGTCGTGTGGCAGTATGCGACATGTTGCAGTGCGACACCATAGACTATTATTATAAAAATTGTTGAGACAAAATGTCGTGCAACACATGTCGTTGTGTAGCCCTAGCATTAAAGGGGAAGGGCGCTGTGAAGGTTACTCCTAAAGGGTAGAGCACTGTAGAGGTCACTGTTAACCACTTGCCGCCACGCTAACGCCGATGGGCGTCAGCGCGGCGGCTCTCTCAGGTCTCAGTCATGCCTATCGGCGTCATCGCGCTGATCATGCGCTGGCAGGCTGTAGATGCGAAAAAACATAGGAAACATAAGTAAAGTGCACCAATCACTACACACACACCCCCCACCCCCCATCACTGATTAACCCCTGATCCACCATGTCACCCCCCCCCATCACCCCCTGTCACCCCCCCTGTCACTAATCACCCCCCTGTAAGGCTCATTCAGACGTCCGTATGTGTTTTGCGTATCCATGGATCTGCGGATCCACAAAATACGGACACTTGCAATTTGCTTTCCGCAACTATATAGATAATGCCTTTTCTTGTCCACAATTGTGGACAAGAATAGGACATGTTCTATATTTTTGCGGAACGGAAGTGCAGACCCGGAAGCGCGGATCCGTAATTCCGGATCCGAGCGGGACAAAGTCTGTCCCCATAGAAATGAATGGGTCCGCAGTTCCGTTCCGCAAACAAAATTGCGGACGTGTGAATGGGGCATAAGGGTCCCTTATCACCGCCAGTTAGCTAGCTACTTGTTAGGTAGTTAGCGCCCAGCCCACTGCACCGCAGTCACTGATTTTGGCAGAGATTTTTTCATCCACATTGATCGATGCGAATGAAAAAATCTGCGCCATTCATTTTTTTTCTTTTTTCAGCCCAGAAGCTGAACGGAAAAAAAAAATCTCATTACCCGTATGCTCAATATAAGGAGAATCGCAGAAACTCCTAATGCTGGCCATACGTGTAATGATTGCGGAGACCCTCAAATGCCAGGGCAGTACAAAAACCTCACATGTGACCCCATTTTAGAAAGAAGACACCCAAAGGTATTCCGTGAGGGGTATGGTGAGTTCATGTAAAATTTTATTTTTTTGTCACAAGTTAGTGGAATATGAGACTTTGTAAAAAAAAATAAAAAAATTATCAATTTCCGCTAACTTGTGCCAAAAATTATTTTTTTCTGTGAACTCGCCATGCCCCTCACGGAATACCTTGGGGTGTCTTCTTTCCAAAATGGGGTCACATGTGGGGTATTTATACTGCCCTGGCATTTTAGGGGTCCTAAAGCGTGAGAATCCAAATGCGTAAAAATGCCCTGTGAAATCCTAAAGGCACTCATGGGAATTAGGGCCCCTTTGCGCATATTGGCTGCAAAAAAGTGTCACTCATGTGGTATCGCCGTACTCAGGAAAAGTAGGGCAATGTGTTTTGGGGTGTATTTTTATATATACCCATACTGTGTGTGAGAAATATCTCTGTAAACGACAACTTTTTAAATATTTTTATACAAAGTTGTCAATTTACAGAGATACTTCTCTCACCCAACATGGGTATATGTAAAAATACAGCCCAAAACACATTGTCCTACTTCTCCTGAGTACGGCGATACCACATGTGTGACATTTTTTGCAGCCTGGGTGCGCAAAGGGGCCCAAATTCCAACGAGTACCTTTAGGTTTTTCATGGCTGCTCACAATTTAGCCCCGTCCAAAATGCTAGAACAGTAAACACACCCCAAAAATGACCCCATTTCGGAAAGTAGACACCCCAAGGTATTCACCGAGGGGCATAGTGAGTCCGTCTGAGATTTTTTTTTTTTTGCCAGAAGTTAGCAGAAATGGAAACTTTATTATAATTTTTTTTTTCCTCAGAAAGTGTCATTTTCCGCTAACTTGTGAAAAAAAATGAAATGATACATAAACTCACCATGCCCTTCCGCGAATACTTTGGGGTGTCTTCTTTCTAAAATGGTGTGATTTGGGGGGTATTTATACTATCCTGGCATTCTAGCACCTGAAGAAACATGACAGGTGTTCAGAAAGTCAGAGCTGCTTCAAAATGCGGAAATTCACTTTTTTGCACCATAGTTTGTAAACGCTATAACTTTTACCCAAACCAATAAATATACACTTATTGGATTTTTTTTTATGAAAGACATGTAGAACAATAAATTTTGCGAAAAATTTATATAGAAATGTAGTTTTTTAAAAAAAAATTTACAACAGAAAGTGAAAAATGTAATTTTTTTTGCAAAAATGTTGTTACATTTTTATTAATAGCAAAAAAAGTAAAAATGTCAGCAACAATGAAATACCACCAAATGAAAGCTCTATTAGTGAGAAGAAAAGGAGGTAAAATTCATTTGGGTGGTAAGTTGTATGACCGAGCAATAAACGGTGAAAGTAGTGTAGTGCGGATTTGTAAAAAAGGGCCTGGTCACTAGGGGGTATAAACCTGTGGTCTTCAAGTGGTTAAAGAGGTGTTCACTGTGGATGTAACTGTTAAGGGGGCCACTATTAAAGGGGCAACTGCTTTGGAGGTCACTGTTAAGGCAGCAGCGTACTGTGAGGTCACTGTTAAGGGAGCGGGGTACTGTGGAGGTCACTGTTAAGGGGGTGGGCCCCTGAGGAGGTCACTGTCAAGGGAGTGGGGTGCTGTGAAACTCACTGTTAAAGGGACGGCTGCTGTGAAGGTGAAAATTAAGGGGATGGGCTGTTGTGGAGGTCCCATTTTAAAGTGGTGGGTCACTGTGGGGGGGGGGGCACGGTTAAAGGGTGAGGAACTGTGGAGTTCACTGTTAAAGGGATGGGGTGCTGTAGAGGTCACTGTTATGGGGACACTGTCGATATATTTTAAAGGCACACACAAACATTAAATGAAATAGATTAAATGTACCCGTGCAAAGCCGGGTCCTTCTGCTAGTATTTATTTAATACTGCCTTCTACAGTATGTACAACAATGTAACTACTACAATACTGCCCCTATGAAGAAGATAGCTATAATAATGCCTCCTAGGTATAAAAATCTAGCTACTATAGTACTGCCCTCTATGTACATGACTACAGCTTTCATTACACTTCCCTCTCTATGTGCAAAAAATAGTTGCTATAATACTATCTCATATATACCAGAAAATGATAAAAAGTTATAACTACAAGAGTATTGCCCTTTTTATACAAGACTATACCTATAATATTGTCCTATGTACAAGAAGAAAAATGCTGTAGTACTGCCCCCTATGTACAAGAACTTTACTTTTACAATACTATCCTCTTTGTACATGAATATAACTACTATAATACTGCAAAGACCAAGGGGGTCAGTCAGCACATCCCAATACGCAGGTGCACACTGCCATGGCTAGAAACACAAATAAAAAAACACAATGCAACAGCACTCTGCTACTACTATAATACTGTCTCCAATGTACAAGAAGATAACTACGGTAATACTATGATTAAAACATAACTTTTAATATAGTCCATAAAAATGAAAAGCTCAAACTAAATAAACATAGTGCTGCTTCCGATTGGTTTGACAGAAGCACTAACAAACCAGCTCAATGATATTCTGAGTGGTTCAGCACGATACAGAGAGTGCTCATAATGGAGGAGTCTCGTACTTACCCTAGGCTCTTTAGGACGGGTGTCCATATGATGATTTCTATACCCTGACACCATCGGAAGTGGAGCACCTATCCTTAGAAAGACAACCCCAACTGGCACTCATACCTAGTCCCTGCCTAACTTAACCCTAAAGACTTGCTCCTACACATTTCCCCATGTGGTTAGCCTGGTTCATCAGTGAGTCATTTGTCATGAGGTCCTTAAGTTAGGAGAGTAAAAAATGCAGTGGTGAGTTGCCGATGCTCTCTGTTGCCTTATATTCAAAACTCTCCACCTCGGGGATATGGTTAATCGTTCAGCCAATCAGCAATAGGTATGAGCTGGTTGTGGTTTTTTTTATGTGCTGTGCCAGACTGATGCAAATCACCAAATGGAAATCTACCACCTGAACAACCAGGTTCAATCCTACCTGGACTGTGGCCTTTCCGTGTTCTCGTCAGTGTCATCTTAAAGGGTTTTCAGTTCAGCAGGTGTCGTCACACTCGAACGGACAAAGTTGTCCTCCGCCAGTGTATAAAACATCACATTTTCCAAAATGAATGTGGCATCACCGCTGTTGTCTGCCTGTCTACCATCATGGTCTGTACTAGATGGCTGCTGCTGTTTTAACCACAGCTGCTAGTCCCCTTACTACTACTACCATTAGCCTTACCCAACCGCCACTACTACTAGTATTATTATCCCCACAACGGTGGCACACACATCTGTTCTACTTCCTTGTCTATTCCATGCTGTGCTGCTACTGATGCTGTCACTATTGCAGCCACATGTTGCTATTACCCTACCCTTTCCACACCCACACTATACTGCTGCTGCTCCCAGTTGAATTTTTCCAGGCTCATTCAGACACACTAACACTTATGTATGTATAAATACGAGCAGTCATCTGCCCGTGTTAAGGCATAATTTTTGGACGCTTGTTCAATACAAGAGACTGCACCTTCTGAAAATTACTGTGTCTGTTAAAACATGGCATGCATTTGCCCCCATTAAGGCATAATATTTGGAATACTTGTTGAGTACAAGATCCTGTTTTTTCACCTGATAACTCCATGTGTGTTTAAACACAATTTGCCCTCAATAAAGGATACATTTTGAAAGTTTTTTCATTTTAAAAAGCATAACAAGTTTGACGACGGAGTGTGTTTTCAAGTAGGCTGTTTATTAACCCCTTGTGGACACAGATATGTTTCACCTGAAGGACTAGGCCATTTTTTGCAAATCTGCCATATGTCAATTTATGTGGTAATAACTTTGGAACGCTTTTACTTATTTAAGCCTTTCTGAGATTGGTTTCTCTTCACACATTGTACTTCATGACAGTGGTAAATTTGAGTCAATATATTTCACCTGCATTTATAAAAAAAAAAATCAAAACTTTACCAAAAATTTTGAAACATTCGCAATTTTAAAAATTTAAACAGCTGTCTGTGGATGGATAAGGTCTTAGGTTTTCCCCATCACATCCTTCAAGATTGTAAAAAAGTGGGATCTTGACGTAGGGGCCACTTAATAAGGTGGATTTGGTGATCTCTGTAATGGAGACACCCCTTTGCTCGGTTTTCCTTCCTTTGAGGGATATCTGGCTTTCATTGTGTTGTAGACCGAATACTGGGGCTCCAGATTTATTTTGCATATTACTGTTTCCCAGGGAGCTTTGCACTTTGGATTGCTGTGTTGAGACTCTTAAATAAGGCTCCGCTGTGTTTTCTGTAGCTGGTCTCCCTGAGATCAGCTATTGTTTTGTTTGTTTTTGTTTTTTTAGGACATTAGAAGGCTTAGATTTTTAGAAGCCATTTTTAAAATCTTTAAGAAAATTTCCAAATCCCACTTTTTAGGGACCGATTCAGTTATGAAGTTACTTTGTGGGGCTTACATAATAAAAAACCACCCATGAATGTCCCCATTTTAGAAACTACTGATTTTACTAACTTTGTTAACATTTTAGGTGTCCCACAAGAATGAAAGGACAATGGTGATGACATTTCAAAATTTCACTTTTTTGGCAGATCTTCGATTTAAATCAATTTTTTCCTGTAACACATCAAGAGTTAACAGCAAAACAAACCTCAATATCTGTTACCCTTATTGTACAACCTTCACGTTTGTTAAAGCCAGATATGTGCCCCTAATAATATCCACCTTCAGTAACAAATTTTCAATAGGTCCAACACCTTGGAACGTAAAATAAAACATAACTTTTATTTACATGAATAAAAAAACTCCATGGTGTCCTTAGGGCAGTGTTTCTCAAATAGTGGGGCGCGCCCCCCCGGGGGGGCGCGAGGCTCCGTAAAGGGGGGCTCCAGGTCACAGGAGATGAACGCTTCCACTGTGGAAGCGTTCATCTCCATAGTGATCTGTATCGCCGTCCTCTGGACAGCGATACAGAACGCTGTGCTGTGCGGCAGTGGAGGGAGAGGCGTCTCCCTCCCCTGCTCCTCTGATAGGCTGCCGGCACAAGGCCCGCAGCCTATCAGAGCGGTTCAGGCGGCGCGATGACGTCATCGCGCCGCCTGAGCAGAGTGCAGAGCGGGACACAGGCCGGAAGAGGCCTGCATCCAGCGCTTCCAGGGAGGTAAGTATTGGGGGGTGGGGTTTAATTTAATGTAGCCTGCACATGATTGGGGAGGGGGTTAATGTAGCCTGCACATGATTGGGGGGTTAATGGAGCCTGCACATGATTGGGGGGTTAATGGAGCCTGCACATGATTTTGGGGGAGAGAGCCTGCACATGATTTGGGGGAGGGGGAAGCCTGGACCCTGCACATGATTGGGGAGGGGGGTTAATGGATCCTGCACATGATTTTGGGGGGGGGGGAGAGCCTGCACATGATTTTGCGGGGGGAGAGAGCCTGCACATGATTTGGGGGGAGGGGGGAAGCCTGGACCCTGCACATGATTGGGGGGGGGGGGGTTAATGGAGCCTGCACATGATATGGGGGGGGGGGGGGTGTTAATGGCCCTCACCTGTGGGGAGATTGGTGGACTTATAACAATTTAATAGACAAATGATACTATTTACAGTCGCGCGGGGGGGGGGGCGCAAAATGTTTTCTTCTTCCTAGGGGGGGGCATGACAGAAAATAATTGAGAAGCACTGCCTTAGGGGAACATGTTTTACGCAGATCGCATTTCATCAAGCCCTAGTGAGGACATTCTCCAGGAGAAATTTAAAAAACAAACTGACCAATGGAGTGGAAATGTAATCACAGAGTACCTTCACCAGTGTAAAACATAACCTTTACTGATGATCATCAAAAATCACCCAATTTGTTTCCTTTAAAGGCAATCAACAATGAGTCAATTTTAATTTCCATGTCCTACCCAGCCTGGGTAGGACAAGGAAATTAAAATAAACTCACCCTCACACTTGCCCTATCAAGCTATAGGCCCTGCCTAACACAACGGCATGGCCACCCTGATAGGGGTGATTCCGTGTCAGGAACCTCCTGATAGGCCCTATATATCCCTGACAAGGGATAGGTACCGCCACCCGAGAAGAGACCTAATATGACTACAGTCCAATAGTAGTGTCATAATTCAATGCGTGTATCAAAAAATAATAAAGTTACAACAAAAATAGTCTCACATAATACATATATGCTCCCAAATAAACCAGTGGCATCCAGGTTTAGATCACCAGTGGGGAAAAAAAGAAGCACATACCATATGTCCCAGGAATGCAAACTTTGTCCCGACATGTTTCTCTGAACCGTTCTTTGGGGTCAGTTCTAAAGATGAGCGAATCGAAGCTGACGAAGTGGAATTCGATCCGAATTTCAGGAAAAAATTTGATTTGTACTGAATCCAAATTTCCTCGCGATTCATGGTAATGAATCACATTTTTTCCTAAAATGGGTGCTGCACGTGTGAGGACATGGAGCAAGGAACTTTGGGAAGGGGGGATCACCCATAATGCCTTTAATGCAGCCAATCAGTAGCCAGTCAGCCCTGTGATGTCACAGCCCTATAAATAGCCTCAGCCAACTTGGGTTCTGCCATTTACCAGTGTACTTAGTGCAGGGAGAGACATCAGCAGGCACTAGGGACAGTGTTAGAAAAACATAATTGTGCTAACAAATGATTTACAAGTGCAGGGAAAGGATAAGGAGGAATAATTCCACAGCATTTATGTTAAACAGGGTTCAGTAGGGGAGGTTACAGCCTGGGTAATAGGAACAATCCTATTACACCTTGCTGCACTGACTGGGGACCAAAATTGCCATTATACAGCTCTGTAATTCCAGCAAACCATACCTTATTATTGGTATGCAAGTGCTGTTTGATACAGGCATTAACAGGGTTTATTACAAGAAAATATTTATACGTCTTATTTGCCCTTGTGCGGTGCAGTTATATGTTCTAAAGCATTTTTTGGCTTGTATTAGTGGGGAAAAGAGGGCTTATTAGCCGTTGTGTGGTGAAGTGTGAAAATTACAACCCTTTTTGTCGTGAATTAGTGGCAAAAGAAAAATATATTTGCTGTTTAGCGTTGCAGTTATATATTCTAAAGCCTTTTGTGTCGTGCATAAGTGGAAAAAAGAAAAATATATTTGCCGATCAGCTGTGCAGTTATGTATTCTAAAGCCTTTTGTGTCGTGTATAAGGGGATAAAAGACAAATATATTTGCCGTTTAGCAGTGCAGTTATATGTCCTAAAGCCTTTTGTGTCGTGTATAAGTGGAAAAAAGAAAAATATATTTGCCGATTAGCGGTGCAGTTATATATTCTAAAACGCAGAGGATAGAAATGGCTCACTCCAGTGTATTCAAAGACAGGTGCTCTAATCCTAGATTGGTTCACCACTCAACCAAGGTAAAGATAAAATAGTAATGCAAGGACTGGCACTCGTATATGAACGTCCTATGAACACAAAGTTTATTAAGGTACATATAAAAATATAAAAATGAAAATAAAGAATAAAAGAAGTTCTGGATGTCTAAATGCACACTGACCACCAGAAATTCCGAATATACTGAATAAACGCGATACCCTTAAAAACCTCCACCTTAAAATAGCATGTAGAAAAACTGCAGAAAGTATTACAAACAGTCCATATTCCTCAACGGACTCCTTCAAAAGTGTGTATAACTTCCATTAATGGTATTAAATTCAGTCCGGACTTCTCTGATTAAATAGGACACTGTTTCTTTAAGACACGGTTTAGTGTCTCACCGTTCCTTTAAAACACGGTTTAGTGTCTCACCTTGAAAGTCACTTTACACCATATGGTGGTTTCACAGATAATATGTAACCCACTCTTGTGGGCTTACCTCCAGTAGTTCCCCACTATATCGGAATGCCGCTGTTTTAACTTATCCAGTTTTTAAGGGTATCGCGTTTATTCAGTATATTCAGAATTTCTGGTGGTCAGTGTGCATTTAGACATCCAGAACTTCTTTTATTCTTTATTTTCATTTTTATATTTTTATATGTACCTTAATAAACTTTGTGTCCATAGGACGTTCATATACGAGTGCCAGTCCTTGCATTACTATTATATATTCTAAAGCCTTTTGTGTCGTGTATAAGTGGAAAAAAGAAAAATATATTTGCCGATCAGCGGTGCAGTTATATATTCTAAAGCCTTTTGTGTCGTGTATAAATGGAAAAAAGAAAAATATATTTGCCGATCAGCGGTGCAATTATATATTCTAAAGCCTTTTGTGTCGTATATAACTGGAAAAAATAAAAATATATTTGCCGATCAGCAGTGCAGTTATATATTCTAAAGCATTTTGTGTCGTATATAAGTGGAAAAAATAAAAATATATTTGCCGTTCAGCGTGGAAAAAAGAAAAATATATTTGCTAATCAGCGGTGCAGTTAAATATTCTAAAGCCTTTTGTGTCGTGTATAATTGGAAAAAAGAAAAATATATTTGCCGTTCAGCGTGGAAAAAAGAAAAATATATTTGCTAATCAGCGGTGCAGTTATATATTCTAAAGCCTTTTGTGTCGTGTATAAGTGGAAAAAAGAAAAATATATTTGCCGTTCAGCGGTGCAGTTATATATTCTAAAGCCTTTTGTGTCATGTATAAGTGGACAAAAATAAGGGCCTATTTGTCGTTCAGCAGTGCAATTATATGTTCTAAAGCCCTTTTTGGCGTGTACTAGTGGCAAAAATATATATATATTTGCCATTCAGCGGATATGTTCTAAAGCCCTTTTTGGTGTGTATTAGTGTATTAGCAACTAGCAGAGTTTGCCCTGGAAAAGCTGTCCTGCCCGGCCAGTAGTGTGGCATCAGAGAGGGTATTTAGTGTGGCGGGGAGCCATAGTTACCCCAAGAAGAACTTGCCTGTCCACCCAAAGTATAGAGAGACTGACCTTTGTCAAGAATCAGGCATGGATCAGCCAAGATTTCCACCCACCAATGCTTGATGCATCAGACTAGATGCCACACCAACACTTTGACAAAAGAGACTGGTTTCTTCTGGCTACCTGCCTCAGCTACTATTCTGATGCTGACACCCGCCTGATGCCATACATCTGATGCCATGTGCTCCTTCTTTCACCCAGCATCATCCACCTCCCCACTCTGTCACCGGGTCACTCTGTGGTCTCCTGATGCTGCTGCCACCTCCACACTATGTCACCTTGCCACTCTGTGGTCTCCTGATGCTTCTGCCACCTCCACACTATGTCACCTCGCCATTCTGTGGTCTCCTGATGCTGCTGTCACCTCCACACTATGTCACCTTTCCACTCTGTGGTCTCCTGATGCTGCTGCCACCTCCACATTATGTCACCTTGCCACTCTATGGTCTCCTGATGCTGCTGCCACCTCCACATTATGTCACCTCGCCACTCTATGGTCTCCTGATGCGGCCTCCACCTCTACACTCTGTCATTGTGCCACTCTGTGGCCTCCTGATGCTGCCACCACCTCCATACTGTCATTGTGCCACTCTGTGGCCTCCTCCTGATGCTGCCGCCACCTCCAGACTCTGTTATTGGGCCACTGGGATCTCCTCATTCACGTGTCATCTCTGTTTTGGATCCACTCCAGTTTTTTTTGGGTATTAGCAATACTGATAATTACTGACCAAGTGCTGACCAAGTAAAGGCGAATGCTCTACAGACAGGATCCGTTTTTTGGGGGTTATTGTTCTGACGGATCAGTGACGTCAACACAAACTTACTGCGGACACCCTCGCCACTCTATCGGGGCGCTCTACTTGTATAAGCGTTTAATAGAACAGGTTCACTTTATGCGTCACTTTATGTGGTAATAGCTTTGGAACACCTTTACTTATCCAAGCCGTTCTGAGACTGTTTTCTCGTGACACATTGTACTTCATAATAGTCATAAATTTGAGTCAATATTGTTCACCTTTATTTATGAAAAAATCCCAAATTTACCAAAAGCTTAGAAATAGTCTCAATTTTAAAAATTTCTATTTCTCTGCTTTTAAAACAGAAAGTGATACCTCATAAAATATTTATTAATTAACATTCCCCATATGTATACTTTATGTTGGCATAATTTTGTAAATTACATTTTTTTTTTAGGATGTTAGAAGGTTTAGAATTTTTTTCTTTAACACATTGAGGGGTAACAGCCAAGCAAAGCATAATATTTATTACCCTGATTCTGCGGTTTACAGAAACACCCCACTTGTGGTCGTAAATAGGGTTGAGCTAACTTGTATTTTAAGTTCGGGTTCCGGTTATCAAAGAATCCCATTATGGATTCCGCTACCACGGACCATAATGGAATTTGGAATCCATAAGGGGATTCTTGAATGAACCCGAACCTTGGACAACACTAAGGACCTGGGGTGATGTCACCGTCATGTGATCAGTGCAGGGGGCGTGGCTCAGTACTGGATTGGATAAGAGGTGGTGAAGGGCCTGATATAATGATCATGTGACATGAGGGGCGGAGCTCCTGTGCTCTGTGTGGAGGAGAAGAAGGAAGTAGAGCAGTGAAAGACGGTTGCGCAAATTTGTTATGGTCTGTGGTAGCGGAATCCATAACGGGATTCTTCAATAACCCGAACCCGAACTTTGGACGCCGAACTTAAAATACAAGTTCGCTCAACCCTAGTTATAAACTGATGTAAGGGCACACTTCAGGGCGCAGAAAAAATAAATGAGCTCTGTATGGTTTTTGAAAGGCAGATTTTGCTGAACTGATTTTTAGATGCCATGTCCCATTTGAAGCCCCTCTAATGCACCCTTACAGTAGAAAGTCCCAAAAATTGACCCTATTTTGGAAACTAGGGTATAAGGTGCCAGTTTCATTGGTACTATTTTGGGGTACATATGATTTTTGCTCTATTTTATGTTTTTTGTGAGGCAAGGTAACAAAAAAATGGCTGCTTTGACAATGTTTTTATTTTTCAAAACTTTCATTTAACACGGTAGATCATGCACTATTTTTATAGGTCAAGTTGTTACGGACGAAATTATATTAAATATGTTTACTTTCTGTTTTTGTTTGTTTCAGTCTTACATAATAAAGCATTTTTGAAAAAAATAATAGTTTTTGTGTCTCCATTTTCTGGACGTCATATTTTTTTTATTTTTTGGCCAATCGTCTTGCGCAGGGGCTAGTTTTTTGAAGAAAGAGTTGATGTTTTTATTGGTACAAATTTTGGGTGCAAATGATTTTTTGATCATTGATTATTACACTTTATGGGGCAAGGTGACCAAAAAATTGGTTGTTTTACCACAGTTTTTATTTATTTATTTTGACAGCGTTCACCTGAGGGGTTAAGTCATGTAATATTTTTATAGAGCAGATTATTACGGACGCAGCATTACATAATATGTATACTTTTTCTTATTTATTTAAGTTTTACCCAATAATAGCATTTTTGAAACCAAAACAATGATGTTTTACTGTCTCCATAGTCAGAGAGCCATAGCTTTTTTATTTTTTGACCGATTGTCTTAGTAAGGGTCTCATTTTTTGCGGGATGAGTTGACGGTTTGATTGGTACTATTTTGTTGTTTACACAGTTTTTATTTTTTTATGGTGTTTATTGTACGGGTCGATCATTTGATATATTTATAGAGCCGGCCTTCACGGACGCGGCAATACCAAATATGTCTATTTTATAATTTTTTTTCTATTTTTAACATTTTGTTTAATTACTTAATTGGGGATTTTTTTTTCCCGTAAAACCTTTTTTTTTTAACACTTTGAGTCCCCCATAAGGTCATACAAGACCTCTGGGGGACATTTAACTTTACAGCCTCAGTGCAGGGCTGATCGAGGTCTGTAAAAGACATCTCCTGCACTCTCCCGGCCCCGGTGGTCGCATCGCGCTTCCTTCTCTGTATACACAGCGCTCGGTGGGAACTGCCCCTATCATCTCCCTGGGTTGCCCTGCTGTCACTGACAGCAGGCAACCCGCTCGGCATTTGCACGATTAGCGTGCCTCTGCCTTCTCTGAATGGATGTTCTAAAACGTCCATTTAGAGGATGTTTATATCCTATGAGCGGTTGTCAAGTGGTTAAAGAAATTCGCCGCAAATAAATTCAGATCTAACTCAAGGTTCTTCAGGGTGTAGAGGATCTTTCCCAATTGATCGAAGAAAATTATAGAGAGAGAGGGGCAAGGGACCATTTACCACTCTGAGGAATAAAAATAGAAAGATGCCACCTAAAGGATCAGATCATCACATCGATCTATTTCTAAACTCAGTATTTACAGATCGGAAACATTTGGATCACTGTGTTGATACCCCCTATCATTCAAAAAATTACTCTCCCAGTGATATGGCAGGTCTAAAAAATCTCAGAGAAAAATAATTTAATTAGTAAATCATCAGATAAGGGGGGAATATTGTGACATTAAACTGTAAACAGTACAAACAGATGTGCTTATCACTCCTTTCGGATACAAAAAGTTATGAAATAATGGTGCTGGATCCTAGCACTCAGTATCAACTGCAACTGTCGATTCTACTAAAGGAGGCAGGAGCAAATCATTGGATAGATCGGAATGAGTATGAATTTCTATTCCCCCAACATCCAAAAATTGCTAACTTTTATGGACTTCCTAAAGTCCATAAGGGTTTATATCCCCTAAAAGGGAGGCCAATTGTCTTGGGGGTTGGAAATCTGACTCAAAATGCTGGTATCTACATCGATAGAATTTTACGTCCCTTTGTCCTATCCCTTACTTTGTACATATGTGATACGATAGATCTGCTCAATAAGCTTGAGGGTATAGTGGTTGAGGCTGAGGTGTGGCTGGCCTCGATTGATGTTGAGGCCCTCTACACATCCATCCCACACCAAATGGGACTGAGGGCTTCCAAGTAGTTCCTTGATACCAAAAGCAATCACTATCAGGGCCATAATAGTTTTGTTCCTCGTTTGCTAGAATTTATCTTGACTCATATCATAACTATTTTGTATTCGACTCTAAGTACTATCACCAGCTCAAGGGCACTGCTATGGGGAGTCATTGTGCCCCAACATATGCTAACTTGCTCCTGGGCTAGAGCGAGGATAAAATAGTTTTTCCTGACCAAAATGCCAACTCGGTCTCACATATTTTATTGTGGGTAAGATATATCGACGATATGTTGATACTGTGGTCAGATAAGAAATAAGAATTTTAGTTATTTGTCGAGGCACTTAATCAGAACAAAATTAGCTTATTTTTTACCCATGAGATGGAGAAAGATTCAATTGCTTTTATAGATATTCGTCTATGGAAAAAAGACGATATGATTCAGACATCCCTACATCGTAAAGCTACCTCCACTAACAGTTTTTTGCAATGGGGGATTTTTCATCCTACTCCATTAAAGAAGAGAATCCCAAAGGGACAGCTCCTCAGAATACAGAGGAACTGTACAAGGGATGAGGATTTTCAGTATCAAAGATTTCGAGAAAAAGGTTACCCGAGAAAAGTGTTAAATCAGGCATGAGAATTTGCACGGAAATGCGATAGAACTAAGTTATTAACCCCCAAAAGCAGACAACAAGTAGATAAAACTATACTTATTATTGGAACTTTTGATTCCTTGGCACAGAAAGTAGGAAATGTACTTGGTAAATATTAGTCACTCTTGAAAACGATCCAGATATTTCTGGATTTATTCCAGATTTTCCAGCAATTACTTATAGACATGGTCGCAATTTAAGAGATACCTTGGTTCACAGCCACTTTGAGACTGATAAAAAAGAGACATGGCTGACCAATAGACAGACTAGTACCTTTCAATGCGCCACTGTGAAGCTTGTCAATTCATCGTTAGAGGGTCTCAATTCTCAGATTCTGGTGGACACAGGGTATACTATACCCGTTTTTTGCTAACTGCAATACTGAGGGTGTAATATATCTATATGAATGCACGTGCAATTTGATGTATTTGGAACATGTGGGGGATGTGAGAAATAAACGTGATAAACCTATCTCCAGACATGCGACTTTGAAACATAATGTACAGGCCCCCCAGAGCGTTTTGCTTGGGAGACACATGGGAGCAATGACACAATTTTTAGTATTTTGGTAGTGTTTTGCTCCCCCCTTTTTGATTTTCCCGCTCTTTTTATTACAGATTTACCTCAAGTTGAAGGGTTGATCCAGTAACAGCTGGTTTTGACCGGTCTTACCTAAGTGTTGTATGCCTGCCAAGGATCAGCTTCTGATTGGTTTTTATGTCAGCGGCGGGGAAATGTTGGTCATTAAATTGGGGGTTCGGCGGTGCTTCTGAGCCAGTGTTAAGAAAACCGGATCATCGCCCCTCCCTCCCCCTTTTTTATTATGCTTTTATGTCGCTTTGCTTTATTAGAGGGGCTGTATCACTCAGATTAACTCAGATGACATGGATTACGGTAATTATTTGAGTTTTTAATGGAATTGAAGGATTTAATTATTTATCAATTTATTAAAGTGTGTTGCTATTTTAAGGTTACCCTTAATAAAGTATTGCGGCCATTTTTACCCCATATGTGATCGTAAACTGCTGTACGGGCACACGGCAGGGCGCAGAAGGAAAGGAATGCCATACGGTTTTTGGAAGGCAAATTTTGCTGGACTGTTTTTTTGACACCATGTCCCATTTGAAATCCCACTGATGCACCCCTAGAGTAGAAACTCCAAAAAAGTGACCCCATTTTAGAAACTACACCCCTCAAGGTATTCAAAACCGATTTTACAAACTTTATTAACCCTTTAGGTGTTCCACAAGAATTAATGGAAAATAGAGATAACATTTCAAAATTTCACCTTTTTGGCAGTTTTTCCATTTTTATAATTTTTTTTCCAGTTACAAAGCAATGGTTAACAGCCAAACAAAACTCAATATTTAGTGCCCTGATTCTGTAGTTTACAGAAACACCCCATATGTGATCGTAAACTGCTGTACGGGCACACGCAGGGCGCAGAAGGAAAGGAATGCCATACGGTTTTTGGAAGGCAGATTTTGCCTTTTAGTTGTTTTGGCACCGTTTTTATTTTTTGTTATTTACAAAATTCATCTGACAGGTTAGATCATGTGGTATTTCTATAGAGCAGGTTATTACGGACGCGGCGATACGAATATGTATACTTTTTTTAATTTCATTTTTGAAACAAAATAAATTATGTTTTAGTGTCTCCATAGTCTGAGAGCCATAGTTTTTTCAGTTTTTAGGCGATTATCTTGGGTAGGGTATGATTTTTGTGGGATGAGTTGACGGTTTGATTGGCACTATTTTGGGGTGCGTATGACTTTTTAATTGCTTGGTATTACACTTTTTGTGATGTAACGTGACAAAAAATGGCTTTTTTTTACTCCGTTTTTATTTTTATTTTTTTACGGTGTTCACCTGAGTGGTTAGGTCATGTGATATGTTTATAGAGCCGGTCGATACGGACTTTATTTGGGGAAAATTACGTTTTTGTTTTTTTTACTTGAAACTTTAAAAAAAAATTCTTTTGGGGGTCTGATCCCTTTTACAATGCATTCCAAAACTTCTGTATTGGAATGCATTGGCTGTATTAGTAATACAGTGTGTATTAGTCATACAGCTTAATGCCTGTGAGATCCAGGGGGCTGGATCTCACAGGCTCTTCACCGGAAGGCAGCCCCGATTCCTAAGGAAGGCATCTGGCTGCCTTCCCTGCAATCGGGTCCCCATTACTGCAGCACGGGACCTGATAGCCACCTCACTCGCCGCCTGATCACCGGGAAAAGCTCCTTAAGTACCAGGACACCATGACGTACTGGTACGTCATGAGTCCTCAAGAGGTTAAATAATTACGTGTTTGGACTGGCCTGTCTGTTGTTATTATTTGTATCTATGGGTGGGGTAGGGTGCTATTTATAATTTTAATTTTGCACCTATTATTCATCTTATAATATGAGGGATAGTAACCTCCCTCTCATTTTACCTCCCCATCCCCCATCCGCTAAGCTGATATGAAATGACAATCAATTAATGAAAAATAGAGATAACATTTCAAAATTTCACCTTTTTGGCAGTTTTTCCATTTTTATAATTTTTTTTCCAGTTACAAAGCAAGGGTTAACAGCCAAACAAAACTCAATATTTAGTGCCCTGATTCTGTAGTTTACAGAAACACCCCATATGTGATCGTAAACTGCTGTACGGGCACACGCAGGGCGCAGAAGGAAAGGAATGCCATACGGTTTTTGGAAGGCAGATTTTGCCTTTTAGTTGTTTTGGCACCGTTTTTATTTTTTGTTATTTACAAAATTCATCTGACAGGTTAGATCATGTGGTATTTCTATAGAGCAGGTTATTACGGACGCGGCGATACGAATATGTATACTTTTTTTAATTTCATTTTTGAAACAAAATAAATTATGTTTTAGTGTCTCCATAGTCTGAGAGCCATAGTTTTTTCAGTTTTTAGGCGATTATCTTGGGTAGGGTATGATTTTTGTGGGATGAGTTGACGGTTTGATTGGCACTATTTTGGGGTGCGTATGACTTTTTAATTGCTTGGTATTACACTTTTTGTGATGTAAGGTGACAAAAAATGGCTTTTTTTTACTCCGTTTTTATTTTTATTTTTTTACGGTGTTCACCTGAGTGGTTAGGTCATGTGATATGTTTATAGAGCCGGTCGATACGGACTTTATTTGGGGAAAATTACGTTTTGTTTTTTTACTTGAAACTTTAAAAAAAAATTCTTTTGGGGGTCTGATCCCTTTTACAATGCATTCCAAAACTTCTGTATTGGAATGCATTGGCTGTATTAGTAATACAGTGTGTATTAGTCATACAGCTTAATGCCTGTGAGATCCAGGGGGCTGGATCTCACAGGCTCTTCACCGGAAGGCAGCCCCGATTCCTAAGGAAGGCATCTGGCTGCCTTCCCTGCAATCGGGTCCCCATTACTGCAGCACGGGACCTGATAGCCACCTCACTCGCCGCCTGATCACCGGGAAAAGCTCCTTAAGTACCAGGACACCATGACGTACTGGTACGTCATGAGTCCTCAAGAGGTTAAATAATTACGTGTTTGGACTGGCCTGTCTGTTGTTATTATTTGTATCTATGGGTGGGGTAGGGTGCTATTTATAATTTTAATTTTGCACCTATTATTCATCTTATAATATGAGGGATAGTAACCTCCCTCTCATTTTACCTCCCCATCCCCCATCCGCTAAGCTGATATGAAATGACAATCATATATGGCAAAATACTATTTTTCAAATAGTCAAATGATCTTCTTGTAGTAACAGGGTATAGTGGCTGCTCCTCTGTACAACTATTTTTATGCCGAATAGTTTCTCTGTCCTTTTTTCTGTATTATCATTAATAGCTGCAATTTACTTCCTGTATTTGTGTTCCACCATGTGTTCCACCACCGACTTCTGGTCATGTGACTTACGGTTTTCGGCGCGGGTATTTAGAGCGACGCTGATTGCATGCTGACATGGACAGAGACCAGACTTTCCATCAAGATGGCCACCACTGCGCCACAAATGCTCCTGTGCTGACCCAGACTGATCCCTTATTGTACTCCCTCTCCAGACTTGGCATCTCATCTAGGAATTGGGGAAGTATAATCTTTAGAGATGGCCCGAACTATTCGCCGGCGAACAGTTCCCGGCGAACATAGCTTGTTCGCGTTCGCCTCTGCCGGGCGAACATATGCGATGTTCGGTCCGCCCCCTATACATCATCATTGAGCAAACTTTGACCCTGTACCTCACAGTCAGCAGACACATTCCAGCCAATCAGCAGCATACCCTCCCTCCCAGACCCTCCCACCTCCTGCACAACATCCATTTTAGATTCATTCGGAATTTGCAGTCTTAGTGAGAGGAGGGAGAGTGTAATTGCTGCTGATTTAATAGGGAAATCGATAGCTAGGCTAGTGAATTCAGTGTCCACTCCAGTCCTGAAAGACTCATCTGATCTCTGCTGTAAGGACAGCGTCCTGACAGCACCCCAAAAGCCCTTTTAGGGCTGCAACATTAGTCTGCTTTTTTTTTCCTTTATATGCATATTGCAGTTGCATGGCCTGCCTGTGTGTGAGGAGCTGCAGGCCCACAGACTGTAGTGTGCCCACTGCCAGTGCCCACCCCTGTCATCCCGTGTGGCACAGGACTTTGCATCAAAAAGGCATTTAATTTTTACACTTTAATCTAAGTTTAGTTGCCTGCCAGTGTGTGTCAGGCTGACTTCCAGTGACTGTAGTGTGCCCACTGCCAGTGCCCACCCCTGTCATCCCATGTGGCACAGGACTTTGCATAAAAAAAAGGCATTAAATTTTTACACTTTAATCTAAGTTTAGTTGCCTGCCAGTGTGTGTCAGGCTGACTTCCAGTGACTGTAGTGTGCCCACTGCCAGTGCCCACCACTCATACCGGCTGGCACAGGACTTTGCATAAAAAAGGCATTTAATTTTTACACTTTAGTGTAATTTCAGCTGCTTGCCTGCTGCTAGTGTGTGTCAGGCCGACTTCCACTGACTGTAGTGTGCCCACTGCCAGTGCCCACCCCTGTCATCCCGTGTGGCACAGGACTTTGCATCAAAAAAGGCATTTAATTTTTACACTTTAATCTAAGGTTAGTTGCCTGCCAGTGTGTGTCAGGCTGACTTCCAGTGACTGTAGTGTGCCCACTGCCAGTGCCTACCACTCATACCGGCTGGCAGAGGACTTTGCATCAAAATAGGCATTTCATTTTTACACTTTAATCTAAGGTTAGTTTCCTGCCAGTGTGTGTCAGGCTGACTTCCAGTGACTGTAGTGTGCCCACTGCCAGTGCCTACCACTCATACCGGCTGGCACAGGACTTTGCATAAAAAAAGGCATTTAATTTTTACACATTAGTCTAATTTCAGTTGCTTGCCTGCTGCCAGTGTGTGTCAGGCCCACTTCCACTGACTGTAGTGTGCCCACTGCCAGTGCCCACCCCTGTCATCCCGTGTGGCACAGGACTTTGCATCAAAAAAGGCATTTAATTTTTACACTTTAATCTAAGGTTAGTTGCCTGCCAGTGTGTGTCAGGCTGACTTCCAGTGACTGTAGTGTGCCCACTGCCAGTGCCCACCACTCATACCGGCTGGCACAGGACTTTGCATCAAAAAGGCATTTAATTTTTACACTTTAGTGTAATTTCAGCTGCTTGCCTGCTGCTAGTGTGTGTCAGGCCGACTTCCACTGACTGTAGTGTGCCCACTGCCAGTGCCCACCCCTGTCATCCCGTGTGGCACAGGACTTTGCATCAAAAAAGGCATTTAATTTTTACACTTTAATCTAAGGTTAGTTGCCTGCCAGTGTGTGTCAGGCTGACTTCCAGTGACTGTAGTGTGCCCACTGCCAGTGCCTACCACTCATACCGGCTGGCACAGGACTTTGCATATAAAAAGGCATTTAATTTTTACACATTAGTCTAATTTCAGTTGCTTGCCTGCTGCCAGTGCGTGTCAGGCCCACTTCCACTGACTGTAGTGTGCCCACTGCCAGTGCCAACCACTGATACCGGGTGGCACAGTAGCTTGCCGATAAATAAGGCATTTCATTTTTACACATTAGTCTAATTTCAGTTGCTTGCCTCCTGCCAGTGTGTGTCAGGCCCACCTCCACAGACTGTAGTGTGCCCACTGCCAGTGCCAACCACTGATACCGGGTGGCACAGTAGCTTGACGATAAATAAGGCATTTCATTTTTACACATTAGTCTAATTTCAGTTGCTTGCCTGCTGCCAGTGTGTGTCAGGCCCACTTCCACAGACTGTAGTGTGCCCACTGCCAGTGCCCACCACTGATACAGGGTGGCACAGTACCACTTATCGAAAAAAATGACAGGCAGAGGCAGGCCACCCGCAGGGGCCGTCGTGGTCGTGGTGCTGTGATTTCCACTGTCCCTGGAATAATGCCTAGTGTTCAGAGGCCACGTACCCTGAACCCGAAAAATTCTGAGGACGTAGTTGACTGGCTTAGACAGGACACCCAATCTTCAACAGCTTCTGCTAAGAACCTTGACGCACCATCTTCCTCCAGCTCAGCTTTGGTCACCTGCTCTCAAGTTACCACGCACCCGCCCGCCGCTGATAGGAATAGTACTAGTTAAGACACCACTCATATAGGGTGTCACAGCACATTGCTCTGTGCACGCGCAGTGCCCCAATTTGGGAGTATGAGGACCGACCAAGCTGCTTTTTCCATCTCCCGATTCCTGAAATCAATTCAGTTTGGTGTATGAGAGTTTGGTCTGTCATTGTGAAGGCAGTCGAAGGTACCAGGCCTAAATTTTTTTTCACAAAAGGCAATCCCTGATATGGGATGTAACAGGGATTAAACTGATGAGAATAGTACTACAGAAAATACCACTCATATCGGGTGTGACAGTAAATTGCACGGCGCAGACGCAGTCACCGTGGATTAAAACAGAGTGGAGGGAGCCAGCGTTTTTTAACCATCTCCCGTTCGAAAAATCTATTCAATAAATGGCCCTCAGATTGGGGACGTTAGAGGGATTAAACTGATGAGAATAGTACTACAGAAAATACCACTCATATCGGGTGTGACAGTAAATTGCACGGCGCAGACGCAGTCACCGTGGATTAAAACAGAGTGGAGGGAGCCAGCGTTTTTTAACCATCTCCCCGTTCGAAAAATCTATTCAATAAATGGCCCCCAGATTGGGGACGTTAGAGGATTAAACTGATGAGAATAGTACTACAGAAAATACCACTCATATCGGGTGTGACAGTAAATTGCACGGCGCAGACGCAGTCACCGTGGTTTAAAACAGAGTGGAGGGAGCCAGCGTTTTTTAACCATCTCCCGTTCTAAAAATCTATTCAATAAATGGCCCCCAGATTGGGGACGTTAGAGGGATTAAACTGATGAGAATAGTACTATAGAAAATACCACTCATATCGGGTGTGAGAGTAAATTGCACGGCGCAGAAGCAGTGACCGTGGATTAAAACAAAGGGGAGGGAGCCAGCGTTTTTTAACTATCTCCCGTTCGAAAAATCAATTCAATTGACCTTTCGGGGACCCTTGGTGTTGTACGTGGCTGGGTGGAGGAAGAAACCTTCAATGACATCACCGGGACGTGGCTAGCTTGGTATCCAACCTTGTGCAAATGGGGAGTTTGCAGTTGTGCAAATGGACTGTTTGCGGTGCATTAAAAGAGGAGTTTGGTATGTCAATGTCTGTGAAGCGGGCGTAACCCTTACACTACCTGATCGATACAACATCATACCTGATCGTATACACACACTGGATGTTTTAAAGCATGTTATTCCAAACAATTTAGGAATGTTACGTGATTTATGCCCTTTATGGATTAAAACCCGACTCTGCGTCCACTACGTAATTTTCCATGGGAGTTTTGCCATGGATCCCCCTCCGGCATGCCACAGTCCAGGTGTTAGTCCCCTTGAAACAACTTTTCCATCACTATTGTGGCCAGAAAGAGTCCCTTTGGTTTTTAAAATTCGCCTGTCTATTGAAGTCTATGGCGGTTTGCCCGGTTCGCCTGTTCGCGAACATTTGCGGAAGTTCGCGTTCGCTGTTCGCGAACTGAAAATTTTATGTTCGCGACATCACTAATAATCATATCCTCCCCTTCCTGTCATAGCAATTGTTATGATGATTGGCTGCTGTTATTTCGATTTTATTGAAAGCCATACATAGATTTTTAAAAGGGTCTCAGTAGTAGCAGCACTGTGTACATTTGGTATGTGATGCAGATGCATTATATTTGGTCCCAAATATGTGGGAATTGTCTTTCTTTATGGCCATGAGATTTACCATTATGATTTGGGTATTACTACAAGAATATAATCTAATTGACACACTTATTATTGACTCCGTTTCTGTATTGTTCGTTTTTTGGAGCTTTTTTGTTATATGTGATCTTCTGATGAACTGACCCCAGAGAATGGTGCAGAGAAACGCGTCGGGACAAAGTTTGCATTCCTGGGACATATGGTATGTGCTCCTTTTTTTTCCACTGGTGATAAAAACCTGGACGCCACTGGTTTATTTGGAAGCATATATGTATTATGTGTGCTTATTTTTGTTGTAACTTTATTATTTTCTCATACATGCATTGACTTATGACATTACTATGGGACAGTAGTCATATTAGATCTCTTCTCGGGTGGCGGTATCTATCCCTTGTCATGGACATAGGGGGCCTATCAGGGGGTTCCTGACACAGGATCATCCCTATTGGGGCAGCCATTCTGTTTTTGGTAGGCAGGACCTATAGCTTGATAGGGCAAGTGTGAGGGTGAGTCAATTATCCTTTCCTTGTCCTGCCCAGCCTCATTGTTATCTGCTTTTTAGTGGCATAAAATGGGTGATTTTTAAGGACCATCAGTAAAGGTTAGGTTTTATACTGGTGACGGTACTCTGTGATTACATTATAATTAAGTTACACTAGTAACTAACCTGACGTCTGATGTCTATATCTATCAGAACAGTGAAAAACCATGGAGTGGAAAGTAAAGTCGATAAATCACCGCCCCTCTCCTGCAGCTGTCCGCATGGCTAAATGATAAGACAAAATCTCAGACATGTTAGTGTGCAAGTGCAAGTATTTCACAACGAGTACTGATCATATTAGGTGTACATCCACTGGTATAAGCAATAAAAATGGTAGTAATAACCAGGTTAAGCAAAGTATCACAAAAATAAATAATTATATTATCCACTGTTTAGGGTTGCATGTAGTACCACCGGTTGGGACCACCCATAGATCTGTGTGTGTACTAAGATGAAGACCATAACATATGCATACAATGCGGCTGTTTGGGATCACATGCAAATCTGTGTGTGAACATGTGCCAAGTTCACGTGACCCACATTGTACCCCCCTTAAAGTACTTATCCCTTCATTGTGCCCCCCTCACAGTAGTTATGCCCTATCTGCGGGGAGCTGAGCGTTCAGTGAGTGACAGGACTGCAGTTCCCTGGCGCTCCAGCAATGAGCTCCTCCATCTGTTAAAGGAAGCGCTCATTGCTTGTGGCACCCCCTTCCCCCTTGGCACGCCATTTGCCATAATTGTTTTATTTTTCCGCTGATTTCCGCTGTCTTGTGTAGGCGCTCATTTTTTGCAGGAAGAGTTGATGTTTTTATTGGTATTATTTTTTGGTACATATGATTTTTTGCTCATTTAATATTACACATTATGGCGCAAAGTTTTGGTTGTTTTGGAACAGTTTTTATTTTATTTTTTTGTAGCATTCATCTGAGGGGGTAGATCATGTGGTATATTAGTAGAGCAGGTTGTTACGGATGCAGTGATACCTAATATGTCTACTTTTTGAAAATATATTTTAGTTTTACCCAATAAAAGTCTTTTTGAAAGAGAAAAATCATGTTTTTTTGTCTCCATTTTCTGAAAGCCATATTTTTTAACATTTTCGGGCGATTATCTTATGCGGGATGAGATGGCAGTTTTGTGCTATTTTGGGGTACATACAGCTTTTTGATCACTTGGAATTACACTTTTTGTAATGTAAGGTGACAAACAATGGCTTTTTTGGCACAGTTTTTTATATTTTTTATGGGATTCATCTGGTTATGTCATATTTTTATAGAGTAGGTCATTATGGACATGGCAATACCTAATATGGCTTCTTTTTAAAAAATGTATTTCAGTTTAACACAATAAAAGCAGTGTTACGGATGCTGCTATACGTTTTCTATTTTTTTACAACTTTTTCTGTGTTTATTAGGAAGAAGGGGTGTCTTTTTTACTTAAAACTTTCTTTTATTATTATTTTTTTTATGGAAGAAAACCTATGATTCCGATCAATAAGGGCCACATATATACCAACAAAAACCTATAAAAAGCATGTGTGTAACCCACATATAAGTACAAATAATCAATAGTACTCAGTCAAACACTACTAATTATCACAAAATAGCTTTATTGAAAATTTACCATTAAAAAACATACATATGGAGTCTCACATGGAGCAGAATGAGGAAAGAAAACAGACGAGGGGTGCTGGGAAGGGGGCTAGTACATGACATGTAAGTAAATAAGTAAAAAATCACCAATTTATTATATATGGTCATGTGTTGCTGCAGGCAGAAGAGCAAGATAAAGTGCAAATACAGGGCCCAACAAAAGTTGACTCCAAAAAGCTACAAAAGCATTATATTAAGCAGCGGTCGTAGGCAGTGAGTGGTATGTAAAAGGGATTCCCACACAAATCCACAAAGGCCTAGGCCATGTAATGCAGCATGCAGGCAAAAACACACATGGCCATATAGTAAGTCAGACAACACTTAAAGTGATTACACAGATACATTGACATGAACTGCCCCCTTCCCAGTGTCCCCTCACATACCCAATGCGTTTCGCCACCAGGCTTGGTCAGGGGCTTCCAAAATTGATGAAAAGACGAGAAGAAAACTGGTCTGGGAGGCTACCAAGAGGCCTACAGCAACATTAAAGGAGCTGTGGGACTATCTGGCAAGTACTGGCTGCGTGGTACATGTGACAACAATCTCCCATATTATTCGTATGTGGGGGCTATGGGGTAGAGTGGCAAGACGAAAGCCTTTTCTTATGAAGAAAAACATCCAAGCCAGGCTACATTTTGCAAAAACACATCTGAAGTCTCCCAAAAGCATGTGGGAAAAGGTGTTATGGTCTGATGAAACCAAGGTTGAACTTTTTGGCCATAATTCCAAAAGATATGTTTGGAGCAAAAACAACACAAACCAACTGAAAGCTGGCATGAAGCAGGATGTGCTCAACCCAAAAATGCAGTTGTGCATATATATACAGGGGAGCAGATCCTGCACTTGTGGCCCCTTGCTAATGGCGATCCCCAGCAAAAATACATACGGTGGAGGATGACCGCAGCGGACCACAAGTACCACAATAGACATCCTACACAAAATGGCAATAGTGTGGATGTGATAAATAATATAACAATATAGCAATAACAAATGACAAGACAGGTTCACACTGCGGTCTTACTAACCCCTTAAACTGATGTTAAAATTGAGAGGTTAGTCAACATGTCCTACAGTGGAGGACATGTCTTAAGCCCGAGCACCATGCCAAGGTCTCTCAAGTAGCTCGGGACCTAACACTCACCTACCTGTGCCATATGGGCAATACCAGGGGCCAGTGGGCAAAATTACAGGAATGTATTAGGCCGACTCGCAGCAGATTCTTCAGTTCCCTTCAGCATGTAACCATGCTTGCAATGGGAGGAGGAAGAAGGCTGTGAGCCCCACAGGAAAACAGGCTACATTTAGGTGCACCTGTGAGGCCTGGGCCTTATCAGCCAGTCTTGGGTGGGGCTCACAGACTTCTCCCTCCTCCCATTGCAGGCATGGTTACATGCTGGAGGTAACTGAGGAGTCTGCTGCGAGTCGGCCTAATACATTTCTGTAATTTTGCCCACTGGCCCCTGGTATTGCCCATATGGCACAGGTAGGTGAGTGTTAGGTCCCGAGCTACTTGAGAGACCTTGGCGTGGTGCTCGGGCTTAAGACATGTCCTCCGCTGTAGGACATTTTGACTAACCTCTCAATTTTAACATCAGTTTGAGGGCTTAGTAAGACCGCAGTGTGCACCTGTTTTGTCATTTATTATTGCAAAAACAACACTACACATCAACAAAAGAACACCATCCCCACAGTGAAGCATGGTGGTGGCAGCATCATGCTTTGGGGCTGTTTTTCTTCAGCTGGAACTGGGGCCTTAGTTAAACTGGGGCCTTAGTTAAGATAGAGGGAATTATGAACAGCACCAAATACCAGTCAATATTGGCACAAAACCTTCAGGATTCTGCTAGAGAGCTGAACATGAAGAAGAACTTTATCTTTCAGCATGACAACGACCAAAAGCATACATCCAAATCAACAAAGGAATGGCTTCACCAGAAGAAGATTAAAGTTTTGGAATGGCCCAGCCAGAGCCCAGACCTGAATCGGATCGAAAATCTGTGGAGTGATCTAAACAGGGCTGTGCACACGAGATGCCCTCGCAATCTGACAGATTTGGAGTGTTTTTGCAAAGAAGAGTGGGCAAATCTTGCCAAGTCAAAATGTGCCATGCTAATAGACTCATACCCAAAAAGACTGAGTGCGGTAATAAAATCAAAAGGTGCTTCAACAAAGTATTAGTTTAAGGGTGTGCACACTTATGCAACCATATTATTTTATTTTTATATTTTTTCTTTCCTCTACCTAAAATATTTCAGTTTGTTTTTCAATTGAGTTGTACAGTTTATAGGTCACATTAAAGGTGGAAAAAGTTCTGAAATGTTTTATCTTTGTCTCATTTTTTACAGCACAGAAACCTGACATTTTAACAAGGGTGTGTAGACTTCAAAAACTGAAAACGAAATGAAGAATCCGCTAAAATATTATTATTATATTTCTCCCCTCTAAATACCTTGCTTTAATCCAAATATTACGCTTTGTACAACATAGAACCAAATGTCTTAAAGAGGACCTTTCACCTAAAAAAAATATATCCAAAAGTTATATCACCTTATAGGGGTCAAACCCCTGATGTCTTCACCATTTTTCTTTTTTTAAAACGACCCCCCATTCGCCCGCCTTGCTCCCCGATATCTTCTGCGCCTCATATGCAAATGAGGCATCTTGGTTATAGTAGGCGTTATCTCCAAAGTTATGGTGGGCGTGTCCGGGCATTCCTCCTCACTCCCTGGCTGCGAGCGCATCCAATAGCAGCGCTCGGCTCTTAGCCAGGGAGAAGGAGCTCAAGTTCTCGCGAGAACCGCGAGAACTTGAGCTTGCTGAGTCCCGGAACCCGCGCCATCTTGGTACACTCGCTATGCTCCTCTAATGCGCTGGGGAATCCAAGATGGCGCGGGTTCCGGGACTCGGCAAGCTCAAGTTCTCGCGAGAACTTGAACTCCTTCTCCCTGGCTAAGAGCCGAGCGCTGCTATTGGATGCGCTCGCAGCCAGGGAGCGAGGAGGAACGCCCGGACACGCCCACCATAACTTTGGAGATAACGCCTACTATAACCAAGACGCCTCATTTGCATATGAGGCGCAGAAGATATCGGGGAGCAAGGCGGGCGAATGGGGTGTCGTTTTTAAAAAAGAAAAATGGTGAAGACATCAGGGGTTTGACCCCTATAAGGTGATATAACTTTTGGATATATTTTTTTTAGGTGAAAGGTCCTCTTTAAAAGCTTAACTACTAAGTCACATTTTGACGATAAAGTGTTAATTGCAAACAGAACACCTTTATTATCTGTATTTAATAGTATAACAAATATTCAGAACCCCAAATCACAATGGATACCACTACCGGAAACAGTTCCAATAAAACGATATTTTTTGTCACACCATTCGCTACCCAAGAACTCGGCCAAGCTTCAGCAGACCATTTACCTTTCCAAAATGCACCGTAACCACAACTTCCAGCAGCATCCATAAATAAACCTAAGGCATCTGTAATGGGGCCCGCAATCCGCATCCGAAGGTCCGCACTGCAAAAAAGCAGTAGTGCATGCACTACTTTTTTGCGGTGCGGCGGACAGCCAGAAACACCACGGAAGCACTCTGTAGTGCTTCTGTGGGTTTCCGATCTGTGCTTCCGCATCTCCTAGATTGCGGACCCATTCAAGTGAATGGGTCCGTGATGAGGCTGCACACGCCCGTTGCCCCGTGTACTGCGGACCCGCTGTATGCAGGTCGCAATACGGCCACGGGCAGCACACGGTCGTGTGGATGAGCCCTAAGGCGGTTTACCGATTTTAAATTATCAACCCAGCAACAACCTTCTCTAAGGAATTCAGGGACTTTGAATCCAACATCAAAACCATCAATTATTAATTTAGATTTCGCTTGATCTGGGTACTGCTTTAGCCATGGCAGCATTTTTGAAATGTTCACTGGAGTCCAGGCTTTTAAAAAACTTATCCTTGGTATTTGGTATTTGGTTATTGTTGACTGAGCTGTCAGTTCCTTTTAAAACATCTCACTGCCACAAAAAGAGCATTCATGCTTATACCGACAATTAGACAATCATTTACATGAGGATTCATTAAATGCAAATTGGATTGTGGGTTACTTGGTGATTTGACTGGTAAAGATTTTTGCGGTAACATCAGATTAACCCACAAGCCAATATCTTTCACTCCCCATTTCAGCGACGGATGTATCGCCAATTTCTGGCGAAACATTTCGTCGTATTGAAACCAAGCCATCCCGCCAAAATTGCGGTAGGCTTCTAGAATAATAAAAAATCTAAATGCTGAAAAAGACCGCTCTGTTATTCTGGGTGTTTTTCACCAAGTACCGCTGCATAAATACTAAATGCTTGAACCCACTTATTAGAGGACCTAGGAGAGGAACATCTCCTATCGTCCTGAGCTTTCTCATCCTTCCTATCAGCACAAACTACATGTTCCTTTGCTGAAGGTAACAAAGACATCACTTCAATAAATTCTAAACTCCTGATTTTTATTTTAATACTAATGCTTACAAGGAAACCAAGTGGCGATATTTCACATACCATCACCTCCTTAACACAAATCTCATTTACACCAATACCTTTCTCCAAGACATGCACGGTTTTCTCCACTGCTGCTCTATTAACATTAGAATTATTCCCATTAGGGATCCAGACATCAGATGCTGGATGAACCACCCGCCTGCTGGCCACATCAGCCAGCAGCTTAACCAAACCAGACAGTAAGGCCCCTTTCACATTGCATTGTTCCTTTCCGTCCTAGAGTTCCGTCCTCGGGGCTCTAGGACGGACAGATACTGATCAGGATAATCCCAATGCATTCTGAATGGAGAGAAATCCGTTGGATGCATCAGGATGTCTTCAGTTCAGTATTCAAACGTTTTTTTCGCCGTTGAAAAATCCGCAGCACACTGCGGATTTTCCTCCGGCCTAAAAAACTGAAGACATGCCGCAAGCACGGATACGGAATTACTGCCCATTAAAAAGCATTAATCCAGATCCTACTTTAAGCTAAACGTCGTTTTGGCGCATCGCCGGATCCAACGTTTAGCTTTCTGAATGGTAACCATGGCAGCCAGGACGCTACTAAAGTCCCGGCTGCCATGGAAAAGTAGTGGGGAGCCAGGGGAGAAGCTACATACCGTCCGTGCGGCTCCCGAGGCGCTCCACAATGACGTCACAATGTGATCCATGCGACGTAGGGGCGTTGTGACGTCATTGTAGAGCGCCCCGGGAGCCGCACAGACGGTAAGTAGCTTCTCCACTGCTCCCCACTACTTTTCCATGGCAGCCGGGACTTTAGTAGCGTCCTGGCTGCCATGGTAACACTGAAAGCATTCTGAAGACTGATCAGTCTTTAAATGCTTTCAGGTGTGTTGCGTTGTGACGGATCCGGCGGGCATTTACCGCGCCGGAAGTGCACGCCGGATCCTCACAACACTAGTGTGAAAGAGGCCTAACACAGACTCAGACAGGGACGGCACATGAAAGTTCTCACCATCCGCAGCTCCCTCCTGCACCAACCCAGAGGCAGAGGATGTTGCCGGCATAGCTCTTCTATGGGGGCCGGGAGATGGCTCAACCACAGAATGTGGGAACCTCTCAACAGGCCGCCCTATTAACCCTTCCCCTGCTTGCACTCCTGTGCCGGAGTTCTGGCTGTCCTTATCTTCTTCATCTTGATCATGCCGGCGTTGCTCCCTGCAGAGACCAGCGCTGTCAGTCCTGGCAGGCCGGCCGCTCTATACCCCCACCTTGCTGCTTCTGGAGGACTTGCTCTGCCGGCTCCTTCCCGCAGATGGCGCCACCTCGCTCCCAATTCTTCCCGCTCCCTCATGTGCCCCGCCTCAGGAGGAGGAGTATAAGCGCTCCTAGCTCTTTTGGCTCTTTTGCAGAGTAGCGCAGCCATCTCCTCCTCCTTACGATGACAGGCAGCCAGCTCTTCACTGCACACATCCGGCACGCCGCTGATTTCTTCCTCCGGCTCCTTCTCTGAAGGCAGCGGCTGGTCCAGGCACCGCCACAGCCAGTCTTCTCTGCAAGCAGCCTCCGCCTTCTCGATCAGCTGGCGCAACAAATGTAGTGCCAATATTCAAAAAGGGTCCAAAAACAGAGCCCGGAAACTATAGGCCGGTAATTTTAACATCTGTTGTGGGTAAACTGTTTGAAGGTTTTCTAAGAGATGCTATCTTGGAGTATCTCAATGAAAATAAGCAAATAACGCCATATCAGCATGGCTTCATGAGGGATCGGTCATGCCAAACTAATTTAATCCGTTTCTATGAGGAGGTAAGTTCTAGACTTGATAGCGGCGTATCAATGGATGTCGTATATCTGGACTTCTCCAAAGCATTCGACACTGTACCTCATAAATGGTTAGTATATAAAATGAGGATACTCGGACTGGGAGAAAATGTCTGTAAGTGGGTAAGTAACTGGCTGAGTGATAGAAAACAGAGGGTGGGTATTAATGGAACACACTTAGATTGGGTCACTGTCACTAGTGGGGTACCTCAGGGGTCAGTACTGGGCACTATTCTCTTCAATATATTTATTAATGGTCTTGTAGAAGGCTGTTTAACAGTAAAATATTAATTTTTACAGATGACACTAAACTGTGTAAAGTTATTGACACGAAAGAGGACAGTATACTGCTACAGAGGGATCTGGATATATTGGAGGCTTGGGCAGAGAAGTGCATCTCCTAGCAACCATTAGTGAAAAACGAATCGCACCCGCACTTGCTTGCGGATGCAATGCATTTTTTACGCAGCCCCATTTACTTCTATGGGGCCAGAGCTGCGTGAAAAACGCAGAATATAGAACATGCTGTGATTTTCACGCAACGCAGAAGTGATGCGTGAAAAAAAACGCTCATGTACACAGCCACATTGAAATGAATGGGTCAGGATTCAGTGCGGGTGCTATGCGTTCACATCACGCATTGCACCCGCGCGGGAAAAACTGAACAACTGAACGCAATCGCAGGCAAAACTGAATGGCTTTGCCTATGAAATTGCACAGTTTATACTGAACGCATCCGCAACGCATCCGGACCTAATCCGGACACGCTCGTGTGAAAGAGGCCGATGAGTCTTTGAGGACTGGAGTGGACACAGAACACTGGCCTAGCTAACACTTTCCCTATTAATTCAGCAGCAGCAGCACTCTCCCTGCTCTAACTAACACTGCAGCTTCAGAATGAATCTAAGATGCTGTCCTTGCTTTTTAATAGGAGGTGGGAGGGTCAGGGAGGGAGGGTATGCTGATTGGCTGAAATGTGTCTGCCGACTGTGAGGTACACGGTATTCGCCGGCGAATAGTTTGGGACATCTCTACTGATCAATAGTGTTGATCACAAATTTTCAAAATTGCGAATTTTAATCGCGAATATCAGCACTTCGAGAATTCGCGAATATTTAGAATATAGCAAAATATATTCGCAATCGCGAATATTCGTTTTTTTTAAATGCCAGTTTATGCGAATTTTTTGCCAGTAATTCGCATAAAAATTCGCATACGCTGGTATTTAAAAGATACCTTTTAAATACCAGTTTATGAAAATTTTATGCGATTTTTATATGCAAATTTTCGCATAAAAATTGCATAAAAATTTGCATAAACTGGTATTTAAAAGATACCTTTTAGATACCAGTTTATGCGAATTTTTATGCAAATTTTTTGTATACGACTTTTCGCAACCAAGAAAATAATGACTGAAGATTACGAATTCGCGAATTTTCGAATATATGGCGAATAATCGCCCAAATATTCGCAAAATATTGCGAATTCGAATATTGACTCTGCCGCTCAGCACTACTGATCAAGCCTGGAGAGGACCAATACAGCAACCAAGCACCAGACAGTGAGTCTATGTAGAAAAATGCAGTAAGCCTAGTGAGGATTAGAGCTGAACCCAGCCTATGGATTTCACCAGCACAAGTGCCTGAGAGCAACTTTAGGAGTGCCGGGACACGTATGGATAATTAGTGCACAGAATTGTCCTTTATCCACTACACAAGCCTTCTCGGACATAGTGGAAAACCTAGACCTTTAAAGAGAAAATCGTGCAAATAATGAAGCAGAAGACTGATGCCTGCCACGAGGGAGATTGCCCTTATAGGATAGCTCAAAGTCAGTAGAAACCAGAATATTTAGTACCAGAGTGCTATAGTTTGGACAGTACAGAAGTCTTGCTTGTAAAGTGCCAACTTTAAAGTAAACTCCTCAACTGACAATCTGGGCTGGAGCTCGCTACTGAAAAACTACCCTGCAGGCCCTCTTATGTACCAACGTGCCTGAATGACTTATCGTCTGATGAGTGGGATTCTGGAAGCTCCCTTGACACCGATGTACCCAGCTCTCCAGATACTTATTCTTTAAAAGGCCAGTTGGCCATTACTAAAATGGAGCAGGAGCACTCTTGATGGAGGAGTTCTCTTTTGTTGTTTTTCTGGTTTGAACTCCCTCTCCTTTATTTGAAAGGACTCCCATAAAAGGACTCCACTATTCAGAAAGAAACATCCAAGTTGCACCCTTGTGTTTGCGCATTTTGTCCCCTTTTTTACCCCCTTCTCAGGTTGTCTGGGACTTTAAAACAAAAGTTATGCAACGTTCAAGGAACTGTACCCAGAAATACATTTTTCTATGCCTTATCTTATGCAACGCACAGCCTCTTGAAATCAAAAACTTTTGCACTTTAACCCTTTTGGATTAAAAATTATTGATACCCCAAATCAGGGATGGACTTTTGTCTTACGAGTATGTCATAGACTGCTTTGCCCCAAATGTGAGATCAAGCGCCGAAGATCACAGTGCCCTATTTGTCCTTATTCACTAAGAAAGAAAAGTGATCCTAAGCTCCTAGAATTTATGCATCTCTCAGGTTTCCAGGGCTGGGAAAATAAAGGGATTTCCAGAATAGAAGACTTGGTAAAGGAAGGGGTGTTTAGATCATTTCTAGATATTCAAGCCCAGTATCAAATTCCCAAGCAGAGATTTGATCAGTATCTCCAAGTAAGACATGCATATGACACTATGAAGAAGAGTGAGATAAATGTTACTGAGTTGGATATGACCCAGAGGTAGATCCTTGTATGTACTGTAAAGAGGGGATTAATCTCCGCTGTTTACAGTTAGCTGTTGGATAGATTTCTGGAGAGCCATCCTCTGAAATGTATGAAAAAATGGGAGAATGATGTCGGGACATTGGAACAGGGAATATGGGATGATATCCTAGAGGCGGTTCCGCTATCATCCCTGAGTGAACAAGGGAAACTCTCTCAGCTGTTCATCATACATAGAGTGTACAAGATGCCGATTTTCTTAAAACGTATTGGGGCAAGAATGGATGCTAGATGTCTGAGGTGTGGTATCGATTCAGCGGATCTTATACATATGCTATGGAAATGTGGCCGGGTGGAAAGCTACTGGAAAAAGGTACTGATGACCATTCAGCAAAAAATGGCAGTAACGGTTACATTGGATCCAGTTACTTGTATCTTGGCATATGTGACCGAGCTGGTCACGGATGATTTTAAAAAGATTGCAATTGGAAGATTACTGTATGTGGCCAGAAAGTTGATTGTGCTGCACTGTATCCAATCGAGCCCTCCAACACTGGAGGAATTTATTGGTAAAGCAAATATTATGCTGATTAACGAAAAGGCCATTAAGAGAGGATGTCTGCAAAATTTGGGAAACTATGGCAAGACTGGCTGGATAACAGCTCGGTTGCCATATAAGTGTATTTAATTGCACTGTTGGTATATCGGATTGATCGCAGCGGGGCGGGGGGGGGGGAGTTTGCGGGGATGGGAGGCTGGGGGGGGGGGGTCAGGGCACAGAGGTACTATATATTATAAATGATCAGAATAACCAAAAAATTGGGTTGTATAGAATTGTGGTATATTAGATTTTATTGGTATGCCTTTTTGTGACAGAATGCGATATACATGTGATATTTCTTGTCTCAAATAAAAACGATTTGATGAAAAAAAAAAGAAAGAAAAGTGATATATATATATATATATATATTTTTTTTTATGTGATAAATTGCCTAATTTGTATTGTTGTGCATAACCCCTTATAACAGGAGGTTATCAAAATGTCATGATAGTACATTGCAATGGACATATGCAAATTTGTGTGTGAGGAGTGTATTTGGTGTATTTGGCGTAGAGAACCACAGTTTCCATCAAGTACAAACGTCGAGGACGAGTTATCTTTTAGCAGTGGGCTATGCAGTGTCCCACATATGTGTGTAAAAGGGACACTTTAAACATCTGCCTATTTATATATTTATTTGTAATGTATCATGGTATTTCCTATTTATGAGGCTGGCAGTGTCATTTCACCCATCTGCCCCCAAGTGGTGCTGGCACCACTCATTTATATAGCTTGGGGTGTGTCTAGCTCAGTGTGTTGTAGTAGTAGATCAGTTGGAGCAGGCAGACTCAACCTGCGGCCCTTTAGCTGTTGTAAAACTACAACTCCCTTCTGTAGGATGATAGCTGTAGGCTGTCAAGGAATGATGGGAGTTGTAGTTTTGCAACAGCTGGAGGGCCGCAGGTTGAGCATGCCTGAGTTAGAGTGTAGAAGAGAGGAGAGTGGATGGAGGAGAGAAACAGGCCCAAACCAACATGTAGCTGTTTTCCTTTCCTCTGGGCCCTGATCAAGCCTTGAGAAGACCAATACAGCAACCAAGCACCAGACAGTGAGTCTATGCATAAATATCCAGTAAGCCTAGTGAGGATTAGAGCTGAACCCAGCCTATAGACTTCACCAACACCAGTGCCTGAGAGCAACTCTAGAACTGCCACGACACGTATGGACAATTAGTGCACAGAATTGTCCTTTATCCACTACACAAGTCTTCCAGAACATAGTGGAAAACCTAAACCTTTTAGGAGAGCATCCTGCAAATAATGAAGCAGAAGACTGATGCCTGCCACGAGTGATGCCTGCCACGAGGGAGATCACCCTTATAGGATAGCTCAAAGTCAGTAGAAACCAGCATATTTAGTACCAGAGTGCTATAGTTTGGACTTATAACTCACAGAAAAAAGATGCACCACATGGATAAGCATGCTTATCCATGTGGTGCATCTTTTTTCTGTGAGTTATGTGTTTATATATTTTCATCCGCACATGTTTTATTTTGTGTAGGATGTTTGTGTGGTGCTTGTGGTTCGCGCCGGCATCCTCCATTGTATGCAATTTTTGCTGGGGATAGCCGTTCGCTGCGAACCACATGCGGAGGAACTGCCCCCCCAGTTAGAAACACGCCACAGTGTTTGGGGTCTGGAGCAGTCCCACCCATTTAGGCCACGTTTATTTTTGTGATTATAGTTTGGACTTAGTATAATTACAGAAGTCTTGCCTGCAAAGTGCCAACTAGTGATGATCGAGCACCCAAGTATTCAGGTGTTCGGCCCAAACACATTGCTATATTCGTGTGCTCTGAAGAGGGGAGGGTGCCTGGTCCATTGTAAAAGGTCATAAAGTGATAGAAACACCACCGAAATGGATCGGGAACAGCATTGTGACGATGTCTGGATACATCTTGGTCGCTCCCAGGTCGCTGCTGGGAACCATGTTGTCCGAGTTGTACACCACTTTTACAGCCTGACAAAATTACACACAACCCCCCTCCCCCTCCCAAAAAAAATAAAAAATCTATTTCACAGGAAAAATTATTAGGAAACTTTCTTTCCTGTATATTTAATTGTATATAAAGTGCAAGTGCTGCCAAAAATTACAAACAAGAGGCACTCCGAAACAGTCTGTATATCACATAAGGGAGGGCCTCATTCACATTGTGGTACAATTGTTCAGGTAGTGGGACTCCTACACTCATAAAGCCTATGAACTAAGTAAAAGGGCTGCCAAAAATTACAAGGAACCAGCACTAAAATACACCCTTTATTACACATAGGATGGTATCATACACACCCTTGAAAAATTATGATTGTTGGCCTGCTGGTGACTCTCAAAAACATTTGGAGCAAGGGCCTGCTGGTGACCCTCTAAAACATTAGGGGCGAGGGCCTGCTGCTGAGCTGACCCTCTAAAACATTAGGGGTGAGGGCCTGCTGGTGAGCTGATGCTCTAAAACATTATATGCTAGTGCCTGCAGGTGAGCTCACGTTCTAAAACATTATATGCGAGTACCTGCAGGTGAGTTGACGCTCTAAAACATAATATGCGAGTGCATGCTGTTCATCTGATGCTCTAAAACATTATATGCAAGTGCCTTCAGGTGAGCTGATGCTCTAAAACATTATATGCGAGTGCATGCTGTTCAGCTGACGCTCTAAAACATTATATGCGAGTGCATGCTGTTCAGCTGACGCTCTAAAACATTATATGCGAGTGCATGCTGTTCAGCTGACGCTCTAAAACATTATATGCGAGTGCATGCTGTTCAGCTGACGCTCTAAAACATTATATGCGAGTACATGCTGTTCAGCTGATGCTCTAAAACATTATATGCGAGTGCATGCTGTTCAGCTGACGCTCTAAAACATTCAGCAATAAGCTTGAACTCCGGCATACTTTTTGTTAAAGTGTCATTATTCGTACCTTTATTAGTTCTTGTGCAGACATACAGGACATTACATCTCAGCGGTGTGGTGACCGTAAATAAATAAGTCAGAATCCATACCAAATGTCCATAATACACCCACACTAGTCCTGACTTATAGTAGGCAATATGATAAAATTTAAAATATAATAAGAAAATATTTGCCAGTATTATACGAGGATAATATATTGTATACTACCCTCAAACAAGGTTGCAGGATAGTTCCAAAAATGCCTGCTACATTAGGTAATTGCCTTTCTCCATCCATGTTTACCCGTCAAACACAAGCACGAACTGATTCATGGCTAACTTACAAAGGGTTTACACGTTGCGGCAGTTAGCGCTGCCGCACATGCGGTTATGTACAAAACACCAAAACATTTTCAAATGCAGACCATACTGAAACATACGACATCAGGTCATATATAAATTGCAACTCGGAAGCAGTGATCTATGTGATCAAATGTGAAAATTGTGACTTAATGTATGTTGGCTGCACGATCAGGAAATTTAAAAAAAGGATCTTAGAGCATTTAAATTATGTAGAAAATCCATCCTGCACTAACATCTCAAATGTCGCCAGGCATTTTATAGAAAAACATAACCGCAGTTTAAAATACTTTAAAGCACACGCTATAGAAAAAGTAAAACTACCCATCAGAGGAGGAAGTATTAAAAATTTGGTAAATTTAAGAGAGGCATATTGGATATTTAAATTAGGAACTAGGTACCCAAGAGGCATGAACCTATGTAAGGAAATCATGCACTTTTATTAGGGGCACTAGTATACATATGTTATCCAATGTATAGGAACAATCAGAATGATACACATATTAAATCATGTTATATCCACTAAAAATAAAAATAATAAAGCCATGATAGAGTTACTATTTTTTATCTATATGTTATTGTCACTTAATTTTTTGTAAATTTTCTTTTAAAACCAACAGTCACTACATGCATGTAACGTTTGCACTTTGTACAGAAATGTTGGAAAATACATATGGATTGGGTGTGTACCTGTGTGCTCTAATGAGGACCAAATGTGATTTCTACCATCCCCCACTTCCCCCTCACAGTGTCAGGAAGGGGAGTGAACATTCAAATGGACTATTCACACTTGGCTATATAAACTGGAGAGCAACAGACACATACCACTGTTACGATTAAGTCTGTCGAAACGCGTCAACGGTCACCACACCGCTGAGATGTAATGTCCTGTATGTCTGCACAAGAACTAATAAAGGTACGAATAATGACACTTTAACAAAAAGTATGCCGGAGTTCAAGTTTATTGCTGTATATTTTCCTGCGGAGGTTGAAAAACCAGACACCGTGCACACGGGTACAAGTCTGAGGATATAAAAGTGAGCTGGATCTTCTTGATTTTTCTGCTCTAAAACATTATATGCTAGTGCATGCTGTTCAGCTGACACTCTAAAACATTATATGCGAGTGCATGCTGTTCGGCTGACCCTATAAAAAACTTTGAGTTGATGGCCTGCAGTTGAGCTGACCCTATAAAAAAATTAGTGTGGAGGGAATATATACAATCTGGAGGAGGAGGAGGAGGAGAAAACATGATTCAACCATATACTCTTTTTTTGTGGTGGAAAAGATGCCTTGGAATACACTATAGTAGATTGAGTACATTATAAATGATAGATTGAAATTGCCTTGATGTTCATCATCAGCTCAGCTCTCCTCTGGTGGAGTGGAGAAGTCAGGGGCAATCCAGGCCTTGTTCATTTTTATCTGAGTCAAACTGTCAGCATTGCCAGTGGACAAGCGGATACGCTTATCTGTTATAATGCGACCAGCAGCACTAAATACACGCTCAGACAAAACGCTGGCGGCAGGGAAGGCCAGCACCTCCAAGGCGTAGAGCGCAAGTTCGTGCCACGTGTCCAGCTTGGACACCTAGTAGTTGTAAGGCACTCCCTTCCTCGGTTGCCTAAGCAAGTACGGACTCTGCCGGCCGCGTTGTCAGTTGGAAAATTTTGGAGCAATCTCTCAACAAGTACCTTCTGGTATTGCACCGTTTTACTCATCCTCTCCACCACAGGAATGAGAGATGAGAAGTTCTCTTTGTAGTGGGGGTCAAGAAGGGTGAACACCCAGTAATCCGTGTTTTTAAAAAGTGTATAACACGAGGGTCCCGGGAAAGGCAGCCTAACATGAAGTCAGCCATGTGTGCCAGAGTACCAACAGGCAAGACATCGACATCAGGATGACTCTCCATCTCCTCATCCTCGTCCTCTTCTGCCCATCCACACTGAACAGATGGAATTAAAGTTCCATGGGTACTACCCTCTGTAGCAGAGGCATCTGTCTCCAGCTCCTCCTCCTCCTCTTCATGGTCCAATTTGCGCTGAGAAGACGAACTGTGGGTGGTCTGGCTATCACCCTGTGTAATGTCCTCCCCCATTTCCTCGTCTGCCACATTCAGAGTGTCCTCCTTAATTGTGAGCAGCGATCGTTTGAGTAGACACAGCAGTGGGATGGTTACGCTGATAATAGCGTTATCGCCACTAACTATCTGTGTGGATTCATAAAAGTTTTTTAAAACCTCACAGAGGTCTGAGATCAATGCCAGTCGGTGAGCTGGAAGCCGCAAGCGCTGCTGCAGCTTGGACAGACCAGCTGAAGCTGTGGACGACTTGGGCACACATTCGGCACGCCTTAAATAGAAGCTCTTGCAAATTGGAGTAGGTTTTGATAAACCGCTGAACCACTAAGTTTAAGACGTGGGCTAGGATGGGATGTGTGTCAGGTTGCTGAGCTCCAAAGCCGCCACTAAGTTATGGCCATTGTCAGACACAACCTGCCTGGTTGTAGGTTGAGTGACGAGAGCCACAGCTCGGTCTGGTCCATTATACCCTGCAATAGCTCTGCGGCGGTGTGCTGTTTGTCACCTAAGCAGATCAGCTTCAGCACAGCCTGTTGACACTTAACCACAGCAGTGTTACACTACTTCCAGCTAGCGACTGATGGCTGACTGCTGCTGGAGGTGGAAGTGGAGGAGGTGGCGGAGGAGGAGAAGTGGGGGTTGAAGTTGGTAAAATAGCTGCTGGCGGAGACCCTGATGGACATAGGGCCCGCAATTCCGGGGAGTTGGGTAGCACCTGTGCCATCAACATTCACCCAGTGTGCGGTCAGGGAAATGTAGCGTCCCTGGCCACCAGCACTTGTCCATGTGTCTGTGGTGAAGTGGATCTTCCCAGTAAGTGCGTTGGTTAGGACTCGGGTGATGTTCTGGGACACATGCTGGTGTAAGGCGGGCACGGCGCACTGTGAAAAATAGTGGCGGCTGGGGACTGCGTACCGAGGGACGGCCGCCAACATCAGGCTGTGGAAGGCCTCAGTGTCCAGAAGCCTAAATGGCAACATATTAAGGGCCATTAATTTCGAAACTTGCGCATTTAGTGATATGGCCTGTTTATTTGCGCTTGCGTTCAAATGCCTGTGTTATCAACATTTGGACACTGCGCTGGGACAGGGAAGTGGATGTTGCTGACGGTTCATGCGAAGGTCCAGGTGCAGGGCGAGGGGCATCTGGGCCTGCGCCTTCGACAGGGGACTGGCCAGCAGTGCGTAACACAGGGGAACAAAAGGCAGACCGCAGACCCAGATTGTAGACCCAGGCGTTCGGTCCACTTATTAGGGTGCTTGGATGCCATGTGGTGGATCATGCTGGTGGTGGTGAAGTTGCTAGTGTTCACGCCCCGGCTCATTTTGGTACGGCACAGGTTGAAAACTACCACTCTTTCGTATATTGCACTTTCCTTCAAAAAGCGCCATACTGCGGAACACCTACCCCTTGGCAAGGTACATTTACGCATGGGGGTGCTTGGTGTAACAGTTGCGGGCCTGTTTGGTGTGGGCCGACGTCTCCCTTTTGCAACCCCACTGCCTCTTTCAGACTGTTGTGGTGCTGCGGATCCCTCCCCCTCTGTACTGCTGTGCTCTCTCGGCTTTTCACCTTCCCATGTTGGGTCAGTGACCTCATCGTCCACCATCTCCTCTTCCCCTTCCTCACTCTTCTCATCCTCCTGACTTTACCTAACCACAACCTCAGTGATTGACAACTGTGTCTCATCATCATACACCTCGTAAACGAATGATTGCCATTCACTACTGTCATCTTCTTCAAGTATGGTGGGCGAGAGGGCCAAATCTAATAGTGGCGCTCCTCGGAATATCCGAGTGTGGGATCACTGGTTTGGTAAGCCTCTCCAAGGTGGAAGGAAGGATGATCAGAGAGAGGATTCGGTTAACCAGACTCTTGGCTACAGAGACTGGAGGAGAAGGTAGTGCTTAACCGACTGGAAGCATTATCTTCAGCAATCCAACCGAACAACTGTTCGCACTGGTGCGACTTGGACAGTGCTGTCCTGCGCCGCCCAGCTAAGTTGGACATGGAGCTGGCTACAGTGGATGTTTTCTTTTTTTCTGTTGCATTGGCAGCAGGCACAGTTTCATTGCACCCAGGGCCACGGCCTCGGCGTGCACCTTTAGCATCACGCGCATTTACCCATCCCTTAGTGATTTCCTTCTTCATATTAATGGTTTTGTTACTAGATGTGTTTTACTGTCCACTTAAGACACAGATTCGGATGCAGGACAGTATATGTCACAGAAACCCACAGAATATGGACACTATATTAGGCCCAAATTATTGGAATTTATAATGCAGACACTGTTTGCAGATGTTCTACACTATTGGTTACAGAACACCACAGATTATAGACACTAGATGTGGCCCAGATTATTGGAATTTGTAATACAGACACTGTTTGCAGATGTTCTACAGTATTGGTTACAGAACACCACAGATTATGGACACTATATTAGGCCCAGATTATTGGAATTTGTAATACAGACACTGTTTGCAGATGTTCTACAGTATTGTTACAGAACACCACAGATTATGGACACTAGATGTGGCCCAGATTATTGGAATTTGTAGTACAGACACTGCAGATGTTCTACAGTTTGGGTTACAGAACACCACAGATTATGGACACTGTATTAGGCCCAGATTATTGGAATACACTAGATGTGGCCCAGATTATTGTATTTTGTAACACAGACACTGTTTGCAGATGTTCTACACTATTGGTTACAGGACACCACAGATTATAGACACTAGATGTGGCCCAGATTAATGTAAGGGTGGGTTCACACTAGCGTTATGCATTCCGTTATTGCTTTCCGTTATAACATGGTTATAACGGAAAATAACGGAATGCCCAGACAGAATGCAAAATGGAAGCCTTTAAAAAGCATTCCGTTTGCTTTCCGTCATAATACAAGTCTATGGGAAAGCATAACGGATCCGTCTGGGTCCCGTTATGCAAGACGGAAAACAAAGTCCTGTTTTCCGTCGGATCCGTTATGCTTTCACATAGACTTGTATTATGACGGAAAGCAAACTGAATGCCTTTTAAAGGCTTCCGTTTTGCATTCCGTCATAATTGAAGTCTATGGGCAGCAAAACGGATCCGTCCTTCCGTCTTATGGATTCCGTTATGCTCCGTTATAACCACTTTATAACGGAAGGCCATAACGGAATGCATAACGCTAGTGTGAACCCACTCTAATTTGTAATACAGACACTGTTTGCAGATGTTCTACAGTATTGATTACAGAACACCACAGATTATAGACACTATATGTGGCCCAGATTATTGGAATTTGTAATACAGACACTGTTTGCAGATGTTCTACACTATTAGTTACAGAACACCACACACTATGGACACTATATGTGGCCCAGATGATAAAAGACACAGTCTGCAGATGATGTACAGTATACGTCACTAATAGGTATAACATAAAAATATCTTGCTGCTGTCAAACACACACAGTAGTCCTTAAAAGGACTTTGGGGTCTTTGAAATGCTTTTGGTAGTAAAAATAGTAAATGTCTCTCCCTGCACTATTTGTCCCTTCTGAAGCACTGCTTTAAAACACACACACACACACACACACACACACACACACACACTAGTCCTTAAAATGACTTTTGAGTCTTGGAAAAGCTTTCTCTGAATAAAAATTGTGAAAATTGCTCCCTACACTGTCTTTCCCTTCCTACTCTCTGCTCTCCCTGTCTACGTCTGAGCCGAACATGCGTCATCGGGTGCTATATAGCACCCAATGACGTGTTCTGGCCAGCCAATTACTGTAATGCCAGCAGCCAACATGGCTACTGGCATTACAGTGAGGGCAGTACTTATTGTACCTTTGTTGGCCGCTTAAAACCCGCAAAACGTGCGGGGCGGAGACTCGAGCATTGCGCTCAACAGATATTCGGCCGAGCATGCTCACTCATCACTAGTGCCAACCTTAAAGATAACTCCTCAACTGACAATTGCCCAGACCTGATAAAAGGAATACAATTTAAATTATTTCTGAGTCATCACTTATGCCATACTATTGAACTGTGTCTGTATTGACGACCTGGAGACAAGTGATTTAGTAAATGTTCAACTGTTTGATAACAACTGACTCCTCATCATTTCTACTACTACACTCATCATTTGCACCTAACAGTGCTGGCATCAGGAACACAGGGGCCCAGCCACCAAAGCACCCTAAACACCTACAACATCAAGGGCACCTCAACTTCCATCTGGCTGGTGTTCCCTGCAACCAAGAGTGCCCCGGAGGATTTCGTGCTGTCTTCCCATCCACTGCACTGCCGACCCAGGGAGGCTCTGCTAACCGTGAGTACTAATGAACTGCTACCCCCATCGGCCCACCATCTCCTCACGTGTTTCCCCTGCAGTCTTGACATGTTGCATTAATATATGATTGTTTCTCATTCCTGCATTATAGTACATTGTGTCATTTTATTATATACTCATATATTTTTTTTTGTACAAGTCAGTCTTCAGTCACAGGCATATACATTAAGAGTTAATATTATCTACATTTTACTCTACACCTGCACTGCTGGAATTCCTTAACATTTTCAATTGATTTCATTCCCCCCTTTTTGCTTAAAAAGCAGTAACATGTATCTGAATACTTTATTCTAGGAATCCATGAAGAAGACCTGTTTTATGGTTGACATGTGTTGATTTTATGCAGGAGGATTACTTGTTTATACATTTTTTTAAAATGAAGAAATAAAGAATCATTGATTTTACATGCTGGATCCAAAGAGATCCAGGAGTGAATATCCAGTATATAAAGTATGGGGCCAGGCTGCTACAGTGTGGGACAAATTCTATATCCACCCTCCATCACTACAGAACGTACAGGATAATACAGCGCCCCATACTTCTTATATCCAGTGATGTCTCCTTTGATGTAGATGTTCTCTTTCCTCATCTTCTCCTTTCAGACCTTCAGACCAGGCCACCATTTTTTCAGCCATTTCTCGTCTCTGCAGTTTGACAAAATAAATCTTAGTATACTACTTTTCCTTCATCTTCCCAGATTTATCCTACCGCCCCCAATACTGTGCCGCTGTGCTCCACAATATTTTACTGCAGAAACCGATAAATCTCCTAATAATACTAGTACCACACAGATAATGCCCCCTTCGATAATTATTGGCACACAGTGCCATAAAATAACTGTGCCTAGCAAATAGTGTCCCTGACACTAATAGTGTAAACATAACGTCCCATCAAAAATAATTGTGGTAAGCTGATACCTTGCCAAGGTGCCCCCACAGTAATAGTGCTCCCAAAAGTCCCACCAATAGGAAAAATTCTCTGCTAGAACACACATGGTAGTAATAGTACTCCTACAGTGCCCCTAACAGTGCTACTGTGCCCCAGAAGTAATAATGCTCCCATAGTGCCCATACTAATAATCATGTTCCCCATAGACCCCCAGTAGTAATAAAGCCCACCATAATGCCCCCCCCAGTAGTAATAATTATCCTTTTAATATGACAGTACAAAAATGCCCCTTATAATGTGTGCCAGTGCAAAAAAGACCCCCTTTTAATGCCCCCAGTTGAGCTAATGTCCCCATAGCGCCCCCATAATGTGCCAGTATAAAATACCCCTATTTAGTGCCCCCATAGTGCTCCTCTCCTGCCTTCCTCCTAGTGCCCCCCATTATGTACCAGTATAAAATGCCCAATACATAGTGCCCCAGTAGATGCCCTCAGTGTCCCCCATAATTTTCAAGTATAAAATACCCCTTCTTAGTGCCCCCCTGTAGATAACCCCGTAGTACTCCTCTGCCCCCTTCCCCATAGTACCCACCATAATGTGTCCCAGTATAAAATGCCCCATACAGACCCTTCCATATAAAATACCCCTTCTTTGTGACCTCAGTAGAAGCCCCCATAGTGCCCCCCAATAATGTGCCAGTAAGAAGTGCTCCCATAGATGCCCCCATAGAGCCACCCAATAATGTGCCAGTAAAAAGTGCCCCCTTAGTGCCCCACATTAATATGCCAGTAAGAAGTGCCCCCATAAATGCTTCCACAGTGCCCCCCAATAATGAGCCAGTAAGAAGTGCCCCATAGATGTCCCCCAATAATGTGCCAGTAAGAAGTGCCCCCCATAGATGCCCCCCAATAATGTGCCAGTAAGAAGTGCCCCCCATAGATGCCCCCCAATAATGTGCCAGTAAGAAGTGCCCCCCCCAATCATGTGCCAGTAACAAGTGCCCCCACAGCGCTCCTCTCCTGTATTGTACCATTAAAAAAACAACAACACATATACTTACCTCCATCAGACTGGCAGCAATGCGATGCAGGCCTCTTCCGGCCTGTGTCCCACGCTATACGGCTCAGGCGGTGCGATGACGCCTAGTGCCTGCAGCCTATCAGAGAAACGGGGAAGGGAGACTCCTCTCCCCTGCCCCGCAGCATCCATCTGTATCGCTGTCCTGAGGACGGCGATACAGATGACTATGGAGGTGAGTGCATCCACAATGGAAGCGCTCATCTTCCTGTGCCCCGCCGCCCGCCATTTGTCATCAGGGCCGATCGCCTCACCTCCCTTAATTGGCAGTGCGGCTCTGCTGGCGCCCCCTGAAATTTTGCGCCCGGGGCAAGGGTCCCCCCACGCTACGCCACTGCATATACCTACCTAGTTAGTTGACACAGTTCAGCCTGTCTGCAGCCACTACTAGGGGTATCTTACTGCAGAGTGTTTTACCATTAAGTTCAACTTATGGACCATACATGGTGGTTACCCTAGTGGAGGCTGCAGGCATAAACAATTGTAGTTTTTAACTCTGTCTTTGTGGAGGATTTAGAGCCCTGTATCATAAAAATGGAGCTCACGTTAACCATGAAAGACAGTGACGGATAAGGAAGCCCCTCCTTATAACGAGTCTTACAGTTGTGAGCAGGACAGCTGCAGACAAAGATCTTTCTAATGTCCAGTTCTTCTCCTGGAACCTGATAGACCCCTGGATGAAATGTTGGAGTTCCCCAGAACCCACTTGGCGAGACATTGCATTAATATAAACAGTATGTCTGGGTGCATGATCTAGACCTCAGCAGCCAAGAAAGCGATGCTTATTTATTTTGCGCTGTAGGCAGTGGGACAGTTCAGTGCTACAGGCAAAAGCTAATGATGTTACAAACTGACAAAATAAACTATGTATAGCAATAAACACACGGGGAGGAAGAGGGGAGAAGGGATCGAGGTTGCCCGTAACAAGATTTGTGTTTCTTAATGTACAGATAATTGTCCTATCGTGGACTGTGCGTGATCCTGGACTTACTGGGCCTCTTGTATTATAATCCGATGCCATCAGCTATCATCGCCATTTATCAATAAAAGATTTTTCATAAGTGGCAGATTCTTGTTTTTCTGTTTGTTTGACTCATACATTACAGGAAGAAGGTTAGTTATAATATTAGCGTGGCCCTGGTAATGACAAATGTAATATACTGGATTTTTTAAAGAGGGAGCGGTCATTTCATACTGGTGATGATTTGTGGACACTTTAATAACATCAGGTTTAAAGGGGTTGTACACTAATTTTTCGACCTCTCAGACTGGCATGACGAATTTCATATTTTTAAATTAGTTCACGCTTCGTTTGGTAGTAAAAGCAGAATTGGGTTAAGGACTCCGTTACCACGGACCATAACGCAATTCTATGACAGAATGCATAACGGAATGCCTTAAGAGGCACTCCGTTATCCATTCCGTCATAATAGAAGTCTATGGGCTGCAAAATGGATCCGTCCCGTTTCCGTTATACAGGGGAGTCTGCATATGTATGCCTGGGCCACATTTGCAGAATACAGACTTCCATAAACAGTATTTGTATGTGTAATTATCTTGTCAGCCTCACAGAGCATTCAGAATGGCCTTGCAAGTTTTTTGTTTTTTTTTGGGTGGGGGGTGGGGGGCATTCTAGGGACAGCATTTTAACGCAAATGCAACCATCCAGAAAAATGAACAGGAGGTGGATCACCCGGGATGAGTAATTATCAGATGATGCATTTAATTGATATCCAGAGAACATTCCCACAGTTCACCTGATGTGAGTGATGAGACCCAGGCGCTGTAGCTCACATCCTTGCACTGAAAGATTATGATTCTCCCTCTTATATTGCCAATTACTTAATTAAAAAGAGACAAAAGAAATATTCATCCCTCATTCTGACATCTTCACATTATACAGGAACAAAGGAAAAAAACGTGATTTCAGCTGCAGCCCTCTCCGTCTGTTGGAGCTGATAAACCCAATCGTTCTCCTGACAAGTCATGATATTTCACATTTTCTACTTTTTTATGTTCAACCATCATTTTTATTACTATATTGCCTTTTCTTTTCTGGAAGCGCCATACAAGGGTGTACCTACCATGGAGAGACTCCACATAACCTTGGGGTGGCAGCCTTGGCTGATTCCATGCCCTTTGCTACTGGGTGGCAGGAACCTTTGTAGGACTTCCCTCTACTGTCAAACTGCATTGTTAACCAAGGGTTGGAGAATTGGCCCACGGGCCATGGAAAGGTTTTGGAAGGGGAAATAAACATTAGTCTCTTCTGTACTAGGTGTACCACCATTATAATAGGAGCCCAGATGATCATTGTTATGGGTCCCCTCTATTGTAGGTAGGTCGCTGGCACCATAGACAGCAATCTAATCAGTTCCCAACTAACCATACTGCCTTGTAGGGCTGGTGCCCAATATTATAATCAAACATTTCTTTATAAAATTCTTCTTTTTATCTTTATGCAGATATTGACTCCCGTGCAGCATGGGTTGGGTGTCAACCGTCAGTGTGCAATCACTCCACCACTTACTATATACACTTACCCCTCTGGGTCCATTGACAGGGCCAGGCTTCCTGCATCAACAGTGCTGGCTATGATGTCTTACACCCGTGCCAGTTGTTCAAATTCTAGCGCATGCTCTTGGCCATGGCTTTAGGCACGCGAACGCACGCGAACTGTAAACCATTGCTGCAGGTGCGAGATTTCGACGGCCCTGGATAATTATGAGATTAAGGGCTCATGCACACAACCGCGCTGTGTCTTGCGGTCCGCCAATTGCAGATCCGCAAAACAAGGATGCCATCTGTGTACATTCCGCAATTTGTAGAACAGAAGGGCCACTAATAATAGAAATGCCTATTCTTGTCCGCCATTTTTTCGCGGGGTCACGGAACAGACATACGGATGCAGACAGCACACGGTGTGCTGTCCCCATCTTTTGCGGCCCAGTTGGAGTGAATGGGTCTGCAATCGAGCTGCAAAAAAATGCGGCTTGATGCGGACCCAAGCAACGTTCGTGTGCATGAGCCCTAATACTGAATATTAATGATAATTATAATAATGAACATTGGTGGTATAGGATATAATAGGGGTTAATGTAGACATCCCTGGTGGGCTAGGACCCTGAAAGGGGTCATGCTCTTTTTCACTGTCATTTAGGTTAAAGCAGGGGTTAATACCAGGATCACTGATGGTATAAGGGGTTAAAGGGGTTAATGATTATATCTTCGGGGGTTTATAGTGTCTGAGCATCTTAACAGGAACAGTGCTCAGAAGTGTCTGCTGTACTGGGCTGGATATAATAATGTATCGCAATGTAACACAATACATCATGCCCTACATTTAGGAAGGTCTCCGGGCGCTTTCCTATGGGCAGCAGTTAAAGTAGGGAGGAGGCAGCAGAGCCTTGGGCCTCTGGAGAGACAGAAGGTGGATTTCAGCCTACCTCAGACTCCAACAGACAATGCAACTAAACTGGAGTCACTGATCTAAGCTGTGTCACTTTGAAGCAGAGCTGCAGTGTAAAACATGAGGGAAGATATGGCAGTGGCTAAGCTCGTGACAGGAAGTAGATTTCAGAATACATTAGACTCCACTAGGCAGTACAGGTAGGTTGGAGACGCTGGTTGTGTCCTAACAGAGCAGAAGCGCAGCCAGTTACCGGCGAGAGTTTGCATTTTTAGTGTCATGTTCCTTTAAACAGAAAACGGGACTACAAACTTGGAAACAACTTTATTGACACATCAACAAGTTACAATGAACAGAGCTCATCAGGGAACAGAGTCCAAAATAAATTTCTAGTTATGAGTCTGCCAACATACGACCATTCTGTGTGGCTTGGAGAAAAGACGAAAACAGTGACCGGGCGATGGTAGAAGCACGATGGACATTACCGGCAAATAACAGAGCGTTGGTTGAGGGGCAGGATAATGAAGTCTGAGGCTTGTTCAATCTGTAGGAAGATGGGGGAGACAGGGGAACTATTATATTATTATAATAATTAGTGCAAATACTGTAGAAACCGTGGTAACCAATGGCAACCATATCAATAGATTACCCCCATAGTGTACAGGCCGTGAGACTCTTAAAGGGCAACCATCACTATTGTTCTTAAATGCAAACACTTCTTTTTGCCTTGGGTAGAAGACTTGTTTAGGACACTTGTAATAAAGATGCAAAGATGTAGAGTTGAACTAGTGATGTAACAGCACCATGTTCAATTGCCTACACCGACAGATCGCAATATCTCTATGGTTTCTAAGAGGCATGCTAACACTGCTACATCTGAAAAGATTAGTTCTGCTATATCCAGCAAGTTTGGCTCTGTCAACTATGCAACAGGACAGATAGTCGTTTAGTAAACTGGTGTAAAGTAGAACTGGTTTAGTTGCCCATAGCAACCAACCAGCTTACGCCTTTCATTTTCCAATGAAAGGTGAAATCTGATTGGTTGCTATGGGCAACTAAGTCAGTTCTACCTTACACCAGTTTGATAAATGACCCCCATAGAGTTTGGCCCTGCTACACCTGACTAACATAGCTGTGCTACAGCTGGAAAGTTTGGCTCTGCTACTTCAACAGTAACTCGCTGGCAGTTAACAGTAGAAAAGTTTGAGATCCGTCTTTATTAAAAAAAAAAATAAAGAAATCAAAAAAGACCTATGTCTTAAACTTCTCTGCTGTCCCCTGTGCACGCCTGGGCCAGGTGTGTGGATCCTGCTGCTGGCACTGGTGATACATGGACAAATCTGCCAAACATCCCCTTGTGAGGGTGGTCCATCCTTGAGTGAATTGCAGATATCTAGATTAAGACGATGTAACATGATATAATGACATGCTGGATGTCGGGCTCTGTGTAACATCATTAGAAGTTAATAAATGATGTCCTCTTTGGATATTAAATCCCTTCATGACCCCGCACTTAACCCTTCCCAGCAGGGGCAGCTGAGGGGCACCGCATGGTGTCAGCACCCTGGACAGCGGTAATTACTCAGCACTTCCTGCCAGGCTGTCAGTTACTGCTAGAAAGGACAAAATTACATTCAAAGTCTAATAGATCAAGGGACAGAAGAGATAAAGGGATCTGGATGTTATGCAGGAGTATGTCCAGAACCTGGCAGCGGAAAATAACTCCAATAATACTAAACCAAAGACTGATAAATCCAGAAAATGTTCTATCTATCTATCTATCTATCTATCTATCTATCTATGTATCTATCTATGTATCCTCTATCTATCTATCTATCTATCTATCTATCTATCTATCTATCTATGTATCTATCTATGTATCCTATATCTATCTATCTATCTATCTATCTATCTATCTATGTATGTATCTATCTATGTATCCTATATCTATCTATCTATCTATCTATCTATCTATCTATCTATTATCTATCTATCTATCTATCTATCTATACACTATCTATCTATCTATCTATCTATCTATCTATCTATCTATCTATACACTATCTATCTATCTATCTATCTATCTATACACTATCTATCTATCTATCTATCTATCTATCTATCTATCTATCTATCACTATCTATCTATGTATCACTATCTATCTATCTATCTATCTATCTATCTATCTATCTATTTATCTATCTATGTAGCGTGCTCCTCTCCTATGAAACTACAATGCCCAGCATGCTCCGACTACTTTAGGATATTTAAGTAACCTCATGGGATTTTATACAACTCACCGTGATGCTTCAGCAGCCAAGCCCACTGAGTGACCCTATCCTGTCCAGCTTTACCCCAAAGCATCCCCTCGAAAAGCCCTTCTTGCTCCTTTGCTGGAATCTTCTGGAGGCGCCTGCGGGGTCGCTGAGCAGCTGCTGCAGGGTGATTTCATTTATGTGGGGGCCTTCCATTGGGTCAACCCTGTTTTTGTTCCACCGGTTGTCAGGGTTCAGCTGGTCCAGTGAGTCAGTCGGTACCAACTCCCCATGGTCACTTTCATCAGATCCATAAGGGCGGTCAAAGTTGTCCTCCAATAACCTGGACAAACTCTACAAGAGCAAATGGTTAATATGTGCTATCCTCATCAATGTATCCTGTACAGATGTAGCAGAGCTGACCCTGTCCTATGTAAAACCACAGATGTCGCATGATTATGAGTTATGCTGAATAACAAACTCAACAACTACAGCTTACACACACAGCTCTGCTGCATTTGCAGAAAGAAGCGTCTGAATAGAAGACAAAATATTAGTTTTACTCGCGGTGGGGGAAGGGAAGCATCAAAAAACGAACTGAAAGAAAGTGCTGTCCACAGCAATTAACAGTTTGATCACCTTCATGGATGCAGATTAGTTGCTATGGGCAACAACACTGCTTTATCCTCACCTCCCGATGCTCTCCATGGTATGGAATTATGTATTTAACCCATTGTGACCCTAAAATTTGTTAAAACTGGAGAAAAGGAAAGTGGAGCAGTTTCTCTTAGCAACCTATTGGGTTGCTAAACATGGAATCGGTTTGGTTGCTGGTCAGATCGTGGACACATTTTATTGTCTAAGGCAGTGGTCTTCACCCTCTGGCTCTCCAGCTATTGTGAGAGTACAGCTCTCAGCATCCCTTCTATTGTCAGGGGATGCTGGCAGTAGTGGTTTCACAACAGCTGGAGAGCCACAGGTTGGACAATACAGGGACTACCTCTTCATCTATGTGTTTCTCATATTCTTCTCTGGAATTCTTGTGGGAAGGAATGCCCTGAAACTATGTAGCCTACAGCATGACATGAAGCATGGCTCTCACCTGCAGGCTGCTCATCGGTTTGGCTCTCACTTGCTCCTTGCAGAAAATGAGCATCATGAGTAATCCAAGGCAGGCGCTGCGCTTGTAATGCATCTCCATGCTTCTGCCCTGGTGGAGTCTTGTATGCTTCCTTCCAGCACTGTGCTATACTCCTCTCCTTATATCTCATGCCCCACCAGGGATGCCAGCCCACTCACACTCTACCCATTGGCTGCTTATCTTCTTCTGACAGAATTTTCATATGTCCTATGTATTATATCAGTTGTATACATGAGATGATACTATGTTACATGTGTGTGTTTTATATGGTTTACTCCTGGTCTTCAGGCTTAATAATGTCTTTGCTTTGATCGTCTGTATATTGTCTCTGTCTCCTCTCCACCCTTCTCTCTCTCTCCTTTTCCCTTGTCTCTCCTCCAGGTATGGTTTCAGGGCGTAGCAAGCTGGGCACTTGGGGCCCCCATCCTAAGAGTTTAACATATAAATCTTTACTGCCCTGAACTACCAGGGACTGTACTATTTACTCCACCACTTCCCTAAACCATCATTACCCTAAACCACTGTAGGCTTTGTTATTAACCCTAGAGATTACCATTAACACTTTCATTACTTTGGCATTGTATGGCAGTACTATATGAGCTAAAAATGGTGGTTTTATATACAGATAGAGTTGAGGGGACACCTGGAGGTTCGGGTTCGCCGAGTTTGGCCGAACTTCCCCGCAAAGTCCGGGTTCGCGACCCGAACTTGACTCCGAACCCGAACCCCATTGAAGTCAATGGGGACCCGAACTTTGGGGCACTAAAATGGCTCTAAAAGAGTCATGGAAAGGGCTAGAGGGCTGCCAAAGGCAGCAAAATGTGGGTAAGAGAATGATAAGTGCCCTGCAAACACATGTGGATAGGGAAATTACTTAAAATAAAATAAATAAAAATTAAAAATAATAATCTTGAACTTGGAGGAGCAGGTCCATATGGAGTAGGAGGTTGAGGAGGCGGTGGACGTGGAGGTGTAGGTGAAAGCAGTGGTGGAGGAGGTAGTCGCCAACAACTCTGTTATTTGTTTTTAACTTTTTTATTTTTTTATTTGGGTAGACCTCAAAACATTGGGAAATATAGAAAAGAAAACAAAGAGAAAGTGCGCTGGAGTATAACAAAGGCCGGTATACATCTATTCTGCACAAGGTACAGACAAGTCCTGTGGGATCCATGCCTGGTTCATTTTAATGAACGTGAACTTGTCCACATTGGCTGTGGACAGGCGGCTGCGCTTGCCTGTGATAACGCCCCCTGCCGTGCTAAACACATGTTCAGACAATACACTGGCTGCAGGGCAGGCCAGCACCTCCTAGGCGTAAAGGGCAAGCTCAGGCCATGTGCTCAATTTGGAGACCCAGAAGTTGAATGGGGCAGACCCATCAGTCAGTATGTGTAGGCGTGTGCACACGTACTGTTCCACTATGTTGCTTAAATGCTGCCTCCTGCTAAGATGTTCCATATCAGCTGGTGGTGCTGGTTCTTGTGGCGTGCTGACAAAGCTTTTTCACATTTCGGCCATGCTAACCCTGCCTTCAGAGGTGCAAGCAGTGCCCCAGCTGCAGTAGTGACTTCTTCCTCCTCTGCCTTCGCCTTGTGCTTCCACTGAGGCTCCGTTGTCAGGTGGGAATGCCATCAGCAGCGCGTCTACCAGCGCGCGCTTCTAAGAGGTATAGATCACCCAACGATCTAAACGCCATGGAATTTACAGAATATATTTCCCAGTCAGGTATGCAGGGCAGGGGTAGTGTGAAAAAAAAGGGGTACAGATCACCCAACAATCTAAACGCCGCCGAATTTACAGAATATATTTCCCTGTCAGGTATGCAGTGCAGCAGGAACACACCCTCCAAGCCACTTGTGAATGACTGGTCTGATAACTGTGAAAATGTCCACCCACAATCTAAGAGCTGGATTTACTGATTAAATTTTACTCTGAAAAATGCAGTGCAGGCCGCAAATGTACTTTATGGCAAAAATTATGTGATTTGTTTCACCAACAATGTCACAGTAGTATTTACTGGTTATATTGCACTCTCAGAAATGCAGCACAGGCTGCAAATGTACTATCTAGCACAAAAAAGTGTTTTTTTTCTACCAACAATGCAAATGCAGTATTTAACGGTTTTATTGGACTGTCAGAAATGCAGCTCAGGCTGCAAATGTACTAACTAGCACAAAAAGTGTGCTTTTTTAAACCAAAAATGAAAATGCAGTATTTAACGGTTTTATTGAACTTTACTTTCTAGCACAAAAAATGGGAATTTGTCAACCGATAATGTAACAGCAGTATTTACTGGTTTTATTTGACTGCCGGTGTCAGAAAGAGAAAAAATTGCTTTAGGTCACACAAATATGTGACAGACTAATGTAAGTGAATTATTTTCACTGCCAGGTATGCACTGCAGACCGCAGGGGTACTTGACTGCCAAAAAAAGGGAATTTGTCCCCTAGAATCTAACAGCTGGATTTAAAGAATAGATTTTCCCTGTCAGATATTCAGCACAGTGATAGTTCACAGAAAAAAGTGGGAATATGTCCTGTATGTTATATAGAGGCTGGGTCACATGCTGCACTGGCCAATCACAGCCATGCCATTAGTAGGCATGGCTGTGATCGCTTCTAAGGGCACACTAGTTCAACAAGCGCCATTAAATCGCCGAACACTGAACTCAAACCCAAACTTTTAAGGAAATGTTCGGGTCCGGTTACCAAAACTCTAAAGTTCGGTACGAACCCGAACTTTACAATTCGGGTTCGCTCAACTCTATATACAGATAATTTGAAACTAAGATAGAAATTGTCTAGAAATATGAAATGATGGGGCCCTACTCTACTTATTGCTCAGCGCCCCATGTTTTATCAAACTGGGTTTGCTCTTCACCAAGATCACCCGTATTCCACTCTCATCCCTTCTTCTTCTCCATAAATCTTGATTGTTGATAAAGGGCTTACAAACTTTAGGTAAATCTGAATAAAATAATAACCAAGCACAGCTAATAAAGACTGAGATAAAATTCTGTCCAGGTGCATGAAAAGTAACCATGGGACCGACAGCCAAACTGCCATGAGCACCTATAGGAGCAAGAGAGGTCGGGACAAAAAAAAACCTAATTATTATTTACTTCCTGCTGTGTCCAGACCTTGGACAACTACAACTCTCAGTATATGTGCCTGAACACCTTCATTCATTTTTTCAATTATGTGATAATGTGAGTAATTAGATTGATATTAGTTCATCAGATCAATTTATAGTATCCAATCTTTTTTTAATTTGATTTAAACGTTCTGTGCTTGCATCTGTGGCTACAGTACAGGGGGATGTGGTAGTTTATGAATAAAGAGAAGCAAAATGTGTAAGGTAGAGGAAGATGAGCAGAACATGTGTTGTGGAACAGCACCATGATGTAAAGGAATCAATGTGGAGGATCAGAACACGCAATGGCAGAGCAGAACATACTGTATGGAGAACATGTGATGTGAACAAGAAGAACATGCAGTGTGGAGAAGACTTCTCAAGAATGTTTATTCAATTTGCTGCTGATCTCTGGGCATGTCTCTGTACCTCTGCAACTTCACTTTAACACGGTGAGGCGATTCTTTGCATTTGTTGAGTAGAAGAATATACAATATGGAGAAGAAGAACATACAATGCGGAGTGGAAGGATATATAATGTGGACAAGAAAATACAATGTGGAGAAAAAGAACACATCATGTGGAGGAGGAGAAGAACATACAGTGTGGAGGAGAAGAACATACAATGTTGAGTAGAACATACACTGTGGAGAAGAACATATGTTGAGGTGAACTGAAAGTGTGGAGGACTTGAACAAATAATTTTGAGGAAAACATATAGTATGAAGGAAGCGAAGAACACAATGTGGAAGACAAGAAAATATAATATGGAGAACATTAGAGAAGGAGAATAGCATGCAGAGAGGAGAAGAACATATAAAGGAGAAGAAAGCAAAAGATGTGAAGTTGGAGGACCTAAAATACAACATGGAGGAAGGGAACATGGAATGCACATGAGCAGACCATATAATGAGGAGAACATACAACATATATCAGCAGATTTACTATTGCAAATGCACCATACAATTATTAAACCTTCTTGTCATTTGTAGAGTCCAACAATCCAGAACTTTGTCTTTTCTGAATGTCCTGGATTATCAACTCATTGTGGTGCAATGAGGTAGAAGTAGGAAGCTTCTGAAATCTGTTTGCTTTATCATGATATAAAATGTATTTCTTTTTTGTCCTCAGGTGTTGTGTGTCAAAGTGAATTTATTATTAACATAGTACATCTCTAAGGCATTCCTCAAGGAGATAGGACATTGATGGCAGCTAAAGAAACTACTCAACATATGTAGACAAGACCTATCAATGTTCCTAGTAATGTGGTACTGGCATATAGCATATTGGGCCTAACAGAGGACCCACAGTTATGCAGAACACATGTATGTCTCATTAAAGTATTATGTCATCATTCCACACACAGGTTACTGAGCACTCAATAAATTAAAATATCATTTAAAGGTTAGTTTATTTAAGTAATTCAATTCAAAAAGAGAAACTCAAATATTATATAGATTTATTACACACAGAGTGATCTATTTCAAGCTTGTCAATGATTATGGCATATGAAAGCCCAAAAGTCAGTATCTCAGAAAATTAGAATATTGTGAAAAAGTTTGTATTGTAGACTAGTTGTGTCACACTCCAATCGGATAAGCAACACAAAACAACTGTAAAGATTTCCTAAGCCTTTAACCCAATCTATCCTGGGTCAGTTTTTACCCTCTTGCCCAGGCCATTTTTTGCAAATCTGACGTGTGTCAGTTTATGTGGTAATAACTTTGGAACACTTTTACTTATCCAAGCCATTCTAAGATTGTTTTCTTGCGACACATTGTACTTCATGACAGTGGTAAATTTGAGTTGATATATTTCACCTTTATTTATGAAAAAATCAAAAAATTTCCAAAAATTTTGAAAAAAATTGCAATTTTCAAAATTGAAATATTTAGGCTTTTAAAACAGATAGTGAAACCTCATAAAATAGTTATTACTTTACATTTCCCATATGTCTACTTTATGTTGGCATCATTTTCAAAATGTCATTTTATTTTTTAGGCTGTTAGAAGGCTTAGAACTTTAGAAGCAATTCCTAAAAATTAAAATAAAATTTCCATTTTAAGGACCAGTTAAGTCACTTTGTGGGGATTATATAGTGGAAACTACCAATAAATGACCCCATTTTACAAACTTCACCCCTCAAGTTATTCAGGGCCACTACCACTCCCATCCGCTACACTGGCTCCTCAGAGGCTCGTTGCAACTCTCCCAGTGTTACTCCTCCTAGGAAATATGATGCATGTAGATTATTAGATAGATATATAACTTTACATTTCTCCACATTGAACCTCATTTGCCAAGTGGATGCCCAAACACTCAGAAAGTCCGAGTTAGCTTGTAGTTCATGGAGATCTTGTAGTTCATGGACTTTAATATGTGTTAAAAGTCTTTGTTTTCAGCTAGTTCACAAATGAATACTTCAGAATTCTGACTTGTAACCACTATTATTTTCATCACAAATACTAAAAGCCTAACCAAACCCTCATAAGGAGAAGCTTTGATGCTCTATTTGTCGTCTTAAAAATGACTCACAATAAAATGTCTATGAGGAGAATGCAGGGCTAAGTGGACACTGAAATGATCTGTAGTGATTCCCCTGTTACGTAGGAATGCAGATGTTAAAATAAAATAAAATCACTAATTAGAGAGACGCAGTCACACACAGCACATTAGAGCAGATGGTCATTTCAGCGACACAGAGGCACCATGAGAATAACCTGAGCTCAGAGGCCGGGGTGGGTCAGATGAGAACCAAAATTGCAAAGTGTTATTGTTTCTAAGAGGTTCAAAGACAGAAACAAGTTCAACAAAGTAATCATTGTAATACTCAAAACTATGGTAAAAATACTACACAAGGCAACCCAACCCCCTCCCCCAAGAATGTGAAATAAAATGTAATAATCAGAATTCCCCTTTATAGTATTTAAAGGAGTTTTTCATATTGAGGTGGGTCCTCTGATCAGGATCTTCATCACTTGGCCTGAGTAGAGAACAGTTACTCAAATCATATTTATCTCTGGGAGACCTGTACTACTTGGGCTACTTTCACACTAGGGACAGCCTTCTCCGGCAGGCTGTTCCAGCGGGTGAACAACCTGCCGGATCCGTGATGCCGCTAGTGCACCGTGCCGCCAGAGGTTCACTCCAGCTCCATTGACTGTAATGGGCGCGGGCCGGAGATCCGGCGGCAGCACGGGAAACATGCAGAGAGGCAGCCGGAATAAAACTACGACTATGCTGGAACCGCCTGCCGGAGACTATTGTTAAACTAGCCTTAGACACCCATTGATTTGAATGTGCAGTGCATAATGGTTCACCCAGGGGAATACATTTTGCTCAGCTTGAGATTGTCCGAGTGAAGAACTCCTATATGTCATTTCTATGTTCATCTTAGTTATCATTATCACCAAATCAGCCTGCTTATACTTAGTGTCAGATAAGATGGTGACTAGAGATGAGCGAATTTCTTGAAAACTCGATTCGGCTGATTCGCCGAATTTCACACAAAAAATTTGCTTTGTGGCAAAGTAATTTGCCACAAAGCAAATTTTTTGTGTGAAATTCGAAGCGAATTTTTTTTGCAAGTAGCGGGTGCATTGACAGGGAGCTGCGATAGCACCGCCTCCGTCATTGTACCCCTCAGATGCCGCATTCATACATGATCGCGGCATCTGAGTGTACAAACAGTGTGAAATTACCATTAAAAAATACATTACATGAAACTGACTGCGTCCATTTGCCCGCGACAGGCTGGCCACCGCCATCTTGCTTGAAGATCTCGGCCGAAATCACGTGCAGCGTGAGATTACATCATCATGCCGGCCAATTCGGATTAATCGATTAGCTGACACGAAGCACAAGGAAATTCGGCTTCAAGGCGAATCGAATAATTCCTGAAATTCGGATCGAATTCCATTTTGTGGGATTTGATTTGCTCATCTCTAATGGTGACATTCAATGAAAATCGCAGAGGAGGACGTAGGAACCGGCTGTTCTCATCTTATTTTCCCGTGTTATGATGTTACAATAATGTTATTCATTAATTATGGTCATTAAATGATTCACATATTTGGTTACGTCCAGAAAAACTGAAGTTTAAGGAAATGACGTCCGATCCTTATAAACGCAGCCGGCCACTAGGTTTGTGTTTTGTCTTCAAGATGGCTGAGAACTCCTTATTGTACTTAAGGCAACATTAACCAATCCTATTATTTCACCACGTGCCTCACAGATTTTGGAGATGGATGGAAAAGTTTATACAGCATGGCAAAATCAGTTCCACTCTTACAGTGCCAGCCTCCATCATAGTGCCCGGCAAAGTGCTCCATGAGTCGACCATATTGCCTACATTACAGTGCCAAACATAATGGCCCCAATACTATGCCAGACATAGTGTCTCTATAGCTCTGTCAGCCACAATACCTTGTAACGCCATAATGTCATATGTCAGCCACAGTTTCCAAATAACACAATGCCCCAATGTCACTGTCAGTCACAATGCTTCCATAAGTGGTCCAGCCACAGTGCCCCATACCACTCACAGTGTCCACATAGAACTGCCAGCCAAAGAGCCAATGTCACAGTGCCCTTCAAGTACCCTTATTGTGGTGTCATCCACATTGATCCACACGGGCCAGCCGCAGTCCTTCATACAATGACTCTTGATGTTGATGCTACTAGATAAAGCAAACATAATTGGTAAATTATGAAGGTCTAATGAGAATCCTAATGGTCCATACACATCTCTGGACCAGTTGAGACCTGACAGGACTGGAAACAAACCCATTGAAAAACTTCCAGAGTCTGGAGCTCTACTGCTGAACCGCGGACACTTTAGGGCTCCAGTTATGGGTGCATTGACTGGCTGTCAATGTTTTGCCAATATGATATATAGAAACTATGCATAATATTTATTAGATTATTTGCTACAGAGTTAAGGGGTCAATAATTATAATACGTGCAGATCACTGTGTACAGATTTGTGACACAATGCTACAACCCAAATAATATAGAAAAATGGGAGGGGGAGGTACAGCAGGTGGCCTTTGGAAATAACTAATTGGGTTCTGGGCAAGGGCATTGCTAGAGTCTCAAAAGATCTGGGACCCAGGCCTCAATGCATATGTGCCAAATTCTAAAACCAATCCCCCCTTCCCTTACACACACACAGACACACACTTCCTAGCACTAAAGACATATTTTACTTGCTGGATGGACATTACATTCAGCGCTACCAAACAGACAGGACTATACAACATCACATACTTATCTTATTCAGTTCCTCCCACCGTCTCTTCTGATGTAGAAGTTCTCTTTGCTCTGTCCCCCCCCCCCTTGTAAGCAAGTGCACATACCCAGCAGAGAGTGAGAGATAATAAAGGTATATAAAGGTATGACAATAAAAAAGTCCCTCCCACAAAACACCAGACTAAGCAAGTTGGCAACAGAACGAGAGTCATGTGTAAGGCAGTTGAAACTGCCTGATACAAAGTTAGTAAATAACAGGTGCAGCGAGCTCTAGGGAGGATGGGAGTAGTGGTTCTGGATCTGAAACAGGTATTAGTACTCACAGTTCACAAAGTTTGGATACCTTCCGTGTGCATTCCATATTTTTTTTTGTGGTAGTTCTCCCCTGGTCCCACCCTGGGGCCATGCAGTGAATGGAGGGCGCACCTTTTCTTCTCTCTGCGCACTCCCTGGGCTGTTTGGGGCTTTTGATGGTGGATGTTGAAAGGTTAAAGGACCTTAACATGTATAGCTTGGAAGCAAGAAGAGACAGAGGGGATATGATAGAAACTTTTAAATACATAAAGGGAATCATCACGGTAAAAGAGGAGAGAATATTTAAAAGAAGAAAAACTGCTACAAGAGGACATAGTTTTAAATTAGAGGGGCAAAGGTTTAAAAGTAATATAAGGAAGAATTACTTTACTGAGAGAGTAGTGGACGCATGGAATAGCCTTCCTGCAGAAGTGGTAGCTGCAAATACAGTGAAGGAGTTTAAGCATGCATGGGATAGGCATAAGGCCATCCTTCATATAAGATAGGGCCTGGGGCTATCCATAGTATTCAGCATATTGGGCAGACTAGATGGGCCAAATGGTTCTTATCTGCCGACACATTCTATGTTTCTATGTTTCTATGATGTTTGGCAGGATGCAAGGCAGAAGGTTAGGAGCAGGGAGGCAAAGACCAGGCCCAGTTTAGTGTTGACAAAGAACAGTCTCTTTACTGAGGATGATGTGTAGGGGTTGCAATACAACAGCAACAACAGGCACAGTTCCAAAGTATATCACAGTATAGTCTTTTCCCAATAGCTGTGTATAGGGAACAACAATGATGGTAGGAGTAGTTATTAAGCACTTTCTAAACCCCTTTCACAATCTGTACTGCAGTTCCCACAGCAGTTCATCAAATCAACGACCAATCCTTAATATAGATCGATCTATCTATCTATCTATCTATCTATCTATCTCTACCTATGACATACCTCCCAACTTTTGAATAGAAGGAAAGAAGTGCACCGCGGCAAGTTTTTTTCCGCACTAGGCCATGCCTCTAAAACATAACTATACCCTAATCCCACCCAGTCCCCTAAATGCCCCACATAGTAACTTTTCCACCTTTATGCCACCACACAGTAGTTATGCCAGTATTATGCCCCCTTCACAGATGATGCCCAGATATGTGCCGCCTCACAGTAGTTATATTTAGATATGTGCCCATTTATAGTAGTTGTGCCCCATCACAGTAAAATGTCCAGTTATGTGCTCCTCTTTCAATATACCCTGATATGTGCTCCCTCACAGTAGTTATGCCCAGATATGTACCCCCTTCACAGTAGTTATACCCACATATGTTCCCCCTCACAGTAGTTATGCCCACATATGTGCCCCCTCACCGTAGTTATGCAAAGATTTATGCCCCATCACAGTAAAATGCCCAGATATTTGCCCCATCACAGTAATATGCCCAGATATGTGCCCCCTCACAGTAAAATGCCCAGATATATGCCCCTTCACAGGAAGTTTAAAAAAAACCTCACCTAGTTCCTCTGATGATCTCCCCAGCAGCAGGATACACAGAGCTTTTGGTGTGTGTAGGAGGAGGGGGAGCACAGCTGCTGGCCCCCCTAGCAGTGTGGAGCGCCTACAGGGGAAGGAATGATGGAGCAGGGAGCTTCCTATGGAGGCGGAGACAGCTGCCTGAGAGCAGGACATACCTTCCCTGCGGGACAGCCACTGAAATCCGGGACTGTCCCACTGTATCCGGGATGGTTGGGAGGCATGCTATCATCTCTCCAGAGACACAACTGGCCCGAGGCTGACTCACATTCTGTTGTACTGTTCTGAGCTGTGGTTGTCTCGTCCTGCACTACACTATGATGGGCCCTAGGAGACCCTATCATTGGGGCCGCCCCGGTGGGATGCAGAGGATGCTGAGTGGCTGGTTCACACCTTCACACTCTGCAGACTTTGGATCTCTCCTCTTCAGCTCTGCACACAGATGTCTTTCTCAAGAACATACTACTCACGCATGCCTGAACAGCAGCAGCTCTCTTCCAAGCCTAGCATTAGGTCCTTCAACAGCTTCTACTTGCATCTGGTACATGTGATTATACACTATAGAAATATATTCACCAAAAATATATAAAACAAATAATCACTACTAGACCAGCATGAATGTCTTGGAACAAAATATGCTTGCTGTGCTTTTTTAACAAGTAGACATATGAGTCATGTTGTAACACTGAAAATCTGAGCTTTAAATGGGTTATCCAACCCCTATAATAACTCCCCAAATGCCCGGGCACCTCTAGGGAGAGGAGGCTAGGGAATCTCATTCCCGTTGCGGCCTGCTATTGGCTGACACCCCCCCAGTTGTTGGATGTTTTGATCTATGTGACAGGGAGATGCACCGCGGCGGCCATGCGGACAACAGGCGCGACGCAGGTGCTGGGAAACAGGGTAAGTATAACCTGTATGAGGTGCCTGGCCATTTTGTGGGGCATTATAGGGATTGGATAACCCCTTTAAAACATGATCAAGGTCACTTAGCTAGCCACAATACAACCGGCGATACATACCGATGCCTTTTTCACAGACCCTGAGCCACCAGCCTTTAGCCAGGGTACCATCCTTCGGAGAGAGAGGGACACAGCTAGCTTAGGCTTTTCCTCAGCACAGAACCTTCTTCTGCCAGGAAGGAAACTAAAGAAGCCAGCCCAGCCCACAGCCTTGCCTGAATTGTTTTGCTCTTGAGTTCCTCCAGTAAAGAAGCATACTGGCTTACTGCAGACCCTGACTCTCTGGACTTATTTTCTATTGTGCTATTGAGTTGTACCACGTCTTACCATCCCCTCCAAAGAGCAGCAACACTTGATGATGCCTCAACAGTGTCCGGGGGACCCAGCGCAGTGTTGGTGCCACCTCAAACCTGGCCATTGCATTAGATACCTAATCAGTATCCCAAATATTAGTCTTATTATTAGCTTTTTTATCTGGATGACATTTTTCCCACTGTCAGGTGCAGTATTTGCAGGGACTAGTGAGTATCATATCATAACGTGATTTTACATTAAGAAATTGTCTATAGTGACTTGTATGTTCGTCTGCTTTTTGTCCTTAGTGAACCGATAAGTGTCCTCTTGAACATCAGAAAAAGAACCTCTATGGGGCACAATCTGTTGTCCTCACATGCAGACCCTTCTAAGACAATACAACATCGTATTTTTCAGTTAATTTTAAAGGGAATCTGTCATCAGGAAATTCACTATTAAACCATGTAAAATGCCCTGTAGGCCTAGCCCAGTGGTGGCGAACCTATGGCATGGGTGGGTACGTGCACCCTGGAAAAAGTCTATGGAGTACCAATATGCCTTAACTTTTCCTGCCATTCATCAGCGCAGGGCGCACTATAAACGGCACAGGAAGCGCACTGAATATAGGCAGGCTATTATAGCTAAATGATAAAGTACATGAAAGATATACTATATTGGTATTCAGGGTAAATTGCTGTGTTGGCACTTTGCGATAAATATGTGGGTTTTGGGTTGCAGTTTGGGCACTCGGTCTCTAAAAGGTTCACCATCCCTGGCCTATCCCAACTGTATGATATCTGCATGATAATGATATATTTCAACTGATAATTCTTTGTATCAGTCTGGAGAAAAAGTACTTTTAATCCATATGCAAATGAGCAATTAAAGGCTATGTACACCTTTGGGGCAATTTTTGTTTATTATTGCATTTTACTCACTTTTGTCTAAAAACATATTTTTAATTGGGCTTTATTAAAAATATTGAGCTTTTCTGTCACAAAGGGTTACCTATTTTTCTAGCTGTGTGACTGGTACTTTCACTTTCACTTTGTGCCAGTCATCTAATAAACCTTATCTCTAATTTACTGAGAGGTCATAAACACTTATTTAAGCCACATTCTTTTCAGTACGATAAGAACTGAGATATAATGAGTGTTTATAATGTCAGAGAGCAGAGATAAGGAGCCCATCAGCTCCCCAAATGATGGAAAAGAGAAAACCCAGAGGCTGCTACTAGAGCATCTCAAAGGTCCTAAGGCACATGTCAGAGAAAGGACCCTCCCCGGGTGCAAAACACCACAGGCAAGCCACTGTTGACATGGCCAGATTTCTGCATAGTCATTTTTGTTCTTCGGGAGGGAAGGCACCTGGCACTAACTAGCACCGTTGGGAAAGAAAGCCAGATCTCACAAGACCACTAGCAGCAAGTGAGATCTTACAGGGAAGTCTTGCAAAATCTAGTACTCTCCTCAGAACTTTTTCTGGCGACAGTGGAGGCAGACGCATGCTCTGTAAATAGCAGTGTCAATGTCCATGGAGAAATCCCCAAAGATGACTCCCCCAAAAGATTAAGTGACCCATCCCACTCATTTTCTTCCTCGGACAAGGAAGAAAGAAAGAAAGAGTGCCTGCGTTACACAGCGTTCCTAATTACCAGCGATTACTTTCAAACTCTGAGCTAATACCACCTCAGAAAAAGTTGGTACCTCATTTGAGGTATCATGAAAGGAGTGTGAAGGTGTTTTTGACCAAATAAACCTGCTCTGGCAAACAAGACTCGCTTGACCAAATTTTTAAATTACATTAGGGATTTACCTCACAGGATATATTTCAACACAGCTGCTGTGCATCTCTTTCTAAGGTGGACTGGGACTCAGTCACAGCTTCCTCAGAAAGGGGAAATGGAGTGAGCTACAAATGTTGAGTGTAGATTTTGCAGGCATAACCCCTCCATCCCCATTGTTTGCTCACAGATGGGCAACATCTGATTCTTCTGAAGTGAAACAATCGGCTCAACTCAATTTTAGTTCCTCTTTGATTAAGGGCTCATGCACTCAAAAGCATAAGAGTCCTGTAGACATCTATTTGCAGTACACACGGGCACTCTAATTGCGGATGCGGATCGATTGACTTGAACGGGTCCGCTATCTGCAATATGTTCTATCTTTTTGTGGTGCGGAGGCACAGATCTAAAAGCCCACAGAAGTTCTTCATAGTGATTCTGTGGTCTTACATTCCATTCCTCCACTCCACAAAAGATAGGTGAAGTCCCATCTTCCGTCGTATGGTGCGGATCCTGGACCCATTCAAGTCAATGGGTCTGCATCCACAGCAAAAAGTGCACACGGTTAGTTTACGGTCCGCAATAGGCACGGGCCCTTACAATCTTGGGCACGAGCCTTAAAGAGGATCAGGGGAGCACCCAGAAATTTTGTCTAGGGGGGGTCCGAAAAGAAAAAAAATTGTGCAGCGCCAAAAAATTGACCCCGCCCATTTTTCTAAGACCATCCTACATATAATAGGCCACTCCCAACAAACACTGTACAGCTGAAATGATATTGATGAGGATGACGGTAAGAGTCTCACCCTCATCCTACATAGACACACTGTACCTAATACTCCACCATACAGGGCCCAACATAAAGCCCCTGTACTCTCACTGCCCCCCACATAGCTCCGTGGCAGGAGCTGTTGCAGTTTCACTTCCTCCCTCCTAGTCCTGAAGGCACCAAAAGTGGAGTGGAGGAGGAGCTGCGCGATATTAAAGGTGTGTAGGTCCGGGTGGAGGAGCCCAGGTCTACACATCATACCAAGGGGATGGCGTGTCCTGGCTGCACTGCCTGCTTCACATTATACAATGGACAACAGCAGGCTACAGCCAGGAAGCTCCTCCACTCTTCTCCCTCCCCAGATCTTGCTCAAGGCTTGTGATTCCCCCACCATCCGCCACCCGCCCCTGGCCTGCCACCCCTTGGGCCGTCCTCACGTAGCTCTGAATCCTCCTTTTGCAAATGGCAGGAGGAGAAGCCGGTGCATCTCCTATCCTACATAGCGCCACATACCTCCTACATCCAGTGATGTCACCTTTGATGTAGACGTTCTCTTTTCTCATCTTCTCCATTCAGACCAGACCGCCATGATGATTTTTCACCCATCTCCTGTCTCTGCAGAGATTGACAAATAGACATTAGTTTCCCACTTTTCCATCATCTTCATATCTTCTGAACACCCCATCCTGCTATCCCCAATACTGTTCCCGCTGTGCTCCTCAATACTATACTGCAGAAACTATCCCTGAAAAATACCTGTACCACACAGATAGTGCCCCCTTCTACAAATATTGGCACACAGTGCTCTAAAAACATAACTGTGCCCAGTATATAGTATCCCTGACACTAATAGAATAAACATATTGTCCCCAAAAATAATTGTGCTAAGCTGATACTGTGTCAGGGTGCCCACCAAAGTAACAGTGCTCAGCAAATTCCCACCAATAGAAATAATTCCCTGCCTGAGCACACTTAGTAATAATGCCCTCATAGTGCCCATACTAGTGTGATCATGTTCGCCATAGCCCCCAGTAGTAGTAAAGCTCACCATAATGCCCCCTAGTAGTAATAATTCTCCCTATAATATTACAGTACAAGAAATATACCTGCTTAGTGCCCGCAGTTGAGCTAATGTCCCCATAATGTATGCCAGTATAAAATACCTCTATATAGTGCCCCAGTAAATGCCCCCGTAGTGCTCCTCTCCCACTTGACCATAGTGCCCCGATAATTTGCCAGTATAAAATACCCCATCTTAGTGCCCCCAGCACATGCCTCCATGGTGCTTCTCTCCCCTTCCCCATAGTGCCCCTATAATATGCCAGCAAAAAAATGCCCCTTTGTAGTGCCCCCAGCAGATGCCCCTATAGTGCTCCTCTCCCCATAATGTGCCAGTAGAAAATGCCCCTTCTTTGTGCCCTTCATATTGTGTCAGTAACAATTCCCCTTCTTAGTGCCACCAGATGCCCCCATAGTGCTTCTTTCACCCATAATGCCCTCATAATGTGCCAGTTAAATATGCCCCTTCTTAGTGCCACCAGATGCCCCCATACTGCTCCTCTCCCCATAGTGCCCCCATAAAGTGCCAGTTAAAAATGCCCCTTCTTAGTGCCACCAGATGCCCCATAGTGATGCCCGGCCCTATAGTGCCTCCAATGTGCCAGTAAAAAATACACATTAGTGCCAGCCAGATACCATAGTGCATATAGGGGATATTGTGCCAGTAAAAAAAATACCATAGTGACCCCAAATAATGCCCCTATAGTGCCACCAGATGCCCCATAGTGCTGCTCTCCCCTATAGTGCCTCCCATAATGTGCCAGTGAAAAATGCCCCCTTAGTGCCACCAGATGCCATAGTGCCCCCATAATATGCCTATAAAAAGCCCCTTTAGAGCCCCCAGATGCCCCCATAGTGCTCCACTCCCCATAGTGCCCCAAATAATGCCGCTTTAGTGACACCAGATGCCCTAATAGGGCCCCCTCCAAAATAAGGCAGTAAAAATGCCCTCAAAATGGGATAGAAATGAATAAATAAATGCCCCCATAATGCTCCACTCCCCCATGGTGTGGTGCCCCCAAATAATGCCCCTATAGTGCCCCCAAATGGGGCAGTAAAAAAATCCACAAGATTCCCCTATAGTATGCCCCCAAAATGGGCTACAAATAAATGCCCCCAGATGCCCCATAGTGCCCTCTACCCAAAACGGGCCAGTGAGAAATGCCCCCATAGTGCCCCCACAAAACAAAATGCCACCAGGTGCCCCCTAAAATGTGCCACCATTAAAAAAACAAAAAAAAACCACTAATACTTACCTTCATGAGGTTAGCAGCAGACCTCTTCCGGCCGCTGTGTGCTGCCCGGCTCAGGCGGCGCGATGATAATGATGTCATCGCGCCACCTGAGCCGGCCTCTGATAGGCTGCAGGCACTAGTGCCTGCAGCCTATCAGAAGAACAGGGAAGGGAGACGCCTCTCCCTCCCCTGCCACAGCACATTGATCTGTATCGCTGTCCTGAGGACGGCAACACAGATCGATGAATATAGAGATGAACGCTTCCGCAATGGAAGCGCTCATCTCCTACTGCCTCCCCACCGCCGTCTGCAATTGGAACCAGGGCCGCGCCGCCTGTTGCGATCGGCGGTGCGGCCCTGAGTGATTTAAAAAAAAATTGGATCTGGGTTCTAGGGGGGGGGTCCAGACCCCTAAAACCCCCCCTGTCGGTGCACCCCTGAAGAGGATGATTTAGTTCTCAGAAATTTTCAGTCTCAGAAATGAGACAACCCCTTTAATTCCAGAAGTGAGAAGGGAAATTATAAATATATTACATCTTCCTTTTCCAATGCCTTGTCCTATAAGAGAAGACACAACAGAAATCATCATAACCTCGGATGTGTCCCTAAGAGGGTGGGGAGCCTTTTCACAACAGACAGAAGTGAGAGGGAAATGGAAGGTATAAGACATAAACCTCCATATGAACTTGTTAGAACTCAGAGCAGAGAAGTGGGGTTTACAGAAAAAAATCTCCCTATCACCCCCACAGTCCTCTTTCATGTTACAGATAGACATCAGAACAGAGGTAGCATTTGTGAACAAGATCAAGGGTACAAAATCAATGAACCTGTGCAAGGAAGGCCTAGGGATATGGAGATGGACTCTGGATCATAATCTAGACTTGAGGGCACAAAATGTACACGGACACTCCAACAAGGTAGTAGATGCATTGTCCAGAGAGAAAATGTCATCAACTGTAGCACTCAAACAACACTTAAATCAGATATACCTCAGCTCAAACCACAAAATTTGTGGGAAGGACATGGTTTTAGGGAACATGGAGGGTGGATGCATTCTCTTTTCCCTGCCCTGAATTGAGCAACCTGTATGCCTTTCCTCCCGACCTCTCTTCTCTCAGATTATTTCGAAAATTCAGGAGGACACGGTTGAAATGGTATTTGTATACCCATAGTGATGAGCGAGCACCAAAGTGTTCGGGTGTTCGTGTACTCGGTCCGAGCGATACACATAGCGATATTCGTGCGCTAAGCCGAGCTCCCGAGTATAATAAAAGTCAATGGGAGACAACAGGCACCCCCTGCTCGGATGAGGGGAGGGTGCCTGGTCCATTGGAAAAGGTCAGAAAGTGACAGAAACACCACCGAAATGGATCTGGAACAGCATTGGGACCATGTCTGGGTGCATCTTGGACTCCAATGTCGCTGCTGGGAACCATGTTGTCCCAGTTGTCCGCCACTTTTACATAGCCACAAAATCATGCCCAAAATCCCACCCCCTCAAAAAAAAACAAAAAAAAACATTTTTTGAGGTAAAATTGTTGGGAAACGTTCTTTCCTGTATATTCAATTGTATATACAGTGCAAATGCTGCCAAAAATTACAAGGAAGAAGCACTCCGATGCAGCTTGTATATCACATAAAGGAGGGCCTCATTCACATGGTGCTACAATTGTTCAGGAATCAGGTACACTGCTACACTTATAAAGCCTATGCACTAAGGCTGGGAACACACTTCGCGTGTTCCCAGGGCGCGCCTATGACGCGCATATGACGCGCGCTTCAGCCGCCAAGTGGCTGTTTTATGGGAGCGCGCGTCATATGCGCGCTCCCATAATAGCCTATGGGTTGGATCGCGCGTGCTGCCGCGCGATAGTCACGGCAGCCGACACGACCGGGCAGGGCGTTTTACAGCGCGTTCGTCCGCTGTAAAACGCCGACATGTGAACCATGCACATAGGGATGCATGGCTTTTCACATGTTGAGCGTTTTTCAGCGCGTATGAACGCGCTGAAAAACGCTCAGGTGTGTTCCCAGGGTAAGTGAAAGGGCTGGCAAACATTACAAGGAACCGGCACTCCAATACACCCTTTATTACACATAAAGGAGGGCATCATACACACCCTTGAAAAATTATGATTGATGGCCTGCTGGTGACCCTCAAAAACATTTGGAGCAAGGGCCTGCTGGTTACCCTCTAAAACATTATAGTTGAGGGCCTGAAGGTGAGCTGACCCTATAAAAAATTGTAGTGAGGGCCTGAAGGTGAACGAACCCCATAAAACATTGCAGTGATGGCCTACAGGTGAGCAGACCCTAAAAAACATTAGAAGTGAGGGCCTGAAGCCGAGCGAATCCCATAAAACATTGCAGTGATGGCCTACAGGTGAGCAGACCGTATACAACATTAGGCCTCATGCACACGACCATTTTTTATGCTGTCCGCAAAAAGGGGTTCCGTTGTTCAGTGATCCGTGTCCGTTTTTGCCTTCCGTTGTGTTTTCGTGTGTCTTCCGTTTTTTTTAGCGGACATGACCCAAAAGATTTTACCAAAAGACAGGCTGACAATTTTTCCCAAGTGCCTGCCAAGGGATCCGCAAAAAAAACGGACACGGAACGCGGATGACACACGGATGGCCATCCGCATTTTTTCACGGACCCATTGACTTGAATGGGTCCGTGAACCGTTTTTCACGGACAAGAATAGGACAGGGTATATTTTTTTGACGGACTGGAATCACAGACCACGGACGCGGAGGACAAACGGTGCATTTGCAGAGGTTTCCACGGACCCATTGAAAACCAATGGGTCCGCAGAAAATCACGAAAAACGGAGCAAAGGACACGGAATCAAACAACGGTCGTGTGCATGAGGCCTTAGAGGTGAGGGCCTGAAGGTGAGCAGACCATATAAAACATTGGAGGTGAGGGCCTGAATGTGATCGGACCCCATAAAACATTGCAGTAATGGCCTATAGGTGAGCAGACTGTATAAAACATTGGAGGTGAGGACCTGAAGGTGAGCGAACCCCATAAAACATTGCAGTGATGGCCTAAAGGTGAGCAGACTGTATGAAACATTAGAGGTGAGGGCCTGAAGCCGAGCGAACCCTACAAAACATTGTAGTGAGGGCATATATATTCTGTATGGAAGAGGAGGCAGGGGAGGAGGCGGATAAGAAAACAAGTTTCAAACATATATTCTTTTTTTGCGGTGAAAAGGGTGCATCTGAATCTTGTGGATTGAGTACATTATAAAGCATACATTTAAATTGCGTTTTTACACGTGTTATGGCCCTTTTGTCTTCTTCAGTCTTGAACTGCACCTATCCCATGACCATACCACTATGTCTCTTAGGAGATAAACCAAACTGGCTTAACTATGCTAGATTTAAGCTACCACTATTTATATTACGTGCTGCTAGAATACATATTGCATTTAAGTGGAGAACTTCTACATTGTCTTTTCAGGTGGTGTTAGATAGGGTCAACAGAATATTGTTGTATGAAAGCCTATCAACTATTAGGGCTGACACTTTTGCGACCTTTGAGAAGGTCTGGGAACCATGGATGTCCTCCTCCCATGCCTCGGATATTCGTTATGCAATGACGCTCTAAACACTACTGGCCCAGAAGGTCTTCTCTCGACTTAGATTACTCCATCTTCTATGTCTCATGTTGCTACATAACGTCTAGAAGTATCTTGATCTTGTACAGTATTTTTACTACCCGTATCCTTCAAAATCTGTCAAACACCAAGCATTCATAATATGTTTATGTCCTATTGTATTATGTATGACATTACTATTTGATGTCTGTTGTAATCTACACTGCTTGTTTTGCTGTCAATGCAATCTTATGAAAACTTCAATAAATACTTTCTTTGAAACTTAAATTGCGTTTTTGTTCCTCATTAGCTCAGCTTTCCTCTGGTGAAGTGGAGAAGTCAGGGGCAATCCAGGCCTTGTTCATTTTTTTCTGAGTCAACCTGTCAGCATTGTCAGTGGACAAGTGGATACACTTATCTGTTATAATGCAGTCCCAGAGTGTGGACCCAGGGGTTCGACCCACTTATTAGGGTGCTTGGATGCCATGTGGCGGATCATGCTGGTGGTGGTGAGGTTGCTAGTGTTCATGCCCCGGCTCATTTTGGTACAGCACAGGTTGAAAACTACCACTCTTTTGTCATCTGCGCTTTCCTGATAAAAAGCGCCATACTGCGGAACACTTACCTCTTGGCAAGGTAGATTTACGCATGGGGGTGCTCGGTGTAACGGTTGTGGGCCTGTTTGGTGTCGGCCGACGTCTCCTTTTTGCAACCCCACTGCCTTTTCCAGACTGTTGTGGTGCTGCGGATCCCTCCCCCTTCTTGAGACTGTGAAGGCTCAAGAGGTTGGGAATCAGGGCACAAAATCTCAGGTACCTCTTCAAGCGTGCTTGGCGAGAGAGTCAAACCAAGTACTGGCGATGAAACAAGGTCATGTGAATATCCGAGTTGTTTGGCCAGTCGCGACATGGTGGGAGGAAGGAGGATCAGAGTGAGGATTCAGTTGACCAGATTCTTGGCTACAGAGACTGGACTTAGTGGAAGAGAAGGTTGTGCTTAACCAACTGGAAGAATTATCTTCTGCTATCCAACCGACCACCTGTTCGCACTGGTCCAACTTGGGCAGTGTTGTCCTGTGCCGTCCAGCTAAGTTGGACATGAAGCTGGGTAAGGTGGACTTTTTAGTTCTTTCTGGTGCACTGGCAGCAGGCACAGTTTCATTGCGCCCAGGGCCACGGCCTCTGTTTGCACCATCAGCATCACGCCCAGACCGTGGCGGCCTCTGCTTGCAAGATCAGCATCATGCCCACTTCCCTGTCCCTTTGTGCTCGCCTTCTTCATATTAAGGGTTTTGTCTGTCGATGTGGCGCAGATTGTTTGACTGTCCGCTAAAGACACAGTTTTCTGATGCAGGACAGTACTGGATACAGAAAAATACAGATTTTGGCCACTACACAAGGCCCAAGATAATGTAATTTTTACGATACACACTGTATTGAGATGCAGTTCGTTACTGGATACAGAAAAATACAGATTTTGGCCACTACACAAGGCCCAAGATAATGTAATTTTTTACGATACACACTGTATTGAGATGCAGTTCGGTACTGGATACAAAAAAATACATATTTTGGCCACTACACTATGCTCAAGATAATGTAATTTTTACGATACACACTGTATTGACATGCAGTTCGGTACTGGATACAGAATAATACAGATTTTGGCCACTACACTAGGCCCGAGAGAATGTAATTTTTACGATACACACTGTATTGAGATGCAATAAGGTACTGGATACGAAAAAATACAGATTTTGGCCACTACACTATGCCCAAGATAATGTAATTTTTGCGATACACACTGTATTGACATGCAGTAAGGTACTGGATACAGAGAAATACAGATTTTGGCCCCTACACTAGGACCGAGAGAATGTAATTTTTACGATTCACACTGTATTGAGATGCAGTAAGGTACTGGATACAAAAAAATACATATTTTGGCCACTACACTAGGTCCAAGCTAATGTAATTTTTACGATACACACTGTATTGACATGCAGTTCGGTACTGGATACAGAAAAATGCAGATTTTGGCCACTACACTAGGCCCGGGAAAAAGTAATTTTTACGATACACACTGTATTGAGATGCAGTTTGGTACTGGATACAAAAACATACAGATTTTGGCCACTACACTAGGCCCAAGATAATGTAATTTTTACGATACACACTTGTATTGACATGCAGTTTAGTACTGGATACAAAAAAAACTGATTTTGGCCACTACACTAGACCCAAGAGAAAGTAATTTTTACGATACACACTATATTGACATACAGTTCGGTACTGGATACATAAAAAATACAGATTTTGACCACTACACTAGGCCCAAGAGAACTTAATTTTTAATATACACACTGTATTTGGATGTAGTTCTATATTGGATACAAATTTGTCCCAAATAAAATGTCTCTGCTGGAATACTGTATATACGGTTGCAGCCTAAACGCACACACAGATGTGCCCAAAACTAGTTAACTATGGGCAAAATATAAATCACTCTCTGCTGGAGTAATTAATATAACGGTTGCAGATTGAACGCACACACAGATGTGGCACAAGTTAGGTTCATTTCCCCAGAAAAAATAATTTCTCTGATGGTGCAGTGTATATCTCAGTACCAGGCACACTGTAGTGAAAGAGCCACCTTTTTATAATGTCTGCCCAACACACTGCTTTATGATGGTGCAGTGTATATCTCAGTAGCAGGCACACTGTAGTGAATAAGCCCCTATTTATAATGTCTGCCCAACACACTGCTTTATGATGGTGCAGTGTTTATCTCAGTACCAGGCACACTGTAGTGAATAAGCCCCTTTTTATAATGTCTGCCCAACACACTGCTTTATTATGGTGCAGTGTATATCTCAGTGCCAGACACAATGTAGAGAATAAGCCCCTTTTTATAATGTCTGCCCAACACACTGCTTTATGATGGTGCAGTGTATATCTCAGTACCAGGCACACTGTAGTGAATAAGCCCCTTTTTATAATATCTGCCCAACACACTGCTTTATGATGGCGTATTGTAGATGTCACAATCTGAAATCTTTCTGTCTTTTAGAAGTTTGGGTAGTTAAAAAAGCGATTTTCAAGCCCTGCACTATCTGTCCCTTCCTGGTGACCCCTGTTCCTGATAGTGCTGAAGCAAACCCCTTCTTAAAAAAAAAAAAAAAAAAGTGCTTCACTGCTGTCAAACACACCCTGTAGTCCTTAAAGAGGATCTTTCACTAAGATTTAGGTAGGGAAATACTTACACTACCTTCCTGGGCATCCACCGCTGACGTCCAGTCAAAAAAATTTTTTCAAAATATCCCCCCGTTCGTGCGCTCCGGTCCCCGTTAGTTTTCATATGCAGCGATTCTTTGTATGAGGCGGGGACTTGTCTTTTGCCTGGGAGTGTTTTTTCTCTCCCTGGCTGCGAGCAGAGAGCTATTTTTGGCTGTGCTCGCAGCCAGAAATAGGAAAACCACTCCCCAGGCAAAAGACGAGTCCCCGCCTCATACAAGAAATCCCTGCATGTGAAAACTAACGGGGACCGGAGCACATGTACTGGGGGTTATTTTGAAAAAAATAATTTTGCCTGGATGTCAGCGGGGGACGCCCAGGAAGGTAGTGTAAGTATTTCACTACCTGAATATTAGTGAAAGGTCCTCTTTAAAAGGACTGTTAGGTCATTCAATAAGGTTTTTGGAGTAAAATCAGTAAGTTTAGAGCAAAACGCTATCTGTCCCTGCCTACTGTCTGCTCTCACTGATGCTGAATGAGCCGAGCGCCTGACCTCAGCATCTGTATAAAATGGTATCACGTGTTCCGGCAAGCCAATCAGTGTAAGGCTTACAGCCAACATGGCTATAGCCTTACACTGAGGGAAATTTCTTACCTGGACCTTGATTGGCTGCTTAGAAGGCACCAAACGTGCGGTGAGGAGACTCGAGCAATGAGACCAACACACGTGGTGCTCGGACGAGTATAGCCAAGCGCCGAGCATAGCGATATTCGAGCCAAACCAATACTCGCCCGAGCATGCTCGCTCATCACTATATACCCAATATGACCTTCCAAGCCATAGTACTATCCGGTGATCCACTAGTTGATTAGAGGCCCAAAAATTCAATTGGCGGTGACTGCATAATGTTTTCAGGGCTTGAAGGACTTCTTCCTGCAGCTTCCACAATAAAGGTGGAGAGCAGCTCTGGTTTGCTGTTCTCCTTTCCACAGCTCTCTTAGCACACAAAAGAACTTATAAATCAACTCCTTAAAGCCTAAAATGAGGATTATGAATAAAGTAATAATTTAAGAGTTTCAAAATTGGTATTCTAATAGAGAATCTTGTTTAGGATACCTTGCAGAAATGGAAGCTGCCTTAGAAATTTCTGTCAGAGAAATGTCATTTGAGCATGGCTTCCAGTACTATTACATTTTAGAATGTTAAAATGGGCAGTGGATTCTAGACCAGTTAAGCCAAAGTATTCCACAACATGGGATGTGGAACCATTAGTTTCTAAGTACCATGACAACAGAGGACCCAAACCTGAGGGACAGTGGTATGAAGTTAGAATGCCTCTGATCTTTAGCTATGGGAGTAGCTAAAACAGTTGAGCAAAAAATGTTCCACATTAATGAGCCCTAGTTTGTCTATCACTGTTGAAGATAATATTTAATTTTAAACAGCAAAACTATCATCCAATAAAGCTAGATTTAGTTACAGACCCCAATGAACTCTCTCTGCGTTTGGTAACAGCAATAAAAGAATATTATCCAAACCATACACAGAAGGAATCTCTCACTTATTTATAACTTCTAGGCCACCCTATTGTAAGGTTTTGGCTAATACTATTAAAGGGTAGATCCAATTGCCATGAAAAATGTTGGCATAGATAAGACCGTGTTTAGAGCCCACTATGTGAGGGGAACTGCTTCTTCAAGACCTGCTGCCAGAGGTGTTCATCTAGAAACAATACTGAAGGTAGCTGGATGGTCTTCAGAATGCACTTTTATTAGGTTGTATTGGCGTCCATCAGAAGATGAATGTTAAGAAGAACTTATGAGAGCTACCATCTGGTGGCTGCCTCCCAAAGAACAAAGCACAGTTTGCAGGAATCTATTACTTGGAAAAGTTTTTATTCTAGGGAACAGGACAGCCACAGCGGACCACCCAATACTCTACCCACTTAAGTTTCTTTTTGGTAGCGGAAAATACTAATTATATTTATATATACAATATACATATGTTTTCTTAGGCCAATTAAAGAGCCAGAAACAAGGTCCTCAACTTCTAACAGAGCCTATTAAAGGGAGTCTGTCACCTACATGACATGATTTAAACTGATAATATAGCACAGTGTGACGCACATGCAAACACTCAGAGTCTCCAAAGATCCAAAAACGAAGTTTCCCAGTGGGCTTATGTCTTGGGGGGCCACCCAAGCCCTCTTCACATCCACCAGCCAGGTACATAACAATCGGATTATCTCCTATGCCTCTGGCCAGCGGCCACAGGTGCCCTACTGAATTCGACTGTATCATCATCCTCAGTTGAATACCGTGGCACAGGTGGCAGTATTTTGTGCTGCACTGTGGTATTTGGTTCTGCTGGGGTGGTATAGTGTTCTGCACTATGGTATTGCTGGCCCTGCCTACATATGTTGAGCCTGCCTACTTGTGTTGCCCCGCCTTCTGTCAATTTGGACCCACCTAAACATAGGGACACTTTTAGTTTTTTTTTCCAGGGCCACTTGAAGTTTCCAGTCCACCACTGGTTACTAACCAGAGCATGTGCACTGGCTATCACTATGCCTCTGCCCACAGTGAGCAATGTACTGCGCATGCCTGGGCAATTGCACCACACTCGCCGCCCCTGGCCACTTGCGATAGCTAATTTGCATATCTTTAAAACTGTTTTTTGGTGCTTTGGAGACAAACAAATCCAAGGTCCCATCAGTGTTATGTTTTTGCGTCCCACAGAGCTATATTATCATGCATGTAGGTGACAGACTTCCTTTACCCTAGGTACACACCTAAGCGTTTTTCAGCGCGTTCAAACGCGCTGTAAAACGCACAACATGTGGAAAGCCATGCTTCCCTATGGGCATGGTTCACATTTGGGCGTTTTACAGCGCGTTTGAACGCGCTGAAAAACGCCAAATGCTGTCACTTCAGCATGAGCTTCTTTTGGGCGTTTTAACGCGCCTATGGACCATGCTGAAATAGGGGAGAATCACTGAATCGCGCGTATGATGCTCGTTTCTTAGTTACGAAAACGCGCATCCAAAAACGCGCGTAAAACGCGCGTCATACGCGCGATACAGAAACGCTTAGGTGTGTTCCCAGCCTTAAGTAGAGGATAACAATCTACCAGAAACAAAGAACCATTTTGTATAAATTACTTAATTCGGAGTTGTCCGCTCAAGAAAACAACATTCTTTATAAAGCTTAAAAAAAATCAAAAAACAAACACAGTTGCCACACAGTTAGGGTCAATTCCCACATCCGTCAGTGTTTTGCGGTCATCGGCAATGTACGTTCCGCATTTCATGGACTGCACATTGCCGGCACTATAATAGAAAATGCCTTTTCTTATCCACAGTTGCGGAAAAGAATAGGACATGTTCTATTTTTTTCGGGAATGGAAATTGCGGGTCCGGAAATGCGGATGCGGACAGCACATAGTGTGCTGTCCGCATTCGTTCCGGCCCCATTGTAAATGAATGGGTCCGCACCCATTCCGCACAATTGCGGAATGAATCTGGACCATTTGTACGGACGTGTGAATGGACCCTTAAAGTATGAAGTTTATACCAGTTTTTTTCCAGTTTCAGTTACTAAACCTGTTTCAACCTCTCAAATCTAGTCATGATTTTCTATGCTAACTTTGATCTTAGGTTAACAGGGTGAAAGGAATTAGCCATCAAGCATCTATGGCAAACATTCTGCCGCTAGCAGTCTTGCGTGATCTCGCTTTCATTCCTGATGGCAGAGAGAGGCAGCCATCTACACCTAATAGCTATTGCTAAGCGGATGTCCCTTTCCCTAGAACAAAAAACTTTTGAAGATCATAGATTTCTGCAAACTGTGCTTGCCTAGTCCTGTCAATAAAGAAGGAAAGGGTTGGGCTGGCAGAGGAAGTAGGAGGAGCAAAGGGTACACAGAGTTGCTTGGGTCTGCCCCCGATGCACTTAACTGCTCATTTGCATATGGGTTAAAAGTACTTTTTCTCTAAAATGAAGCAATGGATCGCTAAGTAAACGGTATCATTATATTCAGTCCTACAAGGGATTATGTCTGGTTTTAACACCGAATGTCTTGGTGACAGGTTCTCTTTAATGACTTTGTGTGAATTTCTAGGACAACTCAAGCTCAGTAATACCGGACTCTCATTAACCCATGACCGTCCTAATGTTCTGGTCAAACTATCGTATTCATACCTACTGCTATGACTGGGTGATAGTTTGCCTTTAGTTGAATTATATCTATTCTTAGGGCTTTACTGCCTCTTGATCTCACACCATTTTGGAACTTTGCCCTTCTTTTCCCTGAGAATCCTTTTCCCATTATTTCATTTTAGTATTCATGTATGTAGTTGCCACTTTCTTTGCTATTTGCATGTACAGATGGCTGTCTAATCAAGGGTTCTCATCCTCCATGCCATAGCTGGTTTCACTGAGAGGGGCAGACTGCATAATTTAGGAATACTTCACTAGCAACATCTGTTCAGATGAAGACAACATGGTCCGTGATATATCATAGCAGAGCCGCCTTGTGCTATAAGGTATTAAAATGACATTCCGTTGTATTCTAACTTCCTTTGCCATAAGCATTGTTTTTTTGGATTGCTTCTTTGCCATTCGCTCTTGTATTTATATCATCAGGTGAAAGTGTCATTGCTAATGGATTTTCAAAAGAAGTAATTGCAAATGGACCTCAATGACTTGCCCTATTATTCCAAGTCCACGCCCCCTTTGTTATCAGTCACTGTCCTTTTATGGCACGCCCCTGCCCTTTCCATAATATGTTCCATCCCCTCAATGAACATACGGGCATCCACAGTTACAGTTCATGGAGCACTTTCAAGAGTCTGAGAGGTCTCCCCTTTTATTTCCACAGATCCTCTGGGGCATTTAGGGAGACTTGGCAAGTATAACTATCGTATTAAGTGAACTCTGAATACTGTTATCCCTGGGCCAGCGCTTGCGCTCCTTCACTGGCAGCGCCACAGGCGTCTGGCTGCTGGGGTAACAAGGCCAGCCTCTGCAAATAAAAGAGCCGGCCAATCAGGGATCACGCCATCAAGTCCGGCGTAGTAATGTCAGGGGTCATGGGATGCTTGTCACGTCATGTGACCAGTAGCGTGGACTATTTTTGACCTATTTTAAACAGGCAACTGCTGGTCACAGTTTTTATTTCTCTGGAAGATCCAAACTATTCTTTCTATACTGCTCTGGATCTTTTGAAGTTTGGACCTAGCTTTGGATTCTGACGCTAACCCTTTCCCTGATGATTTGGACCTTGACGTGAATTTCTGGTATCGACCCCTGGCTTGGTATTGTTTCTGAGTATTGTTTTCTCATTCCATGAATTTTTGTCTCTCCTGGTTTGACCCGGCTTATTTCAGCTTTGACTCTACTCAGTTTTGGCCGATATGTCACTAGTATATTATTTTATACCCATTGTACCTTCCCGTATAGACCCCAGGACTTAATTAAAGAGGGACTGTTGACCAGTTGTAGGCCGTCAACTAGGACGGATCAAGCAAATAGGTAGGGAGAGTAGTTTGGGTAGATCAGCATCTCACTTGTCCCAACGTGAAAGAAACACAGGCCTGCTAAATTTACCTGCTAATGGTACGGAGATGGAGGGTATGTGGGCTTTGGTGGAACAGATGCAAGGCCTGAAGCAGCTCATTCAGGGTCTTGCAGGGTCCAACACCAGGAGGAGGTTCAGGCCACATCCTCCGTGAATATCTCCCCATCAATTATTGAGCTCCAAGTTAAGTTACCAGATCGTTTCTCTCCTTGTCAGCTGTCTTGAATGTTTTCCACTTGTGAATAATCGTTCTCACTTTACAATGATGGACTTCAAATTGTTTGGGAATGACCTTATAACACTTTCCAGATTGATGGGCAAACAAATACGACCCTCACCAGAATATGAAATGCTGGTTTTACTAAATTTTCCTATTGTGTTGCATTTTTTCAGCATCTTAGCCATCTGCTTGCTGTCAGAAAAATGTAACATTTTTGTTTTCCATTAGGGGCTGAAAATTTACCTTGACCAAGTTTGCTGCAGTTTGTTTCAAGCCTCATTCACACGTCAGTGTTTTGGTCAGTGATTTCCATCAGTGATTGTGAGCCAGAACCAGGATTGGAGCCTCCACAGACATAAGATATAAAGAAAAGATCTGCATCTGCTCTGTGTTTAGAGCCGCTCAAAATCACTGATGGAAATCACTGACCAAACACTGACGTGTGAATAAGGCCTTACTGTGTCAATATAATCAATAGGAAATTGTTTACTTCACCGGAGAGTATAAAGACTGATACATTATAAGAAACTGCACCTGTGTGAGCAGAATTAGGTCAGGGTAGGGTTTTTTCTTTCTCGAATCTACCGGTATATATTCACTGAGAACAAGCAGAGATCTTATTAGTTTATTATACAACAAGTTTTGTTTGCATAAAAGAATTTAGCTAAGAATCTTGATATTTCTGCAAGGAATTGTACTGTTCAGAACACTTCACATTCATCTCAGGATATTTGAAAGAAATGACTTTGTAGTGAAAGCAAAATGTGTAATTCTCAATGTAAAAGGTTTTGGCACTGTAATGTTTTTCTTCAAATTTCATGCCTCAACATTTCATTCTTAATTGGCTTCTGCTTATGGAAAGGAAAATAAATGAAAGAAAATGATATCTCTTTCCTTAAAGACGAGATCCACCATTATACGATCATTTCCTTGGTCCTGCTAAAACAAGTTTGCAAATTTAACAGTGCAAAAAATGCTGAAATCTCTGTCTCCTCATTTCCTGTGTTTGATGGCTCCTCTCAGGGTGCCACGTGGCATCTTATACCGCTGCACTGATAAATGGTGCATTTCAGATGCCAGTCATGCCTATTACAGCCGTCCGGTTAGCCCTTTAGCCGTGAAATTAATCTTGAAATGAGAACATAAAGCGGATAATATACTGTGAGGAGACTTCAGATGTTCTTCTACAGATGCCAATTACAAGGATGCCCATGTACAGGAAAGCTTATCACTTCTGCCACACACATCGTCCTCTCTATGCCATCAGTGTAAGTACATAGAAAGCTGCTTATTACAGCAGAAACTTGGAAGAAAAATAGTTTCTAGGCTATAAATACTTAACCATAATAATAATAATAATAGGATGACGTCTGCATGGTATGCTATATTGCACTGAAATGTAGAAATTAGCAAAAAAAAAGTGAATATGAGAATCTTTGTAAAGCAGCTTATGAGACAGAAGAGGTTTCTCTGCTTCATCCTCCAGCAGCTTGTGGTTCCTCTTTCCCTGCCTGTAGTTTTTTTTTCAGATTTTCACAAATCCTCCACAGTCACCAAAAAATCTGTGAAGCTGCAACACAAGAACACAACTAACAATATTGTCACCTCTTCCCACACTCGCCTCCAGGATTTCTCCCGTGCATCCCCCATACTCTGGAACTCGCTACCCCAACAAATCAGACTTTCACCTACAGTGGAATCCTTCAAAAGAAACCTGAAAACCCACCTCTTCAGACAAGCCTACAACCAGTGACACTGCTGCCTCTATACCGCCATGAGCAGCTTCACCCTTTCCTACTGTCTCCATCCCCCATAGCATGTAGATTGTAAGCCCTCACGGGCAGGGCCCTCTCTCCTTCTGTACCAGTGTGTAACTAGTCTCGTTCATACTTAATGCAATTGTCTGTATTATGTATGTGCACCGCTTATGATATGTACAGCGCTATGGAATGAATAGCGCTCTAATATTAAATAATAATAATAATAATATTGCATCCAATGTGCAAGGATATACTGTAACTGCTATAATATGGCACCTATGTATAATATAACTACTATAATACTGCACATAAAGGTAGGTTCACATCACCATTTCTGGACTGAATGGAGCAGGGGAGACTGCGATAGTAATCATTCCTCTCCCATGTGATTTCCATTGGTATGGGTAATAGACCATTGTAAACGAATGCCGATCAACCTGTCCTGTTGAAAAACTGGGCAGTGTAATAGTAGCCTATTTAGACAGTGCAAACTTAGACCAAGGGGTCTACACATGCCCCAGACTAAGGCCTTATTCACCCATCCGTAGTGTTTATGGATCCGCAAATTGTGGATCCATAAACACACCCGGCCGGCAGCCCCATAGAAATGTCTATTGTTGTCCGCAATTGCGGGCAAGAATAGGACATGCTCTACTTTTTTGCGGAGCTGCGACCGTAAGATCGGCGGCGCGCTCCGCAAAAACTGATGCGGAGAGCACAGTGTGTGCTCTCCGCATCGTTCCGTGCCCCATTCACAGTCAATGGGTCCGCATGTATTCCGCAGAATTGTGGAATACATGCGGACGACATTGTGGACGTGTGAATAGGGCCTAAGGCCTCTTGCACACGACCGTATGGCTTTTTCTGTATTTTGCGGTCCGTTTTTAATGGATCAGTTTTTCCATTTTTTTGCTTACGTTGTGTTTCGGTTCCGTTTTTCCGTTCCGTTTTTCCGTATGGCATATACAGTATACAGTAATTCCATAATAAAAACTGGGCTGGGCTTAAAATTTTCAATAGATTGTTCAGCAAAAACGGAACGGATACGGAAGACATACGGATGCCTTTCTGTATGCTTTCAGTTTTTTTTGCGGACCCATTGACTTGAATGGAGCCACTGAATGTGATTTGCGGACAAGAATAGGACATGGTCTATATTTAAGGGACCATTCACACGTCCGTGTGTGTTTTGCGGATCCACTGATCCGCAAAACACGGACATCGCGATGTGCGTTCCGCAATTTGCGGACCACACATCGCTGGCACTCTCATAGAAAATGCCTTTTCTTGTCCGCAATTGCGGACAAGAATAGGTCATGTTCTATTTTTTTCGGGAACGCGATTGCAGACCCGGAAGTGCGGATCCACAATTGCGGACCCGGCCGGGACATCGTCTGTCCCCATTGAAATTAATGGGTCCGCAATTCCGTTCCGCAAATGTGGAACAGAATTGCAGACGTGTGAATGGACCCTAGACGGAACAGAAAAACGGAAACGGAAGGCATACGGAGACACTTCAGTATTTTTTGAAGACCCATTGAAGTGAATGGTTCAGTATACTGTCAGTATACTGAACTGAAAAAACTGCCAGTATACGGTCCGCAAAATACTGTCGTGTGCAACAGGCCTAACACAGTTGACGAGATGCTAAATCTGGCACACCTTTAGGCCTCAGGCACACAAGCGTGCCGTCCGCATCCGATCGATCTGCATGTTTTGTGGGTGGGATGTGGACCCATTCATTTCAAGGAGACTGCAAAAGACCCATGTGCTGTCCACATCCACAAGTCTGTTCCGCAGCCCTGCAAAAAAATAAAACATGTCCTATTCTTGTCCGTTTTGCAAACAAGAATAGGCATTTCTAACAGGGCAGGATTTACCGATCCACAAAATGCGGAACGCATATGGCCAGTATCTGTGTTTTGTGGATACGCAATTTGCAGACCGCAAAAACAATACGGTCGTGTGCAGGTGGCTTTAGACCGTGTAGTCTAAGGGGGTAATGTAAAAGATGCCAGTAAAATGGAATGTTAGCGTTTTTTATCTGTGGAGTAGAAAATGTGACATAGATACAGTAAGAAGGTTTTAGCGACATTCCCATCACTTTGGGGGGAGATTTATCAAATTTGGTGGAAAGGAAAACTGGCTTAGTTGCCCATCAATCAACCAATCAGATTCCTCATTTCATTTTCCAAAGAAGCCCTGAAAAAGGAAATGGAATATTACCGTTTGGGCAACTAAGGGACTGTACACATCACGTTTTAGCCCTACGTTTAACATATATACACTGAAGGGAAAACAAAGTATGAAAAAATGTAGTTCAGCAAAAAAAATAAAAAAGTTTATATGTTTTTTTTTTTTTTCTGCTACAATGGAACCCTATGGTGACGGATGACACTGTATGGCATCTGTCGGAGGTATCCATTTAAAGGAGTTTTCGACATCTGGGACCCCCATTGATCGGCTGTTTGAGAAGGCACCGGCCCTCGCACTAGTACTGTGGCCTTCTCACACCTTTCCTAGGCCGATACCAAGCACAGCGGCTATATAATGTATAGCACTGTGCTTGGTGAGCAGAGAGAATGCCATGGTGCTACTGCGAGCACCGATACCTTCTTAACCCCTTAAGGACCGGAGGTTTTTTACTTTTTGAGTTTTCGTTTTGCGCTCCCTGCCTTCCCAGAGCCATAACTTTTTTATTTTTCGGTTCACATAGCCATATGAGGGCTTGTTTTTTGCGGGACAAGTTGTACTTTCCAATGCCACCATTTAATATTGCATATGATGTAGTGGGAAGCAGGGAAAAAATTCCAAATAGGGTGAAATTGCAAAAAAAAAGCAATTCCACCACAGTTTTGCGGCTTTTTAAATTCCGACGTTCGATGTGCGATAAAACTGACCGGTTACTTTTACTCTACAGGTCAGTACGAATCCGGCGATACCCTATATGTATAGGTTTTCTTGCGTTTTGATAGTGAAAAAAAATTCAAAAGTGGGAAAAAATCAGTTTTACTTTTTTGTCACGATGTTTTGACCTCTATAACTTTTTTGTAATTATATGTACGGAGCTGTATGGGGGCTCATTTTATGCGTCATAATCTTATCTTTTTATTGATACCATTTTGGGGTGTGTATGACTTTTTGATCACCTTTTATGTAATTTTTTGTGGAAAATGAAGCGACCAAAAATGGCGAATCCGCCATTTGGACGCTTTTTTCCGTTTTGCTGTTTGACGTATGGGGAATATTTTTTATATTTTTATACTATGGGCGTTTTGCACATTGCGACACCCATGATGTGTATTTTTTAAAAATTTTAGTTTTTAATTTTTATTTTAGCAAAAGGGGGGTGATTTGAACTTTTATGTTTTTTATTTTTATTTTTTAACTTTTATTTTTTTTTTTACACTTTTATATAGTTCCCATAGGGAACTATAACTTACAATCATCTGATTGCGATTTTCATACATTCCAATGTAATAGCATTGGAATATATGAAAAAATCGCATATTTCCTATGAAGCCTATTACAGGCAAGGCTCCATAGGAAATACTACAGAGCAGCCTGGGTTTCATTCATAGAGACCCAGGCTACTACAGGCGCGCTCCGGCTCCTCTGATCGCCACACGGGGGAGCCGGAGCGCAAACCCAAAGTAAAACTTTCGGTTTGTGCGCACTCAGATGCCGTGGTCAGGATTGACCACGGCATCTGAGGGGTTAAATGTCCGCGATCGGCATTAACCATGCGGACACCCGCGGCTAAGGTGCCCGCATGGAGCAGGAGCGGGCGCCATCTTTAAAGACCGGACACAGGACGTACATGTACGTCCTGTGTCCTTAAGGGGTTAAACAGCTGATCAGCGGGGTCCCCGGGAGTAGGACCCCTATTGATCAAATAGTGATGACCTATCCAGAGATGCAAAATAAGCGTAGCATTAGCACCAGAATATTTTCTATCATTATGGCATTATTGTACTTTATTTGTGGCTGCAGGGTGCTGTTGCATTGGCCTTTTTTTCTTTGTGTTTCTAGCCATGGCAGCGTGCACCTGCACATTGGCATGTGCTGACTGACCCCCTTTTTTGCAGCTATCCAGAGGATGGGTGATCAGTAAAAAGATCTCCGAAAACCCTTTTAACATATACATTTTTTGCATATATTAAGCCTACATGCACACGAACATTGTTTTTTTCCGCATCCGTTCTGCATATTTAGCGGTTCTGATGCGGACCCATTCATTTCTATGCAGTCGTTGAAAATGCGGATAGTCAACTCTCAACATGTCCTATTCTTGTCCGCAATAAACGGTCCGTGGCCCCATTCAAGTCAATGGGTCATCAAAAAATGCAGATGCCACATGGAAAGGCATCCATATATCATCCATCTGTCCGTTTTTTTTTGTGGATCGATTGCCCGGAAACAGTTTTTCAAAGCTTGTGAACTTCTATAGGAAGTTGAAAGGAAGCAGAGTTTGGACATTTAGAGGAGAGTGCTTGTAAGGCCGGAGGAAAAAAATGCCCCGTTGGGATGTAGACAAGCTGATAACGCTTATCCAGGAACGGCCAGAGCTCTGGGACACCAGGACCAATGTTTACCATGACCGCATAAAAAAAGATGGGTCCTTTCAGGTAGTGCCTCTGTAGCATCCCCAAGTCAGAGCAATGTGTGGAACTAACCTGGGGAATGCCAGTGATGGAGAGGCCGGCACGCTGTTCCTCTGGGGCACTCTCTGGGTTCTTGAGGGACACAGCCAGGTGGAATGTGAGGTGCCCTTGGTGTTGTAGTTTAACGTGCCTATGGCTAAGTCCCTGATGTTTCGTGACGCCAGTGCCAATAAACGGTGGCACACCGTATTTATAGTAGGAATAATAGAGGTGCAGACTTGTAGCTTGAAAACAGAATTCCAACTTTACTGAAACAGTGGAAATACAGCAGACAACCTCTTACAACAGTTCTTGTTGCAGACAATAGACTTTTGTACAGTCGCAGTTACAGCAGGCTTACATCCAGCAAGGTAAAGTAGAGGGTAAAATAACAGGACTTTGAAATGCAGGTGAACCTTACTTTCTTCCTGACTTGTCCTGACTGGCAATTATTCTTCAAGGCCCCAATGCCCTACTTCTGGCTTATATCCTTGAATCTCCAGTAGACAGTGTACCTCCTCTTGACATTACAGTACCTCTTGCTCTAGGGATTGCCTCTGCTTGACTTCTGCTGACTTGCTTAGGCCTGTGACATGTGGCCTTCACAGACTCCAGGGTCTGCACTGCTTCTAGCCTGTCCTGACTGGGCCTTATATAGACTAGGGCTACCTAGCTCCCTCTAGTGACTAGAGCTGGAATTACATCCCTAGCCGGCCTGCACATGGCACATTTCACAGTAACAGGGAATTAAATACCATAAATTGCATTCCATTTTACAAATAGGACTTTTACCAGCCTCCCCATAAATGAGAGGAACGACAGCATCCAAGTGACCCTTCTGTAGTGACGGGTAGTACAACTCCCGTACACTACATACCCCGCTGCTTTAAGCTGAGTACGACCTCGTACTCCAACAGGGTACCGCCCGGCTGGAATTTTCACCTGAAGGAGACAAGAAAAACATGCAGGCACACATACATATCAGTAATCAATTCCATCTGCATTGACAATTATTATCAGGTCCAGCTGGTAACGGAGAAGTGCGGTGACAAGGGGCGTCGTTCTCTTTCTTCAGGATAGAGAGTGGAACTGGGGCGCTGACCTGGCACAGCGGATGTTAGGGAATACCAGGATAGTCCATGACAATGAATGAGTCCATAATAAAAGCAAAATCTCAGAGGCTCGCACATAGGGAGTCCATCTCTGGGCACAAACTTAAAAAGGATGATGCTCACACAGAGGTTTCCTGTCGGGAAACACTTCCAGTACAGTCATAGTTTTCAAAACGTACTGGTAAGCGCCCCCTTGTAGACCGGGTAGACCTCCTTAGAACCAAGGTCTCCTCTTGTCCGGGTACAGGGGGACAAGAAGGATCCCCGTCAGTGGGACCCCTTTCAGTAGCACCCTGAGCGGGGCCTGCTACGATTGCAGGTTCAGCAGGTGCCGGGGCAGGCACCCCAAAGTTTAACCAGGGTGTAAGGAACCAGTGGAGCGGCTCAGGATCATTCAGCAAATCCACTATGGCCTGCATAGGTTCAGCAGGCCGAGCAATGGAATCTGACTCAGAAGACTCGGATCCGGAATCTCCAACGACAGTCTCCTTGTCAATACAGAGTTTTAGGCGGTTTCTGTGAACAATTTGGGGACCCTTACCCTCTCTGGTGACCTCATAGGTATGAGTTTCAGCATTAGGGATGGCAGACACAAGATAGGGAGTCCTCTCCCATTTACTGTCCAGCTTACTGGTGCGGTGATTGTTCTTTAACCACACGGTATCCCCCACAGCCAAGGGCTCTGCATGGGCCGCCAAATCATAGTCTTTTTGTTGTCGCTCCCGGGCACCTTCCATGCGCTCCTGGACAATTTCTTTGGCATTAAGCAAGCGCCTTTGATGTTCCGTTACCCAGTCAGTTTTAGGCAGGGGATTAATGTCATCCAGCACTTGTACATCCAGGGAATGATCTGCAGGCAATTTACCCTGACGCCCAAACAACAGGTAGAAAGGAGTGTATCCAGTGGAACAATGGATAGTATTATTGTACGTATACATGAGCTGTGGTAGCAAGTTAGGCCAATCTCCTCTGGTCTCAGGAGGCACGGCTCTCAACATTTCAATCAAGGTCTGATTCATCTTTTCACAGAGTCCATTACCTTGTGGATGATAGGCCGTGGTCCGGACCTTTTGGCAATTGTGTAGTCGGCACAGCTCCTGGAACAGATGAGACTCAAACGCAGACCCCTGGTCGGTGAGGATCTTTTCTGGGCAACCGTAAGGCAGGAGGAAGTGTTTCCAGAACAATTCAGCGGTCGTCTTGGCTGTCAGGTCCTTCACAGGCACTGCTACGGCAAACTTAGTGAAATGGTCAATAATAGTCATAGCATAGGTATACCCTGAATGACTGGGCTCCAACTTTACGTGATCAATAGCAACCAGTTCAAGAGGGGCGGTACTTATAATAGGGTGCAGCGGTGCTCTCTGATCATGATGTTCGCCTCTCTTCAGGGCACAGGCTGTACATTCCCGACACCACTTCTCAATGTCCTCTCTGATTCCAACCCAGTAGAACCGCCTACGGACAGTGGCCTCAGTCTTTTGAACCCCAAAATGTCCAGACCTATCATGATACATTTCTAAAACCATACCTGCATCACAACGTGGCATGAGGATCTGGTGCACTCTGTCATTTGACACTGGATCCAGGCTTCGTCGCAGCAACAGACCTTTTTGAAGGAAAAGTTGTTGACGTTGCCTCCACAATTTGATGAGTTCTGGGTCTGCGGTCTTTCGCCGAATTCTTTCAGGGGTTCTGCCACTGATGAAGAAGTCCAGCAGTTCACCGAGAACTCTACTCTCTGATTGCAACTTAATCCACTTTTCCTCTCTAGATGCAGGCTTATCAAAGGACGGAGGGTCAGAGGTCCCACTGTTGGCAGCTTGAGCTTGGTCCTGTTGAGCAAACCGGTTATAAAATGCTGGCATCTCTACATCTTCCCAGGCATCCCGCATGTCATCAGGTGCTATTTCAGTGGGGAGCCTTGACAGGGCATCAGCATTATCGTTTGAACGGCCAGCCCGGTATTTTACAGTGAAGTCGTAATTAGCAAGGCGGGAGGCCCATCTCTGTTCTAAGGCCCCCAGTTTAGCGGTATTCAGGTGGGCTAGAGGGTTATTATCAGTGAATGCAATAAATGGAGTGGCAGCCAAATAGTCCTTGAATTTCTCTGTTACCGCCCACACTAAGGCCAGAAACTCTAATTTGAAAGAGCTATAATTCTGATCATTCTTTTCGGCTCCCTTTAAGGACCGACTGGCATAAGCTATCACTCTCTCTTTCCCCTCTTGTATTTGAGCTAGCACTGCTCCCAGGCCTTTCTTACTGGCATCTGTGTAAAGGTGAAATGGCTTACTGTAATCTGGGTACCCCAGCACAGGAGGTTCAGTCAACTTTTTCTTTAACAACTGAAATGCAATCTCCCTCTCTTCATTCCACTCAATGGGGACAGGAGTCTTTGGGCTCTTTTTTGGTTGTCCCCTCAGAAGTTCCTGGATTGGATCCGCTATTTGAGCGAAGTGGGGGATAAAGCGCCGGTAGTAGCCAGCGAAGCTAAGGAAACTCCTCACTTCCTTCATTGTAGTGGGGACCGGCCAATTTCGGACAGCAGCCAGCTTATCAGGATCAGGCTGAACCCCCTCTGCGCTTACAACATGTCCCAGGTATTTCACAGCAGGTTTCAGCAAGTGACATTTGGACGGTTTAATCTTGAGGCCGTATTTAATAAGGATTTCAAACACCTCAGCTAAATGCTTTAAATGGTCCTCATACGTTTTAGAATAGATAATAACGTCATCCAGGTACAGCAGCACTGTCTCAAAGTTCTTATGGCCTAAGCACCGCTCCATTAATCTCTGAAAGGTCCCGGGGGCATTACACAGTCCAAATGGCATGCAATTAAATTCAAACAGGCCCATAGGGGTGGTGAAAGCAGTCTTTTCCCTATCCTCAGGGGCCATGGGCACTTGCCAATATCCGCTGGTTAAATCTAAGGTGGAGAAATAGGCGGAGGAGCCTAGAGCAGTTAGAGACTCCTCAATACGTGGCAATGGATATGCATCTTTGTGAGTGATCTGATTTATCTTTCTATAGTCTACACAAAACCGGATACCACCATCTTTCTTTTTAACTAAAACCAGTGGTGCAGCCCAGGGACTACGACTGTCCCGGATTACGTTTGAGTCTTTCATTTCTTGGATCATCTCTTTAACAGTTTGGTATGAAGTTGGTGGTATGGGTCTATACCTCTCTTTGATGGGAGGATGAGAGCCAGTGGGTATGGTGTGTTGGATGACACTGATCTCTCCATAGTCCGTTGCATGCTTACTGAAGGCTTGATGGTGTTGCTTTACCAGGTTCAGGAGTCCCTCTAGTTGATGTTGCGGGGTAGCTTCGTCCCCGACATGGAGCTCCTTCCACCAGGGCACTGGAGAGTCGTCCGCAGGAAGAGGTCCTCGAGTGGCAGCTGGTGGCTTCTCGGTGACAGGCAGGCGGATGACATCCTGGAAGGATACCTGGGAAAGCTGGGCAACAGGACAGTGCTTAGTAAGCACAGCAGGATGATCGCTGAGGTTAATCAGATGGACAGGTACTTTACCTTGGGAGACGGTCGCCAGGCACTTGGCAGCTCGCACATATGGGTAGTTTTCCATCTGGACAGGTTCCACCAGGGCCGGATAGTCTTGGCCCTGGACTCCCAGGACAGCACGGCACCACAGGAGGGTTTGGGAGTTTGGAGGTAGAGTCACTGGCCTATTATCACGGATCCTGGCGGTGCAGATCTCCCCTTTTTCATTTGCAAACCTCTGCTGAGCACACAATACGCTGATAGTCTTTTGAAGGACCTTCTTGGAGGCAGAGGAAGCTGCAGGCAGGGACTGATGGAGAGCTTCAAGGACCTCGGGGTAGCAATTTTTGAAAACATTAGTCCCAACAATCACAGGGTGACCCCCTTTATCCCCGGTTTGTACCACGATCACTCCTTGCTGTGGTAAAGTGGCTTCTCCCACCTGGAGAGTGGGTTCTCAGTATCCATGGACTTTTATGGGCTTACCATTGCTTGCAATTATCTCCAGCCAGGACTCAGGTGGCTGGGTAAGCAGGCTGGAACTCCAGAACTGATTAAAGGTGGACTGCTGAATAGTGGTGACTTGAGATCCAGTGTCCAACAACGCTTCAAAAGGCACTCCATTGATCCGGACGTTTATTTTGGGACAGGACCCCACATAACGGGGCATCCAGTTTGGATCCCTTGGACCTGTTGTTCTACCTCCCGAGGGGCGGTCCTCAGCAGGGGCGGATTAAGTGCATCATAGGCCCAGGGCTGTTTCCCAAACTAGGGCCCCTTTCCTCTATTTATCAATGACCCTGCACCCCCCCCCCCCCATTTTGTGTTCTGCCCCATAGTTATTTCTATTTATGGTGGATTACTATTGATCCTTCTCCTCACACATGCCCAGCCCAGCACACCAAGTGTTAGGCTACTTTCACATTAGCGCTTTTTGCGGATCCATCATGGATCTGCAAAATCGCTTCCGTTACAATAATACAACCGCATGCATCCGTCATGAACGGATCCGGTTGTATTATGTCTTCTATAGCCAAGACGGATCCGTCATGAATACCACTGAAAGTCAATGGGGGACGGATCCGTTTTCTATTGTGTCAGAGAAAATGAATCTGTCCCCATTGACTTACATTGTGTGTCAGGCCGGATCCGTCTTGCTCCGCACCACATCACGGACAGAAAATGCTGCTTGCAGCGTTTTTCTGTCCACGATGGGGAGGCAACCAAATGGAACGGAATGCATTCTGGTGCATTGCGTTTCGTCCAGTTCAGTTTTGTCCCCATTGACAATAAATGGGTAGAAGATTGAAGCGTTTTCTTCCGCTATTGAGATCCTATGACAGATCTCAATAGCGGAATTGAAAACACTAATGTGAAAGTAGCCTTACCATTTTGATTGTCAAACACACTTGGTGTGCTGGGCAGTGGCACCTATGAAAAAAAGGCAGAGCAGTAGTGGCAGAGAGACCTTAGACCAGCAGCAGCCATTTCAGTCAGATTATAGCCAAAGCTGCAGAGTGGCTGTAATCTGACTAAAATGGCTGCTGCTGGCCTCAGTCTCTCTGGCACTGCTGCTCTGATTGAGTTCCTCTATCACACTCACAGCCTACTGCCCTGCCTGCTGCCCATCATTAACATTCATTAAAATTTACTATGGTGCTTTGGCTGCTGCTGGAAGCAGGTCCTCCTTGCTTACTGGCTGGCTGCTTTCTTGTAGTTGCCACTTCTTGCCGCCCACAGACCCAGCCTGCGCATGAAGCTGGCTGCTGGCACTGAGAAGACTGGGGGCGGGCATTAGTTAGATTATGGCCTTATGGGGCAGGCACATCAGTGGCTGGCAGGCATAGCATAAGCACTGGCACTGCAGCTTCTTTCTGTGCCGGAGGAGGCGGAGCTGCAGTGAGTGGCTGAGTCACGTGTCCGCTCTCCTCTCCTCAGCACTCTGTCTTCCGCCTAGCTTCCTTCCAGCCTGAGCCTTCCACCGCGGCGCTGACGGGGGCGGGACCCAGACCCGGGACCCAGATCCACCCAGCTGCTACTGTCTGCAGCAGGCAGTGCGTAAGTGAAGCTCTGCTGCTGCAGATATATTTTACTATATTAGTGGCTGGTGGTGCAAAATGGGGTGTTTGAGATGGCAAATCGGTGATGGGCCCTTCACTCACCCTGGGCCCGGGGCTGCCGACCCAAACGCCCCAATTATAATCCGCCACTGGTCCTCAGCCTCGAGGGTGACCCGTTTAACTGCCAGCAAGTAGATTCAGTATGACCCAACTTCTTGCAGTAGTTACAGGCAGGCCGCTTGCGGTTCCTAAACCGGTCACTTGAACGTCTTCCAGGATCTCTGGGATAAACTTCTTGATACGCAGGGGGGCCAGGCTTTTGAGGCAGAAGGAGTTCATCTTCCAGCATTAAGGGTTTCTCCCACTCTTCCAGTTTCCTGCAGACTTTTTCCAGGCTCTTAGTGAGGTAATTGACCTGTTCCATCAGAGCAGCTACTGTATCAGGAACTGGAGTCTGGGCGGCTTGGCTGGCCCCTGGCAGGCTGGCATCCGTCAGCTTAGGATTACGGACAGAAGGCTCGGGATGGGCCACTGGTTCCGTTGGCAGATGTTGTCCCAGAATACTAATGGCCAGTTCTTTAAAGTCCAGGAAAATACTGTTAGGGTGCTGAGCCGACAACATTTTCAATTGTGTTTTTAAAGATTCGCTATTCACACCCGCAATAAATTGTTCTCTCAGAATTTGATCCTGGGTATCAACCTCTCTAGGGTCTATATGAATGACAGCCCTCCAGGCCTCTTGGAGGGATAAAGCAAAATCACGAAGTGACTCACCAGGCTTTTGTTTCTTACTAAAGAAGCGCATCTTTATTTCAGACACCGTCCTGACTTCAAAGGTAGTGCTGAGGCGGTCAAAGATCTGCTCTATGGTACTCCTCTCAGAACTGGGCCAGGACATGACCTCTCGGCGGGCCGCTCCTTCCAACTGGGCTAACAGAATCTCCATTTGTTGCTCCGGGTTGATAGGATAGAGCCGGAACAGAGCCAGTAGTTTGTCTTGGAAGTCTTTTAAATTATGAGCCTCCCCGGCGTAGCGGGAAACCATGGGGCCCCAAAGTAGTATGGCATCGTCAGCGGCATCATGTTGGCAGGCGCAATACTGTTGGTGGCCACTGGCTCCCTGGGGGCAGGCTGCTCTGCTACTTCTGAGTCCGACATGGTGCAGATTAATTGGGTGTGCGGTCCCTTTAAGAGGTAGCGACAGGTCCGATGTCGCGCTGGCGGGGTTACTGGCCGGTGAGTGCAATCGGTGGAAAGAGTCCGGTGTCCCCTTTTCGGGACTTACTAACCAGGTGACCCCCCTCCGGTGTAGAATTATTTCACCCAGGAGTTTGTACTTACTCCGGTGCAGGCAGTCCAAGTCTCGCGAGATCCGGAAGGACGTCTTCGGGAATCCCTTGCGCAGCGTCCCTTCCCGCGAGGACGTCGGGCCGGAGGGGCGGAGCTTCGGACTTGCTCCGACGGGGAACAGCGTCTGCGTTCTTCCAAGTCGAAGGTAGGTGGAGTCCAGCTTGGGAAATTTGAATAGGGTGGTGAAGCTGCAGAGTTTGGCGCTAAGTTTTCCCGCCAGCACTGAGTAGTGATGGCGCAGTAGATAAGTCCACAGTTCAGGCGGCCATCTTGGGCGCCATGATGCATCAATTCAATGACAGCAAGCAGAATTGTAAAAAGTCCACAAAAATACACTTTGAAGTGGCGATTTTCCTCCTCTTGATAGCGCAACACTGCACAGCGCTTTCTGGAGGTTTTTGGGACACTTTTTGTACGTTTTAAGTCCACAAAGTTCACTTCAAATAAACAGGCGTTTTGTCACTTGGCAAACTGGTTAAGGCACAAAGTTCACGTTTTTGCTCACAGTCCGTAAAACGTGCGTATCCTGTTCGTGACGCCAAAATGTAGCATCCCCAAGTCAGAGCAATGTGTGGAACTAACCTGGGGAATGCCAGTGATGGAGAGGCCGGCACGCTGTTCCTCTGGGGCACTCTCTGGGTTCTTGAGGGACACAGCCAGGTGGAATGTGAGGTGCCCTTGGTGTTGTAGTTTAACGTGCCTATGGCTAAGTCCCTGATGTTTCGTGACGCCAGTGCCAATAAACGGTGGCACACCGTATTTATAGTAGGAATAATAGAGGTGCAGACTTGTAGCTTGAAAACAGAATTCCAACTTTACTGAAACAGTGGAAATACAGCAGGCAACCTCTTACAACAGTTCTTGTTGCAGACAATAGACTTTTGTACAGTCGCAGTTACAGCAGGCTTACATCCAGCAAGGTAAAGTAGAGGGTAAAATAACAGGACTTTGAAATGCAGGTGAACCTTACTTTCTTCCTGACTTGTCCTGACTGGCAATTATTCTTCAAGGCCCCAATGCCCTACTTCTGGCTTATATCCTTGAATCTCCAGTAGACAGTGTACCTCCTCTTGACATTACAGTACCTCTTGCTCTAGGGATTGCCTCTGCCTGACTTCTGCTGACTTGCTTAGGCCTGTGACATGTGGCCTTCACAGACTCCAGGGTCTGCACTGCTTCTAGCCTGTCCTGACTGGGCCTTATATAGACTAGGGCTACCTAGCTCCCTCTAGTGACTAGAGCTGGAATTACATCCCTAGCCGGCCTGCACATGGCACATTTCACAGTAACAGGGAATTAAATACCATAAATTGCATTACATTTTACAAATAGGACTTTTACCAGCCTCCCCATAAATGAGAGGAACGACAGCATCCAAGTGACCCTTCTGTAGTGACGGGTAGTACAACTCCCGTACACTACACCTCGCCGTATGAAGCCTTCGGAATGGGCCAAAGCAGACAGCAGAGGTCGTGCTGATTTAGGTGAATGCAAGCAATGTCATTTTGTGTGCTGTCCCTTGTGTCGCGGACCTGTGTTTGCCCTAATTATTTTGCAAGTAGTCCCATAAGTTCATATTTGTATTACATTTGTGGACAGGGTATAAATCTGGTCTGGCCTGCGCATTTTGTCATTCATGTTGTCATTTAAAAATGTGTGAAGACCAACATGTTTAACCCCTTAACCACTTAAGGACACAGGGTTTTTTCATTTTTGCGTTTTGCGCTCTATGCCTTCCAAGAGCCATAACTTTTTTATTTTTCCGTTCACATGGCCATATGAGGGCTTATTTTTTGCGGGACAAGTTGTACTTTCCAACGCCATCATTTAATAATGCATACGGTGTAGTGGGAAGCGGGAAAAAAATTCCAAATGGGGTGAAATTGCAAAAAAAAAGCAATTTCACCACAGTTTTACGGGTTTCTAAATTACGACGTTTGATTTGCGATAAAACTGACCATTTAGTTTTATTCTACAGGTCAGTACGAATCCGGCGATACCCAATATGTATAGCTTTTCTTGCGTTTTGATAGTGAAAAAAAATTCAAAATTGGGAAAAAATGTTTTATTTTTTTTGTCGCCATGTTTTGACCGCTATAACATATTTGTAAATAAGTGTATGGCGTTGTATGGGGGCTTATTTTTTGCGGGGCGATCTTAACTTTTAGTTGATACCCTTATGGGGTGTGTAGGACTTTTTGATCGCTTTTTGTTTAATTTTTTTTGAGGAAATGAAGCGTCCAAAAACGGCAAATCGGCCATTTGGGCGCTTTTTTCAGTTTTTCTGTTTACCGTATGGGAAATATATTTTTATATTTTTATACTATGGGCGTTTTCACACATTGCGACACCCATGATGTGTATTTTTTTATTTTTTTAATTATTTTATTTTAATTTTGGGGAAAGGGGGGTGATTTAAATTTATTTTTTTTTTATTTTTTTTTTAATTTTTTTAATTTTTTTTACACTTTTATATAGATCCCATAGGGACCTATATAAATCAGTTACCTGATTGCTTCTATCATAAACTCCAATACACTTGTATTGGAGTTTATGAGCATTTTACTACTTTCCTATGAAGCCCTATTGCTAACAAGGGCTCCATAGGAAATAGTAAGTGATAGCCTCAAGCTGAATGAAAGGCTTAAGGCTATCCCTTACAGCGCTCCGATTCTCCCGATCACCACTAGGTGGTGATCGGGAGGATTGATCACGGCATCTGCGGGGTTAAATGATCGCGGTCGGCAGCGCTGCCGACCGCGATCATCAGCTGCGGGGGTCAGCTACAGGAATCAGCCGGACCCCCGCAGCGATGGTGCCCGCAGCGGCCAGGAGCGGGCGCCATCTTCAGGGACTGGACACATGACGTACCCATACGTCATGTGTCCTTAAGGAGTTAAGGACTCAGTCCTATTTCACCTTAAGGACCAGGCCATTTTTTGCAAATCTGACCAGTGTCACTTTATGTGTGAATAACTTTAAAATGCTTTTACTTACCCAGGCTGTTCTGAGATTGTTTTTTCGTCACATATGGTACTTCATGACACTGCTAAAATGGGGTCAAAAAAGCTAATTTTTTTGCATAATAAAATACCAAATTTACTAGAAATTTTGAAAAATTAGCAAATTTCAAAGTTTCAGTTTCTCTACTTCTATAATACATAGTAATACCCCCAAAAATTGTGGTGACTTTACATTCCCCATATGCCTACTTCATGTTTGGATCATTTTGGGAATGCCATTTTATTTTTTAAGGATGTTACATAGCTTAGAAGTTTAGAAGCAAATTTTGAAATTTTCAGAAATTTGACAAATCCCACTTTTTATGGACCAGTCCAGGCCTGAAGTCACTTTGTGAGGCTTACATAATAGAAACCACACAAAAATGACCCCATTTTAGAAACTACACCCCTTAAGGTATTCAAAACTGATTTTACACACGTCGTTATCCATAGGTGTTCCACAAGAGTTTATGGAAAATGGAGATAAAATTTCAGAATTTCGATATTTTGGAAAATTTTCCATTATAATCTATTTTTCCAGGAATAAAAAAAATAAAAAAGTGACTCCATATAAGAAAGTACACCCCTCAAAGTATTCAAAACTGGGTTTACAAACTTTGTTAAACCTTTAGGTGTTCCACAAGATTTAATGGCAGATGAAGGAACAATTTTAGAATTTCGATTTTTTTTTTTTTAATTTTCCATTTTAATCCATTTTTTCCAGCAATAAAGTAAGGGTTAACAGCCAAAAAAAACCTCAATATTTATTACCCTGATTCTGTAGTTTGCAGAAACACCCCATATGTGGTTGTAAACTACTATTTGGCCAAATGGCAGGACATAGAAGAAGAGGAACGCCATATGGTTTTTGGAAGGCAGATTTTGCTGGACTGGTTTATTTACACCATGTACCCTTTCAAGCCCCCCTGCTGCTCACCTAGAGTAGAAACTCAATAAAAGTGACCCCATCTTGGAAACTACGGGATAAGGTGGTGGTGTTTTTGGTACTATTTTAGGGTAAATATGATTTTTAGTTGCTCTATATTACACTTTTTTGATGCAAGGTAACAAAAAATGTAAATTCTAAAATTGTTTCTACATTCGCCATTAAGTTTTGTGGAACACCTAAAGGTCACTGAGGAAGGGGTGTATACCCTGAAACGCGTTTGATGTTCACGGGCAGTAAAGGGACTTGAATCCAAACATCATTCTTGCAAGAAATCTCTAATACTTCAAAATCCGCGGACTTGGATCTAACTACAGCGCTGCAGTAGAGGACCTGTGGAATTGAGAGTCACGTGAGACGTCACGTGTTCACTCTGTCATCAGGCGGGACGCCGCCGACAAGATCGAGTCCTCCAGGACACACACAGAGGAGGCAAACTGCCCACATTACCACCAGCCGAACTACAGGATATGGTGAGCGGCCTGATGGCCTTGTATAACAACATCTGATCGTATATATTTGCCCTTAATATTGGGACTTTATCCTGAACGTGGGAGTTGATTGTTATCTGAATACCCCAATGGGGGATATGATATGCAGATGAACTGTGCCCTGATATCGATCGGGTGCGGCGCTTTAAAAAAGAACACTGGTGAGATTGCGATCGCCCAACTGAGGTGCGTCTGGATGTTTTATTATCGCACATGCGATTTTTATTGCGATTTTTATAGCGGTATTGTATGAATTGACCTTTATGTTTGTTCATGCTGTGATACAAGTCCAATATTATTTATATATTTGGTTTGAGGTATTATCCATACTGAGACAGGTGTCATTTTATCAGTGTATTGTGGTATAGAGCTGAAGCTCACATTGAGTGTTTTATGTAGATATTTTTATCTGTTTATTAAATATTTGGGCCAACGGTTTCCAAGATTGAGTGCCCCTGACTTTCTATATTTACTGTTTTTTGTTTGCTATCGGTTTGGGTGCACCGACGGGTGAGCACCACCCCCAATAGTCACTTCAGGGGTGTAGCCGCCTAATTCTTCCTTGTCTTTCAAAGTTTGTAAAGTAATTTTTTAATACCTTGAGGGGGTCACTTTTTTGGAGTTTCTAGTCTAGGCTACATCAGGGGGGCTTCTAGTGGGACATGCTGTAAATAAACCAGTCCATCAAAATCTGCCTACCAGAAACCATATGGCGTTCCCTGCGTTCTATGCCCTGCCGTGTAGCTATATAGCCATTTACTATCATATGAGAGGTGTTTCTGCAAACTACAGAATCAGGGCAATAAATATTTAGTTTTGTTTGGCTGTTAACCCTTGCTTTATTACCGGAAAAAATGGATTCAAATTAAAATTTTGCCAAAAAATTGGTGTTTTGGCACCGTTTTTATTTTATATTTTTAACGCTGTTCATCTGAGGGGTTGGGTCAAGTGTTATTTTTATAGGGCAGATCCTTATGGACGCGGCGATACATAATATTTTTACTTTTTTAAATTTATATAGATTTTACACTATAGTATCATTTGAGGAACAAAAAATAAATAATTTTGGTATCTCCATAGCCTGGGCGCTACAGTTTTTTTTTTTTTTTTAGTTGGGCGACTATGTAATTTAGGGTCTAATTTTTTGTGGGATTTTACACTATAGTATCATTTGATACACTATAGTATCATTTGAGGAACAAAAAATAAATAATTTTAGTATCTCCATACCCTGGGAGCTACAGTTTTTTTTTTTTGTTGGGCGACTATCTACTGTAGGGGCTCACTTTTTGCGGGATGAGATGGCGGTTTTATTGGCACTATTTGGGGGTGCATATGACTTCTTGATCGCTCACTATTACACTTTTTGGGATCCAAGGTGACAATACAAATGGCTTTTTTTTACATAGTTTTTATTTGATTTTTTTGACTGTGTTTATCCGAGGGGTTAGTTTATGGGGTATTTTTATAGAGCAGATTTTTACGGATGCAGCGATGCCCAATATGTATGGCCCTCCAGATGTTGTAAAACTACAATTCTCACTATGCCCTGCTGTAGCGTAATAGCTGGAGGTTGTCTGGGCATGCTGGGAGTTGTAGTTTTACAACATCTGGAGGGCCGCAGTTTGAGGATGCCTGCACTAAAAATAATATCCTTTTTGGAAAAAAAAAATTGGTTTCCGTGTCTCCAAAGTCTGAGAGCCATAGTTTTTTATGTTCTCTAGGGGACTGTTGGGAATTATAAAAATGTAGTACTCCATGGAAGTGTGATACTCCCTGAAGCAATCGATAACGCAGAGGCCGGATGATTGGGGCAAGTGTCACATTGAGTGGTGGTGTCCATCCGTATTCCCCTCTTGTGACACACTCTGCATCTTTTTTGGGTTCGTCCCTTCTTTCCAGTATGGGGGACCACACCTGGAAAATGTTGGCTAGGGACGATCCTGGCGCCTCCAATTCCCGAGGTACTCCGACCTGCTCTTTCCCGGTCTGAAAAAATCAGGTCCTCGAGGACTGCCTCATAGAATTGGAGGAATGTCTCCGTGCTGCCAGCGCTTCGGGATAGTACAAAGGCGTTGTACAATGCAACCTGTACTAAGTAGACCGCAATTTTTTTGTCCTATACCCGGGTTTTCCACATGGTATTATATGGTTTGAGGACTTGATCAGATAGATCAACTCCTCCCATATACCGATTGTAGTCGACGATACAATCGAGCTTGAGGACCGGTGCCGTGGTACCTCGCACAGGGACAGGGGAGATGCCGTTACCATGGATTGTGGACAGTACAAGGACATCCCTCTTGTCCCTATACCTGACCAGCAACAGGTTTCCACAGGTAAGGACACGGGTCTTACCCCTGGGGATAGGTACCTGGAGGGGGGAGGTAGGGAGGCTGCGATGATGGATCTGGCGGCGAGGGCCTGATACAAGGGTATACTAGTATAACAGTTATCCACGTACAAGTGGTAACCCTTATCTAGTAGTGGGTACATAAGGTCCCACACGAGTTTCCCGCTAACACCCAGAGTGGGGGGACATTCTGGGGGTTCAATACGGGAATCTCGCCCCTCGTACACAGGAATTTTGTAAGTGTACGCTGAGGTACTCTCACAAATTTTGTACATTTTCATGCCATACCTCGCCCGCTTACTGGGAATGTATTTGTGGAAAATGAGTCTCCCCTTGAAAGCAACGAGAGACTCATCAACTGCTACCTCCCTTCCAGGTACATAGGCCTGCGCAAATTTGGCCCCAAAGTGATCGATGACCAGCCATATCTTATACAGACGGTCATAGGCAGGATCACTACGGGGAGGACATGCTGCATTATTTGCATAATGCAGGCATTTCCGGATGGCCTCTAACCGGGGACGTGTCATGGCCATACTGTAGAGTGGGATCTGGTAGAGGACGTCCCCACTCCGGTACAGCCTGGCACTGAGTTTTTTCACTAGGCCCATGTGCAGCAGGAGGCCCCAAAACCTCCTCATCTCGACTGCACTGACCGGGGTCCAGCCACCGGGCCTAGTTAAAAAGGAGCCCGGGTGTGGAGCAACGAACTGTTGGGCGTACAGGTTCATTTGCTCCACCATCTGATTCACCAATGGGTCACTGAAAAAAAAACAAAAAAAGTCAATTTCAGTGAAGCCCACTGTGGGAATCTGGATTCCTGGATTGCCAACAAAACCCGGAATCGCAGGCTCAAAATCCACTGGGGTACACCAGCTAAGTTCACCGGTAGGGGGCTCTGGGGAGGCTTATTTGGTGGGCCGGGAAACGAGTACAAGCCCCAGGGTGTGGGCCACAGGGTCCCCAGCATGTGGGGCCCCTGGCTCCGCCTGGCAGCGTCTCCGCCACCTTGGGGGCTCATCTTCATCAGATGATGATGAGGAGGATGCGGATGACAAGAGGAACGTGGGGTCATCCTCATCCTCACTGGGGCTCTCGGAGTCAGAGACCATATGGGAATATGCCTCCTCAGCCGAGAACATCCGGCAGGCCATGGGTATGTGTGTGTTTATGGGCGTGCGTGTAAAGCTTTATTCTATGTGTGTGTGTGCGGGGCCATGGGTGTTCGCGTACTCTAGAATAAAAAAATGGACAAGTGTAAAAGAAAAAAAAAAGTTCTAACTCGCTGATTGATGCGCTAACAGTGGCCGTACACTAAAGAGTGCCAGCCACAGTCAACGAACGCAAAAAAAAGAAAAGAAGGGGGGGCAGGGGGGGGTGCAAGTGGCAGCACCCCTGGGTGGGTCTAGGGTCTCACAGCTAAGTGCTGTGGACCCCAACCACCAGATTTGGGTGCTGGCACTCAAACAGTCAAAAAAAGTTTTTTGTTTTTTTTCCCCTAACTCACTGTCCCTTCTATCCCTACCTAATCACGGCTCTCCCTCACTGACCCTGACCTACCTGAAGGGTGATGGGTGCAGGAGGGTGATGTGTGCAGACAGTGGGGGTCACAGCAGCTCTCCGGTACCGTCCTCACGGCGCAGCAACAGGAAGAGAAGGGGAGAGAGGAGCGCCGGGAGATTGAATCTCCCGCCTCTTTCCCCGGCACCAATCAGCACCGAGGACAGCTCTGGCGACCCAAATGCTCGGACTGTGATTGGTGGTGTGTATTTACACCACTGATCACCGTCCTTTTCCGGTTCATCGGGTCACTGGAGACCCGAATGGACCGGAAACGCAAATTGAACTGCGGTTTGCTGCGATCGCCGTTACGGGGGGGTGGGCCCCCTCGGCGTTGTGACAGGATGCCTGCTTAATGATTTCAGCAGGCATCCCGTTCCGATTAACCCCTGCAGCGCCGCAGTTTACTTTTAAAGATATGACGTACCGGTACGTCAAGGGTCCTTAAGGACTCGGGAATAATGACGTACCGGTACGTCATGAGTCCTTAAGGGGTTAATGCATGTCCAGACCTTTGCACCAGCACACAGTAGTAATGTGTACACAGCGTGCGCACTTTACAGTTTTGGACACATGTGGCCCTGTTCTAATTGACATGGTGCCATTTATCCTCTTCCTATAAATATTCTGGATTTAAGGCCTAGGCCAAATATTCACCTCCTTCATCTAAATTCTCTCACATTAGTATCCAGAGCTTAACATCAGTTCCTCACTGTACTGTCCGACATTGGCCTGGTGTATATTTTCTGGAGCATTTGAAGCTCATGTACTTTTTTAAATGCTGCTGATAATCAGATGTGCCCCGCCATGTTGGACAGGACATTGTTTTGATGCTGTGGATTTCGGCCTGGTGATGTGACAATGTAAGCGGCGACCATAGTAATCCCTGCTACAAGATGTTGAAAAACATTAGCTGAGTATACAGAGCTAACTCAGAATGGGACATGATTCTGCCGTGTAGTTATTGTGGGCAGACCCTTTTAGCATATTAAAAAAAAAAAAAAATTAACGTTGGGGTCATAATTCGATGTTACTTGTAATGGTTTTTATATTGATTTCTATACATGTTATATAATTTCGTACAAAATGTTTGATGTTTCCATAGTAAAAAAAAATTAAACCCGCTGAAATATTCGGGATCAGTTCAGTTGGGAATAAAATGACATGGGGCGCAGTGGTGATGGAAGAGCACGAAAAAGGCCGTACCTGTACACCCAGCAGTTACGGTTCCTTCGACCAGTGATGGATTTGAGGGTGTAAGTTTTTGTATCAAATAAAGAAAGTAATTAACTGTATGTCAGTGGCCACTAGGAGAATATTTGCAGACCTTTGTCGGCAATATCAGATTCTCTCGTTTTTTAAAGAGGAATCACTTTTTTGCTCTGTGCTGACTTCTACTTTATGCTTGCTAGTTATTTCTTAACGTTTGGCTTCACAGCCACCTGTGCCAAAATTCTACTAATCGCAGTTTGCAAACAATGGCAAGCAATGCCATTCACCCTCTGCTTTTTTTACAGACTGACAGAATTTCAGCAGTGGGTTAGCTCCTGAATGTGTCTATATAACATGTTTTAAGAGTCGGACACCTCTAAACACCCAGCAACCCACAAAATCTTGTGTTTCTATGTGAACAATGTTCAAACCAACAGTCACGCTTTTCTTTGATTATAAAATTTGTGGCAACAAATGTTTAGGGCGAACACTTGTAAACCTCTTTTGATGTGTGCAGGCTCAACTTATATTGTGAACATGCGCTACTATGTTTGCAATAATTCCTAAGGGAATTAAGTAATGTCATAGCCAGTCCCTTATTTCTGATATTTACGGACTTTATACTGACAGGGAATGTTCCACAGGATTGGCGCATAGCAAATGTGGTGCCAATATTCAAAAAGGGTCCAAAAACAGAGCCCGGAAATTATAGGCCAGTAAGTTTAACATCTTTTGTGGGTAAACTGTTTGAAGGTTTTCTAAGAGATGCTATCTTAAAGGATCTCAACGGAAATAAGGAAATAACGCCATATCAGCATGGCTTCATGAGGGATCCGTTATGCCAAACAAATTTAATCAGTTTCTATGAGGAGGTAAGTTCTAGACTTGACAGCGGCGAATCGATGGATGTCGTATATATCTGGATGTCTCCAAAGCATTTGACACTGTACCACAAAAAAGGTTAGTATATAAAATGAGAATGCTCGGACTGGGAGAAAATGTCTGTAAGTGGGTAAGTAACTGGCTGAGTGACAGAAAACAGAGGGTGGTTATTAACGGTACACACTCAGATTGGGTCACTGTCACTAGTGGGGTACCTCAGGGGTCAGTACTGGGACCTATTCTTTTTAATATATTTATTAATGAATATTTTTTGCAGATGACACTAAACTGTGTAAAGTAATTAACACTGAAGAGGACAGTATACTGCTACAAAGGGATCTGGATAGATTGGAGGGTTGGGCAGAAAAGTGGCAGATGAGGTTTAACACTGACAAATGTAAAGTTATGCACATGGGAAGGAATAATGCAAGACACCCGTACATACTAAATGGTAAAACACTGAAATGGAAAAGGATTTAGGAATTTTAATAAACACCAAACTAAGCTGCAAAACCAGTGTCAGGTAGCTGCCGCCAAGGCCAATAAGATAATGGGTTGCATCAAAAGGGGCATAGACGCCCGTGATGAGAACATAGTCCTACCACTTTACAAATCTGTAGTTAGACCACACATGGAGTACTGTGTACAGTTATGGGCTCCTGTGAACAAGGCAGACATAGCAGAGCTGGAGAGGGTTCAGAGGAGGGCAACTAAAGTAATAACTGGAATGGGGAAATTACAGTACCCTGAAAGATGATCAAAATTAGGGTTATTCACCTTAGAAAAAAGACGACTGAGGGGAGATCTAATAACTATGTATAAATATATCAGGGGTCAGTACAGAGATCTCTCCCATCATCTATTTAACCCCTAGGACTGTGACTGTGACGAGGGGAAATCCTCTGCGTCTGGAGGAAAGAAGGTTTGTACACAAACATAGAAGAGGATTCTTTATGGTAAGAGCAGTGATACTATGGAACTCTCTGCCTGAGGAGGTGGTGATGGTGAGTTCACTAAAAGAGTTCAAGAGGGTCTGGAGTGTAATAATATTACAGGCTATAGCTACTAGAGATGGGTTGTAGATCCAGGGAGTTATTCTGATTGCCTGATTGGAGTCGGGAAGGAATTTTTTATTCCTCTTAAGTGGGGAAAATTGGCTTCTGCCTCACAGGGGTTTTTTGCCTTCCTCTGGATCAACTAGCAGGATGACAGGCCGAACTGGATGGACAGATGTCTTTTTTCGGCCTTATGTACTATGTTACTAATATGGGGCTGCTGGGGGGGCTGATCTGAGGCAATATGGGGCTGCTGGGGGGGGTGATCTGAGGCAATATGGGGCTGCTGGGGGATGATCTGGGGCAATATGGGGCTGCTGGTGGGTGATCCGAGGCAAGATGAGGCTGTTGGGGATGATCTGGGGCAATATGGGGCTGCTGGGGGATGATTTGAGACAATATGGGGCTGGTGGAAGCTGGTCTAAGGCAATATGGGGCTGCTGGGGCAATGGGGGCTAATATGAGAGGCAATGGAGGCTACTGGGGTCTGATATGAGGCAAAGGGGGCTGATATGAGACTGCTGGGGGCTGATGAGAGGCATGAGGCTTTCACATTGGGGTCTGAAGCTGAGGTCTGATTGGGGGACTGATCTGAGGTCTTGTTGGGGTCTTATTCAGATTGGGGGTCTGATTGGGGCTGTTAGCTGAGGTCTGATTGGTGGTCTGACCTGAGGTCTAATTAAAAATATTTTTTTCCTATTGTCCTCCTCTAAAACCTAGGTGCGTCTTATGGGCCTGTGTATCTTATAGGGTGAACAATACGGTATGTCCCATTGTCCAGTGCAGTTGAAAAAAGGTTCTATCAAAGGGGTTGTATCGCTTCATCAAATGCCATTTATTATGTAGAGAAAGGTAATATAAGGCACTTACTAATATATTGTGATTATCCAAATTTCTTCCTTTGCTGGACAGATTAATTTTTGTCATCACATTATACATTGCTCATTCCAAAGGTTATGACCACCCTGTAATCCGGTGGTCAGGCTTGTACACTATAGAAAAAAGTGGTGGTCAACGCTTTTTCCTATAGTGTGGAAGCACGACCACGGCTGTTGGATTACAGGGTGATCATAACCAAGGAAACGAGCAGTGTATAATGTGATGGAAAAATGAATCAAGCCAGGAAAGGAGGCAATATGGATAATAAAAAATAAATTTTTAAGTGCCTTGTATAACTTTCTCTACATAATAAAGAATGGGATTTGCTAAAGTGACACAACCCCCTTTAATTAAGAAATATGGGGTAAGGTAATCCCAATAGTGAATCTGCCCCAATGACTTTACAAAGTTCTCAGCCATGACAGCCCCTCTGGCCCGTTGCTTTGTGCCACCGTTGCTCTATTATTGGCACCTGCATCACCATTTTTCTCCTGAGATTCTCAATCCATCACTTAAAGGGAACCTGTCATCAACTTTATGCTGTCACTCATGATCTAAAAGTAAGTGGTTGCCGAGAACCAGCATCGTAATCATTGCAGCACAGGCCTTTAAAAGAGTCAAATCTACTTGAGAAGAGTCATGATTATAAATTCCTGCTCTCCTGCCCACCTGCTGATGACTGACAGTCTTCTATCTCGTTTTCTCTCTCTCTCTCTAGTAGAGAACTGCCAATCATCAGCAGATGGGCAGGAGAGCAGGAGATTATGAATAACCATGACTCTTCTCAAGTAGATTTGACTCTTTTCAAGGCCTGGGCTGCAATGATTATGATGCTGGTTCTCTGCAATCACTTACTTTTAGATGATGTGGGACACACCACTGAAATCAGCATTTCTGTCACTATTTTATGCTGCCCTCAGTACGGTCAGCATTAAGTTGATGACAGGTTCCCTTTAAGCAGCAGCACAATACAACCCAGACGTCTTCTGTTATCGCATTTAGCCTTCTGTATCCATATAAATGTGTTAATTCCATATCTCTAATCACAAGCTGACCATTCCAACCAATGAGATTCTGCAGACCAAGCACTTGCCGCCAGGTGGATGCCATTGCTGCTCGCGTTACGTGTAATATTCATTAGTGTGGAGACATGAATAGAAATAATAATTGTCGCATGGTAAATGATTTTCTCGCAGTGATGGCTGCTTCAATTATGATTGACATGGAATGATTTCAGAGATTTCAAGACGCTGTAATTATAATTTGCTGCTCACCAGATCGTAGACTAAAGATAACTCTTACGTACAGGAGGCTATTAAGCTCTTGTGTGAGATATGGGACGTGTTAATGAAACCATTCCTCAGTCACTAACAAAGGTCTAAATTACTGGCTCATGTCACTGACGTTCTGGCTTGATTTTTTCTGAATGTAGCTTCCTGTGCAATTTAAATGCTTCTATAATTTCTGAAGGGTTTAATGGAACTAAGACATTTAGCAAACCTCTCTAGTACCATTCATGAGAAACCATAACGTTTTTTCATAGTTCTTCTGATGACCACTAGGAGGATCTGACTACAGGCAGATTTATTGGGACTTCCATGGGTGCCATATAAATTTGTATGCAGAGAGCTCCCTCCAGTGTCAGCTGTAGGAAGACTACATTGTATTGTCTATCACTGCGTGAAAGGAAGCAGACTGTAATAAAAAAAAAAATTTAAGATTCAGTACAGTGAAATTACACACAATTACAAATTATCTCCAAGGCTATGAGCATACACCACTCAAAGAAAGGCATTGTCTCACTTCAGAAAATGTAATTTATCATATAGACAAAGTTAGTACAAGGCACTTACTAATGTATTGTGATTGTCCATATTGCCTCCGTTGCTGTCTTGCTTAATTTTTCCATCGCATTTTACGCTGCTCGCATTCAGAGGTTTCGCCCATCGCTGCAGCGCAGATATGAGGTGGCCGGCATGGGAGCTACAACTCATGCATGCCTATGCTTTTTCTGTAGCCTACATGCACAGCCCCCACTGATGGATTGGTGGGTGGTCGTAACCCCTGAATACTAGCAGTGTATAATGTGATTGAAAAATGAATCAAGCCAGTGAAGGAACCAATATGAACAATCACAATACAATGACATTTGCTGAAATGAGACAACCCCTTTAAGCTCCAGACTACAGTAGCCGGATTCCCAACGTTTTAAGTCCAAGATGGCGGCTGCTGTCACTGTGTCTTCTCCTGGCACCAAAAAGATTTGGAAGAGCAAGCGCTGGGATCTATAATGGCTGGTGGGCCACAACATTGCACTTTGACATAATTCCTGTGCTGAAAAGCTGCAGCACTGCCGCAGGTATCTTGGCAAGTGGGAAACAATTGTAAACAAGGTGAGGGGACATAAAAACTTCCTGGAAATACAGGTGAGTTGACATGTCTGTCTTGTGTAATGCAACTTCTTTTTCCATATTACTCTTAGTAAAAGCCATGTACAAAGGCTTTAGAGGGTCATTCATTAAGACCTCTACGCTGGCGGTGGATCTGCCGAAGTTATGTAGAAGCGCCAGCCTCTCCATAACTTCGGCATATCCAGTGCCACTCTAAATGTAAGACAGCTTCCTAGCTGGTTTGCATTTAGACCATTTTCTACGCCTAAAATAGGTTTTCGATTGCGGCACAAATAACCTTTTGAATAACAATCTGTGCCAAAAATTCGCTTAATATGGTATTAAGAAATTGGCAAAAATTGGGACAAATGGCATTGTATGTAAAAATAAAAATAAAAATCTGAATTTTAATGCTTTATGCACCTCTTAAAAATTGATCTCATCTCTGGCCAGTGGCTTTTCACTCATGTGTGCAAGGTCAGTCTTTAGTAAATCACCCCCAGTATCTACTCTTAGTCTGCACAGTATTGCTTGTGTGACTCGTACCTGTTACAGCAAGCTCTGGAAGGAAGAGGAGGGGTTGTAGTGGTTACTCACTCTGGTACTCACCGAGCCATGCAATGATTGGGAGGGCACTTCTTTTCTTCACTTTGGGGAACACCCTGGTTTTTGAATCTTCTGTCTGGTGTTGGTTGGGGTGCCTTTGGTTTAGGTGGGTTTTGAAGTGCAAGGCAGGATTCTCTGTCATCCATAGCAATGTTCAGGGCAGGTGTAATGCAACAAGTCCACTGTACTTTACTGAGGCAGTTCTATAGAACACACATGCACTGTACACATTAAATTCTTTTCTTTTTTCAGTTAGCATAAACAATTTCCCAAAGGTGTGTATGGAAGGCTGTGAGCCCAGCGAAAGTTCCTTCTAAATCTCTTTCTTATAATCTGATAATCTACAAAATCTTCTCAAATCGACCAGGGGGTGAAACTTGTCTCTTTCACCCTCATGTCGGTATCTGCAAAGTATTCTCAGGGGAATACAGGAATACAGTTTCTCTACAGATGGCCATTCTGTTATTATAATATGATGGGGAACCTGAAGTATATCGGTCCCACCATGATGCAGAAAATTCTGTAGCTTCCATGTAAACTTGTTACCGCCTCTGCCAGGTGCTCAGCACTTTCCTTTATGTGGCAGTAGTTCTTATTTCTCAAGGGCTGGCACATAAGCTGTTTATAATACATGCTCATACAGCTCTGCTCCCTTGCTGTTTTCACATCCACAGCTTACATTAGACTGAACTACTTCTTTATGGAGTGGAAGGGGTGGTGCCAGCCTTTCCCAGCAACAGTAATTTGGAAACTCTAGTTACACTAGTTCTCTGCCTGTTGTTAGGCCTGGTCCTTCTCTGGGGTCAAAAACAGGCAGGAGAAAGTGTGGTTGTGTAATAGAGTAGCTGATGCTACAGGAGACTTGCACGATTCACTGCCTCCTCACAGATCTACAAAGCAGTTTACCTTATTGTGTGTTCTCCCTCTGCTATCTTTCTTGGCTTATACATTGATTCAACTATTCCAAATATTTTAAATACATTGATTTACAGAATTGATAATTAGACCCTTTCCTAAGAACTAAGAATACATTATATGAATGTACAGTAAGTCTTTAAATCCCAAAAAAAGAAATAAACTTTAGTCACCCGGAAATTGATAAAGTTATTGTAAATTACTGGCTCTAAAATAAAAAAGTATTACTTACTGTACCTTTGTCATCACGTATATTTAAAAATGTGACAAATATGCAAAAACAAAAGAAATCTGTAAGGGAGCAAATGCATTTTTACAGCACTGTACACCACTATCTTAGGCCTAGTTCACACAGTGATTTGGTCAGTGATTTCCATCAGTGATTGTGAGCAGAGATGAGCGAATTTCTAAAAAATACGATTCGGCAGATACAAATTTATTCCTGGTGAATCGCGTGGTATCGAATGGTATCGAGTATCGCAATACTTTTTTATGGTATCGATACCGAATCAAAATTTTGGTACCGAAACAACTCTAAAGAAGCATGAAGAACCAAGGCAAGCTCGAGTTCTTCTTCAGCCCAGATCGGGACAAAGATGGCGCCGGCACACAAGTCCTACCTGAAGAGCCGGCTCCCAGCCCGACATCCTCAGCAAGTGCCTGCTCCCACCGCGACTCGGAAGGTGGTGGCTCACAACGCCAGAGCCCTGGTTCCCCGCAGCACAAACAGACGGGTGAGTCCGGGACCAGCACAGGGGGAGGCAAGATGGCGGGAGGCAACGTGTCCCAAGGCGCAATAGAAGCGCAAAGGTCCCCTACTACCAGCTTGATAAGGCGGATGCCCGGGTCGGAGGACTGCGAGGCCTCTGAAGGCCATAGTTGGGGGGAAGCTGCAACGCTGAAAGAAGTGCTCCATAAATTCCCCACAGATGAGAAACCAGCATCCAGCATCTTGTTAAAAGACATGTTGTTGGCCTTTAACCATTCAGTTACCACTCACCTGTCGCAACTGATAGTGCCTATTCAAGCATCTGTTACAGATTTGGACAACAGAGTTCAACATGTAGAAGTAAAGATGGGTAAATTCGCAGAGTCACATAACAATCTGATTGACTCTCATGAGGCCATGTCTGAGAAAATTACAAACCTACGTGCGAAGGTGGCGGATCTAGAGGACCGGTCCCGCAGAAACAATCTGAAATTGCGCGGAGTACCGGAGACAGTCCTGAACACGGACCTCCAGACCTACATTAAAGGGCTGATCAAATTGCTTCTGCCTGCCTGCACCAAACAAGACCTCATCATCGACCGGGCTCACAGGATTGCCAAGCCACAGCACTTACCTGATGATACCCCGCGGGATGTTTTAGCCCGCCTGCATTTCTATCATGCTAAAGAGGCAGTCTTGGAGGCTGCAAGAAAGATGGACGCCTTGCCGAATCCGTACCAACAGGTTAAGCTGTTCGCGGACCTATCTGTAGCCACCTTGCAACTGTGCCGCAAGTTAGCTCCCATTACCCTAGCGCTACGATCGCACTCCATTCTCTATCGCTGGGGCTATCCTGTGAAATTGCTGGTGCAGAAAAATGGGGCCTTGGTGGTTATACGTTCGGTAGAGGAGGGCAAGGCTGTTTTAGCCACTTGGAACATCAAGGTGGCAGACGTCCCTCCTGCGAAACCGCACCGGCATACATCAGAAGATGGAGAATGGCACCGAGTGGAAGGGCGCCGAAGAAATAAACACCATTGAAGGGTTCTACCTATATTTTGTATCCAGGAGGAGCGGGGAATTGTTCTACCCTCTCCGACACTCCTTGTGGTAGGCATGACTGTTTCCCCCATACAAAGATTGCAAGGGGTTAAGTGTTCTAACCCTTGTGCTAATCCTTTTTGGTTTTCTATACATATGTTTACCGTTATCTGTTCACATTTTTTCTGTGAACCGTGTCTCAATCTCACAATGGATCTGATTGTTTTGCAATTCAGTGGGGGGCACCCCCCTCTGCATCATCTGAAAGCGCTCCCCAATGCAGCTAGGTATATATTAAGATGGTATTGACAGTTACAGTAGTTCTTTGAATGTCAGGGGCCTGAATAGCCCATATAAGAGGAGGATGATGTGGAGGGAGGCTCTGGCACTCAGGTGTGACGTCTTTTGCGCACAAGAAACACATATAGTGGAGTCAGATGCTGGGATAGTAAAGCACCCAGCCTTCCCGACCTTGATTCACTCCCATGGTATAGGCAAAAAGAGGGGAGTCCTTTTAGCGATACGAAACACAGTAGCACATACAGCGAAAGCCACAGTAGTAGACCCAGGTGGGAGATACGTCATACATGTGTGTTCTATTAATATTGTCACCTACACACTGGTGGGGGTTTATGCCCCTAATGTAAGACCTATGCGCTTCCTAAATAAGCTTTTTAAAAAAGTACAGTCTCTAAAAGAGGGGAGAATTATAATTTGTGGGGACTTTAATCTGGTCCCTGACCCGTCCCAGGACTCCTCCTCCCACACGAGACCCTGTACTGCCTCTCTTGCGCCATCCCTACTGGCTAACTCCTTGTAACTCCTGATTTGAATTTAAAAGTGTGGAAGGAATGTGGAATTAACATGGTGTCGGACCTATTGTCAGGCTCGGACTTGAGATCCTTTGACGTTATCAAACAGGTTTTCAATATCCCATACAGAAAAGTCTTCTCTTATCTAAAGATAAGACATCTACTGTCGACCAATCCCTCGTTCACTCTCAAGAGACACGCCCAATTATTAAAATGCTGGTCTGTGTCTAAACCTATATACCCAGGGATTAAACCGTTATACCTGTATCTGGGAAACAAGGACTCGTTCCTTAAAACAGCACCCCTTGTAGCGTAGGAATCAGACCTGAAGCAATCATTCACCCCTGCACAATGGTCGGCTGCAAATAGGCTTGCTATCTCTGCTCTTAAATGCTCCTCATACCTAGAATCCTACATAAAAACAGCACTTAGATGGTATTACACCACGGTCAGGCTGCACACACTCTTTCCAGGTGCAGGGGTGGAGTGCTGGTGAGGATGTGGATGTAAAGGGACACTATTTCACATATTATGGGACTGCCCTAGGATTACTGGACTTTGGTACCAGGTGTTTCAGAAAGTATCTGAGGTTGCTGGATATCAGATTGCACCGGACCCATCCCTAGCCTTGCTTTTCATAGACCTGAACAAAATTCCACTCAAGTCCAGAATTATCACTCTACACCTGTTTCTGGCTACAAAATTAGCACTAATGAGAAACTGGAAGAGTACCTATGTCCCGAGTCTCCATGAGATTATTAAGGCGGTTGACACCACAAAATCTTATGAACGAATGATAGCTCATAAGTCGTTTCAAATGGCCCGGTTTAATCGGCAATGGGAGCTCTGGCGTGAGCTGAGTCCAGCGACATCGGAAGCTGATGGTAAAGATGGGGGGAGGACGGGGGAGAGGGGTGGTGCGTAGGAATGCACTTGAGCAGCGCTTGTATAGTGTTAAATGATCCAAATAAGATGCTATGAAGGATCGGCAGAGAAAGAAGACACGATTTGACCTTTTTGTTTAATCTTTTCAGTTTGTTATTATTTATGATTTGAATTATTATGTTTTCTGTAAAACATTTTGTGAGAAAAATTTATGGAGTCTTTGGCTCAAAAAGACATCTCACTACAATTGTAATGTAAGCATCGTGATATGAGCACTTTCTCCAATAAAAAACTATTGAAACTAAAATGTATATCCTAAAATGTCCGTTGCGACAGAGAAAGTCCAGCAGTCACTGCTGGTAAAAGTATAAAGGTGTCCCCAAAAATTTGCTCCTATATAATGTCCCAATTCGGAGCGGCGTCCCTCTCTCCTACAGTGCAGCGGCATCCCGCTGTATAGGAAACTGATGCGATCGCAAAGAAAAAAGGCGTCTTACCAGGAGGCTTGCGTGGGTCGTGTTGCCCTCTCCGTTGGAGTTCTCCTACAAATTCCGGTATCGAGGGCTCCCTGGTTCCCGGCTAACCGCGCCAAATGGTGTCGGCCCGCGTGTGTCAGAAGGCCCGCCCACCGATCACGTTCTCGCGCGGCCAAGTTTCACCGGTCCAATTCCACTGCTCCCTGGTTTCGTTGGCAATCAGAACATCATCCAAAGGTTGGGGGACTGTATCGTACCATACGCGTTTCGGGGATAACTGATGGCCCCTTCTTCAGTGGTTAACAAACCCCCATTTCTGACTCGTATTTAAAGGGCCAGAGTAAAAGTAAATGTCTGTCATGGATTATCTGTGTACAGTTGGAATCAGAACGTGTACACATCCTACATGGATTGTCTATGGGAAAAATCGGAGCATATATAAAATTACATGGGGACAACCTAAAAAGTGTAAGCAAATAAAACTTATAAACTTCAATTCAAATTTGAGGGGTCGATATATATTCCCAGTTCATTGTTTTACATGCAGAGCTATTGTATTTGTGGAGCTATGTCACATGGGTTGAAGACACACAAGGCCCTGTAGAGCTAATATATAATTCCTGTCTATTTCTTTCATGCGGTATTGATGCGTTTTTTCTTTGGAATTATAAATCACTTAGATTGAAGATGGATAATAGGATGGGGGCACATTTGGCAAGGGGAAACTGTCCACGTAATACTCACTGGGCAGTTGACCGTCGGCAAAAGTGCTCCCATCTAAAGGAAACCAAAAAGTTCAAATTCAGCATTTAGACCTATAAGCATAAGGGTGTTGAATTCAAAAATCCGATTTGTTTCAAGTCTGGAAATTTTTTCTATATAATTCCCACCTCTCCAGTCTTTTTGTACCCTATCTATCGCTGAAAATTTAAGACAGCTAGGATCCTGATTGTAACGTTAATACCTTACGATATACTTTATATCAATTTGATACCTGATTTCTCTCAGCCGACAAATGTTTAATTAAATCCTAATCTGGTCTATTTCAGATTTCCTTTATATATATATATAATTAACCATACAGGCCTAGAACTGAATTCAGTTCCTTGATACCATGTTTTCCCAAATGTCTGATTCGGATCAAGGTTTAGAATGATACTGCAGATACACTCCAACCTTATTCCGAAACAAATACTCTACACAAAGTATAGTTATGTGTAGAGAGATATTATAATATATAATATATGTAAAGAGATATTATTAATTAATACTCCTAAAAAATATAGGTTAAGGTTATACTGTACCAGAATATCGGTTAGCAGAAATCAGTTTTAATGGTTATAAGGTGGCTGCCTCTAATGGTTGGATAGGTGGTCAATCAGATGGATGGCTGGATGGATGATTCCCTCAGGTAGGTGGATCAGATGGAGATCATGAAAATGATTCTCAGAGAACTCCCCCTCAAGAGCTGATGACCAGATGATCAGGAAAAGATGCTCCCTTCTGTCAGTTCATACCATCTTTTTATCCCATTCAGGAAGGGGCTTGGTCAGGATTTATGATTAACTAGTGACAGCAACTTATCACTAATAGGACTTCCCCTAGTGATTTCACAATTTAGGCCTTAATTTTACCCTAACACTAGGTGGCACTAAGGCTCCACATAAAAGTCTTGGCAATTATAGATATTTTCCCTTTTTGTGTTTTAATTTGAAATAGGGATAATCTTTAACTAGGTTTTAGACAGACCTTCTAGAACAATAGAATGTGAATACCAATGTGTATACCTCTATTCTCAAGTATTTGTAGGTACAGTACACAACTACTAGACATGACTAAGGCCTTTTCCATTCATATGTAGAAAAACACAGTCATATAACACTTATCTTTAGTGAAGATCTATCGTTTGTTCTTGATCTCTCTCTACTACAATCCTCCTGAAATAACACCTGAGACTGAAATTATTAACTCCCCATAGTGACACAGTAACATACACATTTAGACTATACAAGAAATTCACCTATTTCTATAATAGATACCATGAATATACTTATATATATATTGCACTTATATGATTATACTTTACTTCCTATATCTTAACATAATAACATGTAGGATATAACATCTAATGATATGAATTCCTATTTATTGAAAAAAGAGAGAAATTAATTTAAATCCCTGGACATTTCTACTTGATTACCTATTACAAATAGCAGTTTATGATATGTCTCTATAAAAGCATGAATACTTTTATTGTATGCAATAAACCCCCTTCTCGCAAGAAAGTGCTTAGGCAAACCCTCCTAAGTTTTATGAACAAAGGTTTCTACACAAGTCTAATCTTGGGTCAGTGATTCTAAGTCTAAAAGGTTTGAACTTATAGTGCCCACTCAATTAAGAAAAAAATGGTTGCCATACAGCACATATATCAGTTTACATAGTAACCTATATACACCTTTATCAGATGGATGCCTTTTAATACTCAAAAGTTCTGACAGCATTTATATCATATATGTTACCTATGTTCTCAACTTGATAGAACTGATTTGATCATTATTCTTGTCACCAATTATATATTTTATGAATTTTTTGCACTGAATTTGTTTATAAATAAATAAATATATATTTTTTATACAATTGTTTCCCTCTTGTCTTCAACTCAGCGCAAAATATATATATTTTTTGATCTATGGGAATAAGTTGGGAATTTCCTTCATTACAGATCTTAGCTTGTTTTCATAGATAGAAAACTGTTTATCAGAGCAGTATAAACATTCTGACATATTTGGAGGCACTGCCTAAGTAGAAACAAAGGATATAGTTGTGCAAAATATATATATTTTGTTGACATTTTCATTAATTGGTTATTGTCTTGTTAGTTGCAATATTGAAAATATCTGAAGTCAACAGTGTTGTTGGCGAATCTGGTGAGTCTGATGTAAAATCTGAGACTGGTATGCATAACAAAGAAGTGAGCGCATTGGTCAAATTTCAGGTGAGGTCTTTTATTCGAGAAAAATTGGATAAAAAAGAGGATATTAATGATTGGGTAGTTAAACTGCAGAGTAAAATTGCAGAATATGTAAATGATATTTGAAGCTAAGACAAAGAAAGATAAAAATCTGCTTGTATTCAAGTCGTGGCCATAATTTCTTTATTTAATTTGTGAATTGGCTGAACAATTAAAAAAAGCAAAAAATGAAAACAGGCGATAGGCTGATAAAGCTAAAAGGTTACAAAAAGCAATACATGAGATTCAAATTGAGTCTGCAAAGGTTTCTGTTGAAATGGAACAAATGTCTGCCTAAATGTCAGAGTATCGTGATAAAGATAACCAAATAGAGAAATAATCAAAGCTCTCAAAAGAATTTGGATCAAATCTGTAGTGCATCTTCAAAATGGCAAAGGTCAACACTGGCTCTAGAAAAATAATGGGAAAAGTTGTACATTGCTTATAAAAATTTGCAACAAGGGTTAGATAACCAAGTGGCATATCTGCAGTCGATACAGGGAAAATATACCAGCCAAGTAAAGGTTAAGCCTTCTGGTTGGGGACAGATGAAGAAAGTGATTATGGAACCCCCTCTGAGAAGGAAGAACAAATTTTTATTAAGGAACGTTCTGTTCCTAAATTAGAAACCATCTCCCCTAATAAGCACTCCAAAAGGTTGTCACATAAGAGTGACAAGAAAGTCTATCAGCCTATGGTTGATACGACAAAAGTCATCAAGTTTGTAAAAGAAACTGTGGGTCTATTTACTAAGAAAGCATCGCCTTCTATAATTCATCATATAGAAGCGTATGAGGAAGAGATGAAGACCCTAAATTTAAAACGTGACAAACAGAAAATTGAATTCATTTCATGGGTGTTCGAGCCAAAGCACAGGTATTTCTTTAATTCCCTCTGTGATATGGGCATAAGTACCTGGTCTGAGGTCATTTCAGAAATAAAGACAGAATTTGGTCCCTATCGTTCTGCAAGGAGAGCCATTTTAACTTTGAAATGTCAGCCGAATAAGAGTCCCAGGGAATTTCTGAGAGAAACATAGAAGTAGTCCAGCAGAAATGTATGTAGCTGTGTCTTCTTTATTAAGGTGAAATTCTTACAAAAAGCAGCGCCGTATTCACAACAGGATTCGCAACGTCAACGCGTTTCGAACAGAGTTCTTATTCATGACAGGGAATTTCTGTCTGTTCTTAAAAATGCCTATAGCCTGGCTGAGAAAGATCCCAATTTTAAAATCCATGAATTCATCCAATTGTTTTATGATGCTTTGCCAAATAAAATAAAATTTATTCTGGCCTGGGATTACCATCCCAGAAAAATTGACTGGATTGACTACTGACAGAAAGTACAGCTCTGGATGCCGCTTTGCAAAATAGCGAGGAGTCTCAGGATAGGAGAGTTAAAAAACCAAATGACGAGATAGCTTAGACTCACATAAAAAGGGATCAGGGACAATTCGAGGCTCCCAGCAGGAGTTATGCTGAATGATAATAAGATGATAATAAGGGGCCAAATGAAAACCCAGATAAAAAGGATCAGTTTGTAAAAATGCGGTTTCCTCCTTTCAGAGAGGTTATTTCAGGAAGTTCCAACATGGCCCAGAAAGGATTCTGAATCAGAAGGTTCTGGTAAGTCTCAAGTGTCTAATTCCCAAAATCAACCTCCAAAGCTTCATTGGAAAAAAAGAGCTAAGTTACATGATTAAATAGACCAGATACAAAGACGATTTGGAGTTTTGGTACAACAAATGGAAAAATTATCCAATGCTCTCACTACTAAACCCAAAAATCCTGTTTTAGGGGCAGCTACCCCTGTAGAAAACCCTCCTCAATTATAAATGGGGAGAAACAGATTAAAGTGCCAACTATTGCAAATGCAAATGATTTACCAATATGCAAAAGTGAGCAAAGTAACCCAAATGTCTGTATACCTGAAAAGAATTTAACCCTTCAAATGCCAAATGGCAAGAAGGAGGGGCAACATATTTGTGATTTTATCTTGCAGCCCACCATGACAGACACTTCTGCCTGTAAAGAAGAAGGAGGGGTTCGCGCAGGAGCGTAGCTAACAGCTCATGGGCCCTGGTGCAAGAGTTCAGCTTGGGCCCCTTCCCTAAGTGCTTTGTGTGTCTTCCTATACGGTACAAGGGTCTTTGGGCCCCCTCAGGCTCCTGGGCCCGGTAGCGACTGCTACCTCTGCACCCCCTATAGCTACGCCCATGGGTTCGTGGGTCAAAATACCCAGAGTGCCGGAAAGTAGCTTCGCTTGTCATCCAAAATATCTATGTTCATTACATGAGATAGAACACAGATATTTTATTAAAGTGGAATTGCTTAAGAATTTTCCCGCAAATATTAGCTTTAATGCTAGCCAAGTGACCATCTTATCTCAGAAATATGTTCAACAAATACGGGATTTATCTTCTGAGAAGTACAAGTAACCTGGTAAGTGTCTCAGGTATCGCCCTGAAGGTCTTAGGTAAAGCTTGGCTAAATTTCAAGTTGGGAAATAAAGTAATCAGCCATCCAGATTTGCCCTCTGATCGCTTAATTATTGGCATCGATCTCATTAAGAGATTAAATCCTATTGTTGATTTTATCAATAAGGTTATCTGGTCCCAAGTGAGAATGCCCATTAATTATGAGCATTCCCAATCCTATCACAGTCGGCGTAATTGCCATGTGATAGAGCAAAGGCCGGACTCTATTGAGATCCATTTCAGGAATAGCCAAGTTCCAGATGTCTCCTTCTTATAGGCAACACCGATCTCCACCAGAGGTGGACAGGAGGATAAGACCATAAGTGTATCTCCTGAAAGTGTTAGAGAGGTTTGCTTGGAGGGTGATGTTTAGAGATGAGCGAATTTTTTAAAAAATTCGGCCGGTTCGCTTCGATCCAAATTTATTTGCGGCGAATTGCGTTAATAAACAACTATTTCCTGCCTGCAGAAAGCCTTTATAGTGGTGTAGAACACTGTGCCTTGCAGTAACACGCAGAGGGAGTCTGCTGTGGTAGTGAAACAATACTGTGAGTCAGTATGACAGGCACATGACAGGTGTTGCTCTTAGAATCACTGCACACTTCACTTATTTGGGCAGTCATGGGGCCAAAACTAATCAAATTACTCAAGTATCAACTCAGCCTTACAGGTCGATTTTAGCGTCTGCAGTGCTGAATACAATTTTTTTTCCACAGAAATAAGTCACAAAAGATTTTACCACATATTACTACAGCACTGAACGCTGAATAAAATTTGCTTTTCCACCGAAATACTTCAATAAAGATTTAACCACATATAACGGAGCACGGAAATAGAGAGGGTCTTCGGATTCCCCCCGCACTATATGGACGTCTCAGAAATGAACCGCTGCTCCCGACAGCAGCTCCTGGGAAGGAAGCGTCCCGGTCATCCGGTATCTATTCGCTCCGCTGAAGGATTATTTTGAAAGTGTGTAGAAGTCACACAGGGCCCACACGCTGCAGATTTATCATGGAGACATCATGGAGATGTTACCGCATAAAACTACAGCGCTGAACGCTGAATACATTTCGTTTTTCGACCAAAATACGCCACAAATGATTTTACCACATATAACTGCAGCGCTGAACGCTGAATAAAATTCGTTTTTTGACCGAAATACGTCACTAAAGCTTTTGCCACATATACCTGCAACAGTGAACGCTGAATATATTTTGTTTTTCTACCAAAAATACATCACTAAAGGTTTTAGTACATATAACTGCAGAGCTGAAAACTGAATAAAATTTGTGTTGCCACCGAAATACGTCAATAAAGATTTTACTACATATAACTGCAGCGCTGAATGCTGTATAATATTTGTTTTTCGACCAAAATACATCACAAATGATTTTATTGCATGTAACTACAGCACTGAACGCTGAATAAAAAATTTTTTCCGACCAAAATACGTCAGTAAAGGTTTTGCCACATATACCTGCAACAGTGAACGCTGAATATATTTGGTTTTTCTACCAAAATACGTCACTAAAAGTTTTACCACACATGACTGCAAAAGTGAATGCTGAATATATGTTGTTTTTGTACTGAAATAATAACTGCAGAAATGAAATGCGTATACTTTTTTCTTTTTGTACTGAAATAAGCCACTAAAACTCTTTCACCACAAATAAATGCAACAGTGAAGTGCGTACATTTTTTTCCTTTTTGGACTGAAATAGGACACTGAACGCTTTCACAACATGTAACTGCAGAAGTGAACTGAGAATATATTTTTCTATTTGTACTAAAATAGGCCAGTAAACACTTTTACCAGAACTAAATGAACCAGTGAAGTGCGTATATATTTTTCTTTCTGCACTGAAATAGGCCACTAAATGTTTTTGCCACAAATAACTGCACCAGTGAAATGCGTTTATTTTTTTCTTTCTGTACTGACACTAAACACTTTCAACACATATAACTGCAGAAGTAAACTGAGAATATATTTTTCTTTTTGTACTGAAATAGGCCACTAAAACGCTTTTGCCACAAATAAAGGCAACAGTGAAGTACGTATATAATTTTTTTTTAGACTGAAATAGGCCACTAAACTCTTTTACCACAAATAACTGTGCAATCTTTCCCTGCACTTGTAAATGGCTTTTCTAGCACTGTCCCTAGCGCCTTCTGATGTCTCTCCCTGCACTAAGATGCTGTGAAATGATTCCTCCCTATCCTTTCCCTGCACTTATAAATCGTTTTTTCAGATTTTTTTTCACAATGAGGTTTTTCCAATTACTGTCCCTAGCGCCTTCTCACATCTGTCCCTGCACTCAGAACGCTGGAAAATGTCTGATTCTAAGATGGCAGCCGTATTTATAGGGCTGTGACATCAAAGGGCTGGCTGCTGATTGGCTGCATGCATGTCAATCTGGGTGATCCCGCCTTCCCAGAGTTCCTTGCCCAATGTCCTCAGTCCTCACACGTGTGGCCGCCATTTTAGGAAAAATTGAGATTCGTTACCACGAAGCACGAGAAAATTCGGATTCGTTGCAAATCGAATTTTTCCTGAAATTCGGATCAGTTCCACTTCGTCAGCTTCGATTCGCTCATCTCTAGTGATGTTCTCACCATTCACCTCCATCCAGAAAATACTGACTCTACCGGGTTCAGTGATCATGCACAATTCCTGGTGGGGATTGAAAAGCTGAATGATGATATGCTCTTCCCATTACAGATTAATGACCTAGGGAGAACTAAGAGGGCTAAACTGAATTTACACCTGGAGAACAGTTACATTAGTAGGGACCTACTGAAATAAATGGCCAATCCTAAAGTAATTAGATATCCAAACCCTCAGGATAACTGGGTTCATGATTTGGATGATGACTCTGACAGTCATAATGTAATTGCGAAATGCATGTTATCCATTTCTATTGGGGGTAAATCAGCCACTCATTTATTCCTGGTACTCAATGAGCCCCAATATCGATGACCTGTGCTCTCTACATGTCATCAGTATCTGATTGGTCGGGGACCGACACCCGGGATCCCCACCGATCAGCTGCTTGAGAAGACACTGGTCCTCGCAGTAGTGCTGTGGCCTTTTCCAGCTTTTCCTAAGCCGAGTGACGACACTTTCATCTGTCACGTGGCTTAGGCGTAGCTCAGCCCCATAAAAGCGAATGTGGCTAAACCCAATACCAAGCACATAGGAGCAGCGGTTCCTTCTCAAACAGCTGATAGGCAGAGGTCCCGGGTGTTGGACCCCACCGATAAGATACTGATGACCTATCTTAAGGATAGGTGATCAGTGTAAAAATCTAAGAAAACCCTTTTAATTCATTCAATATCCTCTAGATGGTCTTGAATTTCTTTCTGCCAGGCGAGTCCAACGATTTTGCTTGTTTTTTTTCCATTTGAACCTGTTTGTCTAATAAATGACCTTATTTATTGTGTTCTGTACCCACTCCACTGCTCGGATATTACATCATTATGTGTAAATAGTCACAGTCTGAACCCATAATGCTTTTCTTTGGCATGTGACTAATATGAAATATTATGTTTTGTTCTGTGTGAGGATTATTTTCTTCATCGATTTATTGGCTGATGCTCTGCTGCTAACAGTGAGAACAGTGAGGGGGTGGTCATCAGTATCTTGCACTTATGCACCCTCACTCAGACATATTTATGCTGTAGGCCACTGCTAGTGGTTAAAGAATGGATATTCTATAACAATTTATGTCATGTGATATATCCCTGATGTTCTGCACTGTTTTATAATGTTTTGAACAGGTTTATGCCAGCGACATAGAAAATATTGTGTTCTGAAGGTAATGCAGAGCGTTTGAGGCAGGAAGACAGGAGCAGGGGGTGGTGAGGTGAAGGGTGAGGCAATTGCAGCGAGCCCCTGTGGGAGCCAGTGTAGAGGATGGGAGTGGTAGTTGCCCTGTTGTAGTGTAGTTGCTTCCTGGGGCTCAATGCATTAAAAGAGATGCAGATGAATGAGTCCAGACTTTTAAAGTAACAAAGTCCTTTTACTAAGTGCAACTCGAACTTGAGAATACAAACTGTTTCAGAAGGCTTTAGTGCAAATTCCAGCAGAGGAGACATGGTGGCAGGACAACTTAGTGATGATTTCTGCACTTAACTAATAGTGGTTTGATAATATAGAGGGCGTCTTTGGCCCTTCTTTCCGCTCTGTATATGGAGGGAGTTGGTGCTCTCTGAGCTGCTTCCTCACCCATATGGCTGGAGAGGGGCCACCAACATCCTCTTTCCATCTCACTCTCCTCTCCGCTGACTAACACTCTCAGACCCCACCCTTGGCAGGAAATCAAACTAACCAGCTTCTACCAAAGGGGGGAGGAATGGAGGGGGAGGCATTCCTGGTGCAGAGCACTGGCAGCCATACTCCATCTGTGGTAAACCAGGTACATAGCATGTCATACATTAAGATTACATCCAAATTATGTGAAATACAATAAGCCAGTGCAACAATAGCAATGCCCCTACTCTGGGGTATTGCACAATGACCAGGCCTACTTGGTTAGAATAAAGTATTTCGTTACCGAATAGTCGATGAGAGTTGCAGTACAAATGTAAGCAACATGCACTGCTTTCAAGTAGTTCACATGGCAGTAGTTCTCTAGGAGGCTTTGTATTGGGGATTAGTGGTAAAATGTTCCATCAGTGATTTTACCTAGTTACCATTAGCCTTCTATAGACCATCAGAGATATTGCCGTTTCACAAACCCTGATGCCACTCTGTCAAAAAGTAAGACGTACTATGCTTGCCAATCGTGTTCTAATAAACATCTAGGGACACATATTACTTCCTCATATTCCACCCTGTATCATGCAATTTCCCACAGATTTTTAAATAACTTTCCTCCTTCATAAATGAGGATCCCTCCATATATTTCTATTAAGCCACATAGCAGCAATTAAAATATCTATATTACCTAGATTTCTTTACCTCTTTGAGACAGTGCTGATCGGGGTACCAGCTGCTATACATCGATCGGTATAGTCCACCTTTCTCACCTTTGTTTGGAACACTAAGCGACACCGGCTTTGTCGAGACTTATCCGAGTGCTATGATTTGGGGCCGCCCAGCTGATATATCTGCCTGGACTCTATTTAGTCCTATGTCTTTCTCTAGAGATCTTTGGCTCAGGTGTAGAATGGGGAACCCTTACTTGTATAATCTGCTCTCCTTCCAGGTACTACAATCTAAATATCATCTTCCCCCCTCCTCAGCCTTTTATTACTAACAAATTGTGCACTCCTGCCAAAAAAGCTACAGCCTTATTGGCCCTACCATCACTCACCCCTTTTGAAAGAATGCTGTACATACTTGGAAAACGTTACATACATCAAGACAAAGCATACAGGGTAATACAGCGCCACATACCTCTTACATCCAGTGACATCTCCTCTGATGTAGACGTTCTCTTTCCTCATCTTCAGACCAGACCACCATGATGATTTCTTTCAGCCATCTCTTGTCACTGCAGTTTGACAAACAGACATACATTATTAGTTTCCTACTTTTCCATCATCCTTCCCACCTTCTCAACACTCCATCCTGTCACTTCCAATACTGTTTCCACTGTGCTCCCCAATACTGTACTGCAGAAACAGTTTCCTTGAAAATACCAGTACCACACAGATAGTTCCCCCTTTAATGATTATTGGCACAGAGTGCCCTAAACGATAACTGCGACTAGCAAATAGTGCCTCTGATACTAATAGTGTAAACACAATTTCCCCAAAAAATAATTGTGTGAGACTGATACTGTGCCAGGGTGCCCCGCACAGTAATAGTGCTTCTCAAAGTCCCACCAATAGAAATAATCTGCACTTAGTGTTAACAGCACCCCCAATTCATTCATATCAATCATGTTCCCCATTGTCCCCCAGTAAAAATAATTATACTTATAATGTGTGCTAGTAAAAATTGCCCCCCTAAATGTGTGCCAGTACAAAAATATCCCCTTATAATGTGTGCCAATACAAAAATATCCCTTTACAGTGTGCAACAGAACACAAAACACCCACTTATAATGTGCAGAAGCACACAAAATACCCGCTTATAATGTGTGCCACTGCAAAAAATGCCCACTTATAATGCACACTAGTGCAAAAAAAATCCACCTTAGGCCTTATTCACACGTCCGTAGTGTTTTGCGGATCCGCAAAACACCTTGCCACCGGCCCTATAGAGATGCCTATACTTGTCCGCAATTGCGAGCAAGAATAGGACATGCTCTACTTTTTTGCGGAGCCGCCGTCCGGAAGATCGGCGGCGCTCTCCGCATCCATCACGTCCCCATTAAAAATGAATGGGTCCGCACCCGTTCCGCAAATTTGCGGAACGGGTGCGGACGAACATTGCGGACGTGTGAATAAGGCCTTAAAATGTGTGCCAGTACAAAAAACGCCTTCTTCTGTGTGCCCGTACAAAAAATGCTCCCTCTTGGTTCCCTCAATACAGCTAATGTTCTTATGGTGCCCCCCATAATTTGTGCCAGTACAAGAATATGCCTCCTTATGTGTGCCGGTACAAAATGTTCCTAGTTAGTACCCCCAGTAAATGCCCCCATAGTGCCCCCCCCCCCCCATGGTGGCCCAACAGCATGGAGCCAAATGAAAAACAATAAACTCAAATACCTCCATGCGGCTGTCAGCAATGCAGTGCAGGCCTCATCCGGCCTGTTTCAAGAGCTGTACGCTGCCTGGCTCAGGTAGCATATGCAGTGGCCGGGTTTGAGGTGGCCCGATGAAATGCTGGGTCCCCGGACACCGTTGAGGTGTCACCATGTGTTGCTGCTCTCCGGAAGGGATGGTAAGGTGTGGTGCCCACCAATGGGAATTAAGTCTAGAGAGTCAGTGTCTGCAGTAAACCAGTGTGCTTCTTTACTGGAGGAACTCAAGTACAAAACAATATAGGCAAGGCATTGAGCTGGCTTCTACAGTCTCCTCCCAGGCCAAAGAAGGAAAGGCCTGAGATAGCTATTCCTCTCTCTCTCAGAAGGCTGGTGGCCTGGCCAAAGGCTAGAGGCCCACAGTATGTAGCTCAGTAGTCCAGATGGCTCCTTGGTCACAGGGATGATGACTCATGGTCTGTCGCTCAGCATATCCATCTCAGCGTCTTCTTCTGGTCACTTAAGTATTCTGTTAGAGTCTCCTCGTCTAAGCACTGATCCCTAACTACAGATCACGAGGGGCTCTCACTGCTGTCCTTATATACAGTTTCTAGATGAAGTAGAACCTTCTAGTGGGGGGGGGGGGGGGTGCTGCAGTGGAGAAACACAACCCAAACAAATACAAAGTTACAATTCTGGTCTCTCATAGACTTACGTTAGAGCTTCAATGATACTCTATGGCAATGACACAGCAGTTTTTCCAGACAAAATCAAGTCTTCAGACATAATAATACAACTACACCTGACATTCAAAAGGCTGTCTGATTTTGGTGGTAAACAAGACTGTTTTTTGCCCCTCTAAAGCATGGTCTTCTTTAACCCTTTCCCGACATGTAACGTAATAGTACGTCACATGCTAGGTCTTTAAAGATGGCGCCCCCTCCTGTTTCAAACAGCAGGCATCTGCGGCTAATGTCCGAAACCAATGGTAATGCCAATCATGGACATTTAACCTCTTAGATGACATGTCAAACCTGATCACAGCATCCGAGAGCGCTGAAAACTGAAAACACGCGCTTCCGGTGTTTCTCTGGCTCCCCCGTGTGGTGATCGGAGGAGCCAGAGCTTGTGTGTGGCAGCCCCTTTAATAGTGTATGACAGGAGGCTGCTGCACAGTGTTTCCTAAGGAGCTGAAGTTGGGCTCCATAGGAAACTAGTAAAATCATCATAGAGTCCAATGGTAGTGCATTGGAGTCTATGATAATAGCAATCTAATGATTGCTTGTTATAGTTCCCTATGGGAACTGTAATAAAAAATTACCGTTTTTACAAATTAAAAAAAATAAAAAATTATAAAAATTCCAACCGCCCCCTTTCCCCAAAATGATAATAATTATTTTTTTTTTAAATACACATCATCGGTATCACCACGTGCGAAAACACATGTACTATCAAAAAAAGGGGTCAAAATGGCCGATTTGCCATTTTTTGGTCGCTTCTCGTCCCCAAAAAATTAAATAGGAAGTGATCAAAAAGTTGTACACACCCCAGAAAAATATTATTGAAAAGTACAGATTGTCCCACAAAAAATTAGCCCTCATACAGCTCCGCACATATAACTACAAAAAAGTTATATGGGTCAGAAAATGACGAAGATCATACATCAGTTTTACTGCATAATGAATGCAAAAAAAAATAATCCTAAAACTGTGGCAAAATTGCATTTTTTATTCAATTCCACCACCTTTGGAACTTTTTTCCCCAATTTCCACTACATTTTATGTAATATTAAATTATGATGTTGGAAAGTACAACTTATCCAATGTAAGCCCTCATACAGCTATGTGAATGGAAAAATAAAACAGTTATGGCTCTGGGAAGGGAGGGAAGTGAAAAAGGAAAATGCAAAGTAAAAAAAAACCTCTGGGGTAGAATGGTTTAAACCTTATGGTAGCCATGGAAAATTACCAGCTTCTCATTATTAGCTAGAAAGTCCCAAAAGTCTCTCAGTGTTCATTAACTGTTTCCACAGTGCTTTGCAAATACAGTGCAAATAAACAGGATATATACAGTATGACAACATATATATAAAATGCAGTTCCACAGTATTAAACAGTATAAGTCAGTGCAAGGTAACCCTTTAAAGGCTATGTACATCTTTGGGGGCTTTTTTTTTTAATTATTGCATTGTACTCATTTTTAGCTAAAAATATTTTTTTAAATTGGTCTTTATTATAAATATGGGACCTTTTTTCTGTACAGGGCTCAGATGCTCCAATAGAGAGATCAGAAATTTCTCTCTGCTCCATCAGCCAGCTAATCTGAACCCCTTATCTCTGCTCCCTGACATTACAAACACTCGTTAAAGCTTAGTTCTTATCTTACTGGTACGAATGGGGCTTAAAGGGGTTATACCATGACTAATGTACAAAATGAAAATCAGACATCGTATAGAACATGAAAACCTCTTTCTAACAGAGCCAGAACCAGCCCTGTATCTCACATGGATTCAGAGATCTCCCCATTCATTGATCTGCTAGATTTATATCAAGCTGGCAGCTCAGGGGGAGTGTCTTTTCTGCTGCAGCTAAGAGGGCGTGTCTCAGCTCTCCCTATCACAACTCAGAACGAAGTTGAAGGATGAAACTGAGCATGTGCGCACTGTACAGATACATTTTATTGAATAACTCTTTTGAATAACTCTTTGGCTATGCTAAATTTCTAATTAAATGCAATTACAAAAGTATTCAGAGCCAGGATCTGGTTTGAAAACTGTAGAATATTTTTCAAATATTTTTTGTGGGACAAACCCTTTACATACGTGACCTCTTAGTAAATTAGGGATAAGGGTTATTAGATGAGCGGCTCAAAGTGAAAGTAAAAGGTACAATTCACATTTCAGCTAGACAAACGGTTAATTCTTTGTGACAGAACAGCAATATTTTTAATAAAGACCAATTAAAAAAATTATTTATAGCCCAAAATAAGTAAACTGCAATCATAAAATTTGCGAGTTGATGACTTTGCATAGGGGACATAGGCAAATGTCCACATTTGGACATTTGTGGACAAATGTCCACACTTCAAAGTACCCCTTCTTTAGGGCACTAGAAGTGATGATGATTACGTCATCGTGCCACCTGTGCCAGATGCTGATATGCTATAGGCACTAGGCTTGTAGCCTGTCAGAGGGTGGAGCAGGGAGGCATCGCTCCCTTGCTCTGCCACAGCACCTAATTGTATCACTGTCTTGAGGATGGCAATACATGGCTTAGGGGCCCAGTCTCAATTGAGACCACTGAGACCTCTGTAGCTACTCCCCTGCTTGGAAACCTCTCTCTTACAAATCAAGCATTTGCCCTTGCCCTTCAATTATAAAGATGTTTACAGGGATGCACATGAGATAAGCAGATATAAGAGATCATAGTCAATGTAATGCCTAATAATGTGGCCACTAGATGGCACTGTTCTCTTACTTGCTCTCTGCACATATATGGCATAATCATGATAACTCTTCCCATTAGGTCTTGGTACAGATTATATTTCCCCTTCAAACTAATACAGGAATGTATGGGGGTGGAATCCTGTGTATTCTAAATTGGGAGTCCAAGCAGAAGCATGTTCCCAAGAACACTTTGTAGGACCCTCACGCTGCTCCTATTTTAATTACAAGTCTTATCGCGCCACATAAAGATATATTTAGCGGCCAGATACAGGCGCATCATGTGAGGCAGTGTTATTGCTACATTTCGGTGTCATTGTACTAATGCTCTGTACAAGGTCTGTGCACTGTTGTGTCATATGGGAAATTGCTGCCGTTCCTTTCTGACAAAGGAGTTGTTCTACAAAACACTGTACGGTACATCAGGAAAAACAAGCACATGTGTGGGGGGAGTGCCAGAGATGTCCGTGGTTAACCTTTGCTTTAACCTTGCGGTCCACCCTCCAGTGAATTTCCTAACTTACTTATTAGGGTGCTCATTAACCCCTTCAGGACTGGGGGATTTTCTGTTTTTGCATTTTAATTTTTTTACTCCCTGCTTTTCCGCAGACATAACTTTTTTCACATAGCCATATGAGAGCTTTTTTTTGTGGAAAATTTCTAATGTCACCATTTACTATTAAAATGTATTTGGAAGCCGGAAAAAAAGAAATTCGGACACAGTTTTATGGATTTTGTTTTACAGTGTGCCCAATGCAGTATAACTAACCTGTTACCTTCACTCTCTGGGTTAGTACGATTACAACGATACCACATTTACATACGTCTTCCTGATTTTAACCCCTTCTACCCCGGGCCAGTTTTCACCCTTCTGCCCAGGCCTATTTTTTTGCAAATCTGACATGTGTCACTTTATGTGGTAATAACTTTGGAACGCTTTTATTTATCCAAGCTATTCTGAGATTGTTTTCTTGTGACACATTGTACTTCATGACAGTGGTAAATTTGAGTCGTTATATTTCACCTTTATTTATTTAAAATAGTCAAAATTTTACCAATAATTTGGAAAAATAAGCAATTTAAAAAATTTCTATTTCTTTTAAAACAGATAGTGATACCTCATAAAATTTTTATAACTTAACATTCCCCATATGCCTACTGTATGTTGACATCATTTTGTAATTGTGATTTTATTTTCTTAGGACATTAGAAGGCTTAGAACTTTAGAAGCAATTCTTACAATTTTTAAGAAAATTTCGGAAACCCAGTTTTTAAGGACCAGTTCAGTTATGAAGTCATTTTGTAGGGCTTACATAATAGAAACCCCCCATAAATGGCTTCATTTAAGAAACTTCACTCCTCAAGTTATTCAAAACTGATTTTACAAACTTTGTTGACCCTTTAGGTGCTCCGCAAGATTTAAAGGAAAATGGAGATTTTTTTAAAAAATCACTTTTTCTGGGGAAGATTTTAATTCATTTTAATCCATTTTTTCTGTAATCCTGGGTTCACACCTGAGCGTTTCTGAGACGGGCGTTTTACGCGCGTTTTTGTCGCGCGTATTACAGTGCGTTGTTGCAAATAGGAAACGCGCGTCATACGCGCGTTCGTGACTCTGGAGACCAATTGAAAAAGGCATATCTACACTTTAACGCGTGTTAAACGCGTGTTTTATGCGCGTTCCCATTGAAGTCTATGGGTGTAAACGCGTGACAAAACGCCCCAAAGAAGCTCAAGAACTTCTTTGAGCGTAGGGCATTTTACAGCGCGTTCAAACGCGCTGTAAAATGCTTAGGTGAGAACCATGCCCATAGGGAAACATGAGTTTTCTCCTGTTGAGCGTTTTACAGTGCGTTCGAACGTGCTGTAAAACGCGCAAGTGTGAACTGAGGGTAAGGGTACTTTCACACTTACGTTATTCTTTTCCGACATAGAGTTCCGTCAAAAGGGCTCTATGCCGGAAAAGATCTGATCAGGCATATCCTCATGCAATCTGAATGGATAGAAATCAGTTCAGTTTGCATCAGTATGCCTTCCGTTCAGTCACTGTCAGGCGTTTTCGCCAAACATAATACCGCAGCATAATGCGGTATTATGTCCGTCCAAAATGCCTGATCAGTTGCCGGAATGCCGGCATTAATTTACATTGACTTGTATTAGTGCCGGATCCGGCATTGCAAAACCATTGAAGGACGGATCCGTCCTTCCGGTCTGCGCATGTGCAGACCGGGAAAACTGTGAAAAAGAGTGCAGGACGGATCCGTTCTTACAATGCATTTGTAGGCGGATCCGCACCCGGATCCGTCTACAAATGCTGTCAGTTGTCACACTGAACGGCGGATCCGGCAGGCAGCTCCGACGACGGAACTGCCTGCCGGATCACACGAACACAAGTGTGAAAGTACCCTAACACAGCAGGGTTAACAGCCAAACAAAACCTAATATCTATTACCCTAATTCCGCAGTTTACAGAAACACCCCATATGCTGTCAGAAACTGCTGTATGGTTGGTCTTTAGTTGGTACTATTTTGGGTTAAATATGATTTTTGATTGTTCTTAATTGTTATTATTATTATTATTATTATTCTATATTATGCTAGGTACAGTTTTTTATTTTTGTTTTTTCATAATGTTTACCTGACAGGTTAGATCATGTGCTATTTTTATAGAGCAAGTTGTTATGGATACAACAATACCAAATATGCCTATTTTTTTTTGTTTCAGTGTTACATTATAAACCTTTTTTTAAATAAAAATCATGTTTTTGGGTCTCCATATTTTTTTTTCTGCCAATTGACTTGTGTAGAGGGTCTTTTTTGTAGGAAGAGATCTTATTGGTACCATTTTGGGGTATATATGATCACTGAACATCACACTTTGGCATCATGCACACCGTTGTTGTGGTCCGCGTCCGAGCCGCATATTTTGCGGCTCGGGCGCGGACCCATTCACTTCAATGTGCTGTCCGCATCCGTTGCTCCGTTCCGTGCCCGCGCAAAAAAAATAGAGCATGTCCTATTCTTGAATGTAGAAAGCAAGGCGGCAGCACACTGTTTACCAATGGGTGCAAAATCAGGCCAATGTGAACCAGCATCAGGTCCACGGTATTATAAAAATAGAAAAACTAACGGTTGAAACGTCACTTTTTGGACACTGGGTGAATAAACCTTTGCCACTTTTGGAATATATTGGAGTGCTGCTGGCTGTCCTATTCCCTTACGTCCTACCAGCAGCACAGATGAAGATGGGGGTTAATGCCCCCCGTGAGCTGGTAGGACCGGCGGAATTTTAATGAGCCCAATCAAGAATTCAAAGAATTCCCCTTAAAAGAAGGGGACCACCCACCAGCCCACCGTGTTTTTTTAGGTCCTCTGACTGGTGGGCTGGCGGTTCTAGGGGCTAGTCCCTTATGTTCTTTTTTTCGGCAGTCTTTGGCTGCTTGGGCAGTTATTTTTTCTGCCCTTGAACTGTTTTGGGGACGTTTGTGTGTCTCCATCCCTTTTTTCTTCCCCCCTCACCTCCGTTCCGAAGCTTTCGGCGGCACTTGCGGCGGCTCCGGCGTGCGGCTGCATGGGCGCTGCCATGTTGCCGGAAGTGACGTTGTGTCACTTCCGGTCCGGAGCTCCGAAGCCGCCGGTGTCATGGTGGAGGGGCCAGGCTTTCTCCTTTTGAGAAGCGCATTTTTACTTCTGGGGGCAGATGTACTCTTTTGCCGCGGCTCCGCCCTGTGGGCCGGGCTTTAGGTTTAAAAGCCCTCAGTGTGCTTTGCTCTGTCTCTGGTAGCACACTCTCTGAGTTAGCTCCAGAGTTTGGCGTTTTGGTGCGATTGTCAGGCTTGGCGCGTATCTTTCTTCTGTCAGAGATAGGGGTAATTCTGCGGTGGGCAGAAGCGAACCTTTTCCATCTTTCTGCCATTCACATTCGGGGGTCCCACAATATAATAGCGGACCGCCTGAGCAGGGGCCTTCCAACAATGGAATGGGCCTTGAATCCAGAGATCTTCAGACAGATCGTTACCAGATGGGGTCTGCCAGAGGTAGATCTCATGGCAACAAGGTTCAACGCCAAGGTCCACAGGTTCTGCTCCCTGTATCGGGAGGACAACCCCCTGGCGATAGATGCTCTGTCAATACCGTGGAGGTTCAGGCTGGCATATGTCTTCCCTCCCTTTTCCATGATACCGAGGGTATTGATGAAAATCCGTCAGGATCAGGCCTCAGTGATTGCCATCATACCGTTTTGGCCGAAGAGATCCTGGTTTACCCAACTCATGCAGATGAGTCAGGGACGATACTGGAGACTCCCCCCAGAGCAGACCCTGGTGTCGTGGGACACACACAGTGGCGTAACTAGAGTTCCATGGGCCCCAGGGCAAACTTTGAATTGGGCCCCCCGGGCCCGACCCCCCAAACCCTCCCCCTCGCACATCCCCACCCCCCGGTCGCACCCTCTCATTACGCCCCGGGACCCATCACTACAGAACATACAGGCTAATACAGCACCCCATACCACTTACATCCAGTGACGTCTCCTTTGATGTAGATGTTCTGTCCTCATCTTCTCCCTTTAGATCTTCAGACCAGACACCATTTTCAGCCATTTCTCATCTCTGCAGTTTGACAAAACATATCTTAGTTTACTACTTCAATCATCCTACCACCCTGTGCTCCCCAATATTATACTGCAGAAACAGTTAAACCCCTGATAATACTAATACATGCAGATAATCCCCATGCAGTAATTATTGGCACACAGCACCCTAAAATAACTGCACATTTGGCACCCTCTGTATTTAGTTGAATAATTGCCCCCTCACTCAGAATACATTTTATTTTGCCCCCTCTCACTCAGAATATATTTTATTTTGCCACCTCTCACTCAGAATATATTTTATTTTGCCCCCTCTCACTCAGAATACATTTTATTTCGCCCCTCTCACTCAGAATATATTTTATTTTGCCCCTCTCACTCAGAATACATTTTATTTTGCCCCCTCTCACTCAGAATATATTTTATTTTGCCACCTCTCACTCAGAATATATTTTATTTTGCCCCTCTCACTCAGAATACATTTTATTTTGCCCCTCTCACTCAGAATACATTTTATTTTGCCCCTCTCCTCAGAATACATTTTATTTTGCCCCTCTCACTCAGAATACATTTTATTTTGCCCCCTCTCACTCAGAATACATTTTATTTTGCCCCTCTCACTCAGAATACATTTTATTTTGCCCCTCTCACTCAGAATACATTTTATTTTGCCCCCTCTCACTCAGAATACATTTTTATTTTGCCCCTCTCACTCAGAATATATTTTTATTTTGCCCCTCTCACTCAGAATATATTTTTATTTTGCTGCCCTCTCACTCAGAATATATTTTTATTTTGCCCCTCTCACTCAGAATATATTTTTATTTTGCACCCTCTCACTCAGAATATATACAATGTGAGAGGGGGCAAAATAAGATATATACAATTTTGCTCCACAGGTGGGGAAAGTGGAATATCGATAAAGAGGGGAAAATGGAATATATACAGAGGGGCAAAATGGATATAAATAGAGGGGCCCTGTATATATCCATTTTGCCCCCTCTGTATATATTCCATAATCATTTATCCCCTGTGTGTATATATTGCATTTTTGCCCCTCTGTTATCTGTTTAATTTTTTTCCATTTTTTTGCCTTTTTTTCTTATTGAAATATATTTTTGTTCCCCATTGGTCCCCTGTGGAGGATTTCTTGCCTGACATTTAGTTCCATGCCAGGTGCCCCCTGTGAGTTATAGCCAGGCAGTGGTGGTGTGCACATTTAAAAAAAAATACTTACCTCGTCAGACTGCTCCGCTCCCGCCTTCTTGCTCTTGCTTGCAGCCCACAATCCTGTCTTCCAGCGTGCGTTGTGTGATCCCGCGAGACCTGGCTGGCGCGATATCACAGCGCCACCAGGCCTGAATGGGTGGAGGCGGAGCCCGAATGGATGGAGGCAGGGCTGGGGTTGGTGGGGCGGCGCAACTACTCACAGAGGCCGGGGGCCCAAGCAACCAGCCATTTACATAAAAATGTTAAAATTACTTGCGATGGGGCGACGGAGCTGCGGGCCCCCCCCACCGCCGGGCCCGGTCGCGGTCGCATCCTCTGCGACCGCGATCGTTACGCCCCTGGACACACATCTCTGCCCAGATCTGCGCAGAGTCAACCTGACAGCCTGGAGGTTGATCAGTCTCTTTCCAGAGTAGAAGGGCTTTCAGAGTCGGTCCTGAGAACTCTGTCTCATTCCAGAGCGAAGTCCACGAATAAGGCTTATGCCCGAATTATGAAGATCTTCTCAGCATGGTGTGACTCAAAAGCGGTGGTGTACGCAGATCCGCCCCTATCAGCGCTGCTGCAATTTCTACAAAATGGGTTGGACAAGGGCCTTGCTCCATCTACCTTGAGAGTCCAGGTAGCGGCACTGTCGGCGTGCTTAGACAAGCCATTTTCTCGGGACCCGCTCATTAAACGCTTCCTGAAAGGAGCTGAAAGACTAAAGCCTACAGTGCTGAAACCCATCCCTCAATGGGATTTGTCAGCAGCTCTCAAGGGGTTGTCATCTCACCCCTTTGAGCCCTTGGAGGAGGTGGATTTCAAATTTCTTACTTTGAAGACAGTTTTTTTGCTGGCTGTGACCTCTGCCAAGAGGGTGTCCGAGTTGCAGGCCTTTTCGGCCCTGCACCCATATACGACCTTTCTCCAGGACCGTGTTCTCCTAATATTTTTGCCTTACTTCAGGCCCAAAGTCCCTTCTTTTCAGAACATCAATCAGATAATCTCTTTACCTGTTTTTCTATCTTCCTCCTCCTCTTCCCCTGTTCCAGGTAGGCACCCCCTGGACATTTCGAGATGCCTCCAGGTCTATGTGGATAGAACCAGGGAGTTCAGGATAGATGAGAATCTCTTTATCCTGTTTGCCGGTAAGTCTAAAGGCCGTAAAGCGTCTAAACCAACAATTAGTCGCTGGATCAGGGAGGCTATTAGGGAATCATTTATTTCCCTGTCATTAGATCCTCCGGACTTTGTCAAGGCCCATTCTACACGGGCTGTGGCAACTTCCTTTGCGGAAAGGAGCTGTCTGCCTTTGGAGTTGATCTGTAAGGCAGCCTCCTGGAGCTCAGAATCCACTTTTATCTCGCACTGGATGCGAGAATCTCTGAGTTCTCGGCCTTCGGGCAGACGATACTTTCTGCCAGGCAGGAGGGCCCTCCCTAGGGGTTCCTCTTGCTATCTCCCCATCTGTGCTGCTGGTAGGACGTAAGGGAATCGTTAATTTCTAACGATAATTTGTTTTCCCTTAGTCCTAACAGCAGCACACAAATTTCCCACCCTAAGTGAGCAACTCTTGTCACAAACACGGTGGGCTGGTGGGTGGTTCCCTTCTTTTAACCCCTTAAGGACGAAGGGCGTACATGTACGCCCTTGCGTCCTGGTACTTAAGGACCAAGGGCGTACTTGTACGCCCTGTGTTTAAACTGCTACTGCACCCGATGTGGGCGCGGTAGCAACATGGTTCCTGCTGATGTAGATCAGCAGGAACCATGTTCTAATGCCGAGGGGGGTCATGTGACCCCCCCGTATCGGCGATCGCTGCAAACCGCAGGTCAATTAAGACCTGCGGTTTGCAGCGGTTTTAGCGATCTCTGACCGCGGGGATCAGAGAGTTAATTGCCCCAAAGATATTCATTTTAACCCCCCCTGCAGCCCCCAATCTTGTTATGGCGGCGGGGGGGGGGTGGTTGCGGAGGCGGGAGGCGGTGCGGGAGGCCTCCCTTGTAATAATTCCCTGGTGTCTAGTGGTTCTATCAGAGTGCCAGCACATTGCTGGCACTCTGATAGAAAAACGGCTGGCATCTGTGCTGCAGATGCCAGCCGGTTAACCCCTTCCTTACCGCGGTCCGGACGGACCGCGGTATGGAAGGTGTTAACAGGGAGGGAGCTCCTCCCTCTCCCATCGGGGGCTGCTGTGCCTATGCAGCCCCCTCAGGATGAGATCGCAGAGGAGGGAGCTCCCTCCCTCCTCATCCATCACCCACTACTCTCTAATGGCAGTGGGTGATGGTTACCATGGCAGCAGGACGCTTTCAGAAGCGTCCTGCTTGCCATGGTATAGTAACTCTGGTCAGACTTCTGCTAAAGGCAGAAGTCTGACCAGACTGTGAAAAGTAAAAAATACAGTGCAGTACACTATATAGTGTACTGTACTGTATTATACTGACATCAGATCCACTGGATCTACAAGAACCAAGTGGGTCTGGGTCCAAAAAAAATGTAAAAAAGTGAAAAAAAGTAAAAAAAAAAAAAAAAACACAAATCACTGAATAAAAAGTAAAAAAAATAAAATACACTACACATATTAGGTATCGCCACGTCCGTAAAAAACAGCTCTATAAAAATATCACATGAGTGAACCCCTCACGTGAACTCCATAAAAAAAAAAACAAAGATGGTGTAAATAAGCCATTTTTTGGCACCTTACATCACTAAAAGTGTAATACAAAGCGATCAAAAAGGCGTATGCCTCCCAAAATAGTACCAATCTAACCGCCATCTCATCCTGCAAAAAATGAGCCCCTTCATAAAACAATTGCCCAAAAAATAAAAAAAACTATGCCTCTCAGACTAAAACATGATTTTTTTTTGTTTCAAAAATGCTTTTCAGTGTTAAATGTAAAAAAATAAAAAAAAAGTAGATATATTGGGTATCTCCACGTCCGTAAGAATCTGCTCTATAAAAATATCACATGACCTAACCCCTCAAGTAAACACTGTAAAAAAAAATAGAAACTTTGTCAAAAAGCCATTTTTTTGTCACCTTACATCACAAAAACTGTAATAGCAAGCGATCAAAACGTCATATGACCCCCCAAATAGTGTCAATCTAACCGCCACCTCATCCCGCAAAAATTATACCCAACCTGTGACAATCGCCTAAAAACTGAAAAAAATTGGGCTCTCAGACTATGGAGACACTAAAACATGTTTTTTTTTGTTTCAAAAAGGATATTATTGTGTAAAACCAAAATTTAAAAAAAAAAGTATACATATTGGGTATCGTCGCGTTCGTAACGACCTGCTCTATAAAAATATAACATGACCTAACCCCTCAGGTGAACGCCGTAAACATAAAAAATAAAAACGTTGTAAAAAAAAGTCATATGCACCCCAAGATAGTACCATTCAAACCACCATCTCATCCCGCAAAAAATGAGCCCCAACATAGGACAATTGCCAAAAAAAATAAAATAAAACTATGGCTTTCAGAATGTGGAGACACTAAAAAATCTTTTTTTTCAAAAATGCTTTATTATGTAAAACTGAAACAAAAACCCCCAAAAAGTAGACATATTTGGTATTGTCGCGTCCGTAACAACCTGCTCTATAGAAATAGCACAAAATCTAACCTGTCAGTTCAACGATGTAAATAACAAAAAATACAAAACTGTCCCAAAACAGCTATTTTTTTGCAAATTATCCATTTTAATCAATTTTTCCAGTAACAAAGCAAGGGTTAACAGCCAAACAAAACTCAATTGTTATTGCCCTGATTCTGTAGTTTGCAGAAACACCCCATATGTGGTTGTAAACTGCTGTATGGCCAAACGGCAGGGCGTAGAAGGAAGGGAACGCCATATGGTTTTTGGAAGGCAGATTTTGCTGGACTGGTTATTTGACACCATGTTCCATTTGAAGCCCCCCTGATGCACCCCTACAGTGGAAACTCCAAAAAAGCGACCCCATTTTGGAAAGTACGGGATAAGGTGGCAGTTTTGTTTGTATTATTTTAGGGTAAATATGATTTTTGGTTGCTCTATATTACACTTTTTTTGAGGCAAGGTAACAAAAAATAGAAATTCGAAATTTCATCTCCATTTGCCAATAACTCTTGTGGAACACCTAAAGGGTTAACAAAGTTTATAAAATCAGTTTTGAATACCTTGAGGGGTGTAGTTTCTTAGATGGAGTCACTTTTTGGAGATTCTACTCTAGGGGTGCATCGGGGGGCTTCAAATGGGACATGGTGTCAAAAATCCAGACCAGCAAAGTCCGCCTTCCAAAAACCATATGGCGTTCCCTTACTTCTGTGCCCTGCCGTTTGGCCATACAGCAGTTTACGCCCAAATATGGGGTGTTTCTGAAAACTACAGAATTGGGGCAATAAAAATTGAGTTTTGTTTGGCTGTTAACCCTTGCTTTGTTACTGGAAAAAATGGATTCAAACGGAAAATTTTCCAAAAAATCGAAATTCTGAAATTTTATCTCCATTTGCCATTAACTCTTGTGGAAAACCTAAAGGGTTAATGACGTTTGTAAAATCAGTTTTGAATACCTTGAGGGGTGTAGTTTCTAGAATGGGGTCATTTTTGGATGGTTTTTATTATGTAAGCCTCACAAAGTGACTTCAGACCTGAACTGGTCCCTAAAAAGTGGGTTTTTGAAAATTTCTGAAAAATTTCAAGATTTGCTTCTAAACTTCTAAGCCTTGTAACGTCCCCAAAAATAAAATGGCATTCCCAAAATGATCGATACATGAAGTAGACATATGGGGAATGTAAATCAATAACTTTTTTGGGCGGTATTACTATGTATTATAGAAGTAGAGAAATTGAAACTTGGAAAATTGCTAATTTTTCAAAATGTTTGGTAAATTTGATATTTTTTTATAAATAAAAATGAAATTTTTCGACTTAATTTTACCAGTGTCATGAAGTACAATATGTGACGAAAAAACAATCTCAGAATGGCCTGGATAAGAAAAAGCGTTTTAAAGTTATCACCACATAAAGTGACACTGGTCAGATTTGCAAAAAATGGCCTGGTCCTAAGGTGAAAATGAGCCCGGTCCTTAAGGGGTTAAGGGGAATTCTTTGAATTCTTGATTGGGCTCATTAAAATTCCGCCGGTCCTACCAGCTCTTCATCTGTGCTGCTGTTAGGACTAAGGCCCCTTTTACACGGGCGAGTTTTCCGCGCGGGTGCAATGCGTGAGGAGGACGCATTGCACCCGCACTGAATCCGGACCCATTCATTTCTATGGGGCTGTGCACATGAGCAGTGATTTTCACGCATCACTTCTGCGTTGCGTGAAAATCGCAGCATGTTCTATATTCTGCGTTTTTCACGCAACGCAGGCCCCATAGAAGTGAATGGTGCTGCGGGAAAATCGCAAGCATCCGCAACCAAGTGCGGATGCGTTGCGATTTTCCCGCATTGTTGCTTAGCAACGGGACCCAATCTCTATTATTTCCCCTTATAACATGGTTATAAGGGGAAATAATAGCATTCTTAATAAAGAATGCATTGTTAAATGATGAGGAAGGGGTTAAAAATAATAAAAGTTAACTTACCTTAGCCACTTGATCGCGTAGTCGCGATCTGTCCTCTCTTTCCCTGCAGCATCTATGATCTAAAGGACCTGTGATGACGTCACATCACATGGCTCAATCACATGCTCCATCACTATGGTGATGGAGCATGTGATTGGGCCATGTGATGCTGTGACATCATCACAGGTCCTTTCCTACCAGCAAGCTAACGGAGAGGATGCCGGGCTTCGCGATCAAATGGACCAGGTAAGTTATTATTAGTTAATTATTTTTAACCCATTCAGCACCGGGTTCAACATTAGGAAGATGGCCAAGGGTATTATTTCACATTATAACTATGTTATAATGTGAAATAATACCAGCGGGACAATTTCTGACCCGAACATGCACTTCTGTGAAGAAGTGCAGGTTCGGGTCTGGGTACCAAAAGTGCCGATTTTTCTCCCGCGCGTGCAAAACGCATGACAGCGCTTTGCACTCGCAGGGAAAAATTGCGGCGATTCCCGCAACGCACCCGCACTGTTTGACGGAGTGCACCCGCAACGCCCGTCTGAATGAGGCCTAAGGGAAAACAAATTATCGTTAGAAATTAACGATTCTTGTCCGTTTTGCAGGAAAGAATAGGCATTTCTACAATGGGCCGCATTCCGTTCCACAAATTGCGGAACGGAACGCGGAGCAGCTTTCGTGTTTTGCGGATCCGCGGTTTGCGGACTGCAAAACACCAATGGTCGTGTGCATGAGGCCTTTATGGGTGACCAAAAAATTGGTTGTTATGGCACAGATTTTATTTTATTTTTTTAGGGATTAGATCATGTGATGTTTTTATAGAGCAGGTGGGTACGGATGCAGGGATACCTAATACAGTATGTCTACTTTTTAAAAATGTATTTCAGTTTAACACAATAAAAGAATGTTTGAAAGAAAAAAATCATTTTAGTGTCTCCATTTTCTGAAAAATTTTTTGGGCAATTGTCATGTAGGGGCTCGTTTTTTGCAGGATGAAGTTACGGTTTTATTGGTGCTATTTTAGGGTACATATGACTTTTTGATCGCTTGGTATTACCCTTTTTGTGATGTAAGATGACAAGAAATGGCTTTTTTGGCACAGTTTTTTTAGGTCAGGTGGGTACCGACGCAGCGATACCTAATATGCATACATAGTAGCATATATATATATACGTATATAAGACCGAAAAAAGGCATTTGTCCATCCAGTTTGCCCTGTTATCCTGCAAATTGATCCAGAGGAAGGCAAAAAAAAAACTGTGAGGTAGAAGCCATTTTTCGCCTACCTAATATGTGACTCTTTGTACATTTATTTCAGTTTTAGCATTACTGCATTTGCAAGTGGGCACCATTTTTAAAGACCAGACTGTACACCGTAGGTCCAAAGAGGGTTAAAGGGAATATGCACCTTTGCAGTTGGCAGGATTCTGCATTGACTCTTTTTCTGACATGCCTGCTTGTGGAGCTGTGCAGCAGAATAACTAATGTGTCTGTGCCTAGAATCTGTCTAAAAATGGATACAAATTGGCGCAACAAGGGTTACTAGAATTTGTTTCTGAATTGATCAAAAGGCCACAGAGCAATGTTTTGCTCCAAAATTTGCACCTCAGCTCTGACATAAAATTTTGTCTCAAGCCCCTGCGATAAATCTGGTGCAGGTCTAGACAGCTGGTCTCAGGGAATAATGTATCAACATGCGACTTTTTGCTATCATCTTTTTTAGGTGTCTGTTATGGTTGTGCTTCTTTTTTTTCAGCAATACTTCGAAATGTTGCATGCCAAATTTGTCGCAGGAAATACTTTTTGATTTTTCAGTAAGGACACAGTACACATGGAATTGATTCTAGCGTATTTCTGCCTCAAACTTAGCTCCAGAAACACCTTTTCCACATGGGAAAAGGGAACCATAAAAAACAAAAGCAGCATTCCCTATCTTGGAGCAAAATCCATGCTAAATCTCCTCTTGAAATGAATGAGGGGCATCAAGAAACCGCTCCATGTGTGTATGAGCTTTTTTTGTGCGTTTTTGGCACAGATCCAGACCAAAAACCACAAGCTGAAAATGCAGTTTTGTTTTGTAAACACCTATAGGTTAACCCCTTAAGGACTCGGCCCTATTTCACCGTAAGGACGCGGCCATTTTTTGCAAATCTGACCAGTGTCACTTTATGTGGTGATAACTTTAAAACGCTTTTTCTTATCCAGGCCATTCTGAAATTGTTTTTTCGGCACATATTGTACTTCATGACAGTGGTAAAATGAAGTCGAAAAATTTCATTTTTATTTATAAAAAAATATCAAATTTACCAAAAATTTGGGAAAATTTGCAATTTTCCAAGTCTCAATTTCTCTACTTCTATAATACATAGTAATAGCGCCCAAAAAGTTATTGATTTACATTCCCCATATGTCTACTTCATGTATGGATCATTTTGGGAATGTCATTTTATTTTTTGGGGACGTTACAAGGCTTAGAAGTTTAGAAACAAATCTTGAAATTTTTCAGAAATTTTCAAAAACCCACTTTTTAGGGACCAGTTCAGGTCTGAAGTCACTTTGTGAGGCTTACATAATAGAAACCACCAAAAATGACCCCATTCTAGAAACAACACCCCTCAAGGTATTTTAGAAACGTCAGTAACCCTTTAGGTTTTCCACAAGAGTTAATGGCAAATGGAGATAAAATTTCAGAATTTCGATTTTTTGGAAAATTTTCCGTTTGAATCCATTTTTTCCAGTAACAAAGCAAGGGTTAACAGCCAAACAAAACTCAATATTTATTGCCCCGATTCTGTAGTTTGCAGAAACACCCCATATGTGGGCGTAAACTGCTGTATGGCCAAACGGCAGGGCGTAGAAGGAAAGGAGCGCTGTGTGGTTTTTGGAAGGTGGATTTTGCTGGACTAGATTTTTGACACCATGTCCCATTCGAAGCCCCCCGATGCACCCCTAGAGTAGAAACTCCAAACTTTATCACCACATAAAGTGGTTAGGTGGAGGCAGTGTCGGACTGGGGTACCTAGGGCCCACCAGTAAAATTTATTTTGGGGGCCCACCGTATGGATACTTTCAAATATAATAAATAATTTAACAAGTTTTTTATATGAACATAGGCTGGTGGAGGTACTGTACATTGAATATATGTATGTAGTGCAGTAAATCTAATATGTTATGTGCTACTTGTGCAGGAGGTGGGAGACTAGGGGCCCACCGGGGGATTTCCCTGTTCCCCTGTGGGCCAGTCCGAGCCTGGGTGGAGGCAAAATATGCAAATTATTGCTGTTCTTGCCTGCAATCTCCTGAAGGTTATTTGACAGTAAACACTGAATATTAATCAGCTCTGGCATAATTACCCACTTCTCTATCCCCAACCAGTTTCCTGCCCTACAGGTGGGAGCCCTTCTTCTGCCATCTGCTTTTCCTCCTTTTCCACATCATCTAATATAGATGAGAAGATGTCATCAGGAACACCCAGGACCTGGAGACTTTGAAGGATGATTTGGAAGAAGTAAAGCCTGCAAAAGATGAGGATAGTTATCATTACGACTTGGCCCCCCTAGGGGGTACAGACTGGATGGTATTGGTTGGCATGCTGGAACTGGAATAATAAAGGCTTCCATCTTATTGATATTGAATTACATATCTTTGTATCTTTGTTTACGGCTGATGTAGGAATAAGTAAATATAGGAAGAAATAAATAAAACGGACATAGAATAAGTATCCCTGTACTTTCCCTACGATCTCCCTGCACTCTCTCGGCACTCTCCCTCTCCAATATTCAGGGGCCGTCTAGAAACTAAAAGTGGCCCTGGAAAAAAATGTTAAAGTGGCCCCATGTTGCAGAAAGGTCTAAATTGACAGAAATCAGGGCAACATAATTAGGCAGGGACAACAGAAGTAGGCAGGGCCAGCAATACCATAGTGCAGAGCAATATACTGCCCCAGCTGAACCTAACATCACAATGCAGCACAAAATATTGCTATCCGTGTCACAGTATTCAACTGTATCGTTGTCCTGAGGACGTTGATACAGTTGAATTTAATAGGGCACCTGCGGCTGCTGGCCAGGTGCATAAGAGAGATTATCATGTACCCGGCTGGTGGCTGTGAGGAAGGCTTGAGTGGCCCTCCTAGGCATTGGCCCACCAGGATATTTCCCTGTAGGGTCTATGGCCAATCCGCCCCTGTCAATATTCTTCTATTAATCATTTTCTGCAACACGGTCCCTAGCACATGAGTGCTTGCCATATCTTTCTCTATGCTCAGCCCACAGTGAAATGGTAGTGACCGCGCGGATTTTGTATGGCTGTGACATAACAGGGGGGTGGCTATCTGCAAATTGTCTGGCTGCACAGCATTATGGGTGATCTTGCGTTCCTGGGCTTGTCTCCTCTACACTTAGTTTCGTGCAGCCGCCATTTTAGCAAAACTGATTTGTTAACACAAAACACAAGGAAATTCTGACTCTTTTAGAATCAAAGTTTTCCTAAACTGCAGACCAAATTACGATTTGGATGCTTTGCTTAACACTAGTACAAACTGATGGAACCTTTGTAAAAAAAATAAAAAAAATAAAAAAAATATGATTAGAATTTGGAATAGAAAATACCTATGAATTTTGTGCGATAAATTTAACAAATGGCATGCAACATTTTGTAAACACATGTGACAAGTGTCACATAAAGACACTTGTCCATCTTCTGCCTCTGAGGTAAGAGATAGGGTAGTTATGATTTAATCAGTCAAAGAGTCTGGCCCTAGCTGCCGAAGTGAGAAGAGATGCATGGGCCTGTGCAGTGTGAGGCTTCCTATCAGGATCCTCCAGTCCTCTATGCTGAGAACAAGTGCCACACTCTTGAGAGGAGTAACTCTGAGAGAAACAGGAAAGATATCCACTGACTGTCTAGAATCATAGGGACTGCATAACTCCCAACTTTTGTAAACATGGAAAAGGGACACAAGCCAAGCCTCTAACTCTGCCCAAGACATAAACACCTAATCCCACCCAGTCCCCAAAAAATGCCCCCAATAGTACTTATTCCCCCTTTATGCCACCACACAGTAGTTGTGCCCAAATATGTGCCTCCTTTCCAGTAATTATGCCAGATATGTGCCTCCTTAACAGTATGTATGCCAGATATGTGCCCCTCAGAGTAGCGATGCCCAGGTATGTGCCCCCTTCACAGTTGTTATGGCCAGATATGTGACCCCTCACAGTAGTTATTCACAGATATTTGCCTCCTTCACAGTAGCTATATCCAGATATGTGCCCCTCATAGTAGTTATGACCAGATATATGCCCCACCACAGTAGTTATGCCCAGTTATGTGGCCCTTCACATTAGCGATGACCAGATATGTGCCCCCTCACAGTAGCAATGCCTAGTTGTGTGCCCCCTGTGAGGCAGTCATAGGCCTCATATATGAAGGAAGGTATGTTTCTGCTAGAGTGAGAGGCTACAGATTACCAAGTGCAAGGCACGTGTGAAGCAACACTGGCCGGCGGACGAATCTAAAGGAGACCCGAGCCTGCATTACTTATTTCGGTTGCTATGGACTGACTACCTGAACCGGCTGCAATCCGGTTTTAGTGAACTGTAAGTTGACTAGAACAATTAATAAACTGTATTGAAGTGACTGTTGTGTCCCTGCCTTTTTTCAACACTGGTCGTAGAAGTCCACATCATTACATATGGTGGAGGATGTGGGCAGACCAGTAAGGCAAACACAGCGTTCGCATGTCTTGGATTAAGCCAGCAGCTGAAGCAGCTGGTACTGCCCAATGCACAACAGCAACAGACCAACAGCCTGTTGCTGCAGCAGATTGCGGCCCTGTCAAAGTTCGACCTTTATTCAATGCCCCGGGTTGACGAGCTGATTGAAAGACTGGGCCCAGTACTTTACAAAGCCCGATTTAAAGGGGTTCTGCACTTATTTTAAACTGATGATCTATCCTCTAGATAGATTATCAGCATCTGATTGGCAGGGGTCCGACACCCGGGACCCCTGCCGATCAGCTGTTTGTAAAGGCAGTGGCACTGGCAGTAGCGCTGTGGCCTTCTTGCTGTTTACCGCAGGCCCAGTGACGTCACGACTAGTATCACTGGCCTGGGCACAGCTAAGCTTCATTCGAGTGAAAAGAGCTTACCCCCCGCCCAGGCCAGTGATACTAGTCGTGACGTCACTGGGCCTGCGGTAAACAGCGAGAAGGCCGCGGCGCCACTGCCAGTCTAGCTGCCTTCTCAAAGAGCTGCTCGGCGGGGGTCCCAGGTGAAGATAGATCATCAGTTTAAAATAACTGCAGAACCCCTTTAACGAAGGGTTACTGGCAGCTACCTCTGACAGAGTCAGCAAAGGAAAAGACCGCCTTTGTCACATCTGAGGGACTTTATCACTATGTCATTTTGCCTTTTGGGTTACATGGGGCCCCCGCCATGTTCCAGAGGCTAGGGACATAGTCTTAAAACCCCATCGGAAGTATGCATCCGCCTACTTAGACCATATCATTATTCATAGTGGCGACTGACAATCTCATTTGTCCCATGTGTAGGCAGTCGTGGACTCACTCCGAGATGAAGGCTTGACTGCAAATTGTCAAAAGGGTACAAAGTGTAGAGGAGGTTTGTTATTTGCGATATGTGATTGGACATGGGATCATCAAACCCCAAATAAACAAAGTCGAGGCCATTGAAAATTGGCCCCGACCGCTCACGACGAAGCAAGTCAAAATGTTTCTTGGCATCATTGGGTATGATAGACGATTTATACCCTATTTCGCCAGGAGGGCTGCACCCCTGACCGATCTTCTAAAAGGAAGTGTCAGTCAGGATTCGGTGGAATCCTCAGGCAGAAGTAGCGTTTCAGGCCCTGAAATCGACCCTATGTGAACAGCCCGTTCTTTCCAACCCCAACCTTAGGGATGAATTCATTGTCCAAACGGACGCGTCGGAAGTAGGCTCTAGGTGCAGTTCTGTCTCAAGAAGTGAACGGAGAAGAATAACCGATCACTTATTTGAGTCCAAAGCTCACCCCAGCAGAAAAGAACTACAGCGTAGTGGAGAAGGAGTGCCTAGCCATCAGGTGGGCCTTGGAGTCCTTACGGTACTACCTGCTGGGATGACAACTTCACCTGGTGACGGACCATTCACCATTGGTCTGGATGAAGAATTCCAAGGAAGGAAATGCTTGGGTCACTAGGTGGTTTCTCTCCTTGCAGAATTTTACTTTCTCTGCTGAACATCGAGTGGAAAAGCTGCAGGTTAATGCGGAAGCCCTGTCATGAGCATCATGTTTTGGTGCAGGTGTTCACCCCCACAGATTTGAACAGAGGAGGGGGGGGGGGATTTGGTATGTGAGGGAGTGACAAGTCTCATATATGAAGGAAGGTATGTATCTGCTAGAGTGAGAGGCTACAGATCACCAATAGAGATGAGCGAATCGAAGCTGTCGTAGTGGAATTCGATCCGAATTTCAGGAAAAATTCGATTCGCACTGAAGCCGAATTTCCTCACGATTTGTGGTAACGAATCACATTTTTTCCCAAAATGGCTGCTGCACGTGTGAGGACATGGAGAAAGGAACTCTAGGAAGGCGGGGTCACCCATAATGCCATGCATGCAGCCAATCAGCAGCCAGCCTGTCCTGTGATGTCACAGCCCCATAAATAGTGTCAGCCATCTTAGATTCTGCCATTTACCAGTGTACGTAGTGCAAGGAGAGATGTCTGCAGGCGCCAGGAACAGTAATAGGAAAGACTTGATTGTGGTGAAAAAGCGATTTATAGGTGCAGGGAAAGGATATGGAGGAATCGTTCCACAGCATTTATGTAGAACAGGGTTCAGTAGGGGAGGTTACAGACTGGGTAATAGGAACAATCCTATTACACCTTGGTACACTGACTGGGAATCCAAATTGCCATCATACAGCTCTGTCATTCCAGCAAACCGTTCTTGTTATTGGGGTGCAAGTGCTGATTGATACAGACATTAACAGGGTTTATGTCAACAGTACGTCTTATTTGCCGCAGTGCAGTGATATATTCTAAAGCCCTGCTTGCCGTGTATTAGTGGCGAAACAAAAATATATTCGCCGTTTAGCGTTGCACTTATCTGTTGAAAAGCCTTTTGTGTTGTGTAAAAGTAGAAAGAAATTAGGGCCTAATTGCCATTCAGCGGTGCAGTGATATATTTTAAAGCCCAGTTTGCCGTGTATTAGTGGCGAAATAAAAATATATTTGCTGTTCAGCGTTGCACTTATCTGTTGAAAAGTCTTTTGTGTTGTGTAAAAGTAGAAAAAAATTAGGGCCTAATTGCCGTTCAACGGTGCACTGATGTATTCTAAAGCCCTGTTTGCCGTGTATTAGTGGCGAAATAAAAATATATTTGCTGTTCAGCGTTGCACTTATCTGTTGAAAAGTCTTTTGTGTTGTATAAAAGTAGAAAAAAAATAGGACCTTTTTGCCATTCAGCGGTGCAGTGATATAGGCTAAAGCCCTGTTTGTCGTGTATTAGTGGCGCAAGAAAAAATATTTGATCTAACATTTGATTATTTGATCTAACAGTATATCAGACAGAGAAGTGCCAGGCCCTGCACAGGGGAGTGGCAGAGGCCTAAATGTTTCTGGCAGAGGTCGCAGCAGAGTAAGGGGGCATGGCAGCAGGGGTCGCAGCGGGAGGCAAGTGACATCAGAAATCTGAGGAGACATCCGCCGCTTCCTCTACTAGTCAGGCAAGTAGTGATGAGGACAGTGGCGTGGGAGCTGGTCTTGCAAGCAGTCAGGCTCCTGTCCCCTAGATGGTTGAGGAGGACATCAGTGACGTGCAGACATTACTCAATGATGACGATGTAGCTGATCGCACTTGGGAGCCTGGTGATGAAGGGGTTTCATCATCATTGGAAGAAGAGGGTGGCAGCTTGCCTGTGAGCCAGCGGCGGAGCCAGGAAGTCGCTAGCGTGGCCAGGAGTGAGCAGGGTGGCAGCAGTGGGAGGTCGGGAGCCAAAGGTGCATGGGTTCACAGAGGCAGCGGCGGTAGCAGTCAGTCAGTGCGTAGTGTTGGGGGTAAAATCACTTACTCGGCGGTGTAGCAGTTTTTTGTTAAGCCGCCGGAGAAGGTAAGCATGGCCATATGTAGAATATGTGGGCAGAAGGTGAAGCGTGGCCAGGGTGCCAATGTTGGCACCACAGCCCTGCGTCATCATATGCAGCATCACCATAAAGTGACCTGGGAGAACCGTGGCTCTGATCTGGTGGTCCAGCCTGCTGCAGCAACCGCTGCATAACCCAGTTGCACACACCCGGTTTTAGGCAGTCAAGGCTCCACCACCAGCTGTCTGTCCTTCCCATCATCTGCTGGTCCTGATGCTCCTGCTCCTCCTCCTACTCCTCGCCAGTCATTCCATCAGCAATCGATCACCGAAGCGATTGCCAAGAGACAACACTATGCGTGCACTCATCCAACGGCGCAAAAGCTGAATGTGCTCCTGTCCAAGTTGCTGGTGCTGCAGTCCTTCCCTTTCCAAATGGTCGACTCTGCACCTTTCAGAGAACTAATGGCTTGTGCAGAGCCGAGGTGGAGAGTCCCAAGCCGTCATTTCTTTGCCAAAAAGGCAGTACCAACCCTGCACACACAGAACAGAAGAACAGAAGGTGAGCCACTCCTTGAGCCTGTCGGTGTCTGCCAAAGTGCACGGGAGTGCCGACGTGTGGAGCTGTAACTACAATCAGGGACAATACATGTCCTTTATGGCCCACTGGGTGAATGTGGTTCCTGCACTGCCACACCAGCAACTTGGCCAGGTGACACCGCTTCCGCATCCACATTCTCACGCCGTTGGTCCTGCGATATTTCCGCCTCTGCCTCCTAATCCTCCACCGTGTCCTCATCCTCAACTGCAGGGACTATTCATAGTGCCCCTCCAGCATACCACATGTGCAGGGCACGGCGGTGTCACTCTGTTCCGCACCTCGTTTGCCTGGGCGAACGGAGTCACACAGGGGAGGAACTGCTCGTGTCCTTCATCAAGAAATCGAATCCTGGCTTTCTCCGCGACAACTCAAAATCGGAACCATGGTGACCGACAACGGGAAGAACATGGTGTCGGTGATGCGTCAAGGAGGGCTGAGCCATGCTTGGCACACGTGTTGAATTTGTCAAGCGGTACCTGAAGTCTTCCACCTATCTGCAGCGGCAGAACAGCGTCCCCCAACATAGGCTGATATGCGACGTTTCCACCGGTTGGAATTTCACCCTCCATATGTTACCGACTATACGAACAGAGAAAGGCCATAAACGATTTCTTGATGATCCAAGTGGACAGGAGTACTTCACTGTGTAACCTCGATGTCAGCCAGTGACAGCTCATGCATGACACCTGCCGTTTGCTCAGGCTCTTTAAGGAGGCCACGTTATTTGTCAGTCGCCAGGACTACAGGATGAATAACGTCATTCCACTGCTTCATGTCCTGGAACAGATGCTGTAAATCTGGCTGGTAAGGGGACTGGAGACGTGGCGCCTAGATCTCATGGCCAAATGAGCCCTGTGGGGGCTGACCTAGAGGCGGAGGAGGACATTGGAGCACAAGCAATGTGTAACAAAATGGGTGGTTTTACTACACATGTGACAGGAGAGGAGGAGGAGGAGCAGGAGCAGCCAGAGGAGCTACAGGGCAATGAGGAAGAGGAGGCAGAGGACCCAGACACACTGTGGCAGTATGCAGTGGAGATGGAGACAGGAAGTCCCTCCAAGTCAGTTGCACAAATGGCCCAATGCATGCTCACTTGCTTGCGTAGTGACAGCCCAATTGTCACCATTCAGCAGAGGGAAGACTTCTGGCTTTCAACCTTGTTGGACCCTTGCTACCGGTCCAAAATAGGGGCCTTTTTTACACCCGCTGAGAGGGAGGACAAACTGAACTACTATAAACATCCTATGTTCGGTAGTCAGTTGGCCGCTTCCTATCTGCACCATCCATCGTCCATCCTGTCGCAGGTCTGACCGGGGGGCCCTCTGCGGTCACGTTCCACTTCCATGGCTGCTGGGGAGGGGTGGGGTGGCAGGAGCAGTACCAGCTCTATCAGCAGCAGCCTGAGTCTAGAGTTGCTGATAAGCAGCTTTCTTCACCCACATAGTAAAGAAACTACTCACCAGCAGCTAGAGAGAACCTGAACCAGCAGGTGGTGGCATACTTGGACAGCACCCTGCCTCCCCAAGTTGAAGATTCGCTGGGCTACTGGGTAGCCAAACTGGATTTATGGCAGACAACTGGCAGAGTTTGCCCTGGAAAAGCTGTCCTGCCTATCCAGTTGTGTTGCATAAGAGCTGGTGTTTAGTGCATCTGGGGTCATAGTTACCCCAAGAAGAACTCGCTTGTCCAACCAAAATATGGAGATACTGACCTTTTTCCAAGATGAATCAGGCGTGGATCAGCCAGAATTTCCACCCACCAATGCCTGATGCATCAGACTAGATGATCCATGGTGCCACACGAACACTTTGACAAAAGAGATCGGTTTCTTCTGGCGACACGCCTCAGCTACTATTCTGATGCTGCCACCTGCCTGATGCAACACATCTGATACCAAGTGTTCCTTCTTTCACCCACCATGTTCAGCGGGTACTGGTATTGCCACCCACATCCACTCAATGAGCGCCTTGACTATCAGTGCTTTCTCTAAACCATCGTGGCTGATCATGTCCCCCAGAGTTAGATTGTACATATATAGATGGGGCTCTGGAATATGCCCTCCTAGGTAGCGGTTTCTTTATGATTTATCCCTCTATTGCTGCCCAGGAATTGAGAGGCTTTAAGATTTATTAATCTGGCTTATGATACACTTTAGGTGTTGTTGGTAACTAACCTTATCTTTAGGGGGTGTGGTTACGGTCATTCGGTCGCTACACTCCTCTAATTGTGATTTATCTTTTAATATCATAATATGTACTATACATTATATTGGTTACCTGAATCGGGACCAAATAGGTGGTGGTGGATCGGGTTATGGTTATGACCCTCCCTGTAACCGTGACTGATGATGTGTATCTGCATTTTTTCTGTTTACATACTGCTTGTCAACACTCCGGGCAATCTAAGGCACGGTTGTGACAGGATGCGTTTCATATGGAGGATCTGACGTCAGTATGATGCGCCCTTTGACATAGTGCGTTCCACATGGAGGATCTGACGTCGACATGACGCGCCCCATGACATCGCATCCGAGCGTCTGACTGACGCACATCGTCAGCAGATAGGAAACAGAAAGTAAAATTGAGGAGCGGGCGTGCGTAGGACACGTGACATTAATGCAGCACGCCGCACTCTCATTGGTCGGTGAGGCTGGTAAGAGGGGAGGAGTCTGCCCCTTATAAGGCGCCCCACACTGTGTGATGGTAGGTGCAGACCGGTCACCTCCATCCTGGACATCTAAACACAGAGGGACGCTGTTGTGGGTAAGTGATGGAAGAATTTAACATCTCATCACCCACTCTGATAGACTAAGGTATGACTAATGACTGCTTCATATATGTGTTTTATATAGGTGCCATTTATCTGTCCACCACCGTCGGCTCCAAGGTTCCATATCTCTGGAACAGGATCTGGGATGTATACTATTTCCAACAATTACGAAGTGTGATACCCCCTGATGAACCCGAGTTGGGGGAAACGCGTCGGGGTTTAGGGATTTGTTGGTAATACTAAGAGGATATATTATTATCGGAGGAAATAGGGTCTAATACAGGGCAAGCAGGCTAGGCACGAGGACGGGGGGTCCCCACCACTAGGGGTTGCCCTCGGGCTGAGACAAGACAGGGTGAGCGTTAGGGCCAGCTCCTCACACTACCCTGCACTCGTGGTCACACAATAGCCGCCCAGTATTACCCTTCCTCCTGTATTTAGAGGGAGTTTTTGTATATTTAGATGGGTAACAATTTTAACTTATACTAATAAATAATATTTTAGGAGTCACTTTCTTTTTCGCTTTTTCATATACTATTTTCCTTGGAAGTGCACCCGCCATTATCTATGTCAATAGGTTCAATAGAGGTATGATGCCTCAGTGCCCTTCACACTTATATAATGGACTAGCACCCATTTGAAGATCTGCACCCTGCAATGGGAACTACGTACAGTACTGAGTCTGAGAATTTTGCATGCCTGTTATGAAAAACCGCAGTGTCCATAACCAGATCAGCTGCAGCTCACTCTGAGAAGGGGCCAATGATGAGGCGCATTGGGGCTCCAGAGCATCAGGACGCTAAACTGACAGCCCTGAAGCTGTTGCCGGCACACTATAAAAAACCTGTGCCTGCATGTTAAGGTGCGGGTGAATTTCTTGTCCTCTGGCTCCCACTGCTGTTCCCTTGTTGTATTCGAAGGCTCTTTTGGCTTGTGGATTTCTAGACTGGTATTGTGACTACACTTCGGCTTCTGGCGATTTGGTATTTTATTGATCTCCTGGTTCTTGACATTTTGGTGTGTTGGTTTTCTCGTTTGCTTCTGGTGTTTTTTGTACTTCTTTCTTAGGACTACTCTGGTTCTTTGTTGTTCCCTGTCTGTGTGTTGTCCTCGCACGTACTTCAGCATAGGAACTGCCCTATACCTGTTTGAGTGTGACAGTAGTCGTCCTATCCTAAAAGATCGTTGTTCAGAGGGAGACTCAGGGACTACTACTGCAGTGTCCCACTGCAAGTGTTAGGCCTCTTGCACACGGGCGAGTTTTCCGCGCAGGTGCAATGCGTGAAGTGAACGCATTGCACCCGCACTGAATCCGGACCCATTCACTTCTATGGTGATGTGCACATAAGCGGTGATTTTCACGCATCACTTTTGCGTTGCGTGAAAATCGCAGCATGTTCTATATTCAGCGATTTTCACGCAACGCAGGCCCCATAGAAGTGAATGGGGATGCGGGAAAATCGCAATCATCCGCAATCATGTGCGGATGTGTTGCGATTTTCCCGCATGGTTGCTAGGATACGATCGGGATGGGGACCCGATCGTTATTATTTTCCTATATAACATAGTTATAAGGGAAAATAATCGCATTCTAATTACAGAATGCAATGTTCCCCGGGCTATAGAGGGTTAAAAATAATAAAGAGTTAACTCACCTTCTCCCATTGTACGCGCAGAGCCCCAGAACGTCTTCTCTCTTGATGATTGCTTGCTTCAGGACCTGTGGTGACGTCACAGGGTCACATGGTCCAATCATAGAAGCATTTGAGTGGACCACGTGACCCATGTGATCCTGTGACATCACGGCAGGTCCTTCATCCAACATCTGTTGGATGAAGGACCTTTGGTGACATCACAGGATCACATGGGTCACATGGTCCACTCAAATGCTTCTATGATTGGACCATGTGACCCTGTGATGTCACCACAGGTCCTGAAGCAAGCAATCATCAAGAGAGAAGACGTTCTGGGGATCTGCGCGTACAATGGGAGAAGGTGAGTTAACTCTTTATTATTTTTAACCCTCTATAGCCCGGGGTACATTGCATCCTGTAATTAGAATGCGATTATTTTCCCTTATAACTATGTTATAAAAGAAAATAATTACATATACAGAATACTCATCCCGAAACCGGACTTCAGTGATGAAGTCTGACTTCGGGTCAGGGTACCAAGCATGCAGATTTTTTCACGCGCGTGCTAAACGCACTACAAACGTTAGCACACACGTGGAAAAATCGTGGCGATTCCCGCAACGCACCCGCCTTTTATCCGGGCGTCAAACATGACGCCCATGTGCAAGAGGCCTTAATGTGATTGTATTTTGTGCACTGCAGTCTCATAGACTGTATATGAAAAGAGCAGTAGTGTGAGCTGTGAATGTGTAAACAGCTAAGGAGCAGAACTATGCAAAGTGACAGCATATGTGCAAGCCTTCCAGGGAAAGAGTTACTGGATTCTTCAGAGAGTGCAATAGCTTTACAAGTGGGAAGCATTAGTCAGCAAAGCATTCTGTCAGAGAAGGCAGATGCCTACACCTTGGCTACAGACTTACCTGTATGAGGTGGGATCTAATAAGCTTCAAGTTCCTCATCATAATGAAAAAAACAGCCTGATCACCTGGTTAGAGACTGTGCTATATTGAGGAGATGCCAATAAAGTGATAGTGAGAAGGACAAGTTGCACCCCTTAGTGAAGCTGAGAAAAATTGAGCAGATTATAAGAAAGAGACTTAACCCACTGTCTCCAATGCATAGTGTTGGGAAACTGTAGATGGTAACTGTAAAGTCTGTGCTTGACATATTTAATGCCTTATTAAATTACAGTGAACATGTTGAAAAAAAATTGTGCCTCCTTACTGTACCAACAAAACTCATTATCAGCCCATCCATGGGGCCCCAGCCTTGCAACCACAAAACAAATTATACTAAGGGCACCTCCACCAGGCAAAGGGCCCCAGAATCAGAGTTCTCCTGGGGGAAGAAAGGGTGCACCCTCCTATTAATGCATGGCCCATGGGGCCGTCAGAGTGAGTTACTGCTAGTGTTGTGCACGAATATTCAAATCGTGAATTTTAATAGCAAATACCGCCACTTCAAGAATTCGCGAATATTTAGAATATAGTGCTATATATTCGTATACGCGAATAGTGTTGGTCGCGAACATTCTAATCACGAAGTTATCGTGAATTTATCGCGAATATCGGCTCTTAGCAACATCCCTAGCAACCAATAGGAAAGTTGCCTACCCCTTAGTGTTGATCGCAAATATTCTAATCGCGAAATTTTATTGCGAGTATATTACGTTGCCGATTTTCCCAATCAAGTAAATAATGATTGGAGATCATGAATTCTCAAATTTGCAAATTTATGGCGAATATTCGGCCAACAATTCGCGAAATATCGTGAATTTGAATATCGCCTATGCCACTCATCACTAGTTACTACTACTGCCACCATCATTGTAACTACTTCTACTATTCTCTCCCCTCTCCCCGGCTCACTGCACTAACACTTCAAAATTGTGCCTGATAAATGCTTGCACTTAATCAACCATCATCCTCAGTGAAGAGACTGTTCTTTGATATCGTTAAACTGGCCTGGTTATTGTTGCTACCACCATCCACCAGCCCCTGCATTTGCCCTTTAGCCTTGCATCCTGCCAACCATTTTCCATCAAGGGTACCTCCCTTTACATTAGGCAAGAAGTCCCAAACAGTCCAGGAAGTTCCCAAAGAAAAGAAAGGGTGTGTCCTCTATTAACTGCATGGCCCATGGAAAGCCATGGTGAGAACTATCACAATGAACTATAAGTACCACTACCACCACCATCATAGCCATTACCACTTTTCCCATCCTTTCCTCCCCTTAGGGGCACTGCATGTTTGCCATCTATAGGTTTAGTACATCTGCCTCAAGGTGTATTATATGCATTGAAGCATAAAGTGGTTGAAAAACAAATTCCATTATTCATCTTTCTTGCCACCCTAGGCACATTAATGGGGGAGGGGCAGAACAGGGATTGTTTTGGATGGAGTTCCCCTTTCATTCAGACACTGGAAATACATTGACATAGATGGTGAAATGATCTCCCCTCGCCTCCTCCCTCACCCACCAGGGAGCTAAGTAATAAGATATATTGTTGGTGGCTGCAGCAATATCATAATTTTCATCATTTTCTTGTAACCTACGGGAAAATATATTAATTTCCATTTCAGGGTCTGTGCAGCAAATTCCTGGTTACTTGATACTTGAGCTTCCTTCCGTTCCACAGAGATGTCATTTTACGTGCACATCGCCTAACTGCTAATAACTTTAATGTATTTAATAAAAACTAATAAAAATGTATTACTCCGCTGAATGCTGTGCGTCATATATTTCATCCTCCACTAAGAGAAACTATGGAGCCTTATGTTTCAAGGAGCAGGGACACAGTCAGCGGCACAATCAGCTCCGTGCTCACATGTGGGCTGTATTTAATATTGTAGCCATCATATAGTGTTATTCTACTTACTCGTATGCATCATTCTGTGCTTACATTGACATTTAGCACCTATCCCCCTCTTTCTGGAATGAATCATTTTTATAAACAGAACCAAAGCTGCCCATACACATTAGATCAATGTCAGTTAAACCCACCAATTTCTAATCTGTATGGCAGTGCCCCCAACAGCAGACGTTGGAGCAAAGCACGATTTTTGGATGATATTTTTCTGAATGATCCATCCAGAGATCTCAGGAAGATATTCCAGGTCTTGGATTCCTTTGGGCAGGTCGCAGGTGTTTGGGTAAACACATCTAAAAGTGAACTCCTTAGTTTTAAAGGAAATTTTACAAAGGCGGAGCTGTCACAGCTGGGAATCCCTGTCTCCTTAGCTAAAAAACACATCAACTATTTGAGAATTAACATAGCTAAGACTTTGGAGTCCATTTATCTGCTCAACTATCCAAACCCCCCCTTCCTTTATAGAAAGATGTTTGAGGAGCTTAAGCGATGGGACATCTTACCCCTGTCGTTTTTGGGACATTTTTACTTAATAAATATGTTATCTTTTTCATGGTTGCTTTATTCAATGCATTACTACTCACCCAAAAAGATATCTCTCAACTTCAGGCTGTATTCTTCTCTTTTATATGGAGGGGTAAGTGGTCTCATATCTCTGTCATTAAGCTGTCTCTCTTAAAAACGTGAGGGGGTATAGAGATTCTGCAGTGGCTGGGTTTCGAATCGCGTCAACGCTACTCTGGCTTCCCTGGACACTGTTGAAGTGTCATCACATGTTGCTGCTTTCCTGAAGGGATGGTAAGGCGTGGTGCACCCACTATCAATGGCAACAACACAGCAGTTTTTCCAGACAAAAACAAGCCTTCAGACATAATAAGTTAGCTAAACCAGACATCTAAAAGGTCAGTCTGTCTGGTTTTGGTGCTAAACAAGTCTGGCTTTTTCCCTCCGAAACATGCTCTTCTTTAAACCCTATGGTAACTGTGGAAAATTACCCGATTCTCATTATTAGCTAGAAAGTCCCAAAAGTCTCCCAGTGTTCACTAACCCTTTCCACAGTGCTGTGCAAACACAGTGCAAATAAACAGGATATATATGACAACATATACAGTTTATAAAATGCAGTTACACGGTATTAAACAGTATAAGTCAATGCAAGTTAACCCTTTAAAGTGAAATAAAATGAGTTGATGACTTTGCATAGGGGAAATAGGGGCAAATGTCCACAAATATCCAGACTTCAAAGTACTGCTACAGGGCACTCCATTTCTGCATTGCCGTGGATATAATTTGGCCTGCCTTATACATCATGTATTTGACTGGATCGGGCACACGAATACTCACTCTATTTATACTTTAGAAAGTAACCTGGCGGCACCATGGGATCTGGTATCTCTCTTACATGTCCCCCTACTCTGAGCTTCCGATAGACATTAAGAAATGTCTGGTTTTAAAGGATACCATAGCAACATAGAAGTCCATCATCGATTTAAGTTATCTTTTCAGATCTCTAATTATCTGCCAATGTGGCGCAATCTGGGGTTTCCCCAGGGTGATACCAACTGGCTGCTCACTAAATAGGAAGGAGGTAAGTACTCTGAAAGATCTGCGGCTTCTAGAGGAACACACCGCTGGCTCTCTTTGACTTAGTTACACCACAAATATCAGAATCATAGGAATAGTCACTAGTGTTGAACACGAATTTTTGAATTGCGAATTTTAATCGCGAATATCGGCACTTCGAGAATTCGCGAATATTTAGAATATCGCCATATATATTCGCAATTGCGAATATTGGTTTTTATGCGAATTTTTTATATACAAATTTTCGCAAGCAAGAAAAATAATGTCATTATTTTCTGATAGCGAAAATTCGCATAAAAAAATCTGCATAAATTTACATTAAAATTTGCATAAACTGGCATTTAAAATATACCGTTTAAATACCAGTTAATGCGAATTTTTATGCAAATGTATGCGAATTTTTTATGCGAACTTTCGCAATCAAGAAAATAATGACTGGAGATTACGAATTTGCGAATTTTCGAATATATGGCAAATATTCGCCCAAATATTCGCGAAATATCGCGAATTCGAATATTGCCCCTGCCGCTTATCACCGCTTTCCTTCCTTTGAGGGATATCTGGCTTTCACTGTGTTGTAGACCCATAACTGGGGCTCCACAATCTTTTTGCAGCTTATCACTAATAGTCACCATAGGAATAGTCACTTATTTGGCTCCTGATGCTGGTCCCTTTCCTCTTATTGTGGTGCCTGGTGGCGGCACTTTTGGTGGCCAAGCGGACTCTTTTACAGTATTGTTTGCGCTCTAAAGTCCCATTGATGAATGAAGTTATTAACCAACTGGCTTTATATATGCATCATGACAGAACAGATGCTGTGCAACATAAGGTTACTAAAACAACTCCCTTCTTCCGAAAATGGAGACAAATATGCATAAACAAAATAAGTTGGACTAGCCAGTCGCTGTCCATTTCAAATATCAAAATGCATGATTTCAATCATAAGTAGCCTGAAAAAGCCCCAATAAATGCCCTCCTCCCATCTTCCCCCCACCCTAACTCCTTCCCGCCACCATCACTTATTGGTCTATTCTCTTAATTCAGGACTTTTCCTACTATTACCCCTTAAGGGTAATGAAGAGTCCCCATTCCCGTTAGTAAATTTTCAGCACCTCCAACTACAGCTAATGTCAGCTTTTAAGTGCCATTCCATGAATTTAAATGAATGTAATAGTTCAATATCTTCCCGGGCATGAGAATCTAAGATAACTTGTAAAACTAAATAGCAACCAATCAGATTCCACCTTTCATTTTTCAAAGGAGATCTGAAAAATGAAAGGTGGAATCTGATGGGCTGCTATGGGCAACTAGCCAGTTTTCATTTGCAACAGTTTTCATAAATCTCCCCCATTGGGTTTATGCATATGGCCATTTGCAGCAAGTTCTATATTTTCCTTCTTTTGCTTAGGACTGGCCCATTTTAAGTCAGTCATTTTCAGACATTTTATGCCAGTTTTATGCCAGTTTTTGGTGACTGTATGTGTGAAAGTTCCCTAACAGCAGCTGTTTTGGTTGTCAACCAGCTTTCTGAGAAAAGAACAGCTTGATTTCTCTTGTTAAGCGTAAGTGAAGCTTGGGTATTGAATAGTAAAAAGTTATTCAGCTTTTTATTATACTTTTTTTTTTCATCAGTTTCAAGATTTCTGCTTGCTGTCACAGAATGTAAATATTCTTGTTGGCTGAAAGTCACTGTAAAACTGAAACACTGCAGAAAAGAAATGCCGGTCTTAACATACAATTCACTGGCGCAAAATGTGCCAAATTCATTAAGAGGAATGCCAGAAATTCTAATCCAAATCAGCTACTGTATGAGCTGGCATAGACTCAAACTATAATTTATGACTATAATTTATTAGTTCCTGGGATATATTTCAGTAAGACTGAGGGGGGGTGGGAGGCCTAGGTTTTCTTACCTCTTTTGAAAAATGGCGAAAACAGTAAAAAAAAGGCTGAAATTATTGTGCATGTATTATACATATATATCTATGTGTGTATGTACATTATTTCTATACATTTGTGCATATATATGGATGTATGGGATCACTAAGGTAATAACTGGAATGGATGAACTACAGTACCCAAAAAGATTATCAAAATTAGGGTCATTCACTTTAGAAAAAAGACGACTAAGGGGAGATCTAATAACTACGGTGTGTATAATACAGGGTATATCAGGGGTCAGTACAGAGATCTCTCCCATCATCTATTTATCCCCAGGACTGTGACGAGGGGACATCTTCTGCGTCTGGAGGAAACATGTACACAAACATAGAAGAGGATTCTTTACGGTAAGAGCAGTGAGACTATGGAACTCTCTGCCTGAGGAGGTGATGATGGTGAGTACAATAAAGGAATTCAAGAGGGGACTGAATGTATTTCTGGAGTGTAATAATATTACAGGTTATAGCCACTAGAGAGGGGTCGTTGATCCAGGGAGTTATTCCGATTGCCTGATTGGAGTCGGGAAGGAATTTCTTTCCCCTAAAATGAGGAAAATTGGCTTCTACCTCACAGGATGGTTTTTTTGCCTTCCTCAGGATCAGCTTGCAGGATAAGAGGCCAAACTGGATGGACGGGTGTGTTTTTTTAGCCTAAAGGTGAGTTCACATTATCATATTACTATTCCCTCAAAAGAATGGAAACATAAAGAAAAAAACAAACCCTGTAAAGAAACTATATCCTAAGCATCCATTTGGTATCCGTTGGAGCCATTTCCGTCAGAGATGCCCCATTGTGTCCCGATTCATTTTTTTTTGGGGGGGGGGGGTATTTTTGACCCCAGCCTGAGATACTTGTGGAAAAATCCATACACATCTGCTCCCCGCTGCTCTGTTCCAGCATCCCTGACTCTCTTGACTTGTCTTCCTGTCCTGAGGCTGGTCATTGGCTGTAGCCGCCCACATGATCCCATCCATCTGCATGTTTACAGACAGGGGATGGAAGATCAGTCAAGTGAGCCAGAACAGAGTAGCGGGGAGCAGATGAGTAAGGATGTGGTGGAAAAAAGTTCGACCTTTTAAAAATAGGGAAAAACAATGAATAAGCTTAATTTACATAAAACCAGAAAACCCGTTATATTTATGGTATATTGTTGGAGAGGATTTTCCATTTCATGTATAAATACAAAGGTATTTAGTAAAACTAACATTGGCACGGAGGCGGATAACGTAGTAGAGACATGTTTGCAATAATACGAGATTAGGAAACACAATAGACTTTTAGTAAGGGATTTCTCTATAGAAGGCTATGTGCTCCCATGAATAGGGGGTGTTTATCTAAAGCCATTTACAATTTGCTGTTTGTAATTAGCGTCTTGCATTAAAGGGATGCAATCATTAAATAGAAGTTAATTACCGTAAAATGTGTCGCCTTTCTGTGCTTTCTCACACAAATATGTATATAAACTGTAGCTGCAACGAGCCGGACTGCAGGGGCAACACTTGAGGTGACGGTGGTCCGATGAGGTAGTAGTTCATTTACTCACGGTTAGCAGAGCCTCCCTGGGCCGGTAGAGCAGTGGATAGGAAGACAGTACTAAATCCTTCAGGGCACTCTCTATTGCAGAAAACACCAGCCAGATGGAAGTTGAGGTGCCCTTGATGGTAATGGGTATGCTTAGGGTGCTTTGGTGGCTGGGCCCCTGTGTTTGTGACGCCATCACCATAAGGTGCAAATGTTGAGAGTAGTAGAAAGGATGAGGAATCAGTTGCAGTAAACAACAATTGAACTTTTACTGAATCAATAGTCTCAGGATAGTTGTTACAGTTCATGAATATATGCGAAAAAAACTCCAGCTCACCAAAATCCAAGCGATTCTTTATTTGAAGTTCATAAAAATTCCAAAACATCAGGACAAACATACGACACCGTTACACGTTTCGGGCCTCTTACAGATATGGGCCCTTCATCATGACTGAAGGGCCCATATCTGTAAGAGGCCCGAAACGCGTAACGGTGTCGTATGTTTGTCCTGATGTTTTGGAATTTTTATGAACTTCAAATAAAGAATCGCTTGGATTTTGGTGAGCTGGAGTTTTTTTCGCATTACTTCGATGTGTCCACCAGAGGACTATTCCGTGCTCCCATTCAGCGGTCATCAGGGGTGAGCTGCCTTTGCTTTGCTGCAAATTACCTTTCTATCTAAGTTCATGAATATAGTAATAGCAATAATCCAGATGTTGGTTCAGCAGGAATTCCTTATAATAGGTCTGGCAATTGTCAGTTGAGGCGTTCTCTTAATACTGTTACTTAACAGGCAAAGCATTAGTAAATTTGCATTAAGTCCACTTTCTAACACTCAGGTATTGAATATAATGATTTCCTATTTATCTCGAGCAATCCAATAAGGGCGTTCTCCCTCGTGGAAGGCAAACTATCTGCTACATTATTTGATGCAGGATGCTCTCCTGAAATATTCAGGTTCACTGTTCTCAGAAGGCATTAAGTGAAAAGAGGACAATTCTGCATACTAATTTTCCAATTGTGTCCAGGTACCTTTAAGTTCCTCCTGGTCACTGGTGCCTGTGAAGTCCCTTGGCTATACTTAGCTCTAATCTTCACTAGACTTGCTTTATATCCATACATAGACTTACTGTCTTGTGCTGGGCTGCTGATACTCCTTGGTCTGTCATCTCCAGGCTTGATCAGGGCCCAGAGGAAAGAAATGCAGCTACATCTTGGACTGAGCCTGTCCTCCTCCATACACTTCCTTCTCCTCTTTCTTTCACTTACTACTTCCTCTCCAACTACTCACACACAACACCCTGAATCAGCAAACCCCAGCTATATATAGTATGTGGCGCCAGCACCACCTAGAGGCGAATGGGTGTAATGACAATGCCAGCCTGATATTAGGAAAATACAGTATATTAAATATGATTTAGCAGCAATTTAAAGTTCCCACCTATAGCACATAACACTGCATACCCGTGTCACACACATCTCAGGAGTCCTCACAGGTGTGTAGGATTAGAGGAAGCACAAACAATTCATTGTCTTCTGCATGGATTTTATACACACTAGTGGATAGGATAATGCAAACTATTTGCAACGCGTTGTCACATTATGCTCAGAGGGCCCTGCAAAGGATTTACGCCAAAGGAGGAAGGATAAATTAGACATCAGGACATTGGCCAAAAAGTACTTACGGCTCCTCCGTAAGTGCAGCACAAGTTCAGATTAACCAGTTACTGACTACCCATAGACTATAAATGTTCAGGTAGATTGCTCCTATCTATATAAGGCTGGGGCTACAGGACGGTCTTGGTCGCAACACACATCATATGACCAAAGATCGCTGTGTAGCAGTGCAGCCATTGAACTGAATGGGGTTAAAGCACAACTCGCAAATTGCAAATTGCACTTGCAACCTCAGTATTGCAAAAACAAATGCAACACTACAGATTTTTTTTTTTTAAATAATGGGGTCACAGTAGCAGCAACTTGTGAGTTGCACCGCAATGTCATTCAGTTCAATGGCTGTACTGCTACATGGTGATCTTTGGTCATGCGACAGGTGTCGCGGCCAAGATCCCCTTATACCCCCAGCCTTACGTCCCTTTCACACCTTAGTTATTCCATCACTGATTGTGAGCCAAAACCAGGATTGGAGCCTCCACAGACATAAGGTATAAGTGAAAGATCTGTACCTGTTCTGTGTTTAGAGCCGCACTTGGCTTTGGCTCAAAATCACTGATGGAAATCACTGAAAAAGGGCTCATTAATTAATTAATTTCAATGGGGTCGCAAAAAAAAAAACACAAGTCCGTTCGGCAAAAAAAAAAAAAAAAAGACGTCCTATTCTTGTATGTTTTGTGGACAAGGACAGGCGTTACAATAGATCCACAAAAAAACAAACGATGTAACATGGACGTCACCCATTATTTTTTTTTTTGAGGATCCATGTTTTGTGGACCCCAAAATACATATGGTCATGTGCATGAGCCCAAGGAGATATAAGACTGGGTTCACACATAGGGTTGATGCACACGAATGTATGTATTTTGCGGTCCGCAAAAAAAACGGATGACATTTGTGTACATTCCATATTTTGTGGAATGGAACAGCTGGTCCCTAATAGGACAGTACTATCCATGTCCTTAGTGCGGACAATAATAGGACATGTTCTATTTTTTTGCGGAATGGAAATACGGACATAAAGAAATGGAATACACATGGCGTAACTTCCGTTTTTTTTTTTGCGGACCCTTTGAAATTAATGGTTCCGCATATGGTCCACCAAAAAAAAACGGAACGGACACGGAAATAAAATACGTTTGTGTGCATGAGCCCATACATGTAGGTTTTTAGTGGTTTTTGTGCACTTATGTGTTCTTAGTAGCATTTTCGCACCTGCACCTTTTGGCGTGTTTCTTTGGTAAAAATGGCAGCTCCAGGTGTTTTTTTTTTTGCTGCTGGCTTGTTTCTTAGTTAGGTAGAGTTTTTTTTCTTCTGGTGTTTTGACATTGGCAGAAAGAAAACACTTCACATAGTCTTTAGTAAAAACTGCTTTAAAAAAAAGTCATATAAACCACGTGTTATGGAAAAAAAAAGTGTGCCATTTCTATCGTATTTATTTGGTGGAAAAAAGACACCAGGGCAAATTCATGTGTGTGGGAACCTAAAGATGTTTTGAAACATCCTACAGAATTCCCCCATTACAAAAATGCAGACTGTATTATTGTCATCATAATCTACATAGCTTTACAGGTGTAGGTTAAGACCTCTTTCATGCGTCTGTGTCAGTGATGGTGGTTAGTGTTTCCTTCACGTGCACTACTAGGCTGAAAACAGGATTTCCAGAGCATCTCCTACCACTGGTCAGTGAAAAAACACTGATAGAATACCGATGCAATCAATGTTTTTCACAGATTAGGCCTCATTCACATTACCCATGGTTAGTGACAAAATATTGTTGTGTGAACAAACTCATTAAAATCACTGGGTACGTGTGCTGTCCATGGAAAATGTGGATAACACACGACACACAGAAATGTGAATGAGGCCTGAGAGTCCTTACACAAGTGAATTTGGGTCTGGCTTTTTTATACCAGTAAAAAAGGCAGAATAAGTGCTAGTGGGGTTTTGTTTCCCACCTGTGGCATGTGCTGTGTTTTTGTGGCATTTTTGGCATTTCATATTTCCCATAGACCCATACCTCCCAACTTGGTAAACGAACAAAGAGGGAGCAAATGTATTCCGCACTAGGCCACGCCTCTAACTCCGCCCAAAACATAACTATACATCTAATCCCACCCGGTCCCCTTAATATAACCCAGTAATATGACCAGCTGTGCCCCCAGTAATATGTCCAGCTGTGTTCCCCAGTAATATGCCCACATTGTGCCCCCAGTAATATGCCCAGCTGTGCCCCCAGTAATATGCCCAGCTGTGTTCCCCAGTAATATGCCCACATTGTGCCCCCAGTAATATGCCCAGCTGTGCCCCCAGTAATATGCCCGGCTGTGTTCCCCAGTAATATGCCCACATTGTGCCCCCAGTAATATGCCCACATTGGGCCCCCAGTAATATGTCCACATTGTGCCCCCAGTAATATGCCCAGCTGTGCCCCCAGTCATATGCCCAGCTGTGTTCCCCAGTAATATGCCCACATTGTGCCCCCAGTAATATGCCCACATTGGGCCCCCAGTAATATGGCGACATTGTGCCCCCCAAAAATGTGTCCACATTGTGCCTCCCAGTAATATGCCCACAGTGTGCCCCCAGTAATAAGCCTACATTGTGCCCCGAGTAATATGCCCACATTATGCCCCCCAGTAATATGCCCACATTGTGCCCCCAGTAATATGCCCACATTGTGCCCCCAGTAATATGCCCACATTTTGCCCCTCACAGAAAGTTAAAAAAATAATAAATACCACATACTTACCTTCTTCCTAGCAGCAGCAGCAGGACATTGGCTGCTCTGGTCTGTGAAGTAGGCGGAGCCGAGGCTGACTGCCAGCCGGCCCCCCGCACAGACCAGAGGTATGGAGAGCCAGCAGGGAGAGGGATGATGAAGCAGGCAGCCGATGACGGCTCTCTGCTTCATCATTACAGGCAACTGTCTCTGCTTCCTATGGACGCAGAGACAGCTTCCAGAAAGAGGAACATAGCTCCTCCGTGCCGTCACAGCCACTGAAATCCGAGACTGTCCCGCCGGATCGGGGACGGTTGGGAGCTAACACCTAGGGTTGGTGTGGCAAAAAGTGTTTGTGCAAAAAAAAAGTGTTAGTGGTAATTATCAGATGAAGTGCATTAGGTGACTGGGAAGGAGCCCATGACCCTTATTTTGACCCTTATTTCCTAGGGACCCAGACAATCAGTCTGGCACAAACAAGCTCTTTGTAGTCAAATATAGTGATTTATAACAAAACCTCTTCATAACATATTAGTTTCAGCAACAGTGGCCTTTAAATACCATTAGGTGACTCATTAAGACAATTTCTATCCATTTGCCCTATGTCACCTCGCAAATTGGTCAAAATTTACAATGCTGTGCTGTGGGATCAGACGTAGATACTACTCAGAGCCTTGCAATTACCAATTACCTGACATAAGGATGGTGATAAATGTCAAGGTGTCATTTCAAGTGTAGCCTCCTCCATTATCTTCATTTAAGACAAACCTTTATTTTATCTCTGAACGTCTTTTACGAAGATAATTTGCTGATTTGTTGCTCAATGAATCTAATAGCAGCCGGAGCAGCATTTTTCTCTCTAAATCCCCTGCATGGACATAGAGTTAAACCATAATATTCTGCACATCTGTAACCAACACTACGGGGAGCTTACTGTGTACAGTTTTATTATTGAACTTCAGCCCATGAAAAATATTCTCCTTTTTTTTTTTTCAAACCAGCACCTGGATGTGAATATTTTTGCAATTGCAAGTAATTCAAAATTTAGTATAGCCACTAAGTACAGCGCCACCTGCTGTTTGTTCTTTTTCTTATTTCTCCGTCCATGTCAGCAGCATCACTGATGCACATGCTTAGTTCCATCCTTCAACTGCCACCAGCTGACTGATAAAGGACACGCCCCCCGAGCAGCCAGCTTGAAATAGAACAATTGAAGCAATGAACTGGGACATCTGGATCCATGAGGGCTGGAGAAGGAAGGAAGGACCCTTAGGCCAGGAAAGGAGAGACTGTACAGCCTGATTGACAAGAGAGAAAGACCAGCCTCCCACATACAGCCTTGGGAACAGAATATGCTAACTGTAAAGACCACCCATGTACAGTGTGAACCCTCTATTGAACTGCCTCAGTACAGTACACTGGACTTGATGCACTTAGCCCAGCCTCATCATTGACTCATATTTTGGGGAACCCTGCCTTCTTATCACTGCACAGCCCAAGGAGCGACATAGCAAGGACTGCCACCGTGAATATTCTAATCGCGAATTTATCGTGAATATCGGCACTTAGCAACATCCCTAGCAACCAATAGGAAAGTTGCCTACCCCGTAGTGTTGATCACGAATATTCTAATCGTGAATTTTTATCACGAATATATTATATTGCCGATTTTTGCAATCAAGTTAATAATGACTGTAGATCACAAATTCTCGAATTTGCAAATTTATGGCGAATATTCGGCCAAAAATTTGCGAAATATCGCAAATTCGAATATTGCCTATGCCGCTCATCACTAATGGACAATGCCTTTCTTGGTGAGTTCACTATAATGACATAGGGTCATGCCGATATTCCTCCCCCTGCTTGCTTTAATAATATGACTTCTCTAAGTAATTTACGGGGCCATTTAGCTGAAGCAGAAGGGAAGTGAAGTTTCTTATTACTGCCTATTACTGTTTAATATATGGAGAATTTATGCAGGATTTCTATTATTTTCCAATTACGTGTTCTTCTTAGCAGTGGAGTCATCTGCGGTTTATCATACTGATCTGTCGCTCGGCTTCTGCTGATAATTACAGAACATAAGAATAGTGTGCTCGACTTTCTGCTATGTGACACCTTTACTTGATATCACCCAGGATGAGAGTACATTGTCCCTGTCGTACATGTCTATTGAATTAAAAGTAAAATCCATGATATTACCAACAACAGGATGGGGTTATATCTCAGAGACACAAAAGCAGAAGAGATCAGGACAAGTACATGACGTAACCAGAGCAGTGCGTGGGTACAGCCTTCGATTCAGCTCTGCTCCTGGTGCCTCTGTCCTACTGCCCTAAATCCAGCACATGTTGTTTTAGATATAATGAATAACCAGAAGTTAGCAAAAGATTAGCCTGATGTCCTGGGCCTAGCATTTGGATTTCAAGTTTCATGGGAAGAATAGCACTTTACAACAACAGACACCATGACAAGTACTGGATCACTGCTGGTGGGGTCACTGTGTACAAGCTGTAACTCACTACAGAATACGCATTGTAATGTATGTACACAGTGACTCCACCAGCAGAATAGTGAGGGCAGCTCTGGAGTATAATACAGGATGTAACTCAGGATGAATGTGATAGACGTACCACATAAAGTTGAATTACTAAAAAGAAATAAAAGCAATTAAGTAAAAGGTAAGAGCTTGTGGTTAGATTCCCACCTTGTTTTTTTTGGCACAGGCCACAACAAATGTAAAGGTGTGTAAGGATCACACTGGAAAATGTTGTCTCCAAAGACACTTAGTGGTGGCAGATGGTATACACAAACAAATATTCCAAAAATGATACCTTAATAAGGCTTTGTTCACATCACCATTCAGCCTTTCCGTTCTCCTGCTCCATTTAGGAGCAGGAAAAACGGAAAGGACAGATTCGGCACGTAACTGAGCCGAATGGAACCTAAGGACCCCATGGACTATAATGGGGTCCGTTAGGCTTCTGCTCAGAAGATGATTTTGGCACGGAGACAAAAGTAGTGCATGCAGGACTTTTGTCTCAGTTTCAAAAATCTTCCTCTGAGCAGACACCTAATGGACCCCATTATAGTCTATGGGGTCCTTAGGTTCCATTTGGCTGTTACGTGCCGAATCCGTCCTTTCCGTTTTTCCTGTTCCTAAACGGAGCAGGAGAATGGAAAGGCTGGATGGTGATGCGAACGAACCCTAAGAGCAGATGCTTGCCTGTGTTTATACATACCCATGATAGCCCCAGAAGAAGCAGTCTCTTGTTCTAAACAAGCATTCAAAAAATATGCCTTAATTTAAGCAGATGCCTGCCCCTATTTATATACACAAGTGTTACTGTCAGAAAGAAAGTGTGGCTTGTTCTGAAGAACCCTAAAAAAATGTCTTTCTTTTATTTTGGAGCAGCAGCAGTACAATGGAACAGACAAAGGAGTAGAATTGTGTGTGCGGCTGTTTAGGTGTAGTAGTAGCAGTAGTGGTGGCTCCGTAAGGGTGATGGTAGTGGCAGTAGGGGGAGTTGCAGCTGAGGCGGCAGCAGCAGCCATGTAATATAGAACATGATGGTAAGCAGTCAGACAGCGGCAGCGACATGTGCGGTGACCCGGAGGTATCACAAGTGGGTGATGGGATATTACTGTGCGTTCTGTGATCTCAAGAGCTGTGTATGGGAGAAAGGGTCAATTTGGCCTGCCCTAGATTCAGTTACTAGGTCTGGGCTGGCCCCGCCCCTCTGATCTAGAAGCAGTGTGCGGTAGTGTGTGTACAGAAAGGAGTCATGTGTGAAAATTTCAAAGAGAAGCAGCAGACAGAGATACACCAGCCCTGTGGACTTATATGAACTATAAAAGTGATTATAAAACAAGCTAGCCTCAGGCTGAGAGAAGCATTGCTATTTGAAGAAGATTGAGGGCCTTTTTAAGGGCCACCACATGGACAAAACAACAATGAAGGTAATACATGTATGTTTGGCTGTGGACTTTACTGCATTTGGTTGGGAGAAGCTTTAGACACCATTCCATACTTGGAGACAGACTGGTCATCTGTTAAAGGACAACCCCCCCCCCCCCCCAGTGGGGTGTTGTAGTGCCATATTGAGAGTGAGAAATTATTGTGAGAGAGAAATTGCACCCCTTGGCTGAATTGGGAATTTATTCTTAGATTAACTGGAAAGAGACTCAGAGATACAAACATTGTACAGCCTATATCCCTGTATACAGGCTTGTGAAAACTGTGTATGCGACATGCAAAATCTGAACTCATTTTTGCAAGAGTCTGTGTGTGTCATCTGCCGAGATAACTTTATTAAAGTACAGTGGACTTGTCAACCCAAAACTGGCCTCATTATTGCCTTGTGCTGCCGCACTGCCACACCATTGCCCTGTTTACCAGTTCATCAATATCCCTGCCTTGCACCTCAATACCTGCTGTCATCATGGGCACCCAACCTATCACCAGGCAGGAGACCACAAACCAGTGTTTGTCCCAAGGGAAAGAAAAGTTGAGCCCCCCTCTTAACTGCAAAGCCCAGGGAGCACCAGAGTGAGGACTGCTACTCTAACTACTACTAAACCTATCATTGCCATTACCACCACTTGCATCACCTTTCTCCTGTTCTTTTGGAGCTTTTTTCTGTACATTGCCTTCATTCTTTATTGCTGCAGGGATTACCCTTCTCCTTTGATGTCTCCTCCTCCTCAGCACCCTTATCCAGCTCCCAGGTGCCGTTCAAAACACAATCATCATCACAGTCCTCAGCCTCCCTGCCACTTTTATCAGACTGGTAGTGAGGTCAGCCAGCGCTTGCCAAATGCTGCGGTGCTGCGGGAAGGAGCGTCACTCCACGTAATCAAAACTGAAGAATCCCGGCACACAATCTTTTTCTTGCTTCTAAATCAATGCTTCTTGTTTATTATCATCATTATAATCCACAAAACAACGCGTTTCGGCAATCTGCCTTTATCATCAGGTACATAACAGTGGTGTATCCCACAATATATAGGAGATGGTCACAAATGAGCTCAGGTGACATCATCCACCCAAGGGGGAGCGGGCCTTCACTTGCAGCCAATCAGTAATGCAATCAAAATGTCAATCAATCACAACCTCGATGCAATATGAACAGAATACAGTAATACAGTCTACTATGTGTATTGCCAAAAGTGCATAAAACATTGGGGGACCCGCCTGGTCGGCCTATTGTGGCCTCTGTGGACCTGTCACCTCTATCTATCACCTTGGAGAAGGTGCTTACACCGTTGATTAAGGCTACATGCACACGACCGTTGGTGTTTTGCGGTCCGCAAATCGCGGATCCGCAAAACACGGAAGCTGATCCGCGTTCCGTTCCGCATTTTGCGGAACGGAACGCAGCCCATTATAGAAATGCCTATTCTTGTCCGCAAAACGGACAAGAATAGGACATGCTATATTTTTTTTCCGGGGGCACGGAACGGAGCAACGGATGCAGGCAGCACACGGAGTGCTGTCCGCATCTTTTGCGGCCCCATTGAAATGAATGGGTCCACGGCCGAGCCGCGAAATATGCGGCTCGGACGCAGACCCGAACAACGGCCGTGTGCATGAGGCCTAAGAATACCCGGTCCTTTTTATTGGACACGACACATTTTTTGAGAATCATCAAGGATCTGCAAAATGTTCCATCTGATAGTTGGCTGGTAACAATTGATGTTGTAAGTCTATATACATCTATAGACCGACTTACTGCGTACCAGCACATATACGAACTTACAACAAGAACTGTTCTTGCAAATGCTACGTCTTGTTCTCTATGAGAATTATTTTTTGTTTGAGGATGCATATTATTTGCAGCAGCGGGGAACCGCGATGGGATCGAATGTGGCCCCGCCCTACGCTAACGCATTTATGTCGGTCTTTGAGGAGTCATATGTATACAACAATATGTTATTCCAGGAAAATATCCTGGTGTGGAGAAGATTTATAGACAACATATTTTGCGTGTGGGCGGGGCCACATGAGATCCTATCCGGTTTCTTTGACCATTTGAATGACGCCTGTGAGGGCCTCCGGTTTACCATGACATATGACAGACAGAGAGTGAGTGAGCTTTCTGGATACGGTGGTGATTAAGGATGAACAGGGCTGTCTTTTAACAGACCTGTTTAGAAAGCCCACTGATAGAAATAGCATTTTGCATTTCTCTAGTGCCCACCCGCCATCTTTAAAGAGATCCATTCCGAAATCTCAATTTCTGCGGGCCAGTCGCATAGTCTTAGATCCCCGGATACGCGAGCAGAGACTGGACGAGATGTCCGAGAGATTTCGTCAAAGAGGATACCCTAAATCCATTTTGGACAAGGCCAGATCTGACCTCATTACCCAGACTGTACCAAAACCAAAAACACAGAGAATTGCTTTTGTGCATAAATATCACCCATATAATACACATCTGGATAATGTGGTCAGAAAACACTGGCATATATTAAAAGAAGCTTACCCGACTGTGGAGGAATTCAAACACCCACCTTTAGTTTGTAATAAGAAAAATCCTAGTTTGAGGGACAAGCTGGTTCATGCGGACGTTGGCAACAGAAAAGAGAAATCGAAACAAAGCGTTTTGCGGAGTGTAAGGAAGGGCACGTTTCCATGTCTCCACTGTCTGCAGTGTTCCCAGATAATCAAGGGCATGTCCTATTCTTGTCCGTTTTGCGGACAAGAATAGGCATTTCTATAATGGGCTTCGTTCCGTTCCGCAAAATGCGGAACGGAACGCGGATCAGCTTCCGTGTTTTGCGGATCCGCGATTTGCGGACCGCAAAACACCAACGGTCGTGTGCATGTAGCCTTAATCAACGGTGTAAGCACCTTCTCCAAGGTGATAGATAGAGGTGACAGGACTGAGTCCACAGAGGCCACAATAGGCCGACCAGGCGGGTCCCCCAATGTTTTATGCACTTTTGGCAATACATATAGTAGACTGTATTACTGTATTCTGTTCATATTGCATCGAGGTTGTGATTGATTGACATTTTGATTGCATTACTGATTGGCTGCAAGTGAAGGCCCGCTCCCCCTTTGGTGGATGATGTCACCTGAGCTCATTTGTGACCATCTCCTATATATTGTGGGATACACCACTGTTATGTACCTGATGATAAAGGCAGATTGCCAAAACGCGTTGTTTTGTGGATTATAATGATGATAATAAACAAGAAGCATTGATTTAGAAGCAAGAAAAAGATTGTGTGCCGGGATTCTTCAGTTTTGACTTTTATCAGACTGTGATATGTCATTGTGGGCTCCTTGGCCTCCCTCACAATTCCCCCTGCCCAAAAGATTGGATACAATAAAGGAGGTGCCTGCCCTGAGGGGTGGAGCCAACCCGGTTTTATTCTGCTACACTTGACGGTCGTTTCATGGCCATACGAGCCCCGCAGGCTGTGCTGCAAACCATCATTGCGTCCAGTGATCTGCTTGATGCTAGAGCAATAGAGGGGTTTTACCATCACATACAAGGGGGGCATATCGCTAGGAAACGCCCCCGTTGTCTGATAGGTGCGGGTCCCACCTCTGGGACCCGCAAATACAACAAGAACAGAGCGGGTAAATAAATGGAGGGCGCACTGCGCATGCGCAGCCACCCTCCTCTAATTTCAATGGGGTCGCCGAAAATAGCCGAGTGCTGGCTCGGCTATTTCTGTCTGCCCCATAGAAATGAATGGGAGCGGGGTTCCGCGTGCGCGGTGCGCTCCCATTCACATGTATGGGAGCAGCGGGAAGCAGCACTTGGTGGTGGACGGACCCTGGGAAACCCGGCGTCCTCCAGCCACATCTCTTCCCGCTCCGTTCTCCTTGTAGGTGCAGGTCCCAGAGGTGGGACATGCATCTATCAGACAATAGGGCCATATTCGAGCGATATGCCCCCATTGTATGTGATGGGAATACTCCTTTAAACTGAAGGGCAAGCTCCTGATGAAACACTGCAAATTATAGTGTGGAAACACGTCGAGTATATTTGTCTGAAGCTACCCAGAGAAGCAATACTATGCTTTGAGAATAATATAGGTAGAGCTAAAGATACACAGTATGTTTGAGGGGAACGAGACTAAATCCTGCGCAGGTGTCACGACCGCTATCCCAGCAGCGGTCGTGTCGCACCAGACGGAGGGGAAGGGGGACCCTTATCTACGGATGGGAAATAGAACGGCCACCCCTGACAAACCCTAAGCTGGCACCTGTCTGCCCTGATACCCTAGACGGGGTGTGAAGCCGTGCGGCGAGCAGGATGCCTAAACCCTGAGTCACCCTCAGAAGACTAGACTGGGGAAAGGCAGATGGGAGCACTAGTCACCATCACTCATGTCTAGGAGAACAACAGGGGAAGACAGGGGAAGACAGCAACAAACAAACAATCTCCAGCAGAGATAGACTTATCCAGTCACGAGCAGAGAAGATGATCCCAATAACGACAGTCCACGCCAGACAAGAGCTCCACAGCAATACCGTCAAACGATCTCCTTCAAAGGTCAGAATAGCACTGGAAGTAAGGACTATATCTGGCAATGACTGCAAGTGAAACTGAAACTAATATAGTAGCTGGGAGTGGCAGACAGCACTCACCTGAGAAGAATGCCTACAAACTCCCAGTCAGGACAAAAAGGTTCACAAGGCAAAACCCGGATGACATACCCTGAACCACGGAGCAAACTCACAAGCTATCGCGAGTAGCAAGTCGCTGCGACCTTCTCTTCCCAGACCTATCTGGATCAGTCACAGTCGTGACAGTACCCCTCTTTCTACGAGGGGCCACCGGACCCTCAAGACCAGGCCTCTCCGGGTGGGACCTATGAAAAGCCCGAATGAGTCTGTCCGCCTTTATCTCTGATGCTGGCACCCACATTCTCTCTTCGAACCATAACCTTTCCAGTGCACCAGGTACTGAAGAGAGCGGCAAACATATCGTGAATCAACAATCTTTTCTACCTGAAACTCAAGACTGCCATCAACAACCACCGGTGGAGGCGGTAGTGGCAATGGTTCAGGAGGTTCTACATATCTCTTAAGCAGAGATCTGTGGAAGACATTATGGATCCTTAGAGTCTGAGGTAGCTCCAGACGAAAAGCCACCGGGTTAATGATCTTAATTACCCTATAAGGACCAATAAATCTCGGACCTAATTTCCATGAGGGAACCTTCAACTTGATATTTCTGGTAGACAACCACGCCAAGTCATTCACCCCAAGGTCCGGACCTTCAGAGCGCTTCTTATCAGCCACACGTTTGTATCTACCACCAATTCTCTTCAAACTTTCTTGCACACTCTGCCACACTGATGAAAGTTTAGACGCAAATCGTTCCTCCTCGGGAATCCCAGACGGCCCCCCCTCACTAAACGTACAAAACTGAGGATGGAAACCATACGCACTAAAAAATGGTGACTTATCGGTGGATTCTTGACGACGATTATTAATGGCAAACTCGGCTAACGGTAAATAAGATGACCATTCCTCCTGATTTTCGGAAACAAAGCATCTCAAATATGTCTCTAGGTTTTGATTGGTACGTTCAGTCTGACCGTTGGACTGTGGATGGAAAGATGAAGAAAACGACAGATGAACCCCTAAACGAGAACAAAAAGCTTTCCAAAATTTAGAAACAAATTGGGTACCACGATCCGAAACAATATCGGAAGGGACCCTGTGAAGCTTCAGGATGTGGTCAATAAAAACCTGAGCCAGTGTGTTAGCATTAGGCAATGCGGTCAGAGCAATGAAGTGCACCATTTTACTGAATCTGTCAACAACAACAAGAATAACAGTCTTCCCCGCTGATACTGGTAGATCAGTAATGAAATCCATTGATAGGTGCGTCCAAGGCCTGTTGGGGATGGCCAGAGGTAAAAGACGCCCTGCCGGACGAGTATGATCCACCTTAGAACGAGCACAGGTAGGACATGCAGACACAAAATTCAACACCTCCTGGCGCCCCTTAGGCCACCAGAACCGACGAGACACTAATTCAGAGGTTGCCTTACTACCTGGGTGTCCTGCCAGTGCGGAGTTATGGTGTTCTTTTAGTATCTCCTGGCACAAACAGTTTACCCGAGGGGCAGGAGGCCGGGCGTCCCCTGAGCTTCCAACACCCTCCCCTCTAAACCTGAGTGTAATGCAGAGACCACCACCCCCTTTGCAAAATAGGCTCTGGAACATCATCATCACCCCCTCCAGGAAAACTTCGAGACAATGCATCCGCCTTAGTATTTTTGCCCCGGGCGATAGGTTATTACAAAATTAAACCTAGTAAAAATAACGACCACCGAGCCTGTCTAGGGGTGAGACGTTTAGCAGACTCCAGATATACTAAGTTTTTGTGATCAGTAATCACTGTGACGGGATGAACCGCCCCCTCCAAAAAATGACGCCACTCCTCTAAGGCCAACAATAGCCAAAAGTTCCCTGTTGCCAATGTCATAGTTCCTTTCTGCAGTAGACAATTTCTTCGAAAAGAAAGCACACAGACGCCATTCACCAGGGACGGGCCTGAGATAGTACCGCTCCCACCCCCACCTCTGATGCGTCAACCTCTACAATAAAAGGAAGCGAGACATCTGGCTGTACGAGAATAGGAGCCGAGGTGAATCTTTCCTTCAGAGATGTAAAGGCAGTTTTGGCTGCATGTGACCATTTGGAAAAATCGGATCCCTTTCGGGTCATGTCCGTCAGTGGTTTGACCACCAAGGAATAGTTCTTTATAAACTTTCTATAAAAATTGGCAAACCCTAGGAAGCGTTGCAATGCCTTCAGGTTCTCAGGCAGATCCCAGTCCATAATTGCCCGGACTTTCTCTGGATCCATGCGGAAACCTGAATCTGACAACACATACCCCAGAAATGGCAGTTCTTTTACGGCGAACACACATTTCTCTAATTTGGCAAACAATTTGTTGGCCCTTAATATCTGCAGCACTTGTCTCACATGGATCTTATGTGTATCCAGATCCGGAGAATAGACCAGGATGTCATCAAGATATATCACAACAAATCTCCCGATAAGGTGACTAAAAATATCATTGACAAAATGTTGGAACACCGCAGGCGCATTAGTAAGACCAAATGGCATGACCAGATTTTCATAATGCCCTTCCGGAGTATTGAAAGCCGTCTCAAGAGACCCAGGGACCTCGTATACCGCCAGCGCGTCTTTTAATTTTTCAGACAACCCCTGGCAGAACTGACTCCTAAGGGCCGAGTCGTTCCATAATGTAACCGGAACCGTAACCGGATCCATAGTGGATCCATAGTCACTTTTTTTTTTTTTTTTTTAAAAGGCCAGATATACTGTCACGACCGCTATCCAAGCAGCGGTCGTGTCGCACCAGACGGAGGGGAAGGGTGACCCTTATCTACGGATGGGAAATAGAACGGCCACCCCTGACAAACCTTAAGCTGGCACCTTCTCTTCCCAGACCTATCTGGATCAGTCACAGTCGTGACAGCAGGTATATGTATGGCCTTTCCAATAGAGCACAGATCTCAGTCCAGCCTCCCTCAAACTGTGTCCAACCAGGGAAGGATTGTCTGTCCATGTGCATGAGATTGCTAGGGGCACACTTCCCCTGATTTGTTTGTATGGTATTATTGGGATGTGTGGGAAGGAGAGTTGGGTACGTTTTATTTGAACCATGAAGCATCGCATCTGCATTGGTGTCTGATGAGTGTGTATTCATGGTGTAACACGACACATCATTTGATAATATTGAACAATCTCAGCAAAAACTGGCTCACACATAACCATATACCTGGCCAAATATCAGAGATAGCAACAGGGGGATACGATGCCCTGCTTTTAATAGTTATTTACCAATAACCAACAGATATCCTATAAGTCCTGTATACGCAATGATTAGCCCCTTAAGGACCAGGCCATTTTTTGCAAATCTGACATGTCACTTTATGTGGTGATAACTTTAAAAACGCTTTTTCTTATCCAGGCCCTTCTGAGATTGTTTTCTCGTCACATATTGTACTTCATGACAGTGGTAAATTTGAGTCAAAATATTAGATTTTTATTTATGAAATAAAAATTACCAAAATTTTGTAAAAATCCGCAATTTTCTAAATTTCAAATTCTCTGCTTTTAAAACAGATAGTGATACCTCCTAAAATAGTTATTACTTTGCATTTCCTATATGTCTACTTCATGTTTGGATAATTTTGCAAATTACATTTTCTTTTTTTGGGACTTTAGAAAGCTTAGAAGTTTAGAAGCAAATCTTGAAATTTTTCAGAAAATAATAAAGCATTTTTGAAAAAAAAAAAAGGTTTTTTAGTGTCTCCATATTCTGAAAGCCATAGGTTTTTTTTGTATTTTTTTGGGCAACTGTCTTATGTAGGGGCTCATTTTTTCAGCATGAGATGATGGTTTGATTGGTACTATTTTAGGGTGCATATGACTTTTTGATCGCTTGGTACTATACTGTTGCGATGTAAGGTGAGAAAGAATTTATTTTTTGACACACTTTTTTTTTTTTTACGGTGTTCATCTGAGGGGTTAGGTCATGTGATATTTTTATAGAGCAGGTTCTTATGGACACGGCGATACCTAATATGTATACTTTTTTAATTTATTTAAGTTCTACAGAATAACAGCATTTTTGAAACATAAAAAAATCATGTTTTAGTGTCTCGATATTCTGAGAGCCATAGTTTTTTTATTTTTTGGATGATTGTCCTAGGTAGGGTCTCATTTTTTGCGGGATGAGATGACTGTTTGATTGGTACAATTTTGGGGTGTGTATGACTTTTTGATCGCTTGGTGTTACACTTTTTTTAATGTAAGGTGACAAAAAAATAGCTTTTTTGACACCGTTTTTTTTCTTTTTTTTTACGGTGTTCATCTGAGGGGTTAGGTCATGTAGTATTTTTATAGAGCAGGTTGTTACGGACGTGTTGATATCTAATATGTCTACTTTGTTTTGCATTTAACACAATAAAAGCATTTTTGAAAAAAAAATCATGTTTTAGTGTCTCCTTAGTCTGAGAGCCATAGTTTTTTTTATTTTTTGGGGCGATTTTCTTAGTGTATATGCCTTTTTGATCACTTTATGTTGCACTTTTAGTGATGTAAGGTGACAAAAAAAGTTTTTTTTAGCACAGTTTTTATTTTTTTTGATGGTGTTCACCTGAGGGGTTAGGTCATGTGATATTTTTATAGAGCCTGTCAATATGGACACGGCGATACATAATATTTTTTATAATTTTTACATTATTTTGGGAAAAGTACGCTTTTTTACTTGAAACTTGAATTTTTTTGTAAAACTTTATTTTTTTAATTTTATTTTTTACTTTATTTTTTGTCCCACTCTGGGACTTCAACGTTTGGGGGTCTTATCCCCTTTACAATGCATTGTAATACTTCTGTATTGTAATGCATTGGCTGTAAGTGTATTACACCTCGTAATACACTTCAGCCTGCTTGCCTGTGAGATCCAGGGCACTGGATCTTACAGGCTGTCACAGAAGGCAGCCACGATGCCTAAGGAAGGCATCAGACTGCCTTCCCTGCCATCAGGTCCCCGTCACTGCAGCGCGGGGACCCGATGGCCACCCTGGACCCGGCAGGATCTCGTACGTGCCGAGGTCAGCGCTGACCGCAGCAGTGCAAGGGTTAATGATGCACCGGCATCTGTGTTTTCACTGATGTTGGTGCATACAGGAGGGGTCTGGATATCAGTGACTGCCGGACTCCTGCCGCTGATCAAGCGGGTGTAGCTCCTTCACCCGCCTGATCAGCCCGCTGTACATGTACAGCGCTGATCCTTAAGTCACGTCCACCAGCGCCGTACATTAGCATTGGAGTCTATAAGCATTTCATAGACTGAGGCTGCCATACACTATCTAGCTCCCAAATCCCCACTAGGGGGAGCATACTGCCAGGGTTTTGAACTCATAGATCCTGTGGTCTGAGGGGTTAAATGTGTGCAGTTGGCGTTATCATTGAACGCACACCTCAGCCCTAAATATCTGCTTTTTAAAACAGCAAGCACCTGGCAGCTATGATTCCCACTGCACTCTCGAGTGGGCGCCATATTGAAATATCCGACTCCCAATATAAATTTACAGCAGTCGGTCGGGAAAGAGTTAATCAGGAGTGTAATACAGGATGCTACTCTGGATCAGTACAAGATAAGTAATGGAAATAATGTACACAGTGTCTCCATCAGCAGAAGAGTGAATGCAGCTTTGGAGAATGTTATAGGATATCTCAGGATAAGTACACGAAAAGTAATGTATATACACAGTCACCCTATCAGCAGAAGAGTGAGTGCAGCTCTGGAGTATAATACATGGATGGACAAGCTAAACAAGATGGGAGGAAAGTGCTCCATCCTCAGGATCCTCTCATTATGAAAATATGGATGAGGATGGTAATATGTGGCTAGAGGAAAAAATAACTGATTTCCCTCTGGTTGATCTTTCTAACTGGTTCCAACCCCTTAATAACAACTCGGAAGAGGGGGCAGAAGGTGAGGTTCCAGACGTGGTGAGTGGACCAGTAGGGGGTGTTGAGACCACTACCTCTGAAAATATAAGGTCATCAGAGTAGGAGGCTTTCCTGGAATCCAGAGACGAGGATGAGAAAGTGATTGGTATGGAGTATAGACACCTCTGTTTCTAAAAAATGAGTAAAGGTTCTTCTGAAACAGAGGATAAGAAGGGGAGCATGAAGAAAAACGATGATGTCTACTGTAACTGAATCACCCAGGATGGAGGTACACATTCCCTTGATGCTGGCCTCTATTAATGTCGCCAGCATTAAGTCAGATACGGCTAGATATGTGGCTTTGATTTTCTCAGCCGTGTTGGAGCTGACATTTTATTTTTGCAGAAGATCAGGCTGCCAGATTTGTCAGGCATGTTCAAGGTTAGAAGAAAATAGAAGCATGGGCCAAGGGTACCAAATAATATTCTGTGATATTTAAAGGGGTTGGCCCATCTCACATATTGGGGGTATATCTCTAGGATAGGTACTAGTTTTCTGATAGGTACTGTTCTCATATACCTGGGACCCACACCTATCTCTACAATGGAGCCTGCAAAGTGAAGGAGAGTAGACCATTAAACTTTTTGAAAAGTTTAGTAAGAGATATCACAAAACAGTGTTTGGTATTCCTGTAATCATAATAAGCTGTACAATATAGTGAATACATTACTCATGGTTTGTAAATGGTGCATTTTTTCCATTCATTTCAGTAATACACTATTTATGTATGCCTGTGAAGAAAATAGCTTTTTAAACACATAAAATTCAGCCCTTCTAACAGAGCTGTCCTGTAGTGTTATGGTAACGCTTCTGTCCGACATACAGATGATCTATGGTTCAAATCCTGATAAAAACCTGTTACATAATTTCTTTAGTGAAAGAATGTCCTGGAGGAGGGATCCTTACACCCACTTATTTGCGTACAGTGGTACAGCTGAGTACATTTATATGCAACGTTTCAGGTCCTGTTGCGGAACCCTTTTTCAAGCGGGTCAAATGATCATGGCTGTGTGCCGCATGTGCTTGAAAAAGGGTTCCGCAACAGGACCTAAAATGTTGCATACAAATGTACTCAGCTGTACCACGGTATGCAAATAAAACGCTTAATCTACTTCTTAACCACTTCAGCCCCACTAGCTTAAACACCCTTAATGACCAGACCACTTTTTACAATTCTGCACTACACTACTTTCACCGTTTATTGCTCGATCATACAACTTACCACCCAAATTAATTTTACCTCCTTTTCTTCTCAATAATAGAGCTTTCATTTGGTGGTATTTCATTGTTGCTGACATTTTAACTTTTTTTGATATTAATAAAAAATTACCGAAATGTTTGCAAAAAAATGACATTTTTCGCTTTCTGTTGTAATTTTTTTTTTTTTAAAACCTACATTTGTATATAAATTTTTCTCTAAATTTATTGTTCTACATGTATTTGATAAAAAAAAATGCAATAAGTGTATATTTATTGGTTTGGGTAAAAGTTATAGCGTTTACAAACTAAGGTGCAAAAACGTGAATTTCGGCATTTTGAAGCAGCTCTGACTTTCTGAGCACCTGTCATGTTTCTTCAGGTGCTAGAATGCCAGGATAGTATAAATACCCCCCAAATGACACCATTTTAGAAAGAAGACACCCCAAAGTATTCGCGGAGGGGCATGGTGAGTTCATGTATGATTTCATTTTTTTTCACAAGTTAGCAGAAAATGACACTTTCTGAGAAAAAAGAAATAATAAAGTTTCCATTTCTGCTAACTTCTGGCAAAAAAAAAATAAAATCTCCCACGGACTCACTATGCCCCTCAGTGAATACCTTGGGGTGTCTACTTTCCGAAATGGGGTCATTTGTGGGGTGTGTTTTGGCCGGGGCTAAATTGTGAGCAACCCAGTAAAACCTAAAGGTACTCGTTGATCTTTAGGCCCCTTTACGCACCCAGGCTGCAAAAAAGTGGCACACATGTGGTATCGCCGTACTCAGAAAAAGTAGGGCAATGTGTTTTGGGGTGTATTTTTACATATACCCATGCTGGGTGAGAGAAATATCTCTGTAAATTGTCAACTTTGTATAAAAAAATTTAAAAAGTTGTTATTTACAGAGATATTTCTCTCACCCAGCATGGATATATGTAAAATACACCCCAAAACACATTGCCCTACTTCTCCTGAGTACGGCAATACCACACGAGTGACACTTTTTTGCAGCCTGGGTGCACAAAGGGGCCCAAATTCCAATGAGTACCTTTAGGATTTCACAGGGCATTTTTACGCATTTGGATTCTAGACTTCTTCTCACGCATTAGGGGCCCCTAAAATGCCAGGGCAGTATAAATACCCCACATGTGACCCCATTTTAGAAAGAAGACACCCCAAGGTATTCCGTGAGGGGTATGGTGAGTTCATGTAAAATTTTATTTTTTGTCACAAGTTAGTGGAATATGAGACTTTGTAAGAAAAAAATAAAAAAAGCCAATTTCCGCTAACTTGTGCCAAAAAAAAATCTTCTATGAACGCGCCATGCTTCTCACGGAATACCTTGGGGTGTATTCTTTCCAAAATGGGGTAACTTGTGGGGTATTTATACTGCCCTGGCATTTTAGGGGCCCTAAAGCGTGAGAAGAAGTCTGGAATCCAAATGCGTAAAAATGCCCTGTGAAATCCTAAAAGGTACTCATTGGTATTTGGGCCCCTTTGCGCATCTTGGCTGCAAAAAAGTGTCACACATGTGGTATCGCCGTACTCAGGAGAAGTAGGTAAATGTGTTTTGATCAGGAGTTAATCAGTGACGGTGAGGTGGACGGGGGGGGGTCTGTGTGGTGATTGGTGCACTTACATGTTTCCTCTGGTGGTCCCAAGCAAAAGGGACCACCAGAGGAGCAGGCAGCAGGCATATCAGACGCTGTTAACAAAACAGCGTCTGATATGCGATTTTTTTTTTTAACTACTACAGCCTGCCAGCGCATGATCAGCGCTGGCAGGCTGTAGTTTACCTTCCACCCAACTTGATTCCTGTGAGTGCGCGCGCGTTCACAGGAAAACTCGCCTCTCGCGAGATGACGCACGGATGCGTCCACCCAGAACAACCCGCCAAACGCATCCGTGCGTTAGGCGGTCCTGGCGTGGTTAAACTTCTATCCGGTGTGCTGACTCTGCCGCATTCTGGGAATACTGCATTCAAGTGTCCCTTGGTGGACAGGGAATTTTGGGGACGTGCACCCGCAAAAGCCTGGTGACGTGTGCTGTGGTCATTTCGTCTTCCACTGAAGTGAATACTAATGAGGCTGCTTGGATCTATGATATTCCAGCTGGGAAGGGAAGAGGAGGCAAAGATCTGAAACTACAGACACTCCCTGGGAGTTTTGCACTGGGCTGTAACACAGGGTGTGGGTCATAGATCTAAATTATGTTGGAGGATTCAAAATGCATTTAGAACTTCATCTGATTTATATAATGTAGTAAAATTGAATGTTGCTGTTATTTATTTTTGTTGTGTATCCAAAAAGCCCCTTTAACATCTATGGTCCCCAATCGAAGTGGGACAGGAAGTGTCTCTTTATGAGGATCAAGCCCTACCTTTTTAGGAAGGCAAGTGGTCTTGGGATAGGGGATGTTCCAGAGACAAGCTGCTGACCTATAATAGTGTTGCCCCAGACCACACGTGGTTCACCTATTATAGAGACAACTTTAGGTCTAGAAGAGAATTAAAAGGAGTAAGCCGTCTCTTCAGCAGTGTCTGTTGTGAAAGTGGAGTTTTTCGAATACCGTTTAATTGGTCATTGGTCATGATTAAGAACTATCAAGTTCAAAATGCGTAGAGCGATCTTGCAGTACTGTGCTTATTGTATGTGATTCTTTTTTAATGGACTTTATTAAATGATGATCAGAGAAACCGTGTGCTGGACTTCACCTTTTTCCATTACGTATTTCCTGGCTTTAAGTGTCCGTGTACCTGCAGTGTCCTGTGGCTGAGGAGTTGTCTTTTTGTATGTTTTTTACATGACTGTTTAATTTCATTTTCTCTGAGACCCCAGGATGGGGAGAGGCTTTTGGAAGCTTAATTTTCTCTCTTGGATGCAGCAATCCTTTGAAAATCTTTTTCAGAGCCAAGTACCGTTACTGGATCTTTGTGACAGTAAGTCAGAGTAGCTTTTGATGTTCAAGAAAGGGGTTATGAAATTCTTCTGCCAGCTCTTGAGCTTCAGGATTCTGGATGAGTATCATCTGTATCAGGGCCTGAGGAGGTATCTCGAGCATCTTGTCTCAGTTCAAGGTTGAAAATATTTGCTTAAGAGGTGCTAGTATGATAGACAAGCATCTTTGGTTTTTGAGAGGGATTACAGGAAGTATTGCTTTCCTGACCTTAAGGCCCCATTCACACGTCCGTGGTTTGTTGCAGATCCGCAACACACCCGGCCGGCAACCCCATAGAAATGCCTATTCTTGTCCGCAAGCTGCGGACAAAAATAGGACATGTTCTATCTTTTGAGGAGTTCGGGGCCAAAACCTGGAAGTTCAGGGCTACGCTCCGGAATGGATGCGGACCCATTTGCGGATGTGTGAATGGGGCCTTATAGAAACTGCAAGATGTACAGTTGTGTTCAAAATTATTCAACCCCCAATGCTGTAAAGGGTTTTAGGGAATTTAGTGTACATTTGTAATTGTGTTCAGAATGAAATCTTACAAGGACTTTTTAAAGAACCAAATGCAACTAAAATGACATCAATTGTTTTTGTACTACAGTATTAAATGTTTTTTTTGTGATTTCTTCATTGACACAATTATTCAACCCCTTAAAGACGACCACTCTTAAGAACAGAGGTTCATTCAAGTGTTTTCGATCAGGTATTGAAAACACTTGTGGATGTCAAGGAGCAGCAATCAAGCATAATAAGCACCAATTAGGCAGATTTAAAATTACTGTGATACTCAGCTCCTTCTAGACATTTACTGGTGTGTTTACAGACATGGTCAAGTCAAGAGGATGGTCCAGGAAGACAAGAGAAGAGGTGATTTCTCTTCACAGGAAGGGCAATGGCTATAAGAAGATTGCAAAGATGTTAAACACACCAAGAGACACCATAGGAAGCATCATTCGCAAATTCAAGGCAAAGGGCACTATTGAAACACTACCTGGTCGTGGCAAAAAGAAGATGCTGACTTCGACTGCTGTGCGCTACCTGAAGCGCAAAGTGGAGAAAAGTCCCCGTGTGACTGCTGAGGAACTAAAAAAGATTTGTCAGATGCGGGTACTGAAGTTTCAGCTCAGACAATAAGGCGCACACTGCGTAATGAAGGCCTCCATGCCAGAACTCCCAGGCGCACCCCCTTGCTGTCTCCAAAGAATAAGAAGAGTCGACTGCAGTATGCCAAAAGTCATGTGGACAAACCACAAAAGTTTTGGGATAGTGTTCTGTGGACTGATGAAACAAAATTAGAACTGTTTGGGCCCATGGATCAACGCTATGTTTGGAGGAGGAAGAACAAGGCCTATGAAGAAAAGAACACCTTGCCTACTGTGAAGCATGGCGGGGGGTCAATCATGGGGCTGTTTTGCTTCTACAGGTACAGGGAAGCTTCAGCGTGTGCAAGGTACCATGAATTCTCTTCAGTACCAGGAGATATTGGATGAAAATGTGATGCAGTCCGTCACAAACCTGAGGCTTGGGAGACGTTGGACCTTTCAACAGGACAATGATCCTAAGCATACCTCCAAGTCCACTAGAGCATGGTTGCAGATTAAAGGCTGGAACATTTGGAAGTGGCCATCGCAGTCACCAGACTTAAATCCGATTGAGAACCTCTGGTGGGACTTAAAGAAAGCAGTTGCAGCGCGCAAGCCTAAGAATGTGACTGAACTGGAGGCTTTTGCCCATGAAGAATGGGCGAAGATACCCGTAGATCGCTGCAAGACACTTGTGTCAAGCTATGCTTCACGTTTAAAAGCTGTTATAACTGGAAAAGGATGTTGTACTAAGTACTAAGATTGAATGTCACTTGGGGGTTGAATAAAACTGATAATGATGTGAGCACAGAAAAGACATTTGTGGTTATTTCATAATAAATGTTATGTTATATTTGTCTGACTTACAAGTGCCTCTTTGATTTAATTGTAAACAAGATGACTGAAATGATAAAAATCAATATCAAACTGGCCAAAACACTCAATTTCAGTGGGGGTGGAATAATTTTGAACACAACTGTATGTAAGTAGTAAAGTGGTCTGAGCACTGGTTGATAGTACAGGATCTTGGAGGTCATCAGACCTACTAACACCTCTTAGGGAAGAGGAATCTAGATCAGGATGTTATTTTGGTTTTCCTGGTTGAACCTGTCCCTGTAGTCATATGCTATGCCAGGATTTAGTAAACCTCCAAGGGGACCGGGAAGAGCAACAATGTGCGCTCCTGCCCGTACTTACTGCTCGGTGGCACCATTGATAAAATGTGTCCTCCGTACACCGCTGAGCAGTCAGCAGTGTACAGAGAAGTAGATTTTAAGCAAAAAGTGAAAAGTGCACTTTAGGTAGGGAAAAGTGTTATAAAAATACAAAATACTTTAATAAACTATATTACGAAAAGTATTATTAGGGCATTAGGGACATGTTAAGAAATATTCATACAATTGTGTATATTGTAATTAAGTAAAGTTTTTTTTTTATGTTACATCTGCAAGAGTTGTGTGTTATTCGTAGTGATACCAAGGCAACGTATTGTAGCTGTGGTATAAACTCAGAACAATCACATGAGCTAGAAGAGAATTCTCATCTGATAATTTGCAATATTTCACCCTTTTTATACCAGTAACTTCAGACATTGCTATTGATGATAATATTGATATTAATAAGCAATACATTTTATCTCCTTTATATATATATATATATATACACACTATTTAAAAGTCAGTTATATGTTTTGAAGTTATGGTTTTGGGCATCTGGATCAGGTGGTAAGTCTGTTTTACAGTTAATGCTATTATTTGCGGTGTGATATTTAAGGGGGGACTGGAAAAAATGAAGTAGAGAGGGGGAAAGAAAAGGGAAAAAAAGGGAGAGAAAAAAAAATGTATGTACATGTATATTGTGAGGTGTGTGTGTTTTATATACCAATGAGTAAAGTGGGAATGAGGTTGGGCCTATTGATATGTATACTGTATATAGAACCTTCTGTTTATTTTATGCAATAAGCTATAGATGGTGGACTTTTTGTAAGGTAACGTGTTAGATTGGTTCTTTTATGAATATTGTTAGTTATTCTGTTACACTATTTTTATTGAAATATTTTGTTATTTTTTATGAATAAATAATCTACAGGATATAACTCAGTAATGAAATGTATGTACAAAATTTGTTAACCTTTTATTTAGAGTACATATATAACCTGCAAAATAGTGCTCAGTGGCAAACATACAGTGATGGACAGGTTTTATTGTGTTTGGAGATTGCCTTGTTTCCACTGTATTGGATTTTCTAGGGAGTAAAGCAACATACAGCAAGATAAAAGTCACATATTAGATATAATCAATGTCATAAGTTGTCTAATAACAACCATACATCAGTCTACAGATACATGCAAACCATATTTTTCCAGTGATGTTTATTGGAATATTTGGGAGGGTCTATAGAACTAGATGCCCCCCTGACACAACGACATTTAATAGCTTCTGTAGATTTCCACAGGTTAAGGCTCCTAACATTTAAGTTTTCTATTACGAGCATCACAAGTCCTAATCAGCTTCTGACATTTATGGCAAAATGCACAAAATTAGTTTATAGGGCTCATTTACAACAGCATAGAGGATCACAGCATCTCCCTGAACACTGCACTTCAGACATAAGTAATATTTTTTATATATTTTGCCTTTTTCCTACCCACGTAAGTGCAAAAATAATACCGAACAATGGAAAAGAGCTGTCATCTCAGAGGAGCCTACAGACCACAAATCCCTATTATGCGGCTCAGTGCTGCTCAAAGGCTTCATTTAGACATTCAGTGCGGGAACGTTAATGTCACCGTTGTAAATTGTTCGAGCCCAGAAAATATAATAAGAAAGGATGAATGCCTTATGCCTAAGGATCGACATGTTATGGCATATACTGGGGGCTGCATGGATTACTTGTGGTGTGTTTTCCTTATAGATTTGCATTAACCATAAACAAATGGAGGCTTCCTACATATCATTGGACGATACACATTAACATTTTTCTTATTCAGCATCAATTAAACTTTCTTGGTTTTATGTTATTGGATATTCATAGAAAAATATAATTTTTTTGTCTCTGCTTTTAGAAGATTTGACATGATACTGGATTTCTATTCTCCAAACTTTCTGCATTATCAAAATGTCTGGGTTATTAAAGGAATTGTACAACTTGATACATATTGTGTATGCCTAGTTGCACCCCTTCTTTGGCTTGATATTATGTCAGTGATCAATATATAAATGCAGACAGATGGGACCTTGTATGACATAACTTGGGTAAGTTGCAGGGGGTTGCAGGGTCCTCACTTCTATTCCTATGATAAATGTTAATTAGATTGTTAGTTTGTAATCTCTGTCTTTGGTTTTACATGTACCGTCTGATTGGCTAAATATGTTCGCATTCTAAAAATAAAAAGATTATCTTGTAATCTGGCTGCCGACAGCCATCACTAGGGGAAACCAACTGTATATGGACATAGTTAGCTACCCTGCTTCTCCCAAAATAAGCCCTACCCGAAAATAAGCCCTAGCGGTGTTTTGCAGGGTTTTTGGAGTAGGCTTAAAATATAAGCCCTTTTCCAAATATAAGCCCTAGATACAGTGAGCGCCTCCAGCGCTAGGTTATGTTGCATAACGTCATTGATGTCATGGACAAGGAGAATAGGAATACTGTAGCCTTACACTGTGCCCAGGACGGTAGCAGGCACGGCAGAATTCACTCACCCAATCATGAGATACACCTACTGCCTCCCGAGTACTGCCTCCCGAGAGGGGATACCATAGAGAGAGCACTGTGCCACTGCCAGAGTGGCTCCAGAGTCCTGCACCTGACACTACACCACCAAATAAGCCCTACTCTGAAAATAAGCCCTAGCCCTTTTTTCGGAGGAAAAAATAATAAAAGACCATGTCTTATTTTCTGAGAAACACGGTAGTATAAGAGCTACATGTTGCGGGTATGGATCGTCTTTCCTACTGAACAGATTAGGCTTAGGGCTACTCCTAAGGGCATTATCTAAGTGCCACCCCTGGTCTTCACCCTTTACTTATGGTGCACAGTCAAATCCGGGTTAGTAATGGACAAGTATCCTAACAAACTATGCAGAACTGCATCTTGATAAAGCTTCAAAAATGTATTTCATCCTTCAAAAAATATGAAAAAAAACCTGAAAACGGGTGACAAAAAAGACATCCATCCTACACGTTTTTCGGATGATCCAACGTCTTAGCTTAATGCACATAAAGTGAACACACAGTTAAAAAAAATTCCACCTCTCATGATTTTCAGGGTGGAGTCACATCATCATAGATAGATAGATTTGAATAACTCATAAATATGTAACAGTGCACAAATTAAGACCTTTCGGGGATGAGCCTCTCATTGTAATATCCACAAGACCCTAGACAGAATTTTATAACGCCAATTACCTCCTCTTCCTGCACGCAGAGCCAGAGGCTGCCGACATGCTCTTATTATTAGGGTTCCATATACTGCTAGATGTTCGGATATGCGTTTCTGTAGTGGACTAGTTGTGCAGCCAATATATTGCATATTGCACTTTTTACACACAATGGTAGAAATTAAATGTGTGGTGCTACAGTTAATGAAGCTGTTAATTGTAAAAGTGTGCCGTGTACTGCATGAAATAATTTTCATCCCTGTTGCTCTGTTTGTTTCAAATCTCACACCAGGGGCTATAACTTGTTGCAATGTATGATCACTATACAGTATTGGATGCAATCATGCACAATATTAATTACTCATTTATAATCATTGCTATACTGTGTTGAAAACACTATTGATTTTTATCATTATAGCGTCTATATCTTGCTTTGTCTTATTTGACTTTCTCTACTGATGGATCCCATCCCATTGTATATCCTCAAGTCAAATGTCTTAATTCTGTTACATTCAATATGAACGGCCTCTTCGTTACTACGCCATCTTACTGGCTTCCAATTTTATTTAATCTGTATCATACCTTTCCAGTATTAGCTGTAACTTTAAAAAGTAAAACAGAAATGATCATTATTATTTATGAGAGAGATAAACGCCAACGTGGACCTCAATGACTTCCCCCTCCCAAATGAGGAGGAGGTCATCGATGTACCAATGTACCGTCTATACCAGCATATGTCTTCCACAAACAGATTGTAATCACTGTAAATATACCGGTGGTCCCACCAGCACATATAAATGTGTGCAAGGGAAGGAGAGAAACAAGCATCCCTGGGCATCCCTGCAATTGAAGGAGGAAAAAAAAAAAAAAGAACCGGTGAAGGTAATTATGGCTAAGTAAAAATTCTATAACCATAAGTAAGTATTCCCTATGTTCAGTGGAATATTGTGTATATTACTCTAAGGTGACAGATAATGATTTTATAGCTTTTGTATGCGGAATGCTAGTATAACAGCAAAAGGGGTGGATTGGGAACCTAAAGTGGCCCTGGAAAAAATACTTAAAAGTGCCCCCATGTTGTAGGAAGGTCTAAAATGACAGGAGGTGAGAAACAAAGTAGAGCAGCAGTGATGGGGGCTTGGGAGACCCCCTGGGCATTGGTCCACCGGGAAACTTCCCTGTAAGGTCTATGACCAATCCACCCCTCAACAGCAATAACATCACATGGCGCCCAAGAAAAAACATTTTGCCAATTAATGTCACTCATAATCTTCAGATATCCAAGCCTGGTTGTAAATGCGCATCCAACTACATGTACGAATGTTCAGTTAATGAACCCCATCCCTGATGCAAATGAATGCAGGGCTTTATCTATAGCTTGTACCCCCCAGGCATCAAGTCTGAATACTGCCTATCAGGGCTGGCCAGGATGACAGAAGTGGTCGGCATAGTAGTGTCTGTCTGGGGAACCACTAAAGAGAAGGGTGGGCACAGAGCTGGACTGGGAATTTAAAGTGGCCTCATGTTGTGGCAGGCACAAATTCACAGAAGGATGCACAAACACGAATAGGTGGGGTCAACTGAAGTGGATGGCGCTACATGTACATAGGCAGTGTCGGACTGGGGTACCTAGGGCCCACCAGTAAAATTTATTTTGGGGGCCCACCGTACGGATACATTCAAATATAATAAATAATTTAATAAGTTTTTTATATAAACATAGGCTGGTTGAGGTGCTGTACATTGAATAATTGTATGGAGTGCAGTAAATCTACTGTGTTGTGTGCCACTTGTGCAGGGGGTGGGAGACTAGGGGCCCGCCCTGCTTAGGGGCCCACCAGAGGATTCCCTTGTACCCCTGTGGGCCAGTCCGAGCCTGTACATAGGACCAGCAATACCATAGAAGAACAGTATATTGTGCGATACATTGGAATTTGTCTCTGCAACATTATCAAATACAGTACCACACTGCAACACAATATACTGCCTCCACAGGACCAAATACCATAGTGCAACAAATATACTGCCCCCACAGGACCAAATACCATAGTGCAACACAATATACTGCCCCCGCAGGACCAAATACCATAGTGCAACACAATATACTGCCCCCGCAGGACCAAATACCATAGTGCAACACAATATACTGCCCCCGCAGGACCAAATACCATAGTGCAACAAATATTCTGCCCCCGCAGGACCAAATACCATAGTGCAACACAACATTCTGCCCCCGCAGGACCAAATACTATAGTGCAAAACAATATACTGCCCCCGCAGAACCAAATACCATGGTGCATCACAATATACTGCCCCAACAGGACCAAATACCATAGTGCAACAAATATACTGCCCCCGCAGGACCAAATACCATAGTGCAACACAATATACTGCCCCCACAGGACCAAATACCATAGTGGAACACAATATACTGCCCCCGCAGGACCAAATACCATAGCGCAACAAATATACTGCCCCCGCAGGACTAAATACCATAGTGAAACAAATATTCTGCCCCCGCAGGACCAAATACCATAGTGCAACACAACATACTGCCCCCGCAGGACCAAATACCATAGTGCAACACAATATACTGCCCCCGCAGGACTAAATACCATGGTGCATCACAATTTACTGCCCCAACAGGACCAAATACCATAGTGAAACAAATATACTGTCCCCGCAGGACCAAATACCATAGTGCAACAAATATTCTGCCCCCGCAGGATCAAATACCTTAGTGCAACACAATATACTAAACAAAACGGAAGAAGTGGAGCGGCACTCCAAGGAAAACACCCAGACCACTGACAGGTCAATACAGCAGCGTAACCATTAGTAACTCCGCTATCAGCGGTGCACAACCCCAAAAAACAGCAGAATACAAAAATCTTGAATGATGAAGGTAGGAACGGGGCGGCACTCACCAGTGGAGTTGAAGAATTCGCTTTTATTGGAAAGATCAGCGTGCAAGCAATGTCGGGCAGGACGTCACAATTTTCATGCAGTGAGTAAAGCGACGGCCGTTTCGCGCTGAACGCGCTTCGCCGGGCTGCTACGCTCAGCCCGACGAAGCGCGTTCAGCGCGAAACGGCCGTCGCTTTACTCACTGCATGAAATTTGTGGCGTCCTGCCCGACATTTCCTGCACGCTGATCTTTCCAATAAAAGCGAATTCTTCAACTCCACTGGTGAGTGCCGCCCCGTTCCTACCTTCATCATTCAACACAATATACTGCCCCCGCAGGACCAAATACCATAGTGCGACACAACATACTGCCCCCGCAGGACCAAATACCATAGTGCAACACAATATACTGCCCCCGCAGGACAAAATACTATAGTGCAACACAATATACTGCCCCCGCAGGACCAAATACCATGGTGCATCACAATATACTGCCCCAACAGGACCAAAAACCATAGTGCAACAAATATACTGCCCCCGCAGGACCAAATACCATAGTGCAACAAATATACTGCCCCCGCAGGACCAAATACCATAGTGAAACACAACATACTGCCCCCGCAGGACCAAATACCATAGTGCAACACAACATACTGCCCCCGCAGAACCAAATACCATAGTGCAACAAATATACTGCCCCCGCAGGACCAAATACCATAGTGCAACAAATATTCTTCCCCCGCAGGACCAAATACCATAGTGAAACACAACATACTGCCCCTGCAGGACCAAATACCATAGTGCAACACAACATACTGCCCCCGCAGAACCAAATACAATAGTGAAACAAATATTCTGCCCCCACAGGACCAAATACCATAGTGCAACACAAAATACTGCCTCCGCAGGACCAAATACCATGGTGCAATAAATATACTGCCCCCGCAGGACCAAATACCATGGTGCAACAAATATACTGCCCCAACAGGACCAAATACCATAGTGCAACAAATATACTGCCCCCGCAGGACTAAATACCATAGTGCAACAAATATTCTGCACCCGCAGGACCAAATACCATAGTGCAACACAACATACTGCCCCCGCAGGACCAAATACCATAGTGAAACAAATATTCTGCCCCCGCCGGACCAAATACCTTAGTGCAACACAACATACTGCCCCCGCAGGACCAAATACCATAGTGTAACACAATATACTGCCCCCGCAGGACCAAATACCATGGTGCATCACAATATACTGCCCCAACAGGACCAAATACCATAGTGCAACACAACATACTTCCCCCGCAGGACCAAATGCCATAGTGCAACACAACATACTGCCCCCGCAGGACCAAATACCATAGTGAAACAAATATTCTGCCCCCGCAGTACCAAATACCATAGTGCAACACAATATACTGTCCCCGCAGGACCACATACCATGGTACAACACAATTTACTGCCCCCGCAGGGCCAGATACCATGGAGCAAAACAATATACTGCCCTAGCAGAACCAAATATCATAGTGCAACACAATATACTGCCACAGCAGAACCAAATACCATAGTGCAACAAATAAACTGCCCCCACAGGACTAATCACCATAGTGCAACAAATAAACTGCCCCTGCAGGACCAAATACCATAGTGCAACAAATAAACTGCCCGCGCAGGACTAATCACCATAGTGCAACAAATAAACTGCCCCCGCAGGACCAAATACCATTGTGCAGCACAATATACTTCCACAGAAGAACCAAATACCCCAGTGCGGAATACTATAATATACTGCCCCCGCAGGACCAAATACCATAGTGCAACACAATATATTGCCCCCACAGGACCAAGTACCATAGTGCAACAAAACATACTGCCCCACAGGACCAAATACCATGGTTCAACACAATATACTGCCCCAGCATAATCAAATACCGTAGTGCAACATAATATACTTCCCCAACAGGACCAAATACCATAGTGCAACAAATAAACTGCCCCCGCAAGACCAAATACCATGGTTTAACACAATATACTGCCCTAGCAGAACCAAATACCATAGTGCAACACAATATACTTCCCCAGCAGAACCAAATACCATAGTGCAACACAACATACTGCACCCGCAGGACCAAATACCATAGTGCAACACAATATACTGCCCCCGCAGGACCAAATACCATGGTTTAACACAATATACTGCCCCTGCAGGACCAAATACCATAGTGAAACAAATATTCTGCCCCCGCAGGACCAAATACTATAGTGCAACACAACATACTGCCCCCGCAGGACCAAATACCATAGTGCAACACAATATACTGCCACAGCAGAACCAAATACCATAGTGCAACAAATAAACTGCCCCCACAGGACTAATCACCATAGTGCAACAAATAAACTGCCCCCGCAGGACCAAATACCATAGTGCAACAAATAAACTGCCCCCGCAGGACTAATCACCATAGTGCAACAAATAAACTGCCCCCGCAGGACCAAATTCCATTGTGCAGCACAATATACTGCCGCAGAAGAGCCAAATACCCCAGTGCGGAATACTATAATATACTGCCCCCGCAGGACCAAATACCATAGTGCAACACAATATATTGCCCCCACAGGACCAAGTACCATAGTGCAACAAAACATACTGTCCCGCAGGACCAAATACCATGGTTCAACACAATATACTTCCCCAGCAGAATCAAATACCGTAGTGCAACATAATATACTTCCCCAACAGGACCAAATACCATAGTGCAACAAATAAACTACCCCCGCAAGACCAAATACCATGGTTTAACACAATATACTGCCCTAGCAGAACCAAATACCATAGTGCAACACAATATACCTCCCCAGCAGAACCAAATACCATAGTGCAACACAATATACTGCACCCGCAGGACCAAATACCATAGTGCAACAAATATACTGCCCCCGCAGGACCAAATACCATGGTGCAACACAATATACTGCCCCCGCAGGACCAAATACCATGGTGCAACACAATATACTGCCCCCGCAGGACCAAATACCATTGTGCAGCACAATATACTGCCGCAGAAGAACCAAATACCCCAGTGCGGAATACTATAATATGCTGCCCCCGCAGGACCAAATACCATAGTGCAACAAATATACTGCCCCCGCAGGACCAAATACCATGGTGCAACACAATATACTGCCCCCGCAGGACCAAATACCATGGTGCAACACAATATACTGCCCCAACAGGACCAAATACCATAGTGCAACACAATATACTGCCCCAACAGGACCAAATACCATGGTGCAACACAATATATTGCCCCCACAGGACCAAGTACCATAGTGCAACAAAACATACTGCCCCGCAGGACCAAATACCATGGTTCAACACAATATACTGCCACAGCAGAATCAAATACCGTAGTGCAACATAATATACTTCCCCAACAGGACCAAATACCATAGTGCAAAAAATAAACTGCCCCCGCAAGACCAAATACCATGGTTTAACACAATATACTGCCCTAGCAGAACCAAATACCATAGTGCAACACAATATACTTCCCCAGCAGAACCAAATACCATAGTGCAACACAATATACTGCACCCGCAGGACCAAATACCATGGTGCAACACAATATACTGCCCCCGCCGGACCAAATACCATGGTGCAACACAATATACTGCCCCCGCAGGACCAAATACCATGGTGCAACACAATATACTGCCCCAACAGGACCAAATACCATAGTGCAACACAATATACTGCCCCAACAGGACCAAATACCATGGTGCAACACAATATAGTTCTCCCGCAGGACCAATTACCATGGTGTAACACAATATACTGCCCCTGCAGAACCAAATACCATAATGCAACACAATATACTGCCCCAACAGGACCAAATACCATAGTGCAACAAATAAACTGCCCCTGCAGGACCAAATACCATAATGCAACACAATATACTGCCCCCGCAGGACCAAATACCATGGTGCAACACAATATACTGCCCCCGCAAGACCAAATACCATGGTTTAACACAATTTACTGCCCCAACAGGACCAAATACCATAGTGCAACAAATAAACTGCCCCGGCAGGACCAAATACCATAATGCAACACAATATACTGCCCCCGCAGGACCAAATACCATGGTGCAACACCGTATATTGCCCCCGCAGGACCAAATACGAAGGTTCGCCGAAACGCGCGTCGGGGTTGATGCCATCCTGGTCCCTCACTTCCATTTATTTATTGGTGAGTACCCTTTCGGGTTCTGTTCTAGCACTGCTCATGTCATTTTTGTTTGCCTTGCATCATCCGCATTACCTATGTACAAGGACACTTGTTTTCACTATGGCTCTCTCTCTGCGGTCTTTTTGAAGGCTACAGCAAGGCTTAGACATACCATACTTAGATAACAGTGTAGCGATTGACTTTCTGTTACATCATTTTTCCAATGGTGCTAGATATATATTTTTTGTGTATCTTGTTATAGGGTCTAGGGTGGCGTCTGTGCTCTTTTGCCACCTCCTTCTATGATTCGTAATTTTTAATATATGATTAATAAAATCCTTTTGATAATTTTCTAATACTGCTGCATGCTGCTTGTTCTTTATAGGAATAGATCCTTATAAACTACAAACTGACTGCTCTGTATAAGTTTTTATATGTTTTTATGTCACAGTTCACACTCATTCAGGGCACTGCAGGAACCAGCAAAATTGCTTTTGTGCTGAGAAGTCCCAGGTACTTGGGCGTTGCTCAGTCCAAAAGAGGCGCCACCCTCAATATATACTATAAGACAGACTAAGCAAATATGTATCTACACTCACAAGACACTGATAAGTCCATGAGAGGCAGTATCTGCAATGTTGGGGACCCTTGTGCGGAAGCCGCCGTGACGTGGTACTTGGGCCCGACATACTTTTGATCAAAAATGTGCGCTTCCTTCATTCCATGTTTTTGGAATGAGCCCCTTTTCCTATTTTTTGTTATCAGTTTATGATGTATTGTGCAGCCATCTTTTAACCAACCTTGTTTGCCTTATGGTTATGCACTTGTGAGTGTAGATACATATTTGCTTAGTCTGAACTCTGTCGTATAGTATATATTGAGGGTGGCGCCTCTTTTGGACTGAGCAACGCCCAAGTACCTGGGACTTCTCAGCACAAAAGCAATTTAGCTGGTTCCTGCAGTGCCCTGAATGAAAAGAGACTGGTAAGTCCATGAGAGGCAGTATCTGTAATGTTAGGGACCCTTGTGCGGAAGCCGCCGTGACGTGGTACTTGGGCCCGACATACTTTTGATCAAAAATGTGTGCTAAGAGCTTCCTTCATTCAATTTTTTTAGAATAAGCCCCTTTTCCTATTTTTTGCTATCAGTTTATGAATCTGATGTATTGTGCAGCAATCTTTTAACCACCCTCTGTTTTCTGTCACTCAGCCAGTGACTTACCCACTTACAGATTTTCTCCCAGTCCGAACATCATCATTTTGTATACTAACCTTTTATGAGGTACAGTGTCAAATGCTTTGGAGAAGTCCAGATATACGACATCCATTGATTCACCGCTGTCAAGTCTAGAACTTACCTCCTCATAGAAACTGATTAAATTAGTTTGGCATGACCGATCCCTTATAAAGCCATGCTGATATGGCCTTATTTCCGTTGAGATCCTCTAAGATAGCATCTCTCAGAAAACCTTTAAACAGTTTCCCCACAACAGATGTTAAACTTACCGGCCTATAGTTTCCGGGCTCTGTTTTTAGATCCTTTTTGAATATTGGCACCACATTTGCTATGCGCCAATCCTCTTTATCCCTTATAAAGCCATGCTGATATGGCAGATTGGCACAGTGTGAGGCAGTGTGATGACGTCATTGGGCCGCCTGCACTGGCCTCTGATAAGCTGCAGGCCTACTGCCTGCAGCCTATCAGAGGAACAGGGAAGGGAGATGCCTCTGCCCTGCAGCATCCATCTGTATAGCTGTCCTGAGGATGGCGATACAGATGATTATGGAGATGAGCGCTTCCATAATGGAAGCACTCATCTCTCTGTGCCCTGCCGCTGCCCCCACTTGTCACTAGGGCCGCGCTGCCTGAGGCGATCACCTAACCTAATTGGCGGTGCGGCCCTGGGTGGACATCTCTGACTCTCCTCATCACTTGTCTAGACTGCAACTCATCTCCTTAGAACTCACTTCCTGTGTCTTTTCTAGCCTGTCCCTTATATATGGAATGTACCAGCACCATCTGTTGGTGACTAATGTGTAGTGTTTTATTAGCCTGTTATTAGGAATTTGCAACTAACATATACGTAAGGCATTACAGGACATGCTTAAAGATACAGGGCCCCACTACTGTCATGGAGTGGGACACTGTGGGGGTACTTTGAAGTCTGGACATTTGCCTATTTCCCCTATGCAAAGTTATAAACGTCTAACTTTATTTAGCTTTAAAAGGTTAACTTGCAATGTTTAACTGTTTAATACTGTGTAAATGCATTTCATATGTTTGGTGTGATATATATCCTGTTCATTTGCACAGGACTGTGTAAAGGGTTAATAGACACTGAGAGACTTTTAAGACTGGTCATTTTCCACAGCTACCAAAAGGTTTAAAGAAGGGCATATTTTGTAGGGAAAAGCCAGACATTGTTTACCACCAAAACCAGACAGCCTGACCTTTTGAATGCCAGGTGCTGCTATGTTATTATGTCTGAAAAATCTGCTTTGTCATTGCCATTGGGTATCACTGAAACTCTAAAGTATGTCTTTTAAAGACGGGAGTTGAAACATTGTATTTGTTGTGCTAAGCTTCTCCACTCCATCTCTCCCACTAGAAGACTGTAGTTCAGCTCCTTATATGGTATATAAGGAGAGGAGTCAGAGTCCCTAGTGTTCTGCAGTTAGGGATCAGTGCTTGGAGGGGAAGACTCTGACAGACTACCTGAGTGACCAGAAGAAGACGCTGAGATGGGGATATTCTGTGAGGAGGCACGTATCAGTGCAAAACTACTGTGAGGGGGCATATACGGGGGCATAACTACTGTGAGGTGGCACATATCAGGGCAATACTACTGTGAGGGGGCACATATCAAAGCATAACCAGTGTGAGGGGGCATATATCTGTGCATAATTACCGTGAGAAGGCACATATTCAAGCATAAGTACTGTGAAGGGAGCACATCTGGTCATAGGTACTGTGAAAGAGGCACATGTGAGCATACCTACTGTGAAGGGGGCACATATCTGGGCCTCACTACTATGAAGGGATGCCACGTGTTGGCATGACTGTGGTGAAGTGGTCACAATGTGGGCATAAGTATTGTGAGGGGGAACATAACTGGGCATAACCTGTGAAGTGGGCACAATGTTGGCATAACTACTGTGTGGTGGCATAAAGGGGGAATAATTACTGTATGGGGGCATTTAGGGGACTGGGTAGGATTAGGTGTGTATAGTTATGTTTTGGGCGGGGTTAGAGATGTGGCCTAGTAAGAAAAAAAATTGCGAGCCGCACATAATGTCCCTCTTCCTTCTTTTTAAAAGTTGGGATTTACAGTTGTATCCGGCTCCCAGCCTGAAGTAGCTGGCTGGACACATATGAAAGATATGAAGCAGACCTTAGCTATCCCCCCTGTACATCATGTGAGAGAGTCATTTATTTATTTATTTTAAATTGTATGTTCACTTTGTATGTGTTTAGGCATGACTAAAGATGTGTATTCATATATTTTATACAGATTTTTTAAGGATATAATACAATTTTATCAAGAGGCAGTGCTGGATATTTTATGACAATAGTATGTGAGCCCCTCGTGTCTCCTCTCAATTATCGTGTGTTTGATGAGATATACAAAGATGTATATCTTATTTTGTAAAATGATGCGAGCAGAATCCCCTGCATCAGCAGTTCATACGGAAGCAAAAAAAATGTTCAGCTCCTCTCGGTGGGTGACTCATAAATGGATGAAATTATCATTACAAGGGCAGATCCAGCAGCTAGAAATAACATATGTGGATATTATTCAATGCAACAATTAAATCTGCAAAGTAAAAAAATAAAATCGCTTCCACCATTAGGAAAGAATAAGAGAAGACTGACGACGCAGGCGACTGGGGGGAAATAGACAAAATGGAGTCATTGCTTTACTCTATATTACAGAAGGATTGCATAATAGAAAAAATGTATCATCAAGTATTAATGGGGGCCTGACAACAGGGTACCATGCAGTACCACAGAGGACTACTGCAAAGGGTTATTTCCAATGAGTTAATGCAATGTTCTCATATTAAATGTTGTGAATGATTGTGTTTTATGTGAACTCAATAGCACTGTATCTGTAAAGAATAAATCAAGGCAACTGGACTTGCTGTAGATTTCTTAAAGTTTCACTCGCCCTTATACTTGAAGTAGGTGGTACTCAGACAAACATCCAGTAAAGCACACTCTTGATCTGGGCTAAGTTCTGTTCTGCAGCCTAAGGTGTTGTCTAGTAACAACTGTTTCCTGACTGTTCAATTGCCTCTGCAGTGGGTATGCAGGTCATCCAGGAGTGTGGTCACCTTGGCATCGTAGTCAGATTTATTAAGTATAACCGTGCATCTTCCTTTATCCGCAGGCAGGATGGTGATGTTTGTGTCTTTCTTCAGGGATGTAACCGCCCTCCTTTCTTTTAAAGTCAAGTTTGACGGAGGTGGTTTGGCACTGGCCAGAGCTGCAGACACTTTAAGGCGAAGACGCCAAGTACGTGTTTTGGATAAGGAGGCCGATTGGTACAAACGAGGTGTGAAGGAGGCCATCTACGTAAAAATGGAGAAGCCAAGCTTGAATCGAGGCGGGGGGGTTAGACATCTATTGTCTGCTACTTACAATGCTGTCTTGACACCATTTTCTGGGAGGTCATTATCACCTACTGACTCCAATTAGGACTATGGAATCAACACCTTTGACCCCATGCTGGGTATAATGACCTAATTACCAGGTGTTGATTCAGTTACATATTTATTCCCAGAGAATTCTTGTACAAGTCACTCAGAATTGAGAAAGCTTGTTGGAAGAACGAGTGAAACGTTTTCAAGAAATCTACAGCAAGTCCAGTTGCCTTAATTTATTCTTTACAGATATACCATGACCTGGATTAATGAGAACCTTCACGTCAATAGCACTGTATCAGCATACCCTCAATTTTTACAATACCCAAGGCGGGGCAATATTAGCAGAATATGTTTTTGACACTCAGCCATGCCCATAACCCCAACCAATACCTGTCTATACACATCCAACCCCGCTTAGTCCTGTTTGTGCCCCCACACAGAAGAAAACCCGCTTATTGCCCCCAGGCAGTAGTTATGCCCCGTTAATGCCCCACACAGTAGTTATTCCACTCTATGGCCCCCAAAAAATGGAAACAAAATATTCAATACATTTCAATGTACACAGTATTGAGCACCCGCCGCAGAAATACACACACTTGCATGCCTTAGCATGCTATCAATGAGGTTATTAATGGTTGTCTGAGGAATGTTCTGCCACACTGAATGTACTTGGGTACGCAAACCTAGGTGCGTAGTGATCTGCTAAAGTGATAAACCACGGTATATCAGGAATGTTGTACCTCTAAGTTTGTAACAGGTGGTGAAAGTCATGTAGACGAACAGGAAGCATCGCACAATCATCACACACAATTTGGTTGGATTTTTAAGGTTTGACATGGTTAGGGCTGAAAAAATGCTGTTTCCAATCTGGCTTTTATGCCCCTCCCACGTGCCACAGATTGGAGCTAGGTGCTTGAAAATGTGATCTGCAGATTTTACTTCCTCAGTTTGTACAACCTTACAGCTCGCTCTTCTTGGTGTTGTGGAGAAATATATATATATATATATATATATATATATATCGGAAAAAAGGGCAGCACTCCAATATAGTGAAAAAATAAGTTTAATCACCCATGTGGTACAAAAAACCGCAACGTTTCGGCTCAACAATAGAGCCTTTCTTGAGAAAGGCTCTATTGTTGAGCCGAAACGTTGTGGTTTTTTGTACCACATGGGTGATTAAACTCATTTTTTCACTATATTGGAGTGCTGCCCTTTTTTCCGATACATATTGGGCGATAGGCTTATGCCCTGGGATATTGCACTCGTCATTACGGTTTTTTCTCCAGTGCCGCCATTTTTCTATTGATATATATATATATCCATGAAAAATCAACGCAGCACTTTTCTTATGAAAAAACCACAATGTCTTTATTCACACATGTGACACAAAATAGGCGACATTTCAATCCCCTCCCGGAAGGGGGATTGAAACGTCGCCTATTTTGTGTCACATGTGTGAATAAAGACACTGCGGTTTTTTCATAAGAAGAGTGCTGCGTTGATTTTTCATGGATATACATACCTTATGTCAAGGGTGAGACGCGTGCACTTAAAAATGATAAAAGCGAGTGCTGCCGGAATTAATACAGACTATATATATATATATATATATATATATATATATATATGCAGCGGGCTATTTTTAGCCCGCTTTTGTGGGAGGGGCGTAGGGTTTATAACAGCGAGCGCCGAGGCCCCAGGGTACGCTGACGTCACGGCGCTTGTTCCTGTTTCCGGTCAAGCCTCCTGCGGCGCGCGTCCCTCCTCAACTCGTGGCAACGTCCCTCCGCTCTGTCCTTCATTGTGCGGGGCCTTGCTTCTCCCACCCTCAGGTAAGCGGCCTGGGGGCCTCGCAGCGCGGCCTCTCGCAGGCAGCCTCAGCACCCGGGCTTCCGTCTCTACCGCTCCGGCTGTCAAACGTCGGCCTGCATACACCGGCACACGTCCTCCAGGTGTTGGTCCCGATCCGACGAGCGCTGGCGGCTTTCCACCCCCCCTCCGGTCAGAGTAGGAACCACCCGACTCCGGCGGAGGGTAGAGGGCTTGCCGTTTTGGCACGGCGCTGCTGGCATTGCCGCATCGTCACGGCAACATATACAGTCGACCGTCGGAGGGCAGGGAGCTAGCCGTTTGGTGCATCAAACCCAGTCGACCGCTGGCGCTGCCTACTGATGGGTCATTTATTTAGTTAAACAGGATTTGCTCATCGCTGGTTACATAAGTTGGGCAGTTCGCAGGGAGGTGTCACACCAGCGATGGCACCTCTTTCTTCAGCCCTACGCTTACCAATGAATTTTGCGCAACACGGCAGTCACGGGCTCCGGCCGCAACATCCCGCCATCGTGGCCCTCCAGTGGGCCCCTCAATCCGTTAATTTAAAAAAAAAAAAAAAATTTCTTTTTAAGTTAATGAATGCATTGGCTTTTGCTTTTTACAACTACGTCTCCGCATGTTTATCGTCACTACTATGTTCTGCTCATGTTTATTTTTAGGTGACCGTCTTGTTCCGGCGGACCACGGGTCATTCCAAGTTTTGGTTGTTTACCAGCCATTGTTTATTACAGCACGTATGTGTTCGTTTAAATCTTTCCCCTTACGCTCACCCATTCGCTGCACGTCACCAGCCTACTCATCCTGGTGCGCCCAGGTTCCGTCCACACCTTACCTTTCACCACGTCCGCCGCATACGCTGGGGCTTTCCGGTACAGCCAGATCTTTCACCTACTCTTCTCTCTCTACGCCTCCTGGTACGCCCTAGTGGCCATTCTTTTCTGGTCAATCACGTTTCCATGCTCCTTAAGTTAACATCTCACTAGTGTCTGTTGTCACATTTGCTTCATGTCATACTTGGTACGCCCAGAAAATTTTCCATTCTTTCGCCCTCTTGGGTCTGGTGCGCCCAGACCCCACCCCACACGCCTCTCCTTTCGCAGGAACACCCAACCCAGCTGTCTTCACACGCGAGTCCGCAAGGTCGCCACGGCAGGTTCAGGTCGTTTGTTCCCTCCTCATAGACTGTAAGCTCTTGTGTCTCCCCATCTCCTCATAGACTGTAAGCTCTTGTGTCTCCTCCATCTCCTCATAGACTGTAAGCTCTTGTGTCTCCTCCATCTCCTCATAGATTGTAAGCTCTTGTGTCTCCTTCATCTCCTCATAGATTGTAAGCTCTTGTGTCTCCCCATCTCCTCATAGACTGTAAGCGACGTGGTGCTCCAGTTTCTCCTCCCCCTCTCGTATCGCCACTGATTTCCCGACTCGGCTCCTGCTCCGCTCTCCGTGCTTTTCCCTTCTACGTACAAGGTCCTTCCGTCCATGCACTTTCCAGCCGAGTTCACTTAGGCCTCACTGGCCTCGCTCTCTTTTCCGTCACTTTTCACTCCAAAATCAGGCTGCCTCAGTTAGTCTGCCATCTTCTTCTCTAGTACAACCGGTTCACTTTCCTTCTCTGCTCACTCGCATTTCTGCCTGGTACGCCCAGGTCACCTCATAGGTTCGCCTCTCAGGGGGTCACGTTTTCTCCATTCCTCTCTATTATCCACCTGGTACGCCCAGATCATACGATTCCATGTCCCGACCGCCTGATACGCTCAGGTCATCAGGGCCCTCGTTTGGATACTTCAAGCCGCACTTTGCCACGGTCGCCATTAGGCACGTCCCCCCTCCTCACTGGCTATTACCCTCTGGTGCGCCCAGATCACATGTTGGTCACGTCCCAAACGCCATGTCATTTACGAGTCACCCGGCCACTGTCAGGCCGCTCTTCATCTCTCTGGTCTCCTGTCAGGTTTCTTTTCAGTTCACTCCTCAGGCCCTCCCACTCTTCCAGGCATTAAGTTGCGCCTGTCCCATGTAGGTCTAACCGTCCGTCTTTTTCACGCCTCCACGTCGCAGGTTCATTCAAGCCTCAATTCCCCTGGAAGCCAAGGCCCGCCCGGGCTCCTGAGTACCATTAGCTCAGTCGATTCATCCTTAACGGTCAAAAGACTGTCGCAGCAACTAAATTCATAGCCATATCATCAGCTATCAGGTAAGTTCCACGGTTAGCCGAACCCGGCCTCTTTGGGGAGTCATTCAGGGATTTCTCGCGGTGCATCCTCACAACCCTCATGGTAAATTCACTCTGTAGCGGTTATCGGTGGCTCTCACAAAAAAGAAAAAAAAAAAAAAAAAAAATTTTTTTTTTTTTTTATTCGCCCTCCACGTTCCGTTCAGGATCGCTTAGATTCTTCTTCTCTTTTCAGCTCACCATGTCGCACGGCTCCGACATCGAGGATAATTTGTCAGTCCGGGAGTCAGTAGCCTCTGACCAGGCTAGTCGCTCATCTTACAGACCCTGGACCATCCCTAAGCTTGTAACCGAGCTTAATAAAAGAGGGATCCCTCACTCGGCCTCAGCCAGGAAGGCCGAACTGTATCGGCTGCTATTTCCCGATCCCGACGCTATAACTCCGGAACAAGTGTCTTTGTCAACCATACAGCTATCTTTGACACAACTGCATGCCACTATCAACCGACTCTCAAGTTCCCTGTCCGAGGTCGACTCCAGGGTTCAAGCAATCGAAAATAAGGAGCCATCCATCGCTTCCTCCGTCCTGCCAGCCCCGCGCCCATCCACTTCACACACACCCCCAGGTATGGCCCCCGCCACCCCCGATGTTGCCCCCTCGTTCTTTGTCCCAGAAAACCTCAGGAGAGACATCCTGGCGGGTAGAGATGTCAACTTAGCGGCCATTCTCATCTCCACCCACGACACCGTAGAGAACAAAACTATTGCTTGCGGGGACGTTTCCGTCGTGCTCAAGGCCAAAGACGCCCGACTTAACAGAAAATTGACCATAGGAGAATTCGTTTTGGCCTTTAGCTTATACCGAGACATAGTTTGCTCCGCTCACCCAGATCGACGCGAAGAGCTAGACACCTACTTGTACAGGGTGACCGAGTTAGGGCAAAGGTATGGAGGTCACGCTTTCTACGACTATCACCGGTCCTTTTCTGCCAAAGCAGCGGCCGCACTCTCCCAATATCAGCTCGTCTCCAATTGGGCATCCCTGGATACGGAACTCTTTTGCAGACACTTTTCAGGACTCAGAGCACCTTCCTGCTCCACTTGTCAGTCTGTACTGCATGCCTCCGACTGGTGCCCTAACTCGCTTGTCACCTCCCAGCCAAGGCCGTTCGCCGGTCTCCCCGCAGCACAGAGGCCAGGCCCCTCTCTAGACAAATTAGGACGACCAATTACGTTTCTAGGGAAAAACCAGGTTTGCAATAATTATAACTCCACGTACTGTAATTATACGAAGTGCAAAGCCCTGCATATTTGTGCCATCTGTTTTCGGGCCCACCCACAATTTTCCTGCTCTCAAAGAACCAAAGCTCCTGACTAGCCGACATAGATGTAGACGCATTAATCGACTTGCTACAAGACCATCATGACCCTAGCTTTGTCAATTTCCTAAAATCAGGGTTCCTCGAGGGTTTTCACACCGGCCTAGTCTCCCTGCCCCAAGTCACCTGGGAAAGCCCCAATCTGAAGTCGGCCATCGCGGACCCATCGGCTGTGGATTCGCTCCTACAGACCGAACTAGAGAAAGGGTTCATCATCGGCCCCTTTTCACAATCCCCCTTCAGCATTTGGAGAGTCAGTCCCATCGGTCTGGTTGTTAAAAAGTTCTCAAATAAAAAGAGATTGATATACGACCTGTCGGCGCCTCATGCTTCCGCCGTTCCCAGTCTTAATTCCCTCGTCCCTTCTGCCGAGTACTCAATGCAGTATTCCTCTCTAGACGAGGCAATTCAGTTAATTTTACAGGTAGGACCAGGAGCCTGGCTTTCCAAAGCGGACATCTCGGATGCCTTCAAATTGCTACCAATTCATCCCCACCTCTGGCAGTTCTACGGAATTAAATGGAGAGACCTCTATTATTTTGCCACACGCCTAACGTTCGGGTCGAAGAGCAGCCCTTGGCTCTTCGATCAGTTGGCCCAGGCTCTCCATTGGATTCTGGTGAATCATGGCCACTGCCCCAGAATAATTCACTACCTAGACGATTTCCTACTGGTGGAGCACCCAGCGCATGTTCCCGACAGTCTCCAGAATCTACTGTCTGCCTTTTCTACACTCCACGTTCCCGTCGCCTCCTCAAAGGTAGAAGGTCCAGCCACAAAAATTACTTTCTTAGGTATAGTCTTAGACTCTAGAAGCATGGAAGCCAGGCTTCCGGAAGACAAATTAAGCAGGCTCAAGGAAACCGTGTCCAAGTACGTTGACACCAGGACTCTATCCAAAGCAGATTTACAGTCATTACTAGGCTCGTTCACCTACGCCTCCAAAATCATGCCTCAAGGTAGATCGTTCGTGTCCAGACTATTGCAGCTACTACCCGCAGCCCCGACCAAGATTCCCTCATCAACCTCGACCGCGAGGCCATCACTGACCTAGCCATGTGGAGGGTATTCTTGGCCGACTGGAATGGCATTTCGTTATTTATTCCTCACTGGAATGATTCCTGTCCGGAAGTGTTCTCTGACGCAGCTGCCTCCACTGGCTTCGGGGCAATCTGCGGTAATCAATGGTTCGCCAGTCCATGGCCCCCTCAAATTGCCTCTTATCAGGAGTACCTCAGGTCATCCCCACTCCTGGAAATTTATCCCGTAGTGGCGGCAGCTCAAGTTTGGGGTAGGCGTTGGGTCAACTCTCCAGTGGCCTTTGTTACTGATAACCAGGCAGTGGTAGACATACTCACCAAAGGCAGATCCAGTTCACCCCAGGTCATGAGGTTTGTCCGCAGGTTAACATGGCTTTCACTCCAGTACAACTTCCACATCACTTGCCGACATATTCAGGGGGTCAGGAATCTGGCCGCAGACGCACTTTCCCGCTTCAACTTCAACCTTTTCTTTCAGATCATGCCGGGAGCAGAAAAGGTCGGACTAGCACCTCCAGCCTTCCAGTCTCTCGTAATGGACTAGGTAGACATATTGCAGAAGCCAGAACCTTAATCCGCAAGTCCTTAGCAGCCAACTCAGCTCGTAATTACCAGTCAGGGTGGAATCTTTTCAAACTATTTTCCCGTCGTCACCCCAGAATCAAAACCGACAAAATCACTTACATCACAGCCTTTTTAGCCTACTGTCATAAGGAGCTCAAGTTGTCCTACAACACAATCAGGCTTTATCTGGCAGGCGTCCAATATCATTACATGGTCAGGCACCCCAGCAGTAAGTCATTTTTCCACTCCCAAGTCATCAAAGCCACGCTGAGGGGCATCAAAAAGTGGCGCAAACGCTCCCTTAGCCAGACAGCCCGTGTCAGGGGAATTATTCAGGCAACTATCATCCTCCCTAGACGGGAAGCCTTTCGGGCCATTTAACAGCTTGGTCCTTAAGGCAGCTCTTTACATGAGCTTTACGGTTTCTTAAGGCCTGGCGAATTCACCAGCACTTCACCCAGTCACTCAGGGCCGCTCAAAAACCAACTCACCCAGAGCTACGATCACATCACTTTCACGCTCACCAAATCCAAGACATCCCAGGCCGGGCCGCCGGTTGAGATCGGGTATTTTCGTACCTTCAACGAATGGTGCCCGGTAAAGGTATTTAACAAATTATTGCACTTACTAGGTAACCGGGCTCCAGCCAGCCCTTTACTACCTTTCCCGGTCAGGCCTCTTTCCTCAGGCCAATTCATGAAACACGTCCGCATCCTCGCCAAAGGTCTAGGGTACAATCCCAATACCATCTCCGGGCATTCGCTCCGTATCGGAGCAGCCTCGGCGGCATCCAAACACGGAGTCCCCGGTCACATCATCCGCAAGATGGGTCGTTGGCAGTCCTCCTGTTTTAATCGCTACATACCGCACCCGCGAGTCGAAATTGCTCAAGCCTTCTCCACCTTGGTGTTGTAAATACAAATAAAATCATTTACTCCTATCTCGTTGTCTTGGCCCCTTTTGGCATACCCACGTTCATGGCTATAGGCACACCGCTAGCCAGAGTTTAGGTTCAGGTAGGTCTCCCTTCTTACGTACCTCGATCAACCGCAGCCAGGACCACAAATGCAGCGGGCTATTTTTAGCCCGCTTTTGTGGGAGGGGCGTAGGGTTTATAACAGCGAGCGCCGAGGCCCCAGGGTACGCTGACGTCACGGCGCCCCTCCCACCCTCCCTTTCTTTCAGGGTTCATTTAAGGGTATGCCCCCTTTTTGGCATACCCACGTTCATGGCTATAGGCACACCGCTAGCCAGAGTTTAGGTTCAGGTAGGTCTCCCTTCTTACGTACCTCGATCAACCGCAGCCAGGACCACAAATATATATATATATATAAATTAGATTTTACATCTTCATCTGTCCTCCAGGAGCAGCAGACATTACATGGAGATCATTAGTGTAGAAATGTCATGTGCTGCAGGAATGCTATGTTACTTGTCAGCACCAGCAGATTAGGCTGTAGAGCTTTAAATTAACACTCCTGAGCAGCAGATAGTCTGCCGCTGCCCGCTATGGGGTCTGCGCTGTGGCTGCTGCCGGCAGGAACTGTCATCTCTGTGATTACAACTTTCATCGTCGCTGCTCCGTCCATCTATGTAAGGTGAATGACTAAAAATCCTAAGCTTTTTTTCTGAATACCAAAATGAAAATCCCTCCTAAAATAAGAATACATCCTCATCTTTTCTCATCTCTTCAGCAATTTCTTAATTATGACTCTTCCTGGGAAAGCTGAGTGTTATCCAAAATGGCTGCCCTTAGATATGAAATAAAAGTACCTTAAGGGGTAGTGCTGATTCGACAAATAAAGGTCATTCAGTGTATGATGAAGAGTAAGGCCGCATTCACACGTCCGCAATTTTGTCCGCATCCATTCCGCAATTGTGCGGAATGGATGCGGACCCATTCATTGTGAATAGGGCCCGACGTGATGCGGAGAGCACACTATGTGCGGCTCCGCAAAAGATAGAGCATGTCCTATTCTTGTCCGCAGCCTGTGGACAAGAACAGGCATCTCTATGGGGAGTGCCGGCATGGTGTGTTGCGGATCCGCAACACACTACGGACTTATGAATGGGGCCTTATACAGTTCTACAAAATACTTTCTTTATCAATTCCTCACCGTTTTCAGGAAATCTGCTTGATGTCACTGAATTAGGAATCTTCATTGTTTATTCCCCAGTGGATCAATACCTGTCCTGGTCACTGGTCATGTGATGGACACGGCTAGCAAGCTTGTGGCATCAGAATCACAAATAGTGGTAAAAATGGTCATAAATATACAAGTCCAAAAATGAATAAAAATAAATAAAAACCCCTCAAAAATACTGACGCCAGACCATACTGACTAAATAAATACAGACCCTATACCAAACACCCAAAACTAATGCAGACCCTCTCAATTTAGACCCCTTATATACAAATCCCAGAAATCCTATATACACAAAGAGCCCTCAGACACCCAAATAAATACAGGCCTAAGATCATACTCTTCAGATACTCATCTTTACTCATTTGTGCAGTCTTGCAGATCACATATGGGTGAAAACACAGATTGTGGGGGTTGTGTATCAATGCTGTATGCCAAGTTTTTGGCTTAAAATAGTTACAAAACCCGGTTGCAAAACTTGGCACAAAGGACATTTTACAAAAAGTTTGGAACTTTTTGTGCTTTCCAACACTGGCCACTTTTCAAAAAGTATGGCTGAGCAGAATGTGTGGGGCCACTACAGCAACTGAGTTATTCACTGAAATCTATCGGGGGAGCAAACAGGGCAATTGCCCAGGGCCCCCTTTCTGAAAGGGGGCCCTTGCTGTTAGATACTTAAGTGGGCCATTTTACTCCCTGGAAAAAGATTCATGCGTATTTTTACGCATAGTCTATTTCTAGTCAGGAGCGCTGTATCAGAAGCTGCCAGGTTCCACACACATGAAGCCCTGTCCCTCTCCCAAGAAGCCTCACCCCTCTCCCAAGAAGCCTCACCCCTCTCCCAAGAAGCCCCGCCCTTGCTGTTAGATACTTAAGTGGGCCATTTTACTCCCTGGAAAAAGATTCATGCGTATTTTTACGCATAGTCTATTTCTAGTCAGGAGCGCTGTATCAGAAGCTGCCAGGTTCCACACACATGAAGCCCTGTCCCTCTCCCAAGAAGCCTCACCCCTCTCCCAAGAAGCCTCACCCCTCTCCCAAGAAGCCCCGCCCCTCACGGACACCTCTCTCACCAGGAGCAGCTCAAGAGTCTGGACTAAACACTACATTATGGTTACAGGACCCGTGGTAAAGGTCAGTCATGTGATCAGCCATGTATGTGGGAGGAGTTAGGGGAACACAGGCTGTGCTCAGTGTGCTGGTGGAGAATGCAGAGGTTCTTTATGTATGGAAGGTGAATGCAGCTGGACTAGGGCGACAGTTTAGAGGGAAGCTGCCATGATAGGTTTTGGGGACGAGGGGACATCTGGGGAAGTCATAGGAAAGTTGAGGGCTGTGAGAGGTTAAGTTAGGTGGAGGTGGGGTTAATGAAAAAGGGGTGGAGTTATGGGGGTATTTAAGGGGAGCAGAGCGGGAAGCCAGGGGCCATTTTAGGGGGAGAAATCTGAACTTACCTGGAGAGGGAGGCCCTCTTCCAAAAGCTTAGGGAGGCGGCAGAATCGCGTGGCCCGGAGTGGTTGGAGGCACAGATGGCAGGCATGCTTGGTGGGGAGGCGGCGGGCACGTCCAGCTCAGCGCGGCTAGAGCTACAGCGGCTGCCTCCAGGCGCGGGAGGAATCCCGCTGTACGGCAGAGCCCAGCGCAGGACAGGGGTTCCCCCCCCCCCCCCTGTCCTCTCCTGCAAGCGGCGGTGGATCGGGACCGGGACCCGGGCCTGCGGGATCTCCCTCCTCAGCACGGCGCACGGCGTGGGAGTGTGCAGTCGGGATGCGAGGATGGGTCGGCTGCTGGACGGCAGAGGCCCAGGCCTTGGGACACAGACGAGAAGGATAACAGCGGGGGCAGACGGCAGCAGGGAGAGGAGTCAGCGACGTCATTTCAAGGCGCATCCAGCACCGTGGAGGCTGGGATGCAGGAATCCGGATCCATGGTTAAAGAGATGCCTGATGACGTCCCGTCGCAGAGGATGGTTCAGCTGGACTCAGGATTGACGGCTGAGGGGTTCACAGCGCCCGGGCAGCCAGGTAAGGCACTTGAGGGATTGTTAAATGGTTAGCTCCCAAGTGGGGGTGGGGGCAGGAGCAAGACAGGGGGAATTGGTTGGGGGGCTGAGTCAATTGCTGGGCAGCTTGGCGGGTTGGGTGGCTGGACTTGGGGGGCTGGTTTGTCCCCGCTACCTGCTTGGGGAGAAGGGAGGGCTCATACGGTGATGGCGAGTGCTTGGCCGGGGGTGTTGGGTGCGTCGGGGAGGGGGGTCGAGACTATATCCGTGCAGACGCAGGTGGGGCGAGGAGGAGAGGCGGAAAGTGGTTGACTCGGCGCTGGGTGAGGTGTATGTGTGTTTCGAGGGACCGTTAGGGGCTCATTTAAAGCAAGAAGTGAGGGAGTGCATTTGGAAGGGGGAGTATGTTGAGATCTTCTTGTTGTTGCCACTGGAGAGATTTAACTTGGACAGGGTGCGCCGCGAGGATGGAAAAAAGGGGGAGGAGGAGAAACACGGGTATCGGCTGATACCGCGGACCTTTTCTAACTGGCATGCAGGCTTTTGCCATTTTGGCAAGTGTCATTGGGGAAAAGTCGCCGGAGTGCTGCTCCGCACTTTTCTGCTACACGGATGCGATTGGGGAGACGTACCGGGTATACTACGGGGGTGTAGGATGGCTGCGGTACAACAAACAATTTAGGCAGAGGAAAGCGGTCCGCCCAAACATGCAGTGGGGCCATAAGGATATCGGATTATGGATGTGGGTAACGGCGCCGGGGAGACAGGTTCAGTCCTTTCGGGGGAACACAGGTACCAGGGTGGGACAGTCAGGGATGTCCAGGGCCACGGCGAAAGGATTGTGCTTCCTTTTTAATGAGTGGAACTGTAAATTCGGGGCTAAGTGCAAATTCAAGCACGAGTACTCTTCCTGCGGGGGCTTCCATGGGGCATCCAGATGTTTCCGGGGGGGTAGGCAGAAGGGCGGGGAAAACGGTGGAAAAGGGTTTGACGCCGGTTCGGGTGGAAAAGATGGAGCCGTTTTTAAATAGATACCCGTTTCGGGAGGCGGCTCAGTTATTGTTAGATGGCTTTAAGTTTGGTTTTCGTATCCCGTCGGATGCAAGGCCGACCCTTTTTACTGGAAAAAATTTGCGCTCGGCTGTGCAGCATGCGGACGTGGTGTCAGAGAAGCTGGCAAAGGAAGTGTTATTGGGGCGTATGGATGGTCCGTTTGAGGCTCTGCCGTTAGCTGCCTTTAAGGTCTCACCTTTGGGGGTGGTGCCGAAGAAGGAGCCAAACAAGTTTCGGCTGACTCATCACCTGTCATTCCCAAAGGGCGCGTCGGTCAATGACGGTGTTGATCCTGAATTATGTTCGGTGGTCTACAAATCTTCTGACGCGGCAGTAGCATGGGTGCGCGGTTGGGCCCGGGGGCTTTGTTGGCGAAGACGGACATTGAAGCGGCTTTTCGGCTGCTCCTGGTACATCGGAATAGCTTGCATTTGTTGGGATGTTTTTGGGAGGGGGGTTTTTATGTGGATCGATGCCTGCCGATGGGCTGTTCATTGACGTGTGCTTATTTTGAGGCCTTCAGTTCTTTCTTGGAGTGGGTGGTGGTAGACTTTTCAGGTTGTCAGTCAATCATCCATTACCTAGATGATTTCTTGTGTTTGGGGCCGGCAAATTTACGGGTTTGTCAGTTGTTGCTTTCCACTTTACTGTCGGTGTTTGCGTCGTTCGGGGTTCCGCTGGCGGAAGGGAAGACTGTTGGGCCCACGACAGAGTTGAGTTTCTTCAGGATTGTTTTAGACACTGTAGCAATGGAGTGCAGGTTGCCGGAGGATAAGTTGGTGGATTTGCGGGCTGAGATTGACAGGGCGGGCAGGGCCGTTAAGATTCGGTTAAGGGATTTGCAATCGCTGCTGGGGAAGTTGAATTTTGCTTGTCGCATTATACCCATGGGTCGAATATTTTGTAGGAGGTTGGCGGCTGCTACGGCGGGGGTGACAGTGGCGCATCATTTCATTCGGCTAGGGCGGGAGCTGCGGAGGGATCTGGAGGTGTGGGCGAGGTTTTTGGCAGACTTTAAAGGGAGGGCATTGGTGTTGGGGGATGCAGTGGATAGTGTGAATTTTGAGTTGTTTTCGGACGCGGCAGGGGGAGTTGGTTTTGGGGTTTACTGCAACGGACAGTGGTGCGCGGATCGCTGGCCTGAGTCTTGGGGGGTACCCGGATGGATTCGGAACTTGGCCTTGTTGGAACTCTTTCCTATTGTGTTAGCGTTGGAATTGTAGGGGGAAAAGTTTTGTAATAAAAAGGTGTGGTTTCATTGCGACAACTTGGAGGTGGTGCAGGCAATAAATAACTTGTCGATGTCGTCCCCTCCGGTGGTTCGATTGTTGCAGCATATGGTTTTGCGTTGTCTGAGGTTGAGTGTATGGGTGGTGGCTGTTCATATACCGGAGGTTTCTAACTGTATTGAGGATGCTCTTTCTCGTTCGCAGTGGGAGCGTTCCCGGCAGTTGGCGCCAGAGGCAGAGGTCGTCAGGCTGGAGTGTCCGGGGACGTTGTGGGAGGTCTTGGAGGTACTGTGAGGGGGCTGTTCAGGGCCTCTCTGACGGCTGGCACGTGGGCTGCATATGACGAGGCGTGGGATGGCTGGGTGAGGTGGTGCGGATTACTCGGCATGGGGGTGGATGCAGGTGAAGTTCCGCTAGTGTTATTTTTGGGTTGGAAAAAGGAACAGGGGTGGTCGGTGTCCCAGGTGAATAGGTGTATGTCTGGGCTGTCCTTTGGTTTCAAGCTGCGGGGGCTGAAGGACAGTACTAAGGCATTTTTGGTTAAGCAGGTGTTAAAGGGTTGGCTGAGGGGTCAGAGGTCTGTGGATAGGCGCCTCCCAGTTTCGTTTGAGTTGTTGTTAAAGCTCGGTGGTCAGTTGGAGACAGTTTGTAGCTCCAGAGGAGAGGTGAAGTTGTTCAAGGCGGCATTTGCACTGGCTTTTTTCGGGGCTTTTAGATTGGGTGAATTGGTGTGCAGGAATGTTCATTGTGCAGGGGGGTTGAGAATGGAAGATGTGGAAGTGTTTGGGGACAGGGTGGTGGTCAGGTTGTGAAGGTCCAAAACGGATCAAGTAGGGCGGGGTTGTGATGTTTGCTTGTTTGAGTTGCCGGGATGTTCTATGTGCCCTGTATCCTGTTTGCGGGAATATTGTGGGGGGCTGGGAAAAGGTGGGGGCCCCCTTTTAAGGCATGCGGATGGGTCCTTCTTATCCAGATTCCAGTTCCTGGCGGTGTTTAAGAGGTGCTTGAAGGAGGTGGGAATGGATTCGCAGGGTTACACGGGGCACTCGTTTAGGATTGGGGCGGCTTTGGTATGGATTATCGGGCACTCCTTCGTTTTCTGGGGGGCTTTAAGGGCTGATGTGCGACCTAATGGTCGACAGATGGGCTTTGACAGGGAGGTGGTGGCCATCCGGTGGCTAGGTTATCGAGGTATGTTGTGGGGAGGGGTTTTGAGGGAGGTGCACCGTTTTGTGCAGTTGGACAGGCCTCCGGATGTGTTGGTGCTGCATGCGGGTGGAAATGACTTGGGGGTGAAGCCGGTGAGGGAATTAATTAGGGATATTAAGTTTGACCTGTTACGGTTGTGGTCATTGTTCCCTGGGATGGTGGTAGTCTGGTCGGACATCGTTCCCAGACGGCGTTGGAGGGAGGCACGGTCGGTGGAGAGGATAAACAAGGCCTATATTAAGTTTAACAGGGTGGTTGGAAAGTTTGTGGCAAGGAATGGGGGCAGTGGTGGTACGGCATTTGGAATTGGAGCCCGGAGTAGGCAAGTTTTGGAGGACGGATGGTGTTCCATGACCTTAATGCGGTGGGCCCGGTGGGCATCGATCTGTGGGCTTTGGGGCTGCAAGGGGCGATTGAACGAGCCTTGTGGGTGTGGAGGGGCGCGCAAGCTTGAGGGGGGAGGTCAAGTTGCGCTTCCGTGGCAGTAGGAGGTTCTGGAAGACGGTGGTAGGGCTTGGTGTATTGTGGATGGGAGGACCTCAATTGGTGGGGCTGGACTCCCAGGTTGGAAAGTTGGTTGGTTCTAGTGGGGTGTGCATCATTCGTTTTCTCTGAGCTGGAGTGATACGGCTGGAGGCAAAGTGGATTGAGCCGGGTGTTGTGGTACACCAGTTGGAATCTGCGCTTCTAGGACCTCCTTCGTCAAGTTTATGTATATATGTATTTTGTTATGTTATATTAATAAAAGGCTGCTGTGGCTATTTAATTACAATATTGGCTCTGTGTATTTTATTAGTGGGGATATGGTAAAAGCGGGGTGGGGGACTCTGAGTGGCCAGGGTAAGGGAATAGAGGACACGAGGGAATTCCACAATAACCTAATCATGTATAAAGCAGGGCTATGTCAGTGTAACCAGTCTATTCTACAGTTTTCTGTGTGTAATGTGCACACAGTAGTTCTATCTGTGTAATGGACATGTAGCAGAGCTGTGTGTGCAATGTGTATATAGTAAACTATCTGTGTAATGGGCATGTGGTAGTGCTGTGTTTGTGATATGTATATGGCAGCATCGGGTGGGCGCTGTGTATGGCAGCGTCGGGTGGGCGCTGTGTATGGCAGCGTCGGGTGAGCCCTGTGTATGGCAGCATCGGATGGGCGCCGTGTATGGCAGAAATGGTCTTATGTTTAGTGTATGATATTGGATAAATGTAAAATTGTTTACATTTATTTCTGCACAGGAGACTAGCAATGGTTTCCCTACAAAAATTTCAGCCTTATAACGTTATGTTTGCCTATGGATTATATATACTAGCAGAAGGACCCGTCTTGGAACTGGTATATCTCATCTATTTCATTGAATGTTTGTGTGTGTCGTTAAAAGATATTAATAGTATCCCCCATAACAGTGACCTCTACAGCACCCCGACCCTTTAACATTAACTTCCACAGTCAAGCCATCCCCCCCCCAAAGTGCCCCGCCACTTTAAAATGGGACCTCCACAGCAGCCCATCCCCTTAATTTTGACTTTCACTGCAGCCCACCCCTTTAATAGTGAGTTTCACAGCACCCTACTCCCTTGACAGTGACCTCCTCAGGGGCCCACCCCCTTAAGAGTGACCTCCACAGTACCCCGCTCCCTTAACAGTGACCTCACAGTACGCTGCTGCCTTAACAGTAACCTCCACAGCAGTTGCCCCTTTAATAGTGGCCTCTGCCCCCTTAACAGTGACCTCCACAGTGTCCGCCCTTTTAACAGTGACCTCCACAGCGGCCTGCCCCCTTAACAGTAATATACACAGTGAACACCTCTTTAACAGTGACCTCCACAGTGCCCTGCCCCTTTAATGCTAGGGCTACACAACGACATGTGTCGCGCGACATTTTGTCTCAACAATTTTTATAACGATAGGCTATAGGGTCGCATTGCAACATGTGACATGCTGTGACTGTGATGAGACAGTCACAAAAAATCCATGCAAGACGGATTTTTCTGCGACTGTGTTGTCGCAGTCGCAGCATGTCACATGTCACAGTGTAACACTATAGACCAGGGATGCTCAACCTGCGGCCCTCCAGCTGTTGTAAAACTACAACTCCCACCATGCCCTGCTGTAGGCTGATAGCTGTAGGCTTTCCGGGAATGATGGGAGTTGTAGTTTTGCAACAGCTGGAGGGCCGCAGGTTGAGCATGCCTGCTATAGACTATCATTATAAAAATTGTTGTGCGACACATGTAGCAGTGCAGTTGTGCCCTATGTGTCATGTGACACATGTCGTCGTGTAGCCCTAGACCTACAGCAGTGAAGAAAAATGTCTGGGTTGTAATGGAGAAGAACTGTGTATGTGGAGACTAAGGGCCTGCGAGCTTCTATTGGCTGATGAGGGACATGTGACCGTGTGTAAACATCCCAACCTGCGAAAACTCATTTCAGAGAGGTGCACTTCTCATTTCAGGGAGGTTTTCTTTTTTTTCTCTTCTTTTTTTTTCTCACAATTTTTTTTTACATTCATCAGCCCCCCAGTGCCTCTCATCAGCCCCCCAGTGCCTCTCATCAGCCCCCAGTGCCTCTCCATCAGCCCCCCAGTGCCTCTCCATTTCCGGGATATATTGTTTTACATGCGGGCGTCACCCGCAATACAGATCCCTGCTGTATGGTAGTTGGGATATGAAGAGAAAGACTTGCAGGCTTGTATTGGCTAATGCAGGTCATTTTTGGGGAATATCTCAGGAACGGTATGTCCTACAGAGCTGAGACCCACTCTAAAACCTTCACAGACACCTGACATATATACGTCCTTCATTTTATATATATATATATATATATATATATATATAACCGCAAAATTCGTACTCCTCCTCAGCAAAAAATACCCCTCAAAATTAAGAGGAGTATTTTTACTCTTCTGGAAAAAATGTAGTGCGACCTCTGCTCGCCAGTGTCTCTTTACCATGCTGCAGCGGTCTCTGTAAGAACAGTCACCGCTGCTGTTCCCCTCCCACACAGTCTCGCTCTCTCACCAGACCTCAGTGACAGCCCAGCAGGCTGCATTATCCACAATCCTGAGTGATGCCACAGACCGACATCAGGACATTCTGTGTGGGTGGAGCTAATATAGCCCCGCCCCATCCTTTACCTGCACTTGTTCCAGGCTGGAGGCCTAAACTTCATACTGGGATGACTGGGACTTCTTCTGCTCCTTATGTCCTGTGGGCTCCATGTGACTCCAGGGCACAACCAAACGGCATGCTGTTGTGATGCTTGTGACGTGGCCATGCTGCGTTCAATTACTGCATGGCTGTCTGGGCCATAGAGGGCTCTAGTTAAACTAATGAAGATTAGAGTTGAGCGAACACCTGGATGTTCGGGTTCGACGAGTTCGGCCGAACTTTCGAAAAATGTTCGGGTTCGGGATCCGAACTCGACCCGAACTTCATCCCGAACCCGAACCCCATAGAAGTCAATGGGGACCCGAACTTTTGGGCACTAAAAACGCTGTAAAACACACCCGGAAAGGGCTAGAGGGCTGCAAAAGGCAGCAAAATGTAGTTAAATCCCCTGCAAACAAATGTAGATAGGGAAATGATGAGTTAACATAAAATAAATAAAAATTAAACAATATTAATTGGAGTGAGGTCCCATAGCACAGAATCAGGCTTCAAGTCACCCACCAATGGAGAAGGTCACTTACTATTATTTTGACCACAGCACCCAGACAAAGGAGAGAGGTCTCACAGCAGAGAACCAGGCATCATATCACCCACCACAGGAGTAGGCCACCATTTAGTTACTTTGACCCCTACACCCAGACGGAGGAGAGAGGTTACACAGCAGAGAATCAGGCATCATATCAACCACCACAGGAGAAGCCACCATTTAGTTACTTTGACCCCTGCACCCAGGAAGAGGAGAGAGGCCCCACAGCACATATTCTGGCATCATATCAGCCACCACAGGAGAAGCCACCATTGAGTTACTTTGACCCCTGCACCCAGGAAGAGGAGAGAGGCCCCACAGCACATATTCTGGCATCATACTAACCACCACAGGAGAAGCCACCATTGAGTTACTTTGACCCCTGCACCCAGGAAGAGGAGAGAGGCCCCACAGCACATATTCTGGCATCATATCAGCCACCACAGGAGAAGCCACCATTGAGTTACTTTGACCCCCGCACCCAGGAAGAGGAGAGAGGCACCACAGCACATATTCTGGCATCATATCACACACCACAGGAGAAGGCCTCTTTCAGTGATTTAGGCCTTTGGACCCAGACAGAGGAGAGAGGCACCACAGCACATATTCTGGCATCATATCAGCCACCACAGGAGAAGCCACCATTGAGTTACTTTGACCCCTGCACCCAGGAAGAGGAGAGAGGCCCCACAGCACATATTCTGGCATCATATCACCCACCACAGGAGTAGGCCACCATTTAGTTACTTTGACCCCTACACCCAGACGGAGGAGAGAGGTTACACAGCAGAGAATCAGGCATTTAGATCACCCACCACAGGAGTAGGCCACCATTGAATCAGACCCCGGCAACCATGTCAGATGGCACAAGCATAAGCTTTATATCAATCAGCACAGGAGAAGGCGACTTTGAAAGACTTTGACCCCTACACCCAGATGGAGGAGAGAGGTTTCACAGCAGAGAATCAGGCATCATATCAACCACCACAGGAGAAGCCACCATTTAGTTACTTTGACCCCTGCACCCAGGAAGAGGAGAGAGGCACCACAGCACATATTCTGGCATCATATCAGCCACCACAGGAGAAGCCACCATTGAGTTACTTTGACCCCTGCACCCAGGAAGAGGAGAGAGGCCCCACAGCACATATTCTGGCATCATATCACCCACCACAGGAGTAGGCCACCATTTAGTTACTTTGACCCCTACACCCAGACGGAGGAGAGAGGTTACACAGCAGAGAATCAGGCATTTAGATCACCCACCACAGGAGTAGGCCCCAATTTAATGGGACCCCGGCAACCATGTCAGATGGCACAACCATCAGCTTCATATCAATCAGCACAGGAGAAGGCGACTTTGAAAGACTTTGACCCCTACACCCAGACGGAGGAGAGAGGTTTCACAGCAGAGAATCAGGCATTTAGATCACCCACCACAGGAGTAGGCCCCCATTGAATCAGACCCTGGCAACCATGTCAGATGGCACAACCATCAGCTTTATATCAATCAGCACAGGAGAAGGCGACTTTGAAAGACTTTGACCCCTACACCCAGATGGAGGAGAGAGGTTTCACAGCAGAGAATCAGGCATCATATCAACCACCACAGGAGAAGCCACCATTTAGTTACTTTGACCCCTACACCCAGACGGAGGAGAGAGGTTACACAGCAGAGAATCAGGCATTTAGATCACCCACCACAGGAGTAGGCCCCAATTTAATGGGACCCCGGCAACCATGTCAGATGGCACAACCATCAGCTTCATATCAATCAGCACAGGAGAAGGCGACTTTGAAAGACTTTGACCCCTACACCCGGACGGAGGAGAGAGGTTTCAAAGCAGAGAATCAGGCATTTAGATCACCCACCACAGGAGTAGGCCCCAATTTAATGGGACCCCGGCAACCATGTCAGATGGCACAACCATCAGCTTCATATCAATCAGCACAGGAGAAGGCGACTTTGAAAGACTTTGACCCCTTCACCCAAACAGAGGAGAGAGGTTCCACATCAGAGAATCAGGCATCATATCAACCACCACAGGAGTAGGCCACAATTTAGTTTATTTGACCCCTGCACCCAGGAAGAGGAGAGAGGCCCCACAGCACATATTCTGGCATTATATCACACACCACAGGAGAAGGCCTCTTTCAGTGATTTAGGCCTTTGGACCCAGACAGAGGAGAGAGGTCAGAGATTAGCTTCATATCCCCCAGCACAGCAGAAGACCGCTTTATTTGACTTAGGCCTCAGCACCCAGACAGAAGACAGAGGTAGCATGGCAGAGGTTATGGCTTCATGTCACCCGTTAGTTTAACCGGCCACTTTCATCTGGTTAGGCCCCGGCGCCCAGACAGAGAAGAGTTTCATTCAACTGTGGGTTTCATAAAATTTGTATCAAATAAAGAAGTGGCCCGTAGCACAACAAGACATGTTTTAGGCAGTTAATAAGGACTACTCTGCACAAGGGAGGGACAGGTCCTGTGGGATCCATGCCTGGTTCATCTTTATGAAGGTCAGCTTGTCCACGTTGGCTGTGGACAGGCGGCTGCGCTTGTCAGTAATGACGCCCCTGCCGTGCTGAATACGCGTTCAGATAAAACGCTGGCCGCCGGGCAGGAAAGCACCTCCAAGGCATAACATGCTAACTCTGGCCACGTGGACAATTTCGAAACCCAGTAGTTGAATGGGGCCGAACCATCCGTCAGGATGTGGAGGGGTGTGCAGACATACTGTTCAACCATGTTAGTGAAATGCTGCCTCCTGCTAACACGTTCCGTATCAGGTGTCGGTGCAGATAGCTGTGGCGTGGAGACAAAACTTTTCCACATTTCTGCCATGCTAACCCTGCCCTCAGATGAGCTGGCCGTGACACAGCTGCGTTGGCGACCTCTTGCCACTCCTCTGCCTTCACCTTCCACCTGTTCCCCTGTGACATGTGGGAATGCTCTCAAGAGCGCCTCTATCAGCGTAGTGCTTGTACTCGCGCATCTTACGGTCGCGCTCCAGTTCAGGAATTAAAGTGGGCACATTGTCTTTATACCGGGGATCCAGCAGGGTGGCCACCCAGTAGTCTGCACACGTTAAAACGTGGGCAACTCTGCTGTCGTTGCGCAGGCATTGGAGCATATATTCGCTCATGTGGGCCAGGCTACCCATGGGTAAGGACAAGCTGTCCTCTGTGGGAGGCGTATCGTCATCGCCCACCGTATCCCCCAGCCACGCACCAGTGATGGGCCTGGGCTGCCACCCCGCTGTGAACTTGCGCCATCCTCGTCCCCTCCACCTCCTCCTCCTCATCCTCCTCGTCCTCCAGTACAGTGCCTTGGCTGGCGACTTGTGAACCTGTCCTCTGCTGCTTAAACAAACCTCCCTCTGAGCCAATTCGAACAGACTGGCCCGAAAGTGTTAGAAACGAGCCCTCATCCTCCTCCTCCTCCTCCACCTGGGCCACCTCCTCTAACATCATTGCCCTAAGTGTTTTCTCAAGGAGACATAGAAGTGGTATTGTAACGCTGATAACAGTGTCATCGCCACTGGCCATGTTGGTGGAGTACTCGAAACAGCGCAGCAGGGCACACAGGTCTCGCATGGAGGCCCAATCATTGGTGGTGAAGTGGTGCTGTTCGGCAGTACGACTGACGCGAGCGTGCTGCAGCTGAAACTCCACTATGGCCTGCTGCTGCTCGCACAGTCTCTCCAGCATGTGCAAGGTGGAGTTCCACCGGGTGGGCACGTCGCATATGAGGCGGTGAGCGGGAAGGCCGAAGTTCCGCTGTAGCGCAGACAGGCGAGCAGCGGCAGGATGTGAACGGGCGGAAGCGCGCACAGACGGCCCGCACTTTATGCAGCAGCTCTGACATGTTGGGGTAGTGGTGAATGAACCTCTGCACCACCAAGTTCAGCACATGCGCCAGGCAAGGGATGTGCGCCAAACCGGCTAGTCCCAGAGCTGCCACGAGATTTCGCCCATTATCGCATACCACCAGGCCTGGCTTGAGGCCCACCGCAGAAACCACTCATCGGTCTGTTGTTCAATACCCCGCCACAACTCCTGCGCGGTGTGGGGCCTGTCCCCAAACATATGAGTTTCAGAATGGCCTGCTGACGTTTACCCCGGGCTGTGCTGAAGTTGGTGGTGAAGGTGTGTGGCTGACCGGATGAGCTGGTGGAAGCAGTGGAGGAGGAAGCCGAGTAGGAGGAGGAGGCTACAGGAGGCAGAGAATGATGCCCTGCGATCCTAGGGGCGGAAGGACGTGCGCCAAGGAACTGTCCGCCGGGGCCCAGCCGCCACTACATTCATCCAGTGTGCAGTTAGTGAGATATAGCGTCCCTGGCCGTGCTTACTGGTCCACGTATCTGTGGTTAGGTGGACCTTGCCACAAATGGCGTTGCGCAGTGCACACTTGATTTTATCAGACACTTGCATGTGCAGGGAAGGCATGGCTGTCTTGGAGAAGTAGTGGCGGCTGGGAACCACATACTGCGGGACAGCCATGGCCATCAGCTGTTTGAAGCTGTCTGTGTCCACCAGCCGGAATGACAGCATTTCAAAGGCCAGCAGTTTAGAAATGCTGGCGTTCAGGCCAAGGGCTCGAGGGTGACTCGGGGAATTTGCGCTTCCTCTCTAAGGTTTGAGATATTGAGAGCTGAACGCTGCTGTGTGATATAGTGGAGACGCTAGTTGACGGTGGCGGTGGTGGTGGTGTCGGTGGCACATCCTCTGTTTGCTGCTCGGCAGGTGGCAACATTCCTCTCGAGGCGGAAGCCGAGGCAGCAGCGGTAGAGGGAGCAGGGGAGCCTCAGCGAGTGCCTGGTTTTTAAGGTGTGTACCCCACTGCAGTTCATGCTTTGCATGTAGATGCCTGGTCATGCAGGTTGTGCTGAGGTTCAGAACGTTAATGCCTCGCCTCAGGCTCTGATGGCAGAGCGTGCAAGTCACTCGGGTCTTGTCGGTAGGACATTGTTTAAAGAAGTGCCATGCCAGGGAACTCTTTGAAGCTGCCTTTGTGGGGCTGGGTCCCTGTTGGCGATGTCCAGTAGCAGGCGAACTCTGGGGCGGCGGCTCGTCTGCTTTGGCCCCCTGCTCCCTCTTTGGCTTCGCTGTTGTCTCGGTCTCACCACTACCTCTTCCTCTGAACTGTGAAAGTCATCGCCACGACCTTCAGTCCATGTGGGGTCTAAGACCTCATCGTCCTCTGCATCGTCTTCCACCCAGTCTCCTCCCTGACCTCCTCCTGTTCAGTCTGCACACTGCAAAAGACGCGGCAGTGGGCACCTGTGTTTCGTCATCATCAGAGACGTGCGGACTCCGATGAGGTGGTATTCCCATGTCCTCTTCATCTGGAGACATAAGTGGTTGTGCGTCAGTGCATGGTATGTCTTCCTCCACTGGGGAAGGGCTAGGTGGACGCCCCTGGGAAACCCTGGAAGCAGAGTCTTCAAACAGAAGAAGAGACTGCTGCATAACTTGTGGCTCAGACCGTTTCCCTGATATGCTTGGGGGTGATGTGACAGACTGATGGGCTTGGTTTTCAGGTGCCACCTGTGCGCTTCCGCAGAAGACTGGGTGGAAGACCATGTGGTGAACGTGCTGGAAGCACTGTCGGCCACCCAATCGATTAATGCCTGTACCTGCTCAGGCCTTACCATCCTAAGAGCGGCATTGGGCCCCACGAGATATTGCGGTACATTCTGCCGGCTAGTTGAGGGAGTTCGTTCCCTACTGTGTGCGCCTGAGGCCGAACGGCCACGTCCTCTACCAGCAACAGAGGCTCCATGGACACCACCACGACCGCGTCCTCGTCCCTTAATAGTATTTTTCTTCATTGTTGCGATTCAACTCGCACCACAATGAAATATATTATTTTTTATAAGCAAAATCCCCTCACTGGAATACTTTCAGTCTTTTGACTGTATGGATTACAGATGGAATGACTGTTATATGTGAGTACCGCTTTCTTTGACAGATTCTAGTATGGGTACATATATGTTTTCCCAACCCCAGCACATTAATTTGCTAATTCCAGATGTATGAAACGCAGGCCTAACTGTATCTAGTATATTGAACGCCAGATAAACTAACTTGGCCTTTTTTAAATAAAAAAATTCCCTCACTGGAATACTTTCAGTCTTTTGACTGTATGGATTACAGATGGAATGACTGTTATATGTGAGTACCGCTTTCTTTGACAGATTCTAGTATGGGTACATATATGTTTTCCCAACCCCAGCACATTAGTTTGCTAATTCCAGATGTATGAAACGCAGGCCTAACTGTATCTAGTATATTGAACGCCAGATAAACTAACTTGGCCTTTTTAAATAAAAAAATTCCCTCACTGGAATACTTTCAGTCTTTTGACTGTATGGATTACAGATGGAATGACTGTTATATGTGAGTACCGCTTTCTTTGACAGATTCTAGTATGGGTACATATATGTTTTCCCAACCCCAGCACATTAGTTTGCTAATTCCAGATGTATGAAACGCAGGCCTAACTGTATCTAGTATATTGAACGCCAGATAAACTAACTTGGCCTTTTTAAATAAAAAAATTCCCTCACTGGAATACTTTCAGTCTTTTGACTGTATGGATTACAGATGGAATGACTGTTATATGTGAGTACCGCTTTCTTTGACAGATTCTAGTATGGGTACATATATGTTTTCCCAACCCCAGCACATTAGTTTGCTAATTCCAGATGTATGAAACGCAGGCCTAACTGTATCTAGTATATTGAACGCCAGATAAACTAACTTGGCCTTTTTAAATAAAAAAATCCCTCACTGGAATACTTTCAGTCTTTTGACTGTATGGATTACAGATGGAATGACTGTTATATGTGAGTACCGCTTTCTTTGACAGATTCTAGTATGGGTACATATATGTTTTCCCAACCCCAGCACATTAGTTTGCTAATTCCAGATGTATGAAACGCAGGCCTAACTGTATCTAGTATATTGAACGCCAGATAAACTAACTTGGCCTTTTTAAATAAAAAATCCCTCACTGGAATACTTTCAGTCTTTTGACTGTATGGATTACAGATGGAATGACTGTTATATGTGAGTACCGCTTTCTTTGACAGATTCTAGTATGGGTACATATATGTTTTCCCAACCCCAGCACATTAGTTTGCTAATTCCAGATGTATGAAACGCAGGCCTAACTGTATCTAGTATATTGAACGCCAGATAAACTAACTTGGCCTTTTTTAATTAAAAAAATTCCCTCACTGGAATGCTTTCAGTCTTTTGACTGTATGGATTACAGATGGAATGACTGTTATATGTGAGTACCGCTTTCTTTGACAGATTCTAGTATGGGTACATATATGTTTTCCCAACCCCAGCACATTAGTTTGCTAATTCCAGATGTATGAAACGCAGGCCTAACTGTATCTAGTATACTGAACGATAGATAAACTAACTTGGCCTTTTTTAAATAAAAAAAAAATTCCCTCACTGGAATACTTTCAGTCTTTTGACTGTATGGATTACAGATGGAATGACTGTTATATGTGAGTACCGCTTTCTTTGACAGATTCTAGTATGGGTACATATATGTTTTCCCAACCCCAGCACATTAATTTGCTAATTCCAGATGTATGAAACGCAGGCCTAACTGTATCTAGTATATTGAACGCCAGATAAACTAACTTGGCCTTTTTAAATAAAAAAATTCCCTCACTGGAATACTTTCAGTCTTTTGACTGTATGGATTACAGATGGAATGACTGTTATATGTGAGTACCGCTTTCTTTGACAGATTCTAGTATGGGTACATATATGTTTTCCCAACCCCAGCACATTAGTTTGCTAATTCCAGATGTATGAAACGCAGGCCTAACTGTATCTAGTATATTGAACGCCAGATAAACTAACTTGGCCTTTTTAAATAAAAAAATCCCTCACTGGAATACTTTCAGTCTTTTGACTGTATGGATTACAGATGGAATGACTGTTATATGTGAGTACCGCTTTCTTTGACAGATTCTAGTATGGGTACATATATGTTTTCCCAACCCCAGCACATTAATTTGCTAATTCCAGATGTATGAAACGCAGGCCTAACTGTATCTAGTATATTGAACGCCAGATAAACTAACTTGGCCTTTTTTAAATAAAAAAATTCCCTCACTGGAATACTTTCAGTCTTTTGACTGTATGGATTACAGATGGAATGACTGTTATATGTGAGTACCGCTTTCTTTGACAGATTCTAGTATGGGTACATATATGTTTTCCCAAACCCAGCACATTAATTTGCTAATTCCAGATGTATGAAACGCAGGCCTAACTGTATCTAGTATATTGAACGCCAGATAAACTAACTTGGCCTTTTTAAATAAAAAAATTCCCTCACTGGAATACTTTCAGTCTTTTGACTGTATGGATTACAGATGGAATGACTGTTATATGTGAGTACCGCTTTCTTTGACAGATTCTAGTATGGGTACATATATGTTTTCCCAACCCCAGCACATTAATTTGCTAATTCCAGATGTATGAAACGCAGGCCTAACTGTATCTAGTATATTGAACGCCAGATAAACTAACTTGGCCTTTTTAAATAAAAAAATTCCCTCACTGGAATACTTTCAGTCTTTTGACTGTATGGATTACAGATGGAATGACTGTTATATGTGAGTACCGCTTTCTTTGACAGATTCTAGTATGGGTACATATATGTTTTCCCAACCCCAGCACATTAATTTGCTAATTCCAGATGTATGAAACGCAGGCCTAACTGTATCTAGTATATTGAACGCCAGATAAACTAACTTGGCCTTTTTAAATAAAAAAATTCCCTCACTGGAATACTTTCAGTCTTTTGACTGTATGGATTACAGGTGGACTGGTATTAGTAGGGGTGACACAAGCACACCCATTTCCCTGATGTAGGATTTCTATGGCACAGACCACTATTACAAGTGATTAATGGACGTTGGGAGAGATTGTGCTGCAGCACTAGTCCCAAGATGGCCGCCGCCTATCAGCCCAGTAACATGTGCCACAAAATGGTCTGCACAACCTTTAAAAAAATAGCCTTGGACTGTGCTGCTAAATCGCTATTGGTCTGAATCCCAGGTGTAGATGTCTGACTTGTTTGGAGCTTTGGAATGCACACTGTGGCAGCTTCTGCTGCAGCACTACAAGTCGCAAAATGGCGGCCGGCGGTCAGCCCAGGTACATGTGGATGGAAAATCACTCTAGCCACTCTAAAAATAGCCAATCCCTATCAAAAAAGCAGCTCAGCTGCAGTTGTTCAGATGAATCACAGGTGGAGGAGAGAAATTTGCTTCCAGTTATTCAATTATCCCTGCCTATTCTCGCCCTAGCATCAGCTGCGTCTATCCCTGTTCTATTCACATCGGGAGTGAGCACGTCCCGACGTGCGCACAAGCTTATAAAGAGGCTGAGTCACATGCTGCACTCGGCCAATCACAGCCTTGCCAATAGTAGGCATGGCTGCGATGGCATCTTAGGGCAAGTAGTATGATGCATGTTGATTGGCTGCTTTGCAGCCTTTCAAAATGCGCCTAAATACATGCCGAACGACGAACCCGAACCCGAACTTTTTTGAAAATGTCCGGGTTCGGGTCCGGGTCCCGGACACCCCAAAATTCGGTACGAACCCGAATGATGCTCGAACTGTTCGCTCAACACTAATGAAGATGGCATTGTTTAGGTCTGCATTGTTAATTGGGGGGCGTTGGAGTATAGATTAAGAACCTGAGTTCAAATTAGCAGAGCTTTTATTTTTTTCAGTACATGCTAATAAGGGAATCTGTAAAGCTATGTCACACATTGAGGCAGTATCACAGCCAGATGCCCCATAACAGTGTCATCCACAGACCCTCTATAAGTGTGTTCGCCACAGATCCCCCATAAGTGTGTTCTCCACGGATCCCCCATAACAGTGTGTTCTCCACGGATCCCCCATAACAGTGTGTTCTCCACGGATCCCCCATAACAGTGTGTCATCCACAGATCTCCATAACAGTGTGTCCTCCACGGATCCCCCATAACAGTGTGTCCTCCACAGATCCCCCATAACAGTGTCATCCACAGATCCTCTATAAGTGTGTTCACCACAGATCCCCCATAAGTGTGTTCTCCACAGATCCCCCATAAGTGTGTTCTCCACGGATCCCCCATAACAGTGTGTTCTCCATGGATCCCCCATAACAGTGTGTCCTCCACAGATCCCCCATAACAGTCTGTCCTCCACGGATCCCCATAACAGTGTGTCCTCCACGGATCCCCCATAACAGTGTGTCCTCCACGGATCCCCCATAATAGTGTGTCCTCCACGGATCCCCCATAACAGTGTGTCCTCCACGGATCCCCCATAACAGTGTGTCCTCCCCGGATCCCCCATAACAGGGTGCATGTGCAGCACTATCTCCATACACTGCTATGGAATTGCCAGTGATCAGGTATTTTCAGAGCACTCATAGTATAATAGAGGATGGCCATGCATGCACATTGTGCTCTCTCTTCACTTCAGTGGCCCGGATGGGACAGCCCTTTTTTTTCTGCTTGTGGTTTTATAAACTGCACCATAGAAAACAGAAGAGCCCTGGCCATTTATAACGTGGGTCCATGTCCAGAATTCCCATTGAAAATGGGAAGGAATGAAAATCCACGCAAAAACTGCATCAAAAACTGATTTATAAAATACCGTACGTTAGAAAAAAACACATCCAAAAACTGATGCAGATTCTGCATTAGGTTTTTTTAAGCACAGAAAATACTCTGTGTGAACATATGCAAAGAGGCTCCAGGATCTGCAGCTTAGGGCTTGTTCACACATCAGTTATTTGATCAGTTATTTCCATCAGTGATTGTGAGCCAAAAACCAGGAGTGGAGGTTTCACAGACATAAGGTATAATGAAAAGATCTGCACCCATTCTGTGTTTTGGACTCGCACCTGGTTTTGGCTCACCATACCTGATGGAAATAACTGAGGTGTGAACAAGGCCTTACAGTGGAAAGGCTAAAGAGATGATATGGCATTCTACAATCAGATGCTGTGGTTGCAACCGCTGTCCGTGCCCACAAGGTTCTATCAGACTGAAAGTCTAATATTTCAGGATTTGGGGCCCCACTTTCAATTTTGCCCAGGGCCACACTTGGTCTAAAACCGTCCCTGAAGTCACGTTCAGGTGATATATCACAGGGGACAACATGGCGGATGTAATGAGATAAGGGACGGTTCTGGGAACGGGCACATTCATTGTCAGACGACACTTCTCAGAACATACTCTCGCTATCAGTCTCCAGCTTGTGACAATGCTCACAGATGGCATCTGACTCCATATAGAACATGTGAGATGTCACATTCTAAGGATTCCAGAGGAGACACCATGAGAACCTCCTCGATAAGATTTCTCGTAACTTAGTTACAGGATCTTTATCTATTTCTATTCAGAGCAGAGAAATTCCTTAAATCCCTTATAGTTGAGTTCATCCCACCGTATCCACTTGTTCTCGTTATTCTGTGGCTTCGGGAATGCCCTTAACTTCAATGGGATTCTGCTGTGATCAAAAATGCATTAGTTGATATCTGTAAGGTGACATCCGTAATCTCTGTCAGTCCCAGCACTGATGTCAGAAGAAAAAGTTTCACCATCAGTTTGTCACCAGCTGTTTGTCATCTGTTCAGTGACTAATATGTACTTAAAGGGGTTGTCCGCTTTTGTAATATTGACGACATATCCTCAGCATAGGACATCGATATCAGATCAGCGGGGGCCAGACTGCCAGCACCCCGCCAGTCAGCTGTTTAAAGGGTATGAAGCACTTGTATTACATCACAGTCGACATAGCAGCATATGCATAAGATAGGGAAAAAGTATCGGTGGGAGTCTGACCACAGGGACCCCATGCAGTACTTCAAAGGGTTAATTATTTCCAAAGAGTTAATGCAATGTTCTTTTGTTAAATGGTGTGATTTATTGTGTTTTATGTGAACTCAATAGCACTGTATCAGCATACACCCAACTTTTAAAATGTCCAAGGAGGGACAATATCAGCGGAATTTTTTTTATACCAAGCCACACCTCTAACCCCACCCAATGCCTGTCTATTCACACACAAGTCCCATTTGTGCCCCCACACAGTAGTTATGCCTCCCTATTGCCCCAAATAGTAGTTATCATCCCACACAGTAGTTATTCCACACTGTGGCCCCAAAAAATGGAAACAAAATATTCAAATTTTGTATTGAGTATTGAGTATGAGCACTGGCCGCAGAAATACACAAACTTACATGTCTTGGCATGCTATCAATGAGGTTATTATGGGTTGTCTGAAGAATGTTCTGCCACACTGAATGTACTTGGGCATGTAAATCATCAAGATCTGCCTCTTGTCAGCTGCCTTTAGAGTTGCAAACCAATGACGTGCCAGATATGCTAGATGAGAGACAAGTTCGGGGACACTGCAGGCCATGTTGGCTCGTTCAGGCCATGCAAGCTGCTCACAGTAGCACAAGCAACATGCGGCCTGTTGAAAAAAAGCTCCTGCGACACTTTGGAGAAATGGCTTTACCGCTGGTTCTACGACCAAATAAATGAGCTGTTGGTGCACCTGAAATGAAGACTGAAGGGTCAGGCTACCATACATTATGCAACACCACACCATAATCCCAGGATTAGGACCAGTGTGACATTCCCTTGTAAAGGCCACTTCACGTGTTCTCCAAACTAATCTCTGGCTATCATTGCTAGAGATGAGCAAATTTCTCAAAAATTCGATTGGGCCAGTTCGCCAAATTTTTTGCATTTTTTTTAGTTGGATTAAAAAACGGCTATTTCCTGCCTACAGAGAGCCTTTATAGTGCTGTAGAACACTGTGCCTTGCAGTAACACGCATAGGGAGTCTGCTGTGGTAGTAAAACAATACTGTGAGTCAGTATAACATGCAGATGATAGGCGTCGCTCTTAGAATCACTGCACACTACACTTATTTGGACAGTCACGGGGCCAAATCTGACCAAAAAACTCAAGTATGAACTCAGCCTTACAGGTCAATGTTAGCGTCAAGAAGAAGCGCACTCCTTTTACACCGTCGGCAGCTGATTCCACATAGATGTTTAGTAGAACAGGTTCTGTAGACTCTTATACAAGTAGAGCCCCCCCTCCCCCCTCCGACAGAGTGAAAAGGGTGTCAGCAGTAAGCTTGTGTTGATGTCACAGATTATTTTGCCCTTCTTCTGATCCGTCAGAACAGTAACCCAATAAAACGGATCCTGTCTTTGGACAATCCGCCTTCACTCGGTCAGCATTTGGTCAGTAATCCATCAGTATTGCTAAAACCAAACAAAACAGGAGTGGATCCAAAACAGAGATGACACGTAAATGGAATATTTGCATGTCTTCTGTGTTTTGTATCCACTCCTGCTTTTGGCTACCAAATCATAAGCCAATTCTGATGCAAAATAGGGACCGTGTCATGCAGGCCTTACAGCTATTACATAGACAGTATCTGTTGTGCATCTTATTTTTCCTTCCTTCTGACAGATCTGAACAAGGGTCAAATAAATGATAATGTCAGCCAGGCTGAAAGGCAAAATAGTAGCCCAGTCATGAAGTGGGGAGGGTGAGAACAGCATGAGAAGTCCACCGAGTGGCCCTATGACATAGTGGTGAGGTGGAAGCAGCATGAGGAGACCACAGAGTGGCCCAATAACAGAGTCTGGAAGTGGCAGCAGCATCAGGAGGAGGCCACAGAGTGGCACAATGACAGTGTGGAGGTGGCAGCTGCAGCAGTATCAGGAGGCCAAAGTGGCAAGGTGACAGTGTGGAGGTGGCAGCAGCATCAGGAGACCAGAGTGAGGAGGTGAGTGGCAATACCAGTACTAGCTGAAAATGGTGGGTGAAAGAAGGAGCATTTGGCATCAGATATGTGGCATCAGGTGGGTGGCAGCATCAGAATAGTAGCTGAGGCAGGTAGCCAGAAGAAACCGGTCTCTTTTGCCAGTGTTGGTGTGGCACCATGGATGATCTAGTCTGCATCAGACATTGGTGGGTGGAAATCCTGGCTAATCCACGCATGATTCATCTTGTCAAAGGACAATCTCTCCACATTTTAGGTGGACAGGCGAGTTCTTCTCGGGGTAACTATGGCCCCTGCCGCACTAAATACCCACTCTGATGCCACACTTCTGGTCGGGCAGGACAGCATTTCCAAGGCAAACTCTGCCAGTTGGGCCACAAATCCAGTTTGGCTGCCCAGTAGTCCAGTGGATCTTCAATGTGGGGAGGCAGGATGCTGTCCAAGTATGCCATCACCTGCTGGTTCAGGTCTCATCAGCGACTCTACACTCAAGTTGCTGCTGATGGAGCTAGAACTGCTCCTACCGCCCCACCCTGCCACAGCAGCCATGGCAGAGGAACGTGAGCGCAGAGGGCCCCCCCGGTCAGACCTGTGAGGATGGATGATGACGCAGATAGGCAGCAGCCAACTGATTACATAGGATGTCTCTAAAGTAGTACAGTTTGTCCGTCCTCTCAGCGAGTGTAAAAAAGGCCCCCATTTTGGACTGGCAGTGAGGGTCCAACAAGGTGGAGAGCCAGAAGTCATCCCTCTGCTTAATGGTGACAATTTAGCTGTCACTGTGCAAGCAAGTGAGCATGCATTGGGCCATTTGTGCAAGTGACTCAAAGGGACTCCCTGCCTCCATCTCCACTGCATACTGCTACAGTGTGTCTGGGTCCTCTGCCTCCTCTTCCTCATCTCCCTATAGCTCCTCTGGCTGCTTCTGTCCCTCCTGTCACCTGTGTAGAAAAAAACACCCATTTTGCTACACATTGCTTGTGCTCCTGTCCTCTTCCTCCTCCAGTTCAGCACCCACAGGGCTCATGTGGCTGTGAGATCTAGACGCCACATCTCCAGTCCCCTGACCAGCCAGATTTACCAGCATCTGTTCCAGGACATGAAGCAGTGGAATGATGTTGTTCATCCCGTAGTCCTGACTAGTGATGAGCGGCAGGTGCCATATTCGATTTCGACGAAATTCGCGAATATTCGAATGAATATTCGTTTCATATTCGTCGAAATCGAATATTCGTCATTTTTTCTAGTTATCGCGATTAACATGCGATTTAAATAATCACATATTGCGATTTGTACTTAAGGCTACTTTCCTATTGGTTTCATATCTAGAATTAGCGAGGATGACGAATATGACGAATGTATTCGTCTATTCCTCAAAACGAAGATAACGAAGTATTCTACATCTTCGTTTTAGCTACCTATTCGTCAACCTCGCTAATTCTAGCAATCAAATAGGCAGGTTGACTATAGAGACAGCTGTGTTAAATTCGCTATGCGATTTTTTTTTTTAATAAATAGAATACTTATAATAATTTTATCAAGTAATATAATTATTGTATTAAAAAAAAAAATCGCATAGCGAATTTAACACAGCTGTCTGGTAAGTCAACCTTCCTATTTGATTGCTAGAATTAGCGAATAGCGAAGTTGACGATGACGAGACGAATAGGTAGCTAAAACGAAGATGTAGAATACTCGTTATCTTCGTTTTGAGGAATATGACGAATACATTCGTCATATTCGCTATTCACTAATTCTACCAAGCCAACCATAACTTCTGTGCTCATGGAGCGTCCCCATCACCATGGGAACGTCTCCATATACTAAAATGTACTGTCGGATTTGAGGAATTACGTTGAAATCGCAATGCGATTAATTCAAGTTATATTAATCGCATTGCGATTTCAACTTAGAGCTGGGTTTATAATGGGTCAGCTTTCGAGAATTAACGGTTAACGAATATGGAATATAGCAGCAGTGCTAAGTTGAAATCGCAATGCGATTAATTTAACTTAAAGTATTCGCATTGCGATTTCAACTTAGCACTGCTAGTGCATAGCTATATTCCAATCCATATTCGTTAATTCTAGCCTATGTAAGATAGCAGTGCTAAGTTGTAATCGCAATGCGATTAATATAACTTGAATTAATCGCATTGCGATTTCAACGTAATTCCTCAAATCCGACAGTACATTTTAGTATATGGAGATTCTCCCATGGATGGGGACGCTCCACATGAGCACGGAAGTCGGCAGAAGCGGCAACGGGCACTGACTAGAGCAGCCAGGAAGCCAGGAATCCTCAGGACAGGTAAGAACTACTTTTGGGAAGTAGGAAAGAAAAAAATATAACTAAAAAAAACGAATATTCGAAATAGCGAATTTATAGCGCTATATTCGAAATATTCGCGAATTAGCGAAGTGCCGATATTCGCTAAAAAAATTCGCTTTTCGAATATTCGCGCTCAACACTAGTCCTGACGACTGACAAATAACGTGGCCTCCTCAAAGGGCCTGAGCAAACGGCAGGTGTCACACATGAACTGCCACTTGCTGACATTGAAGTTACACAGGGGATTACCCCTGTCCGCTTGGATCATCGAGAAATCGTTTATGGCCTTTCTTTGTTCGTATAGTCGGTCCAACATATGGAGGGTGGAATTCCAACGGGTGTAAATGTCACATATCAGCCTATGTTGGGAGATGCCGATCTGCCGCTGCAACTTAAGGAGTGTTTGCTTTGCGGTGTACAAGTGGCTGAAATTAATGCTAAGTTTCCTGGCTATTTTTGGGATGTCTTGCAGATGGGTGGAAGACTTCAGGAACGCTTGAAAACCAGATTGAACACGTGTGCCATGCAGGGCGCATGGCTCAGCCCTCCTTGACGCAGAGCCGACACCATGTTCTTCCCGTTGTCGGTCACCATGGTTCCGATTTTGAATTGTCACGGAGAAAGCCAGGATTCGATTTCTTGGTGAAGGACATGGAGCAGTTCCTCCCCTGTGTGAGGTGCAGAACAGCGTAACAACGCCGTGCCTTGCACATGTGGTATGCTGGAGTGGCACTCTGAATTGTCCCTGCAGTGGAGGCTGAGGACACGGTGGAGTATGAGGAGGCAGAGGCGGACATTGTCACAGGACCAACGGCATGAGAACGTGGAGGCGGAAGCGGCGTCACCTGGCCAAGTTGCTGGTCTGGCTGTGCAGGAACCACATTCACCCAGTGGGCCGTAAAGAACATGTATTGTTCCTGACCGTAGTTACAGCTCCACACGTCGGCGTTGCCTTGCACTTTGGCAGACACCGACAAGTAATGGCCCACCTTCTGTTCTGCATACGTGTGCAGGGCTGGTACTGCCTTTTTGGCAAAGAAATGACGGCTTGGGACTCTCCTCCTTGGCTCGGCACAAGCCATCAGTTCTCTGAAAGGTGCAGAGTCCACCACTCGGAAAGGGATGGACTGAAGCACCAGCAACTTGGCCAGGAGCACATTCAGCTTCTGCACCGTTGGATAAGTGCACTCATACTGTTGTCTCTTGGCAATCGCTTCGGTGATTGATTTCTGATGGAATGACTGACGAGGAGTAGGAGGAGCAGGAACATCAGCACCAGCAGATGATGGGAAGGACAGACGGCTCCCCTCAGCTGAGGTGCTGGAGCCTTGACTGCCTGAAATTGGGTGCGTGCCACTGGGAGATGCAGTGGTTGCTGCGGCAGGTTGGACCACAACATCGGAGCCACGGTTCTCACAGGCCACTTTATGGTGACGCTGCATACAGTATGTTGATGCAGGGCCATAGTGCCAACATTGGCACCCTTGCCACGCTTCACCTTCTGCCCACAGATTCTACAAATGGACATGTTCACCTCCTCCAGCAGCTTAACAAAAAACTGCCACACCGCCGAGTAGGTGATTTAACACTCCGCACTAACTGACTGCTACTGCCGCTGCTTCCGTGAACACCTGCACCTCTACTTTCCGGGGAGGTAGGCTACCAACCTCCCACTGCTGCTATCCTGCTGACTCCCAGCCACGCTAGTGACTTGCTGGCTCCACTGCTGCCTCACTGGCAAGCTGCCACCCTCTTCTCCCGATGATGATGAAGCCCGTACTTCACCCGGCTCCCAAATGCGATCAGCTACATCATCATCATCGAGTACTGTCTGCACGTAATTGATGTCCTCCTCAATGGTCTCTGGGTCAGGAGCCTGACGCTCGCAACACCAGCTCCCACACCACTCTCCTCATCACTACTTACCCGCCTCCTCCACATCTTGGCTGGCCAGTAGCTGCTGACTGTCCTCTAGTAGCTCTTCCTCGCTGTATAGTGGAGCTGAGCCCACAGCATATAATACTTCTCTAGCTGAGGGAACAGAAAACGACAGAGGCAGGTTAAGGACAGGTGAGGGCACAGGGCCTGCTCCCAGGCCATGCCAACTAAGGGTTTTGTCTGACGAACCCACTGAATCTTGGCTGGGGTGGTCTGTCACTTTGGATGAAGTAGATGACTGAGTCAACCATTCAAGAACCGCCGGGTTGCTGGTCAAGACACGACCGCTAGATGACACTGGGAGCTCAGGCCTCTCACTTGCGACTCCTGCTGCCATGGCTCCTTTTTTGCTGTGACCTGTGCCTGTACCAGAAACATTTAGGCCTGTGCCATTCTTCTGTGTAGGGCCTGGCACTTCTCTGTCTGACATACTGTTAGATCAAATAAATAAATATATAAAAAGGAAATTAAAACACCCCAAAAAAGTCATTTGTCATTTTCTCACTTCACCACACAACGGCTAATGAGCTGTTTTTCTTTTCACTAATGCATGCCAAAAAGGGCCTTAGAACATATAACTGCACCACTGAACGGCAAACAGGCCCTTACTTTTTGCCACTAATACACGCCAAAAAGGCTTTAGAACATATAACTGCACCGCTGAATGGCAAATATATATATATACTAAACACTCCAAAAAGGGCTGTATATTTCTCAATTCACCACACAATGGCAAATACTTTTTTTGTGCCACTAATACATGCCAAAAAGGGCTTCAGAACATGTAACTGCACCGCTGAACGGCAAATAGGCCCTTATTTTTTTTCCACTCATACACGTCACAAAAGGCTTGAGAACATATAACTACACCGCTGAACGGCAAATAATATATATATTTTTTGCCACTAATACATGTCAAAAAGGGCTGTAATTTTCTCACTTCACCACACAACGACAAATACTTTTTTTGTGCTAATAATACACGCAAAAAAATGCTTTAGAACATATAACTGCACTGCTGAACAGCAAATAATATATTTTTTTTGCCTCTAATACATGCCAAAAAGGGCTTTAGAACATATATTTGCACCGCTGAACAGCAAATAGGCCCTTACTTTTTTCCACTTATACACTCCACAAAAGGCTTTAGAACATATAACTGCACTGCTGAAAAGCAAATAATAATTTATTTTTTTTGCCACTAATACACGCCAAAAAGGGCTGTAATTTTATCACTTCACCACACAACGGCTAATAAGCCCTTCTTTTTATCACTAATATAAGCCAAAAAATGCTTTAGAACAAATAACTGCACCACACAAGGGCAAATAAGACGTAGAAATATTTCCTTGTAATAAACCCTGTTAATGGCTGTATTAAACAGCACTTGCACCATAATAACAAGAACGGTTTGCTGGAATTACAGAGCTGTATAATGGCAATCCACAGTCAGTGCAGCAAGGTGTAATAGGATTGTTCCTATTACCCAGGCTGTAACCTCCCCTACTGAACCCTGTTCTGCTTCAATATTGTGGAATGATTCCTCCCTATCTTTTCCCTGAACTTCTATACAGCAAAATAAACGTTTTAAAGTCTTTTCTAACACTGTCCTTAGGGCCTGCTGATGTCTCTACCTGCACTAAGTACACTGGAAAATGGCTGAATCCAAGATGGCTGAGGCTATTTATATGGCTGTGACATCACAGGGCTGGTGGCTGCTGATTGGCTGCATGCATGGCATTGTGGGTGATCCCTGGTTCCCAGAGTTCCTTGCTCCATGTCCAAACATGTGCAGCAGCCATTTTAGGAAAAAATGCAATTTGTTACCACGAAGCGTGAGGATCTTCGGAGCAAATTGAATTTTTCCTGAAATTCGGATCGAATTCCACTTCATCAACTTCGATTTGCTAATCTGTAATCATTGCATCCAAGACAAAAGCAGAACTCATAGCTGAATAGGATACACCTCCACCACCGTCTTGCTGTGCACCATGATAGCCTTTGAGGGCCGTGACATGAGGTCAATGGAACACCTGTAGCTGGATGTTTGTCTCATAGCCCAGGATCGTGCAAGCGCCTTCTGATGACACTGTTTTCCGCCCTAGGCTTGGGATGTGATGTCCAAGTTCGCTTACAGTACAGAATGCATCAATACTCACTTTTCTTCTAATCAGATGATCCGTCTGTGCACCTCTTGCTGTTAATTCCTGTTATTGTTCTCCCAACCTCCGGGGCACGCAATTTTGAACAGTGCTGACATCTCAGCCTAGGCACATAGCGGCCTGCCGAAGTGATAAACCAAGGTCTATCAGTTTAAGAATTCTGTCCCTCTAAGTTTGCAACAAGTGGTGATAACTGGTACGTAGACAAACAAGAGGCATCACACAATAATCTCAAATGACTAGGTCCAGTTGGGATCATCTCTTCTACTAGGGGTGAAAACTTGGTCAGGACTCTACCCTTTAAAGAAACCACTTTTAGCAAACGAGACAGTGTAAGAAATGGCCCAAGGGTCATTGAATGGGGTTTAGGCGGAAACCCTTCTGTCCAGTGTGGGGGCCTGGTTGCTATGGGGCCCTCACTTCTCTATGTACACCACTGCCTGTGCCTTCACATAACTTTAACGCTTCCTCCAAGGGGTTGTCTCACTTCAGCAAGTGACATTTATCATGTAGAGAAAGGTAATACAAGGTACTTACTAATGTATTGTGATTGTCCATATTGCTTCCTTTGCTGGCTGGATTCATTTTTCCATGACATTACACACTGCTCATTTCCATGGTTATGACCACCCTGCAATCCATCAGTGGTGGTCGTGCTTGCACACTAAAGGAAAAAGTACTAGCCTATTTGCACTCCCATGGTCCCTGCCACCAGAGAGGCCGGCGCTTTTTCTTATAGTGTGCAAGCACAACCACCACTGAAGGATTGCAGGGTGGTCGTAACCATGGAAATGTGGCAATATGGATAATAACAACACATTAGTAAGTGTATTAACTTTCTCTACATGATAAATGCCACTTGCTGAAGTGAGACAACCCCTTTAAGAACTGCGTGGAAATCACTTAATAGATGAGCCCCAGTGCTCGTATGAGTGCTGCATCCTCTTCAAACAGATGATTGTCAAGAGTGTTGGGAGTTTGCTCACAGACGATCTGATATTGATGACCCCTTTAAGATGCAGCCTCATTACATCTGATAATTCGGCAGCTCTTCTAGCATGGAATTGACTGATAATTAAAAATCTCAGAAGAATGGTAGCAGAAGACCTACTGTAAATCTAGACAGGCATAAATGTAACCATTGGAGATGAGCGAATCGAAGCTGATAAAGTGGAATTTTATCAGAATTATTTGATTTGCACCAAAGCTGAATTTCCTCAGGCTTCGTGGTAACGAATCACATTTTTTCCTAAAATGGCTGCTGCACGTGTGAGGACATGGAGAAAGGAACTCTGGGAAGGTGGGATTACCCATAATGCCATGCATGCAGCCAATCAGCAGCCAACCAGCCCTGTGATGTCACAGCCCTATAAATAGCGTCAGCCATCTTAGATTCTGCCATTTACCAGTGTAATTAGTGCATGGAGAAACGTGTCTGCTGGCGCTAGGGACAGTGATAGTAAAGACTTGATTGTGGTGAAAAAACGATTTATGCAGGGAAAGGATAGCAAGGAATCGTTCCACAGCATTTATGTAGAACAGGGTTCAGTAGGGGAGGTTACAGCCTTGGTAATAGGAACAATCCTATGACACCTTGGTGCACTGACTGGGGATCCAAATTGCCATTATACAGCTCTGTCATTTCAGCAAACCGTTCTTGTTATTATGGTGCAAGTGCTGTTTGATACAGGCATTAACAGGGTTTATTACAAGAAAATATTTATACGTCTTATTTGCCCTTGTGCGGTGCAGTTATATGTTCTAAAGCCCTTTTTGCCGTGTATTAGTAGCAAAAGAAAAATATATTTTCCCTTGTGCGGTGCAGTGATATATTCTAAAGCCCTGTTTGCCGTGTATTAGTGGTAAAACAAAAATATTTTCGCTGTTAACCTTTTGTGTTGTGTGAAAGTAGAAAAAAATAAGGGCCTAATGGCCGTTCAGCGGTGCAGTGATATATTCTAAAGCCCTGTTTGCCATGTATTAGTGGCGGAAAAAAAAATTTGATCTAACATTTGATTATTTGATCTAACAGTATGTCAGACAGAGAAGTGCCAGGCCCTGCACAGGGGAGTGGCAGAAGTCTAAATGTTTCTGGCACAGGCAGAGGTCGCAGCAGAGTAAGGTGCCATGGCAGCAGGGGTCACTTCGAGAGGCCTGAGCTCCCAGTGTCAGCTAGCGGTCTTGTCTTAAACAGCAACCCAGCAGTTCTTGAATGCTTGACTCGATCTTCGCCTTTGTCGCAAGTGACATCAGACACCCCCAGCCAAGAGTCGGTGGGTTTGTCAGACACAACCCTTAGTTGGCATGGCCCAGGAGCAGGCCCTGTGCCCTCACCTGTCCTCAACCTGCCTCTGTCTTTTTCTGTTCCCTCAGCCAGAGAAGTATTGTATGCTGTGGGCTCAGCTCCACTATACAGTGAGGACGAATATTCTAATCAGGAATTTTTATCGCGAATATCGGTACTTCGAGAATTCGTGAAGATCTAGAACAGTGATGGTGAACCTTTTACAGTGCCCAAACTGCAACCCAAAACCCACATATTTATCGTAAAGTGCCAACATGGCAATTTAACCTGAATACTATAGTCCAATATAGTATATCTTCCATGTACTTTATATTTTAGCTATAATAACCTACCTACATTCAGTGCGCTGCCTGTGCTGTTCATAGTGCGCCCTGCGCTGATAGATGGCAGGAAAAGTCTAAGGTGTATTGGTACACCTTGAACATTTCCAGGGAGTGGGTGCCCACAGAGAGGGCTCTGAGTGCCGCCTCTGGCACCCGTGCCATAGGTTCGCCATCACTGATCTAGAGTATAGTGCTATATCTTCGTAATAGCGAATATTCTAGATTTTTTTTTATCACTAGATAAACCTATAATCTTTTCTCACTTATTGTATATAGCTTCTCTGTATTCATCCATACCTTTTTTTTCTTTAGTTATTATTTTACCTATCATTAATAAATTTTTATTATAAGTATTTTCCTACCGATCATTAATCATTTCTTTTTATACATTCTATATTTTATTTTTAAAATAAATCATTACCTATAACATACAATATATAACAATCACACAAAGGCTGTATGCCAAAAGTCGGGTGTGTGCAAGCCAACAACCTATCCATGAGACAGGTGCAGTCAGCATACTTTACAATGGCTGCCTTTGGCACTATGAGACATACAAAACCGGCATATATTTTTTCAATTATAAAATTAAAAAACTTACAACACAATCTAAAAATAGAAAAAAACAATAAGCATACTTGGCTCAAAACATCCTATCTCTAAACACAAATCTATCCTATCTAAAAAAAAACAAAAAAAAAACTATACTATGAAATTATACTTCTCAACAACATTGTCCCTTACTTGTTTGGAGAGTTCCTTGCTCTTCATGGCAGTGTTTGGTTAGTGATGCCTCTTGCTTAGGTGTTGCAACCTCTGGGGCCTTTCAAAAAAAGTGTGTATGTGTAATGACAGATCATGTGACACTTAGATTGCACATAGGTGGACATCATTTCACTAATTATGTGACTTCTGAAGGTAATTGGTTGCACCAAAGCTTTTTATGGGCTTCCTAACAAAGGGGGAGAATACATACGCACATGCCAATTTTCTGTTTTCTATTTCTGAATAATAGTTTTATTTATATATTTTTCTCATTTCACTTCACTAACTTAGATTGTTCCGATCCATCACATAAAATTCAGATTAACAAAACATTGAATTTACGGCTGTAATGTAACAAAATACGGAAAAAGTCAATCGGGGTGAATACTTTTGCAGGGCACTGTATATTCCACATCGTGGCAGCTGCTTTTCCTATTTTCTTCCGAACTTGTTGATAGTATACATACATTTTGCTCAGACCCAAATTCAAACAGTCTTTTTATTCAATGCTATCTCTTTTGAAGAGCAAGATGTTGCGCACCTTCCAAATTGCATTCTTTATACAGTTGTGCATGATCCACATTAGTCTCTTCTTTTCTGGCTTTACTGTATTTCCTAAACCATATAACACAATCTCATAATCTAGTCTCTGGAGGTCACATGTTTATTTTAAGATTACCCTGGCTCTTCTCTATACATTTTGGGCAAAGAAACAATTCCAGAAAACATGCATTGTTGTTTCATCACTTCCACAGTTCCTTCTGGGGCACTTAGATGTTACATTTAATCCCCTTCGATGCTGAAAATCTTTAGTTGGCACACACTCGTGCATTATCATCCATGCGAGGTCTTTCAAACTGTTGGACATATAAGGCATATTACACATTCTCCAGCACTCAAGGGATTTATTTAGAGGATAATTTTCCACCCTTTCAGCCTAATATAGTTACAGCAGGTTAACATGAAGCTCTATAGCCCATTGGTTAAGGTTCTTGACTTTAATGAAGAAGGCTGTGAGTTTGAATCCCAGCAAAATAGTTTCAAAATAGAGGCAAAACAAAACTTAAATAGACACAGCAACCTTTTTAATTTGTGTAAATATTATTTTTTGTTCGGAAAGGTGGCAACCCTAACATCGAATTTTTTTTGTCATTTTTATTTTGGGGACAGTGGGGTGATCTTAAGTTTTTTAAATATTTTCAAACTTTTTTTTACTTTTTCTTACATTACTTTTGGAAAGTTCATATGTTCCAAAACTTTCCACAGGAACTCTTGAGATATCCGATCGTATACTTTAAGGAAATCCAGTGCTAAGATCGCCAGTTCTTGCTTTCTTTCACTCTGATACCATATGCAGTCTTTAATAATGTTTAGATTTTCCCTTAAACTCCTTTCTGGAATTCCACAAGTTTGGTCTTTGTGGATTACTTTCCCGATTACTTTCTTAATTCTGTTAACCATGATTTTGGCTAAGATTTTATAATCAACATTTAGCAAAGTTATGAGTCTCCAGTTTTCTAGATTTTCTCTGTCTCCCTTTTTTATACAGCAAAATAACTATGCCTCTCCTCCAAGATTCAGGTAAGGTATCACAGAGTAGCGCTTCTTTAAACACTTGTAAGAGATCTTCTTTCATGATGTTCCAGAAAAAACTGTAGAGCTCAATAGGTAGGCCATCCGAGCCTGGTGTTTTTGCTTTTGCCAAAACTTTTAATTGTTTCTTGTAGCTCTATTGATAGCTGTGTGTTGAGGTGCTCTTCGTCTTTTTGTCCGAATTTACCTTCCTGGGCCTTTAATGCATACATTACAAAGGAATTATCAATTTTTTTCTTGTCAAACAGTCTTTGGTAAAACATCTGGGCCTCTTTAAGCATCTCTTCTTTTTCAGTTTTGTCCGCTATTTTTGAAATGCCAAATTTTTGTTTCATGACTTTTTTAAAGAAGCATGAACATTTTTCATTCTCTTCTAATTGCTTGACTTTGCTGTTAAAATGATCTCTTTTCCTTTATTATAGATCGCTTTTTTGATGTTTTCTTAATTTTTTTTTTAATTAGTTCAGATACATCAACACCGGCTTTTTCCAGCTTAAGGTAAGTCTGCAACTTACATTATCATCCATGCGAGGTCTTTCAAACTGTTGGACATATAAGGCATATTACACATTCTCCAGCACTCAAGGGATTTATTTAGAGGATAATTTTCCACCCTTTCAGCTTGTTGCTCATTATCGAGTATAGCTCTTACTTTCTTTGGGTTGTTAAGGATATTACTTTCATGTTTTTCAAGGGAGTATAGTATTATTACCTTTTCTATTATTGCATATTGTTTTGGTGGCACTAATAACACTGGAGCTGTCAAAGGTAACTGTCTCCATTTCCTTTTCCGAAACATGTGACCAGCTGCGTATCTCAGAAAATAAGACTCTGTAGACTCTGTATCACTTTTGCGCATAAAGAGAAACTGTGTACAGAAGCCGTCTAAGATTCGGTATTTCATTGCCTCCATATTTTTTTAGCTTGTACATGACTTCTCTCTTTAATTTTTCCAGCTTCTCTGTAGTTGCTTTGTACAGTTCTCATCTTGTGGGAATACTTGTGACAGGTATAAGATAATTGGTATTGGTAGTCAGGGCCGGCATGAGCCCACTGCTCCTAGGGGGCCTACTCAGTTCTATGCGGAAGATCGCTATACAGGGAATCCCCTAGTGCTACTGACGATGGCTGTACAGGGAATCCCCCAGTGTTACTGAACAGTCAGGACTCTAGTTCCAGTCTAATTTAGCCTCTATTTCTTAAATTCTTCTGCCGGGATTTGAACTCACAACCTTCTACATAAGAGGCAAGAACCTTAACCACTGAGCTATGGAGCTCAATGTTAAACTGTGCTAGAAAAACCTCATAGTAGTTTCTTATGTATTAGGTATTCCTATATAGCAGAAGTATAATTTTATTTTTAGTAATTGTAAAAAAAATGTATTGCACAAAATAAATGTGTAATTAATGAAAAATAATAACTTCTGATATATATGAATACATAATATGTGGGAAACTACTACTGAGGTTTTTAACCATAATATAGTTACAGCAGGTTAACATGAAGCTCTATAGCCCATTGGTTAAGGTTCTTGACTTTAATGAAGAAGGCTGTGAGTTTGAATCCCAGCAAAATAGTTTCAAAATAGAGGCAAAACAAAACTTAAATAGACACAGCAACCTTTTTAATTTGTGTAAATATTATTTTTTGTTCGGAAAGGTGGCAACCCTAACATCGAATTTTTTTTGTCATTTTTATTTTGGGGACAGTGGGGTGATCTTAAGTTTTTTAAATATTTTCAAACTTTTTTTTACTTTTTCTTACATTACTTTTTATCAGATTGCAACTTATATAGAATAGTGGAAATTGCTCTATTATTCTCTATAAAAATCACTATATCACAGTTTAGTGCTGCCACCTAGTGGCCCGAATTGGGATATACTAGCAATGAGCCTGGAAGCCTAGTACAGGCTGCGGCTCATTTTTAGAACAGGGTGTTTTCCCTGATTTCCAATGGGGGAAGGTGCATCTGAGCAGGAAGCCCGCGCTTCCGTTTTTTAACACTCTCAGATGCCGTAGTGACATTTGACAAATGCTCACAAAGGGCCCACATGAACCTGGAGCCGACCCTGTTAGTAGTGATTTCATTATTCGATTTTTTCCTTCAATTGTCAGTTTTCTTAGTCTCCAAAAATCTAATTTTTCCTGTATTTTCTTTTTAATAGCATCCCAGCTTTTCCTCCCATTATTTTATCAAAGATGACACCGATCAGTGTACGTCTGACCAATCTCCGATCACAAAACAGTCACACTTTTGTCTATTTAATTTGAAACCCCAGGCTTGACAAAAATATTCTGTAACTTGGACAGCTCTTCTGAGTGATGGTGCATTAGTACAGAATATTGTTACAGTATGTCATCCATATATGCATTGGTTTTAACAGATAGACCACTACCTCCAAGTATTAGTACCCCTCTGATGACTTTGTCTCTTCTTAGTGATGCTAATAGTGGCTCTAGCACGCAGATAAACAGTATTGGTGATAGGAGGAAACCCTGTTTCACCCTTTTTAAGGTGTACTTTTTCTGACAGAAACCCATTAATAGATACTTGACTGTATGCCACATTGTACAGTGCTAAAATTTGTTTTATCATATTTATTGGAAAGTTCATATGTTCCAAAACTTTCCACAGGAACTCTTGAGATATCCGATCGTATACTTTAAGGAAATCCAGTGCTAAGATCGCCAGTTCTTGCTTTCTTTCACTCTGATACCATATGCAGTCTTTAATAATGTTTAGATTTTCCCTTAAACTCCTTTCTGGAATTCCACAAGTTTGGTCTTTGTGGATTACTTTCCCGATTACTTTCTTAATTCTGTTAACTATGATTTTGGCTAAGATTTTATAATCAACATTTAGCAAAGTTATGAGTCTCCAGTTTTCTAGATTTTCTCTGTCTCCCTTTTTTATACAGCAAAATAACTATGCCTCTCCTCCAAGATTCAGGTAAGGTATCACAGAGTAGCGCTTCTTTAAACACTTGTAAGAGATCTTCTTTCATGATGTTCCAGAAAAAACTGTAGAGCTCAATAGGTAGGCCATCCGAGCCTGGTGTTTTTGCTTTTGCCAAAACTTTTAATTGTTTCTTGTAGCTCTATTGATAGCTGTGTGTTGAGGTGCTCTTCGTCTTTTTGTCCGAATTTACCTTCCTGGGCCTTTAATGCATACATTACAAAGGAATTATCAATTTTTTTCTTGTCAAACAGTCTTTGGTAAAACATCTGGGCCTCTTTAAGCATCTCTTCTTTTTCAGTTTTGTCCGCTATTTTTGAAATGCCAAATTTTTGTTTCATGACTTTTTAAAGAAGCATGAACATTTTCATTCTCTTCTAATTGCTTGACTTTGCTGTTAAAATGATCTCTTTTCCTTTATTATAGATCGCTTTTTGATGTTTTCTTAATTTTTTTTAATTAGTTCAGATACATCAACACCGGCTTTTTCCAGCTTAAGGTAAGTCTGCAACTTACATTATCATCCATGCGAGGTCTTTCAAACTGTTGGACATATAAGGCATATTACACATTCTCCAGCACTCAAGGGATTTATTTAGAGGATAATTTTCCACCCTTTCAGCTTGTTGCTCATTATCGAGTATAGCTCTTACTTTCTTTGGGTTGTTAAGGATATTACTTTCATGTTTTTCAAGGGAGTATAGTATTATTACCTTTTCTATTATTGCATATTGTTTTGGTGGCACTAATAACACTGGAGCTGTCAAAGGTAACTGTCTCCATTTCCTTTTCCGAAACATGTGACCAGCTGCGTATCTCAGAAAATAAGACTCTGTAGACTCTGTATCACTTTTGCGCATAAAGAGAAACTGTGTACAGAAGCCGTCTAAGATTCGGTATTTCATTGCCTCCATATTTTTTTAGCTTGTACATGACTTCTCTCTTTAATTTTTCCAGCTTCTCTGTAGTTGCTTTGTACAGTTCTCATCTTGTGGGAATACTTGTGACAGGTATAAGATAATTGGTATTGGTAGTCAGGGCCGGCATGAGCCCACTGCTCCTAGGGGGCCTACTCAGTTCTACTCAGTTTGTGTTTAAATCCTTAAACCATTGCTTCTTTTCCTCTTTTCCTTACCTTTTTTTTATTCCAGTTTTAATAAAGAAATCTTTGATTTTTGTTTTCACGTACTCCCACCATTTTAACGTTGCAAAACTTTTTTTGTAGCTGGCCCACTCTTTATAATTGTAAACAAAATCTCTCCTTTATTTTTTTTTGTCTTCCAGCAAGTCCAAATTTAATCTCCATGTGCCTCTGCCTTTTTCACCACCTGTCACTTAAATTTGTGCTTGGATCATCTAATGGTCAGAAAATATGTTTTCCTCCAAACGCATATTTCTTGGCTTGAAGACTTCAGAAATAAAAAAATAATCCAGCCTGGATAGTACAGATGAATTGCTCCATGTATACCCTGGGTCTTGATATTCAAATGTCATTGATATTTGGCCAGACATCTATTAGGTTCAAGTCCATAATCAGATTATTCAACTGCTATACTGTTTTATCAATTCATCTTGGTTGTTCACCAGTTGTATCTTTCTCTTTCCGTGCACAATTGAAATCTCCGCCTATGATGATAGGTGTCTGACCTATTAACCACTTCAGCCCCCCTAGCTTAAACACCCTTAATGACCAGGCCACTTTTTACAATTCCGCACTACTACATTTTGGAAAGAAGACAGCCCAAGGTATTCCATGAGGGGCATGGCGAGTTCATAGAAGATTTTTTTTTTGGCACAAGTTAGTGGAAATTGATTTTTTATTGTTTTTTCTCACAAAGTCTCCCTTTCCGCTAACTTTTGACAAAAAGTTTAATTTTTCATGGACTCACTATGCCCCTCAGCGAATACCTTGGGGTGTCTTCTTTCCAAAATGGGGTCACATGTGGGGTATTTATACTGCCCTGGCATTTTAGGGGCCCTAAAGCGTGAGAAGAAAAATGCGTAAAAAAAAAGCCCTCCTAAAAAGGTACTCATTGGAATTTGGGCCCCTTTCCGCATCTTGGCTGCAAAAAAGTGTCACTCATGTGGTATCGCCGTACTCAGGAGAGGTAGGGCAATGTGTTTTGGGGTGTATTTTTACATATACCCATGCTGGGTGAGAGAAATATCTCTGTAAATTGACAACTTTGAATAAAAATTTTCAAAAAGTTGTCATTTACAGAGATATTTCTCTCACCCAGTATGGGTATATGTAAAAATACACCCCAAAACACATTGCCCTACTTCTCCTGAGTACGGCGATACCACATGAGTGACACTTTTTTGCAGCCAAGATGCGCAAAGGGGCCCTAAAACCAATGAGTACCTTTAGGATTTCGCAGCGCATTTTTACGCATTTGGATTCTCACGCTTTAGGACCCCTAAAATGCCAGGGCAGTATAAAAACCCCACAAGTGACCCCATTGTGGAAAGAAGACACCCCAAGGTATTCCGTGAGGGGCATGGCAAGTTCACAGAAAAAAATTTTTTGGCACAAGTTAGCGGAAATTGATTTTTTTTCCATATTCCACTAACTTGTGACAAAAAATAAAATTTTGCATGAACTCACCATACCCCTCACGGAATACCTTGGGGTGTCTTCTTTCTAAAATGGGGTCACATGTGGGGTATTTATACTGCCCTGGCATTTGAAGGTCTCCGCAATCATTACACGTATGGCCAGCATTAGGAGTTTCTGCGATTCTCCTTATATTGAGCATACGGGTAATGAGATTTTTTTTTTCCGTTCAGCCTCTGCGCTGAAAAAAAAAAAAAAATGAACGGCACAGATTTTTTCATTCGCATCGATCAATGTGGATGAAAAAATCTCTGCCAAAATCAGTGACTGCGGTGCGGTGGGCTGGGCGCTAGCTACCTAACATGTAGCTAACTAACTGGCGGTGATAAGGGACCCTTATTCCCCATTCACACGTCCGCAATTCTGTCTGCGGAACGGAATTGTGGACCCATTCATTTCTATGGGGACAGACTTTGTCCCGCTCGGATCCGGAATTACGGATCCGTGCTTCCGGGTCTGCACTTCCGTTACGCAAGAATATAGAACATGTTCTATTCTTGTCCGCAATTGCGAACAAGAAATAGCATTTTCTATATAGTTCTGGCAATGTGCGGATCTGCAAAATGCGGAAAGCACATTGCCGGTGTCCGTGTTTTGAGGATCTGCGGATCCGTGAATCCACGGATCCGCAAAACACATGTGGACGTCTGAATGGAGCCTTACAAGGGGTGTGATCAATGACAGGGGGGTGATCAGGGGGTCTAGATGGGGTGATCAAGGGGTTAACAGGTGGGGGGGGGGTTAGTGTAGTGTTTGGTGCAACTTTACATAGCTACCTGGTCCTCTGGTGGTCGATCCCAGCAAATGGGACCACCAGAGGACCAGGTAGCAGCTATATCAGACGCTGTTCACAAAACAGCGTCTGATATAGCTGTTTGATGCGATTTAATTCGCATCTACAGACTGCCAGCGATGGATCATCGCTGGCAGGCTGTAGGAGAACTCCTGAGACGCGCTTCACAGGAAGTCTCGGCTCTCGCGGGATGACGCGCCGATGCGTCATATCAGAACTACAGGACCGCCCGCAGGACGCATCCCTGCGTTAGGCGGTCCTGTAGCGGTTAAGAAGGGTTGCATATCCTCCAGCATTTCGTCTCTCTCATGGATCTCAGGTGAAGTGTATGCACTCAGCAACTTTATTTCTTTGTTATATTTTATATTAGCCAACAAGGACCTTCCTGGAATTAGTTGCATTTATGACATAATTTGGCAATTGTTTCCTTTAAATAATATCCCGTGAGGGTCCTTGCGTCAGATATCTTCTTAATTCTGCATAATTCAGAGAATATTTTACGCCACATTCTTGTAAGAAAATAATGTCACTGTCAAATGTCTCTAAATATGAAAACTGGGCTGCTCTTCTAGTTGCTCCCTTAATACTCCTGACATTAAGAGAGGAGACCTTTAATATTCCCGACATCATTTATTTATTTAAGAAAAAACTGAAAAAGCAGCTCTCTCCAAGAGCTCTTTGCATATTTTCTCTTTAGAGGTGACATTTTGTTTCAGGTCATATAATCACTGGATCCACTTGATGACATAAATTCTACCGGAGAAGTAGGAATCTCGAACTGTTAAATCCGGGCTGGATTCAACAAAGAGATACTAGGTCTCAGCCCGCTATCGCTCTCATCTGTACTTATATGAGAAGGTCTTTTTACTATGAGGGTCTCTTCTTCTCGTTTGTCTACTTTCCTTTTTGTATCTGTTGCTTCCAGGTCCATGGCTTCTTTCCCCGCAGACTTCTTCTTCACCCCTGCTCCAGTGGTAAGTTTCCCTACCACTTTTTCAGGGGCGGCTGTTCTAAGAGGAATCTTCCCAAGGTCCACCTCTTTCTGTCTTCTGGATGTACCAACTTCAGATACGATTATAGGTAGGCCTTTGGTCACAGGTTTTTTGCCTCCAGGCTTTCCCGAACTAGGTTCACCCACAGCACACACTCCACAGCAGAATCCGCTGGTCCCCCTTTCATCTGGTTTCTTTGGTTCCTCTGGCTTCCTTGCAGGACCCGTGGCAGCCTCCGCATACAATCTATTTGACCGCCTAGAGAACTCTTTGTAGGCATGACCTTCTACTCTGTATAGATTACAAACAATCACATTTGGACAGTCCACACTCTTATGACCTGTTTTTTGACATTTTCCACAGAATATCAGCTCCTCTTTGCATTCTGTTTGTATATGTCCAAAACTTTAGGATTTTCGACAATACTGTGGCATCCCTGGATAATACAGATATCCCCTATCTCTTCCAATGACAAAGTTAGATGGGGGCCGACTCAATCCCCCAATCACTCCTGGATCCTCTCTAAAGGTCACCTGAAATTGATATTTCCCTGTCCACAAATCTGGCTCATTCATTAACTTGCGACATGACTTAATGGTCAGACAATACGTTGATACAAAAAATTTGATGTCTCCCAAAGCAACAAAAGGTATTTCCCCGTTGAATAAAGTAAAATACCTTTTTAGAATTGTCCTTTTAGAATTGGGTCAGCATGATAAATTCTTAATTGTTCATAAAGATTATGGTAGTCAGAAATATTATCGAATGTAAGAATGTAGGTACCTTTTATGGAGTTATTTAACGCCAATATGTTTTCCTTTATTACTTGTAGGGTTTTGATAAGGATTTCATCCACAAGATAAAGCAATTTTTCTCTTTCTTCCTCTGATACTTCAATGGAAACAGAATTCCGGATCCTCAATTCGCCCTGGTCAGCAAATCGGACATTTTTCATGTAGGTCGCATCCCGTACTTCTGGAATCACTCTCCACATCCTTTGTAAGCTTAGACAGCATTTTGACTGCATCCAGGCTGGCCAGATGTCACAGCTGCAAGCCGAAAAACCAGGCCAGACCGTCTCTCTATCCAAAAGGAGAGAGTCAGCAAGCCTCAAAGTTGCTTGATTTGCGTTGGGTGGCTTGGGGGACCTGCGCACCTAGATCATTATCATTAGGGTGAAAAAAATGGTTACATTATTTTTTTGGATGCCAGCTAACACTTTTCTCACTGCTTAGGAGGGCTGCATAAAAACGTTCAGTTTTCTAATTGTCCTAACATTATATTCAATAACCTTTCTATACTGTTTGTCATGTAAACTCATTTGCATAAACTTGGGCATATGGGAAAGACATGCAAATAGTGTTTCAGCTGAAAAACAAGGCAGAATCTGCTAATTTGCATGTCTTTACCATATGCCTAAGTTTATGCTTGGTATTGTCGCGCCAATAACAATTTGCTCTATAAAAATACCACATGATCTAACCTGTCAGATGAACATTGTAAATAACAAAACATAAAAACGGTGCCAAAACTGCTATTTTTTGTTACCTTGCCTCACAAAAAGTGTAATATAGAGCAACTAAAAATCATATGTACCCTAAAATAGTACCAACAATACTGCCACCTTATCCAATAGTTTCCAAAATGGGGTCTTTTTTGGAGTTTCTACTCTAGGGGTGCATCAGGGGGTCTTCAAATGTGACATGGCAACTTAGAATTATCCCAGTGAAATCTGCCCTCCAAAAACCATATGGCGTTCCTTTCCTTCTGCGCCCTGCCGTGTGCCCGTAGAGTAGTCTACGACCACATATGGGGTGTTTCTGTAAACTACAGAATCAGGGCAATAAATATTAAGATTTGTTTGGCTGTTAACCCTTGCTTTGTTGGCGGAAAAATGGATTAAAATGAAAAATCTGCCAAAAAAGTGAAAGCCAAAAATGTCATCTACATTTTCCTTTAATTCTCAGGGAACACCTAAAAGGTTAATAAAGTTTGTAAAATCAGTTTTGAATACCTTGAGGGGTGTAGTTTCTAAAATGTAATTTATGGGTGGTTTCTATTATGTAAGCCTCACAAAATGACTTCAGACCTGAACTGGTTCTTAACCTGTTCCCGACCGCCGAACGCACGGATGCGTCCAGGCGGCGGCAGGTTTATTCCTCCTGGACGCATCCGTGCGTCATCTCGCGAGAGCCGAGATCTGCTGTGAACGCGCGCACGCGCGCGCGCGCGTTCACAGCAGAGCGCGGCTCTGCAGTTGTACTACAGCCTGCCAGCGATGATCAATCGCTGGCAGGCTGTAAATGTAAAATAAATGAGATCAAAGTGGTATATCAGACGCTGTGTTGCTAACAGCGTCTGATATACCTAATACCTGGTCCTCTGGTGGTCCCATTTACTGGGATCGACCACCAGAGGACCAGGTAACTAATGTAAAGTTGCACCAAACACTACACTAACCCCCCCACCCCCTCACTTTATAACTACTATTAACCCTTTGTTAACCCCTGATCACCCCATATAGACTTCCTGATCACCCCCTGTCACTGATCACCCCCTGTAAGGCTCTATTCACATGTCCATATGTGTTTTGCGGATCCAGCGGATCCGTAAAACACGGACACCGGCAATGTGCTTTACGCATTTTGCAGATCCGCACATTGCCAGAACTATATAGAAAATGCTTTTTCTTGTACGCAATTGCGGACAAGAAAAGGACATGTTCTATATTTTTGCGGAACGGAAGTGCAGACCCGTAAGTGCGGATCCGCAATTCCGGATCCGAGCGGGACAAAGTCTGTCCCCATAGAAATGAATGGGTCCGCAATTCCGTTCCGCAAACAGAATTTCGGACGTGTGAATGGAGCATAAGGGTCCCTTATCACCGTCAGTTAGCTAGATACTTGTTAGGTAGCTAGCGCCCAGCCCACCGCAGTCACTGATTTTGGCAGAGATTTTTTCATCCACATTGATTGATGCGAATGAAAAAATCTGTGCCGTTCATTTTTTTTTTTTTTTCAGCGCAGAGGCTGAACGGAAAAAAAAAATCTCATTACCCGTATGCTCAATATACGGAGAATCGCAGAAACTCCTAATGCTGGCCATACGTGTAATGATTTCGGAGACCCTCAAATGCCAGAGCAGTACAAAAAACTCACATTTGACCCCATTCTAGAAAGAAGACACCCCAAGGTATTCGCTGAGGGGTATGGTGAGTTCATGCAAAATTTTATTTTTTTGTCACAAGTTAGTGGAATATGAGACTTTGTAAAAAAAAAAAAAAAAAAAAAAAAACAATTTCCGCTAACTTGTGCCACATTTTTTATTTTTTCTGTGAACTCGCCATGCCCCTCACGGAATACCTTGGGGTGTCTTCTTTCCACAATGGGGTCACTTGTGGGGTATTTATACTCACCTGGCATTTTAGGGGTCCTAAAGCGTGAGAATCCAAATGCGTAAAAATGTCCTGTGAAATCCTAAAGGTACTCATTGGAATTCGGGCCCCTTTGCGCATCTTCGCTGCAAAAAAGTGTCACTCATGTGGTATCGCCGTACTCAGGAGAAGTAGGGCAATGTGTTTTGGGGTGTATTTTTACATATACCCATACTGGGTGAGAGAAATATCTCTGTAAATGACAACTTTTTAATTTTTTTTTTTACAAGGTTGTCAATTTACAGCGATATTTTTCACACAAAGTATGGGTATATGTAAAAATACACCCCAAAACACATTGCCCTACTTCTTCTAAATACGGCGATACCACATGTGTGACACTTTTTGCAGCCTGAGTCGCAAAGGGGCCCAAATTCCAACGAGTACCTTTAGCTTTTACATGGCTGCTCACAGTTTAGCCCCGCCCAAAATGCCAGAACAGTACAAACACCCCACAAGTGACCCCAGTTTGGAAAGAAGACACCCCAAGGTATTCACTGAGGGGCATAGTGAGTCCGTGAAAAATTTAACTTTTTGTCAAAAGTTAGCAGAAAGGGAGACTTTATGAGAAAAAACTATAAAAAATCAATTTCCGCTAACTTGTGCCAAAAAAAAAATCTTCTATGAACTCGCCATGCCCCACATGGAATACCTTGGGGTGTCTTATTTCCAAAATGGGGTCACATGTGGGGTATTTATACTGCCCTGGCATTTTAGGGGCCCTAAAGCGTGAGAAGAAAAATGCGTAAAAATGCCATCCTAAAAGGTACTCATTGGTTTTAGGGCCCCTTTGCGCATCTTGGCTGCAAAAAAGTTGCACACATGTGGTATCGCCGTACTCAGGAGAAGTAGGGCAATGTGTTTTGGGGTGTATTTTTACATATACCCATGCTGGGTGAGAGAAATATCTCTGTAAATTGACAACTTTGAATAAAAAATGTAAAAGTTGTCGTTTACAGCGATATTTCTCACACCCAGCATGGGTATATGTAAAAATACACCCTAAAACACATTGCCCTACTTCTGCTGAGTACGGCGATACCACATGAGTGACACTTTTGCAGCCAAGATGCGCAAAGGCCAATCCAACGAGTACCTTTAGGATTTCACAGGCTATTTTTATGCATTTGGATTCTCACGCTTTAGGGCCCCTAAAATGCCAGGTCAGTATAAATACCCCACAAGTGACCCCATTTTGGAAAGAAGACACCCCAAGGTATTCCGTGAGGGGCATGGCGAGTTCACAGAATTTTTATTTTTGGCACAAGTTAGCGGAAATTGATATATATTTTTTTTTTTTTTTACAAAGTCTCTTATTTCACTAACTTGTGACAAAAATAAAATTTTACATGAACTCACCATACCCCTCACAGAATACCTTGGGGTGTCTTCTTTCTAAAATGGGGTCACATGTGGGGTATTTATACTGTCCTGGCATTTTAGGAGCCCCTAAAGCGTGAGAAGAAGTCTGGAATCCAAATGCGTAAAAATGCCCTGTGAAATCCTAAAGGTACTCATTGGTTTTAGGGCCCCTTTGCGCATCATGGCTGCAAAAAGTGTCACACATGTGGTATTGCCGTACTCAGGAGAAGTAGGGCAATGTGTTTTAGGGTGTATTTTTATATATACCCATACTTTGTGTGAGAAATATCTCTGTAAACGACAACTTTTAAAAAAATTTATACAAAGTTGTCAGTTTACAGAGATATTTCTCTCACCCAACATGGGTATATGTAAAAATACACCCCAAACACATTGCCCTACTTCTTCTGAGTACGGCGATACTACATGAGTGACACTTTTTGCAGCCTGGATGCGCAAAGGGGCCAAAATTCCAACGAGTACCTTTAGGTTTTACAGGGCTGCTCACAATTTAGCCCCGCCCAAAATGCCAGAACAGTAAACACGCCCCACAAATGACCCCATTTCGGAAAGTAGACACCCCAAGGTATTCACTGAGGGGCATAGTGAGTCCGTGGGAGATTTTTTTTTTTTGCCAGAAGTTAGCAGAAATGGAAACTTTATTATTTTTATTTTTTCCTCAGAAAGTGTCATTTTCCGCTAACTTGTGAAAAAATGAAATGATACATGAACTCACCATGCCCCTCCGCGAATACTTTGGGGTGTCTTCTTTCTAAAATGGTGTCATTTGGGGGTATTATACTATCCTGGCATTCTAGCACCTGAAGAAACATGACAGGCGCTCAGAAAGTCAGAGCTGCTTCAAAATGCCGAAATTCACTTTTTGCACCATAGTTTGTAAACGCTATAACTTTTACCCAAACCAATAAATATACACTTATTGGACTTTTTTTTATCAAAGACATGTAGAACAATAAATTTAGAGAAAAATGTATATAGAAATGTAGTTTTTTTTGAAAAATTTTACAACAGAAAGTGAAAAATGTCATTTTTTTGCAAAAATGTCGTTAAATTTTTATTAATAGCAAAAAAAGTAAAAATGTAATACCACCAAATGAAAGCTCTATTAGTGAGAAGAAAAGGAGGCAAAATTCATTTGGGTGGTAAGTTGCATGACAGAGCAATAAACGGTGAAAGTAGTGTAGTGCGGAATTGTAAAAAGTGGCCTGGTCATTAAGGGTGTTTAAGCTAGGGGGGCTGAAGTGGTTAAAGTGGGTTTTGGAAATTTTCAGATAAATTTCAAGATTTGCTTCTAAACTTCTAAGCCTTTTAACGTCCCAAAAAAAGAAAATGTAATTTACAAAATGATCCAAACATGAGGTAGACATATGGGAACTGTAAAGTAATAACTATTTTAGGAGGTATCACAATCTGTTTTAAAAACAATTTTTCCAAATTTTTTGTTAATTTGGTATTTTTTTTATAAATAAAAATGAAATATTTTAACTCAAATTTACCACTGTCATGAAGTACAATATGTGATGAAAAAACAATCTCAGAATGGCCTGGATAAGTAAAAGCGTTTTAAAGTTATCGCCACATAAAGTGACACGTGTCAGATTGGCAAAAAATGGCCTGGTCCTTAAGGTGAAAAATGGTAGGGTCCTGAAGGGGTTAATCCTGTCTGTCCTTTCTAACACAACTGTCACACTCTTGAAATACTCTGTGCTGCTGGGGACCCTGCTTTTTCCACCTTGTAACTCTTAGGCCTCTTTCAGATGGGCGTTGCGGGTGCACTCCGTCAAACAGTGCGGGTGCGTTGCGGGAATCGCCGCGATTTTTCCCTGCGAGTGCAAAGCGCTGTCATGCGTTTTGCACGCGCGGGAGAAAAATCGGCACTTTTGGTACCCAGACCCGAACCTGCACTTCTTCACAGAAGTGCATGTTTGGGTCAGAAATTGTCCCGCTGGTATTATTTCACATTATAACATAGTTATAATGTAAAATAATACCCTTAGCCATCTCCCTAATGTTGAACCCGGTGCAGAATGGGTTAAAAATAATAAACTAATAATTACTTACCTGTTCCATTTGATCGCGAAGCCCGGCCTCCTCTCCGTTAGCTTGAAAGATGTAAAGGACCTGTGATGATGTCACAGCATCACATGGCCCAATCACCTGCTCCATCACTATGGTGATGGAGCATGTGATTGGTCCATGTGACCACGTGACATCATCCAAGGTCCTAAGCACTATCCACAGCCTGAGAATAGTGATTATGGACCTTGGATGATGTCACATGGTCACATGGACCAATCACATGCTCCATCACCATAGTGATGGAGCAGGTGATTGAGCCATGTGATGTGACGTCATCACAGGTCGCTTAGATCATCGATGCTGCAGGGAAAGAGAGGACAGATCGCGACTACGCGATCAAGTGGCTAAGGTAAGTTAACTTTTATTATTTTTAACCCCTTCCTCATCATTTAATAATGCATTCTTTATTAAGAATGCTATTATTTCCCTTATAACCATGTTATAAGGGAAATAATAGAGATTGGGTCCCGTTGCTAAGCAACAATGCGGGAAAATCGCAACGCATCCGCACTTGGTTGCGGATGCTTGCGATTTTCCCGCATCCCCATTCACTTCTATGGGGCCTGCGTTGCGTGAAAAACGCAGAATATAGAACATGCTGCGATTTTCACGCAACGCAGAAGTGATGAGTGAAAATCACCGCTCATGTGCACAGCCCCATAGAAATGAATGGGTCCGGATTCAGTGCGGGTGCAATGCGTCCTCCTCACGCATTGCACCCGCGCGGAAAACTCGCCCGTGTGAAAGGGGCCTTAATCCACAATCTTCAACAAGAGCAGCACACTCCTCTCCTGGAATACTCTGCACTGCTGAGGAATCCTGCTCCCTTCACTCTCAGTGTGTGATATGCTACTCATTTTTTTTTATTGTTTATTAAAAATGTAAATAACACGTAAACATGCAATAGTAATATACATTCTAGAATGTCACCTTCAATACATGGGCAGAACTTTAAGAAAATTAAATCATAAGGCTTGGTAGTTTTCGCCTTAGTTTCTTCCCTAAAGGGGAACTGGTGATCATCAGTAAGTGGTGGGGAAAGCCGGAGCTCCTAAAGAACCATGACTCTTTTCCAGGCCTGGGCTGCAATGATTATAAATCAGTGCAGTATGCTGGCAGCCCACTGTGTATGCAGTAGCAATATGCATCTTCTATTTCAAAAGTTGTGTGTGGTGGTTGGTAGGGGATTGAATTGCCTTAGTAAAGTAGAGTGAACTGTTTTTACTTACATCAGCCTCATCTTTGTGTGCATTAACATCTGCATTATCACAGTACCACCTTGTTTTATAAAGCACTGGGACCTCTGACTTGCACTTCAAAACTCATCTTCACCAAGGGCACCCCAACTTACACCAAGCAGGAGAAACCCAAAACCAGGAAATGCCCAAAGGGATGAACGCTGCCCCCTACTATCACTGCATGGCCTAGGGGAGCATTTGATTAGTTTACACTTGAGTTATTTGGTCAGTTTTGGCCCCGTGACTGCAGTGATTCTAAGAGCGACGCCTGTCACCTGCATGTCATACGTACTCACAGTATAATTTCACTACCACAGCAGACTCCCTTACCCTGGGTTCAGACCTGAGCGTTCCAAATCCAGTGCTGAGCCACGCCCCCTGCACTGATCACATGACGGTGACGTCACCCCAGGTCCTTCGGCTGTTCAACAGTTCGGGTTGGTGGAAGCCGCCCCTTATGGATTCCATATGCCGCGATAGTGGAATCCATAACGGGATGCGCGAGTTACCACAACCCGAACGCCGAACGCCGAACTTTTTTTTAAAGTTCGCTCATCTCTATTCATAATGTTGTTATGTAACTGTTTACTACATGTAATGTGCCAGCGTAAATGGCAGAGCTATCCTTAGAGAGAATGGAACTTACCATTGCATTCTCCCCCCTTTGGGCAGAAGTGGGCCAGTACTGCTTGCTACCAGAAGGAGGTGTGGCATTTCTAGTTTGTGCTGGTTGAGACTCCATGTTGGAGCTGCCAGGATACTAACCTATTCCTTGGCTGAAGAAAAGTCCAAATAAAAAGTGAATTGCAGCGTAAAGAAGAAGCCAAGTTATCCAGTCAGCTTGTCAGTACAGCAGAGTGAAAGAAGGATATAGCAGAGTTGAGTTTGCCTGCCAGTTTAATGCTAAAGCCTGCTGTAACCAAGACAAAGCCTGTAAACAGTTTGAAGAAATGTTTATTCAAAGTAAAGCTGCCATTGAACTTCATCCGAAGGTTTGGACTCAAGTTATTCTTTCAAATCCATCAATTATTCCCCCTATTTATTGTTTCGGAGCCAAAGCCTGGGGTCCAGCGGTATCCAGGTAGGAGCACCGTGACACACATAAAGAGACATTTAAGCTGCACTACACCACTCGGCATTCCTACCAAACCTGGGACGCGATATAGAGGGCCCTGGGGGGAGGCGCCCATTGCATATCCTACAGTAAAGGAATGGGTGGCTAAGGATAACTAGGAACAGGACTAGCCACCCTGTTCCTCCATTCTTGGTAGGAGTGAGTTGGTCCTACTGCCTGCTAGGAGGATCAGTTCCTGTCTGGATAGAGAGAAGAAAGGAAGCACACAACAGAGCTCCTGCTCCTAAAGAAGCTCTCTATTAAAATTAATTTGATGAAGCCCTCAAGTGAATCTTTGAGAAGGATAGCAGAGTGAGCTGCTAGATCAGCATTTACAGACACTGTTGTGAGGTGAGGGAGTACGGCCAAGACGCTCATCACTAGATTACCACTAGGCCAGTACTATATAGTGCTAAATTACAGCCATCCGATTTGCCTCCATAATCCTTTCTGGTGCCAGACAAGATTGCGCTAAAAATCTGCTGCCATTGGATGTATTCGACATTCTGTTCTATGTTGCCCTTAGTGAAAAAAAGAGTTTTATACATTTAATTCTGGCCTCCTTTTCAGGACTTCATTTCCACTGCACTGATCCCTTGGGAGTACACCGGGAAACAACACTTGATTGGGGGCTCGCTACAGGTGCACTTTCTTCTTGGGGCACTATATATGGATGGGGCACATTCTAGCTGAGGCACTGTGTATATGGCCACTGTCTCACTGGGCACTGTATATGGGACACTATGACTGGCGCACTGTAGATGGGGAACTTTCACTAAGGCACTGTATATGGGCCCTCTCTTACTAGGGCACTGTATATTGACCCTCTCCCACTAGGGCTCTGTATATGGGGCACTCTCACTACTGTATTTATTTTACATATATATATATATATATATATATATATATATGTATATATATATATATACACACACAAACATTCATACTAGACAACTGTATATGCTATGCTCTCTCACTAGGGTGCTGTGGGGGCTCTTCTAGCTGGGGCACTATACATACATGGAGCACACTCTGTTTGTGGTACTCTATATGGGGGCACTCTCTAACTGAAACTCTATATATTAAACACTGTAACTCTAGTTACATCGGGGCACTCTATCTCTGGCGCTGTATCTGGAAATACGTTGTAGCCTTAGTACTATACTGTATAAGGGGGCACTCTGTGCATCATGGGGCATAAGTACTATAGGGCATAAGTACTATACTGTGGGGCATAAGTACTATACTGTATAAGGGGGCACTCTGTGCATCAGGGGGCATAAGTACTATAGGGCATAAGTACTATACTGTGGGGCATAAGTACTATACTGTATAAGGGGGCACTCTGTAGCTTTGGTACTATGTATGGGTACTTTCTTCCTTGAGCTATATACGAGATACTATTTATGTGACAAATATTGCAGTGATTTTGCATTGGAAGACTCCCCTTAATATTGGGGGAAGGGAGGCAATTTGCCTTTTTTGCCCATTGAACCAGAGCCCTTGACAATTTTTCATAACCATCTATCAGGACCTGTCACATTTTTTTTATATTACCAAACAGAAGGGACAGATCCTCTTTCCAATGGTGGCAGTCACCTTACTAATAATAAATACCACTTAGCTCTTTACCCTACATTGATTTTACACAGGAGAATTTGTATTCACGATGTTGAGCTGATCATCTGGAACATTTGATAATCTGGCACACATTAAGCTCACATTTAAGAACCTCCTTTGGATGGTTCCGAGCGTTTGTCTCACCCATTATGTAATGACCCATCTGGACTGGTGGCACACACCTGGGAATATGTTTTATATTGTTTTATTTGACAGATATTGGACCATATCTAGGTCACTTGCGCTGCACCGGGCTGATAACTTATAATGATGTAACGCTTCTGCAGCCGCTGTCATCATATTTGTATCCGCGCACATCCTCTGCTGGGAATGTGGCCACATTCTTAGAGGTGACAAACTCCTGAAATAAGTCACAAGAGGAGAGGTGTGAACTGCGGGCTCCTGTCACCAGGCAGCTCTGGAATGGCTCACGGGGGTTGCTATCTAGCCGCAGCGGGACAGGTTTCTACGCCTTGTCGCCTGCCCAAGTGAGACAACAGGGGTTCTAACAAAGTGTTGAAGTGTCAAGGTAATTATAGGACATGACATCAAGTCAGGGCCTCGCTGTGAGAAGATCGAAAAAAATACGTGGCCACGGAGGCTATTAAAATTTCAGGAATGTAAAGAACATTTCCAGCTCAAGATAAAAAAAAAATCTCCAATTAAAAAAATCTGTCATTTCATAAGTACATTTGCTTCCAGGTTCTGCGTGACATTCAATATGGCCGCCATTACAACTGGAGAGAGTGGTTATTGCTCAGCTTTCCCAAACTCCACATAATATCACATATTCAGGGGATGATTAGTATTTGCAGGTATATTCGTTTAGACCAGATATGCAGACATGTCAACTCTCCCAGTTTTTCCAGAAGTTTGGATCTTCTGTCTCAGGCATCCATCTCCACATCATTTCACCCAGGTCCCAGTCACGGATCCTAGTAGGGCCTTCCTGCATTTATTTGTACCTGCTTCTCCAGGATGCAAATATAACTGAAAAGCTGCCTCACTGTAAGTGCTGACGGGACAAGGGAACCATTGCTTTCCTGCCTCGCACATTTTTCTCAGACAGAGTGATGACATCATCGTATCACCTGCTCCTTTATAAACATACTGGTCCCCGATCTCATCATCCAGCGATGCAAGCCTCCTCCTAAAGCTACAGGAGCAGGCCTACATCGCTGGATGATCGCACCAAGGGCCTATATAGGGGCACAGTGCATAGCACTATATACAGGGGGCACAGACTCATACATGGCACTATATAATGGAAGCACAGAATCATGTATGGCACGATATACAGGGGGCAGAGAATCATATATGGCACGATACACAAGATGCACAGAATCATGTATGGCACTATATAGAGGGGGCATAGAATCATGTATGGCACTATATACAGAGGACAGAGAATCAAGTATGGTACTATATACAGGAGGCACAAACTCATGTATGGCAATATAAACAGGGAACAGAGTGTGGCACAATACAGCAGGTACAGAATGTGTGGCAGAATGTGTACAGGGGGCACAGTACATGTGGTACTGTGTACAGAAGGCACATTGCAGGTGGCACTATCTGCAGGGGGTGCAGAGCATGTGGCACTATCTACAGGGGCCCTGTGTGTAGTGCTTTATTTTTAGGGAGCAGATCTTGTGGCACAGTTTCTAGCAGCCATTGTGTGTGCGCTTTATTTGCATGAGGCAAATTCTATGACACAATTTTCATGGCGTATTGTGTGTGACATTATTTTTATATGGCACACTGTGTGTGTGGCACTTTATTTTCAGGGGACATAATATGTGACATGATTGTATTAAGGGGCACTGTTTATGTTGCTGTTATATTTAAGGCACAGTGTGTGGTAGTAAGAGGAGTCTGTATTAGTATATAGGGTGCAGATGTCTTGGAAAGTAGGGTGCTGAAGATAAGTCATGGCTGGGAGAAGTCATTATGGTGGTCTGACCCAGATGGAAAAAAGGGAAAGAAAATAACGTCGGAGAATCATCTCTGAGTTACTAAATGTAAATGTTTACTCTGCCACTGACTGTGGCTAATCAGTGCTGTAGTCACTTATGTGGTCAAGATTAGTGAACCCTCATATTATGTAAGCTACACCCCTAAAAAGGCCACTCCCATTTTTCGATAAGTATCACCTTGTCAAGTGCTTTACCAGGTTGACATCTCTGGGTATGGATTGAGACTATGCTAAATCCCCATATTAAGACTAGTGACAACAGACTGGTGGAAAAAAGCTGGTCGAGGAGCCCACCGCAGCCTGACCGCTTAGTTCAACCCTGCTATACCCTCAAAAAATGTCTGTCATCTACGCTTCCAAAATACACTTTAATTGGTCTCGCTCTCAAATCAGAAGTGGTGATTAAATCCATTGGGACCCAAATTCTCCAAGACCAGAAACATGGAGAACATAACTCATTATCTTCACATTAGAGATTTTCTGTGGTAACTTCCAGAAAGGTAGTTTGCAGAGAAATTGTAGAATCCCAAGAGCTGTTAAATAAATATATAGAATATTTCTGGCTGACTGAAGGGGTAAAACCAATTAAATCGTGGGTCCAGAGGAGTCACTGTGATCTGTGTGAGAAGACGTCAACGAAAAGCCCACAAAATCAGCCTCCCCCAGAAAATATAAGATATTTGGTTGAGTGTGCTGCATTCACAGTTATGTACATACAGCCTCAGCAGTCAGTTACAAATCTTATTATTAAAGTCCGTACGTAGGGTAAATGTAGCCTGTAGGAAGCAGGTTGTAGACCAGGGAAGAGAAGAATATTGATATATAGATTTAGCATAACTTGTCATTCATTGATCTTTCTATACTTAGGAGTCCAGTGGGCGGTCTTATTAGTGACTGACAGTTACCTCTATGGTGTCAATCATTCAGTAGGACCGCCTACAGGACTCCTAAGCAGAGAAAGGGCAGAGATTTAGATCAATAAATAACAAGTTTTAGTGAAGCTTTTCCTACAAAACTATATATCAATCTGCTCAGCTCCTTCTGCCCTATAACATGCTGCCTGCAGCCCAGAGACCATGTTCAATGTGACAGGAGTGATGTATGGACAGTGAGAGATCAAAGATTGATATTTCTGCCTCTCAGCTATACTATTGTGCTTCCAAAATAGATCCTATAGGCAATCAAGAATTCATTTTTTAGCACTTACAAAATAAATATAAATACAAAATAAATGTACTTAAAGGGATTATCCAATAGTACAAATACCCCCACAATGCCTAGGGCCCTCCTATAGACAATACTTACCCAGTCCCCAACCTCTGCATCCCTCCGTGTCCCTGCAAGGTCATCGCTACATCTCCCTGTCATATGGATCAAAATATCCGGCAACGGGGGCAGAGGTCGAGCCGCCAATAGAAGGCTGCGACGGGGGCAAGCCTTCCTAGCGTCACCGGTGATGCTAGGGAGGCTCGTCACCAGAGAAGTAGCTATAGCGGGGGCAGAAGTAGCAGTCATTACCAGGCTCAGGAGCCTGAGGGGGCCCAAAGACCCTTGTGCTGCATGAGAAGACACCGATATTATAGAAAGTGCATGATGGTCAAGTTACACCTCTTGCTGGAGGGAAGGGGTTAGGTCAAGAATTTGGCTTGGGGGGGTGCCATTTAAATTTTTGCAATGTGCTCTCCTGCCCCGGGCCACAAAGCACTGATGGAAGGGGGCGCATGAACCCTGATTTGGAACGATTAGACCAAAGTCAATAGACTGGGATCTAATTAGTGAAAATGGGTCTGGAAGAAACAATTGAAAAGGGGGCTAATGGATTAGGAAATTGAAGGAACTGTCAAGTTCGGTGGATGAAGCTATATGTGAGTATCCTACAAGATGAGTTATTTTGTGCACTCGATACTTGGGTATAATGGATATGAAAAGGACGCCATAGTGTTCCAGCAGGACAATGACCCGAAGCATATTGGTGCTAGATTGGCCCCCACAGTCCCCTGGCCTATCACCCAGTCAAACACTTGTGGGTAGAGTTGAAGAAAAAGCTGTAGTTGTACCAAGTGAGTCGACCAGTATGCACCAACATTGGGAACGAGTAGAAGAGACCTGGGAACAGATTTCGGTCAAGACATGCTTGATTCTGATCGAGAACATGCCCTGAAAGATTCAGACAGTGTTGAAAGCCAAAGGTGGATTTACAAAATACTAACAAAATAAAAATCAAATTTTGCATTTTAGGAGCAAAACAGTAACAATGCAGTTACATGACAAGAATCTGCATAACTAATCATATGCTAAATAATTGCAAATCCATTTTATGTATGAGAAAGCCAAGATGATTGTGGTAGTCTCACGTACGAAACTGTAATGGATGGTGATGGAGCCTGAATGTCAAAAGCTCATAACATTGTTACCCTTTTGCTCATCAGTATATGTCCTGGCTCCACAGATTGCTCATATAGTTGCCTTGAATATGGTCATATTTCATTTTACACTAATAAACGCCATAAACCATCAAGCAACAGTGCCCCTAGTGGATAAATCTACACATTACTTCAAATACTTGCAAAACTTATTCTTTGAACATTAAAACCTCACTCATAAACAAAACTCTGTTTTTCCAAACCAACCAGCCATCATAAATAATGCAAAATGCATTATTCAGATGAATCAAAGGTTTGTTTTTCACCTTCTACCAACAAAAACTCAGTTTGATAAGAGTTAATTACATTGCAGCTCTTTAATGCATTGTGTGAATGTGTGAAGTCACCTTTGTCGTATGGGGACCAGGATCCTTCAACTTAATGAGGCCAGCTCCATTTATAAATGGTTATTGTAGGAGAAGATCTCGTGAGTTCTCTTAATGGATGAAAATCCCTTTCTATAGCAGCTGGATAACACTTCGGTTATTTCCCCAGCTCACCAGACATGCGACGGACTCTTGCTAATTAACGAGGTCACCGGGGATGCTCCTAGAGTCATCTGTAAAAGGAAAACTTCCATTAGATCAGCAGGAAACCTCTTACAAGGAGCCTTGACTGTGTCTTGAGTCACCTCCAATTCACTTGGCCAAGGGACAAGACCATAGCTTCCAAAACTATTAGCGCCCTAATGAAGCAGTTGGGGTGGGGGTGAAGTTGGCACCTTGGCACAATTTGCCTAACTCATTGCGCACCATAGAAGAAATAAATAGCATTGTCTCGCTTCGTATTTGCGGCAGCGCTCCCCCATGGCCCAGTCCAATGGGAAACCTCAGTCTCCTTCCTTAATCATTGCCTTAGGGCAAGTTCTAGTAATCAAGGAAGAAATCTCGGATGTGGTTATTAGGGCTGACTCATCTGATGGGGCCTCTCAATTAGCAGAGCATAAATATGACATTACAGTCAGAGGTTTAATGAGGATCCATGTTGTATGTGCGTTCGGGGAGAGAGATAATGGAACGCAGCAGTAATGGGAGACGCTTCTGGGTTTGCAAAGCTCAAGGCATCTAATTATCAGTACAAATGAAATGTTACAATATTGAGTTGTATTCAGTATTTATAACGCTACCAACGCGGTGCCAGGCATGTAAGCCCACTAATTACCACTGCAGGTTAAAGATGCCGTCCTGGCAGACAACACACCACACAGAGAGGAGGAACGTGTCCTGATACGTGTGTCAGGTCCCTGAATATTTCACCTGGTTTATAAATAACTGATTATCTATCGTTGCTATACGTATGACTGCATTGTATCCATGGGGAGGCAGAATCTACTTTTCGGCTCCATTTGAAAAATAGATTTTGTGAAATCCACCATATATGCTGTAGTTTTTGAGTGTGAATGCTGCAAATCTGCTTATGAGTTAGCCTCATTGAATGGTGCTAAACCGCGAGATGATACTTGTCTCTGTTTCCAGCGGCGTCTATCTGGACACCACCCTAAGAAAAACATGACTTTTCTTTGCATGGTCATGGCTATAAACCACAGTGCAACCTCCCATGGAAAACAATGGGAGGTGGATTCTGAGGTGCAGGTGACTTTTTGCCTCACAATCCGCTCCAAATTCTGCTGGTAGAAGACTCCGAGTGAATGGGGCCTTACATGTACACATGTAAATGGCTACACTTAATGCAGTGGAAAATTTAGTGGAGCATCTGCAGCATCCTCTGTGTCTGGAGCAAAGAAGGTTTGTACACAAACATAGAAGAGGATTCTTCACAGTAAGAGCAGTGAGACTATGGAACTCTCTGCCTGAGGAGGTGGTGATGGTGAATTCACTAAAAGAGTTCAAGAGGGGCCTGGATGTATTTCTGTAGTGTAAGAATATTACAGGTTATAGCGACTAGAGATGGGTCCTTGATCCAGGGAGTTATTCTGATTGCCTGATTGGAGTCGGGAAGGAATTTTTTTCCCTTAAGTGGGGAAAATCGGCTTCCACCTCACAGGTTTTTTTTTTGCCTTCCTCTGGATTACTCTGCAGGATGACAGGCTTAACTGGATGGACAGATAAGTTTTCCTGTCAGGATGCTCAGCCATGATGGCTCCTCGTAAGCAGGATCACATCTTCACCATCGATTGTAGAGCAGTGTAGTGTGTGGTGAGACCCTGTCTCCTCAGCTCACTAGTCAGTGGCGACCAGCCCTGTTCACATACTAGCGCAGCTTGTTGGTGCCCATTTTAAACTATACTGGAGAACCCCTTTAAAATGGCCCTAGGTCCCAATGCAAAATTTGCCGGGTCCATAGCTATTGTATGTACACACATGGACAAAATTGTTGGTACCCTTCCATTACAGAAAGAAAAACCCACAAGGGTCAGAGAGAAAAATTTGCAGAAAATCAGCTAATGAAAATCAGACATTGCTTTTGAATTGTGGTTCAACAGAATAATTTTAAAAGACAAATGAAACTGGCCTGGAGAATGGTACCCTAGAAAAGAGGGAAAATAATTTGACCATCGGGACATGTTAAACAAAAGGTGTGTTCTGTTATTAGCATCACAAGGTGTCTTCAAACTTGTAATCAGTCAGTCTGCCTATTTAAAGGGTACAAAGTAGTCACTGTGCTGTTTGGTATCATGGTGTGTATCACACATTGAGCATGGACCAAAGAAAGCAAATGAGAGAGTTGTCTCAGGAGATTAGAAAGAAAATTATAGACAAACATGTTACAGGTAAAGTCTATTAGACCATATCCAAACAGCTTGATGTTCCTGTTACTACAGTTGCACATATTGTTCAGAAGTTTACGGTCTGCAGGAGGAAAATTGATAACAAATTGAAGAGACGTATAATATGAATGGAAACCAATGAGCCCAGAACAACTCCCAAAGAGATTAGAGGTGAACTTCAAGGTCAGGGTACATCCGTGTCAGATTGCACCATCCGTCTTAGCCAAAGTGGACTTAATGGAAGATGAGTCGGATGGCCGAGGAGGAAACCACTGTTAAAGCAAATCATAAAAGAGCGAGACTGGAATTTGTTATGGATTCTCTCAGGGTCTGTTCAGGAAAAAACTGATGGTTTTGCATGCAAGTTCAGTCAGTTTTGTCTGCAATTGCATTCAGTGTTTCAGTTTTTTCCACGCGGGTGCAATCCGTTTTAATGCATTTTTCACACGTGTGAAAATAAACCTTAAGATTTGCAAACAACATCTCCTAGCAACCATCAGTGAAAAATCAAATCCGGATGCAATGTGTTTTTCACTAAAGCCCCTTTCACTACGGGACGAGGGTTGCGTGAAAAACGCAGAATATAGAACATGCTGCGATTCAACGCAGAAATGATGTGTGAAAAACGACACAATGGGTCAATGGGTGAATGGGTCAGGATTCAGTGTGGGTGCTATGAAAACTTGCTTGTGTGAAAGAGGTCTTAAGCCTCATTTATATGTCAGTGTTTTGGTCAGTGATTTCCATCACTGATTGTGAGCGAAAACCAGGATTGGAGGCGCCACAGACATAAGGTAAAGGGAAAGATCTGCACCTGTTCTGTGTTTAGAGCAGCACCTGATTTTGACTCAAAATCACTGATGGAAATCACTGACCAATCACTGACGTTTGAATGAGGCATTAGGTCCCTCAGCACCTCGGCTTGTTTGAATGGATCTTCTTAATCCCAAAAAAGGTAAACACATTACAAAGAGCAGGTGGGCTTCAGAAACTCATGACTGCCACCTGCTGGTTAAATGATTCTATAGCTTCTCTCTAAGCAGTGGTTTCCGAATACTTTGGGGGTCACCCCTTTTGGGACTTTTTAAACGGCCATGGGATAATATTTTGTCACACAGACGTTTTTTTTTGTCCCATGCTTGACACAGGAGTGGCAGGGGTGTGGCGTAAATGTTGGTGAAAAACTGCTCCAGTCAGGGACTCTATTTCACCAGAAGGGTCATAGCAGTACTAGAACATGGTACAGTATATACTACCATATATAAACACCAATTACCACCAGGATAAAAGCTGAATCATTAGGTCATTATGGGGGGGGGGGGGTAATTTACTGTCCCAGTAAGACCCTTTTTTGTGACTTTTTAACACCTGTTCAAGACTTTGTGGCACGCTGTATTTTTACGCCACCATCGTCATTTGGAAGTGGCAGGGCCCAGTATATTCACATACATTTACGCATTCAGGGAGTGGAGTAGATTTTCACTAAAGGCTCATCATGGACTGAAGTAGATGCACCTTATCGATGACAAGGCTCATGTCTCGTCATAAATAATGCGCATCCTCCGGCAGCGCAGGGGGGAATCAAAGACTGGCATAAAACGCCGGTCTTTGTAAATGAGTCCCATAGACTTTTTCCATTTTACTAATCTCTATGGCTCAGCACCATCAGTCACACTGATCATTATAATGCCGTGCTCTCCCGCGAAACGAGTAGTGTCTATAACGAGCAGTTACTCCCACATACGGAGCGTGATTTTCGTACAGGACACGCTCTTCTGAAAGAGTCCTTACTTGGTGCGCTGCATTGTGGAGGATGCTCTCGACACTAATATTTACACCTGAAAACAGGCATAAATGTTGGTATAAGGGTGCCTTCACACACTGCGGATTTTGTTGCGGAATTGTTCGCAACTAAAATTTAGTTCAATTAACCTGAATGGAGCTTGCAGAAATCCATGTGCTTGCCACTCCATTCAAATGAATGAACGTATTTTCAGTCGCTAAAAATTCTGCAACAAATTCGGAGGCATGTGAAGGCACCCTAAAACTACTTTTTTGTTTTCTTAGTCCACAGCGCCACCTACTGCTTATTTCTTTAATGCAAAGACAAATCAACAAATGACTGACTGCCATCTAGTTGCTTATAAGAGAAGATTTACTATTACACTGTTCTTATTTTAATAGAAATTGTCAGCTTTCATTAATGCAAGCCACCATTTGATTTCAAGTAAAACATTAACATTATATTGTGTCTATTATTGTTGTTTTCTTTTTGCATTGGTATTGTGTTTTGTATTGTTTTTGTCCCTCGGGTTTTATGGAATTTAAAGGGACTTTTATACTGATGACTAGAGTTGAGCGAACTTCTATTTTTAGTTCAGCGTCCAAAGTTCAGGTTCAGGTTATCGTAGCATCCCGTTATGGATTCCGCTACCGCAGACCATAACGGCATTTGGAATCCATAAGGGCCTGCTTCAATGAACCCGAAGCTTGGACAACCCTAAGGACCTGGGGGTGACGTCACCGTCATGTGATCAGTGCAGGGGACGTGGCTCAGTACTGGATCACCTCTTATCCAATCCAGTGCTGAGCCACGCCCCCTGCACTGATCACATGACGGTGACGTCACCCCAGGTCCTTAGGGTTGTCCAAGGTTCGGGTTCATTGAAGCAGCCCCTTATGGATTCCAAATGCCGTTATGGTCCGCGGTAGCGGAATCCATAACGAGATGCTACGATAACCCGAACCCGAACTTTGGATGCCGAACTAAAAATAGAAGTTTGCTCAACTCTACTGATGACCTACCCTGTGAATAGATCATGAGTATCTGATCGGTGGGGGTCCTGCTGTGTGAGAAGGCACTAGCACTCGCAGTAGCGCCGCAACCTTCTCGCAGCTTAGCCTTACGATGTAACATCGTGTTCATCAGTCACATGTCCTAGCCGCAGGGGGGCTGAGCTGCGATACCAAGCACAGCCATAGTACAATGTATGGTGCTGTGCTTGGTGAGCTAAGAAAAGGTCCCAGCACTACCGCGAGCATCGGTGCCTTCTCAAACAGCTGATCAGTGAGTTCCCTGATGTTGGACCCCCATTGATCAGATACTGATGACCTATCCAGGGTAGTATAAAAACTCTCGAAAACCCCTTTAACATAGAGATCTTGGAACTTGAGGTCTTACACCACCATCTGGTGACGTGCTGAGCACATTGCAGGCTACACTACATTTTGGCTATCGGATGAAAGCAACTGAAATTAACCATAGGCCTTATTCACATGAAGTTTTTTTAATGTCCGTCACACACACATGTTTTCAGAACAATGATAGCCTATGGGTCTATTCACATGTCTGTTTTCTTAATGGTCCGTGAATGCTGGCCATCAGAAACATGTCCTATTTTGTCTGTTTTCGTGGCCAAACAGCACGCATAAAAATCAGGGGGTCGGTTTTAAAGTTTTTCAGAAATGCATCCATGAAAAAATGGCCATGAAAAACTGACAGTTTAACCATTTTGAAATGCATTTTCAGTATTTGCACATAACCCAGTGCTTTCACTCATCACCTTTGCTGACATAATTACAAGTGCAAGAGCAGCCTAGGAGGAGAATGCAGAGGATGGGAGTGGTAGTATCTCTGACATAGTGGCAATCCTCACACAGATTTTTCCCTAGGGCCCTGCAGTAATAGGAGGGTGCAGCTTTTCTTCCCAGATGTTGGGGCTCCTGCCTGGTGATAATTGGGGTGCACTTGGTGTTAGATGCTTTGGCACGGTGCATGGCAGGAGTGTAGATACAGGTGCTTCTGGTGAATCGTGTTGGAGTCAGTGACCAGGTTAGTTGGTGAGAATAGATAGGTTAGTCTTTAAGAGGAGTAGTAGTTCATCCAACTGTATAAAGGCACAGTTCCAAGGCATATTACACAGTGCAATCCTTCCCCATTAGCAATGTATGAATGGATAGCAGCAATGATGGGGGCTGTGGTAGTCCCTCTCTCCTTCTAAAGTCTCTCTGTGGAATCTTAGGCTGACAGTTTTTGGTATTAAGTTCTGCAATTCCCCAGCTGAGGGGTACAGATTTAAGACATGGCTGGTCAGACTGTCTCAAAATGTGGAAGGGTGCGCTGACACCCCTCTTAGCAGCAAAGTCTATATCAGCATTAGGGTGCATTTACACAATCGTATGTATTTTGCAGTCCCCAAAATGCGGATCCGCAACAAAATACGGATGACGTCCATGTTGCATCTATTTTTTTTAGGACTGTTTTTTGTAACAATGCCTATTCTTGTCTGCAAAAGGGACAAAAATAGGACATGTATGTTTTTTGCCGAACGGACATGCGGATGCGGACAGCGCATGGTGTGCTGTCCGCATTTTTTGCGGCCCCATTGAAATGAATGGCTTTGGATGCGGAACAAAAATATGGTCAGGTGAATAGGGCCGTTGTTCTGCCAGATTTCTATACCTCGGCAGAACGCTATACCGGAAGTGACGCGGCCGCACAGGAATCAGCTGGAAGAGGGTGTGTGTGCGGCACTGCGCACGCGCACATCCACTGGATTAGCAAAAAATCATTGCAGCGAGACGGGAGAAGGACTTTATGTGTATGCGCGAAACCGCACACCGCGCGTTCATCCTTACAGCAGAGCTGTCGAGGTCACCACATAGCAGAGCTGACTGCGAGATATTGGGGTACACCGTTGTGTAGTGACCCCAATATCCAGCACTCAGCTCTGCTATGTGGTGACCTCGATATTCTGCACTCAGCTCTGCAGTAAGGATGAACTGCTCCTGATGATTTGTGCGCGCATGCGAACTCAGGAGTAGGGAGATCTGATTTTGCGCTGGTAAAATCTACCTACCCCTAAGTGTGCATACGCATGAAGTCCTCCCGCGGCGCTAAAATGATTTTTTGCTAATCCAGTGGATGTGCGCGTGCGCAGCTCTGCACACACCCTCCTCCAGCTGATTCCTGTGCGGCCACGTCACTTCCGGTACAGCGTTCTGCCGGGGTATAGAAATCTGGCAGAACACCGCAACGAGCACAGTACCTTGCTGACCGAATGCAGGGCATGGCTTGTAGATTCTGGACTGTCTAGTCTTCTCTTTCTCTCTAGAGCACTTTGGGTAAAGCTGCAGCTGTTTCAGAGATGATTGTTCTCTGGGACTCTGTCCTAGGACTAAGTAACAAGCAGACATGTGTTTTCTCAGTAGCATATCTACTCTCTCTCTCCCACTACTTACTAGGGTTGACCCAGGTCCATCTGCTAGCAACCTAAAGGGGCTTGGTCAGGGTTGTTAACTCTGAGCTATCCAAGCAACATTTCACTTAATGGAATTACGCAAGATCCTAAAAATGTCATTTAATTGTGTAAACTTAATTTAGTCTCCTATAGAGCATAATAGTGTATCTGTCAACTTTTCCTGAGTCTTCACTTCTATATCCATGCTCCCGCTGCTCTTCATTATTTACAACCTGAACATCATGTTCTATATTCTGCATTTTGCACGCAGCCCTGGCCCCATAGAAGTGAATGGGTCTTCAGTGAAAAACGTATTGCATCCATATGTAACCTGGATACAGTCTGGATGCAATGCGTTTTCATCAAAACTGATTGCACCCGCGCGGAAAAACTGAAACACTGAAAGCAAATGAAGACAAAACTGACTGAACTTGCTTGCGAAATTGTGCGAGTTTAACTGAACGCACCCTAATCCATATCGTTCGTGTGAAAGAGGCCAAAGGAACATAATTTCACAACAGCCCATGTTCTTTATATAGCCATACATTTTTTTTCCCTTTTATTTCCTTTATATCTCAGATATACACTAGATGCAAATATAAGAAAATATAACATATAGACACATATAACAATTATTTGTTATTTGCTATGGAGCACTTTTATATATATTTTGATATTTTTTTATATTTTAAATATTGTTTTTGTATAAAATAAATCGTTGTTTACACACAATCCAGAAGGAGGAGTGCCTATCATATATGTGTGCTATATTATCCATTTCACACACTGAAATTGGGTGTTTTCAGTGGGTAGTGAACCCTCCTGTATCCTTAACCTGTATATGAAAGCAGGGTAGGCGCCACCCATAAGCAAAATAGGTAGATTTGTCAGTGCAAAATGTTCCATCAGATCTCCCTACCCCTGAATGCGAACGCGCGGTGTGTATTCCTGATGTGTGTGGCCGACGGGATTATATATTAGCCACGCGTGCGCACCCTCTCCTACCCAGCCATGGCTCCGGGCTCAGGCACAGTGTGTCCTCCCCCCCCCCTTCCCTGGCCGGTCAAATGGCGTGGTCAATGGGTGGAATCAAGGGGGCGGGAAAATTAGCTTTTGCCTAGGGTGGCAAAAATCCTTGCACCAGTCCTGTATGAGAGCACCCTATTTACAAATATTTGCATTTGTCACACACCCACGGATGAGCTCCTATATTCGTTATGGATATCTGGAATTGTGTGGAAAACAAACGGAAGAAAGTAGAGGGATTTGTGTTTGATTATAGTAATATGAAAGCAGCACTACCAGATTGCCAGTCCTTGACAGATACATTTGGAGAATTGGAATCATTATTACAAAAACATCTCAGACAAAGTTGGGAGATAATATCATTAAACCAATATATTGAAAATGAAACAGTACCAAAAGGATTATCCCTAAATAAAAAAAAAACAGCCAATGACTTAAGTAGTGATAAATTTAATAGAGAGTGGGATTTATTTTTTAAAACCCAATCCCTAATGTTGATACAAATGATAGTGAAATGGAGAACAAAAATACTATAACAAGTGACAGAAAAAATAAACAACTTAAGGCTCCATTCACACGACCGTATGTTGTCCGCAAAAAAACGGATCCGTGTCCGCAAAAAAACGGATTGCATACCGTTTTTTTGCTGATCCATAGACTTCAATAGGGCCATGTCCTGATTTTCACTGACAAGTATAGGACATGTTTCATTTTTTTTTGCTGAGCTGTGCAATGGAAGAAAAGTGAATGGGACAGCATCTAATCCGCAAAAAAACGGATCCGTTTTTTTGCGGACAACATACGGTCGTGTGAATGGAGCCTTAAAGAGATAGTGGATACATTTTCACACAATGAAGAATTTAATAAATGGCAAACACATATATGTAATGTTTTGGATAAGTTAGAGCAAGAAATTTTAAGTAAAAAAACCAAAAAAAAACGTTATAGGATACCAGTCACTAATCGATATGAGATATTATCAAATTCACATTTTTTTAGACAGGACACTACCTCATCACAGAACTCGAACGTATCAACAAACGAGACAACAATCACCAAAGAGGAGATACCAATAATCACCGACACGAAGTCACCAATACAATTTGAGACAAAGAGAAATCAGTCCCAAGGAATATCCTCACTTGAGAAACAACACACAAACACAAGGAATACGATCTTCACACATTTAGAAACAACACATTATCAATATCCACAGTCATACCAGAGATTATATCCAGAACAATCATTTTAGAGATACAACACAAGAAGAATATCCATACGGGACAGGGAAAATGTGCCCGACAAAATCAACAAGAGGGACATAAGAAAATAGAAGATCGGGACTCTATAGTCAATTTGAGTCAATGTAGTTTGACTTATGCTTAGATTAGACTGTTGAACAAATGATTAAAATTTGCTCCAACAACATCATTGAATAAATTCGACACATACATAAGTATAGAAAAATGTATAAGGTAACTATGCTTAAAAAACATTTCATTAAAAATCCATGTGAACGTGAAATAATAGGACCTCCTAAATATCAACCCACCAAATTGAAACAAAAGTCTAAAATGTACCCGAGACAAAAAATAGGGCAAGAAATGGCAACATTTCAGAAGAATGTAGAAATCGATATAAGGAAAATCAAAAATTCCCCCTATAGCTATAAAAATTTAACGAAACAAGAATTCAAAGCGATAAAAAAATTACAAAAAATTGAAAATATAACTATACTTTCCGCAGATAAGGGTGGAGCCATTGTGATACAAGAAATGGAAAAATATGATCAGGAATGCAGGAAACAACTTATGGATGGGTCAATATATAAAAACTAAAAAAGATCTGACTGATGAATATTATAAAACATTAGTGGACCTATGTAAAAAAGGTTTAGAGAAGGGAATGTTATATGAACAAGAATACAAATATATCATAGAAACTGGAGAGAGAACTCCTGTGTTCTACTGCATCCCAAAAATACACAAAGATAAAAATCCCCTGGGTCATTCAATAATATCAGGCATAGGCTCAATCACGTCTTGTCGCAATATATCAATCAAATATTTGCAACCTTTTGTTAAAAAGACTCCTTCTTATATCAAAGATACAATATAAATTATTAGCATTATTGAAAATTTGGGGAACTCTAGATGTAAGTTTATTATATACAATTATTAATCGCACACAAGAAATAGATGCTTTAAAAAATATACTGAGTCAAGAGGGGATTTTAGAAAAAGAACAAATAGATTTCACAATAGAAGGGGTTCAACATACTTTAACCCATAATTATTTCTGGTATGTGGCCGAGTTTTCTCTTCAAGTGAAGGGCACTGCCATGGGTACCAGATTTGCCCCCCAGCTACACAAATTTGTTTATGGCGCAGTGGAAACATGAAATCATCTTACCACAGCTAGGGGAGGGTCTGGTACTATGGCGGCGATATATAGACGATATTTTGTTTATTTGGTGCAAAGAGGAAGATTAATTACAACAATTATTAGCGGACTTAAACAATAATACAAAAAAACAGAAATTTACTCACAATATAAATAAGGATCAGGTAGAATTTTTGGACTTGTTAATTTCAGTGAAGGATGATAAACTAATAAGCAACACATATCAGAAGTCAGTAGCGAAGAACAGCTACATCCTTTATTCAAGCTGCCATTTGCCCAGATGGCTAATAAACTTTCCCGTAAATCAGTTCTGTCGTTTAAAACGTAATTTGCAGAATAAGCTGAACAGATGATCAAGGAATTTATAGTTAAAGAATACCCACAAAATATTATAAGATCTTCTCTGGAAAGAGTTTTTTTTATTAAAAAAAAGAAATGAATATAGAAACAGAGGAAGTAATATGGATGATTCTCCCTTTTAATTCTCAACATAAAATGGTGGAAAAAAAAAAACACTGGCACCTTTTACTTGGAGATAAAATAATTGGTCCGATGTTACCAATAGGCCCAAGAATTACATATACTAAAGCATCATCATTAGGTTTAAAGGTGGCTCCGACGATCAGACAATGCCCAATAGAAACCAATACGTTATCAAGGTGGATTGATTTAAAAGGCTTTTTTAGATGCGGAAAATGCGGTAATTGCAAAATTACTAAGGGTCCTAAAAAAGTGAGCTCAGTACAGTCTACACATAATACATATAGTTGGGAAATGAAAGAATTTTTGACTTGTAATACATCAAACGTCATTTATATGATTCAGTGCCCATGTAAAAAACAATACATAGGGAGAACTAAGCGCACAATGAAAAAGAGAATATCGGAACACATAACAAATATTAGAAATGGCTTTGAAAAACACTCATTTTTAAAACATTTTAAGGAATATCACAATAAAGATCCTAAAGTACTCACTTTTATGGCAATAGAAAGGATTGGACAACATTGGAGAGGTGGTAATCATATTGCGCGAATGTCTCGAGTTGAATCGAGAAAAATCCGGCTGTTTTACCAGCACCCCGATCTCCCCTCCGCGATGGGCCTCAATCTCTATATCCCTACATCTATCTAAGTCAAGAATCTACTATGCAATATTAGTAAGATAGGTAATAAGGAATTAATGTAATGTACCTTTTAATTGAATGTACATTATCTAACGTTAGAAATATAGGAAATAAAAAATGTATCTAATATTAATGTACTGAAATTGCCTTTTTATATGGACCTGTGTATACACATCTTTTTATTTGTATTACTTTTATATATTTTTTTTATAACTTTTTCTTATTTTTATAAAAAAAATTCTATTGTTTGCTTTTTTTTTCATCTCCACTATGATTAATCTTTATTTCTTATTTGAAATAACATGATATGTTTTAAAGGGTTAAAATGTTATCATTAGCAAAAAACACATGGAAAACGCAAAGAAAATGCAGAAATGAAGAAGTTTTGAAAAAATTAGATTTGACATGATTAATAATATGTAGTGAATGTAAAAACAGAGGACTTTGCATTGATGGAGACAATATTTATAAATTATACCATGATTTTTGGTAATATTCCTATATACAAATAAGATGCGATCCAATCCATGTTTTGGTGATGGTCAAGGTATAAAAGAAAGGATAATGAGGTGAAACAAATATGGCCACTGAGGAAGGAATCGGGACTCCGAAACACGTCTGGCAATTATTTTATTTGTTTTTATAGTAATTTTATTACTTTTATTCCTTGCATGCAAGCGATTTGGACTTATTTTTGTCAGACAGTCCTATTTCATATACCTGACCATACACCTGATCATTGAGCATCATATGCAGAAGCAGCGCTTTAAATAAATCAGTGGAGGAATGAAACATCGTGGCATATGTAACACCCCAGAGTGTTGTTACCACTCCTATACCCTGCTACTATCTCTAATGGTCTAACCTGTATGTCATCTTATGTACTTTGTTCCAGGTCCTCTCCATATTGTGCATTAGTAATCTTGTTACGTAACTGTTTATTGCATGTAATGTGCCTAGTTTACCAGCAGGTGGCAGCAAATATGGCAGAGCTATAGTTAGATAGAATGGAATTCACCATTCCATTCTCCTCCTTTTGGGCTCAAGTGGGCCAATCCTACTTCCTGCCGGAAGGGCGGGGCAGAAGTTACCAGTTAGTTCCAGTGTATTTTACCCTCATCAAGGGGAAGGGTGTACAGGGGCATGGCTCTGCCTGATGTGCCCATGCCAGCCAGAGGCGGAAGCCTAAAGCCTCAGGAGCCAGGAGCAAAGTTGCTTGGCTGAACATAAGTCCAACTACAGAGTGAAGTGCAACATCAAGAAAAGCCAAAGTTATTCAGTCAGCTTGTCAGTACAACAGAGAGAAAGAGATAAAGCAGAGTTGAGTTTGCCTGCTAGTTTAATGCTAAATCCTGCTGATACCAAGACAAAGCCTATAAACTGTTTGAAGAAACGTTTATTCAAAGTAAAGCTGCCATTGAACTCAAGGTCTGGACTCAAGTTATTCTTTCCAATCCCTCAATTATTCCCCCTATTTATTGCTTCGGAGCCAAAGCCTGGGGTCCAGCAGTATCCAGGTAGGAGCTCCCTGACACAAAAAGAGAGAATTAGGCCGCACTACACCACTCGGCATTCCTACTAATCCCTGGGACGCGTTATAGAGGGCCTTTTGGGATGGCGTCCGTTGCACATACAACTCTAGTGAGAGGAACTCGCCCGATATAACTCCAGTGAGAGGAACTCGCCCGATATAACTCCAGTAAGAGGAACTCGCCCGATATAACTCCAGTGAGAGGAACCTGCCCGAGATCCGGCAGGAGGAGGAGGGGAGATTGTGTTATGCGGTCTAACGCGCCATCCTTGCCGGGAAGCTAAACGGCTCGATACAGGTCAGCGTTTACAGGAAAGAGAGTACACGGTCGTGTGTGCGGGTTGTTCCCCCCAGAAAGAGACCAACCTGAGGTCCAGTAAGGAAAGGATTCCTATTATATTATAGCCCCATACTGAGTGCACAGCTCTGGGGAATACAAGCTAACACATGGAGAGACGCCAGTAGTAAGGTGTCTGGGAACATGATAAGTATAAATATCCGTGGACATATTACCGGAGGAACATATGACTCTCATATTCATGTACGTTTGAGCGCAGACGGAGTATATTTTGAGCACATTTGATACATACTATTTATTTATTCAAATCATATATATGAGCTATCTATACTATTAGGTTGATTTATCATTTATATTTATCTCATACATTTATGGATTAATCATGTATAAAGTATAATGCCTTGATGAATTACTGCGATAGACGGATTGATCATTTGCAGCTATTCATCAATACATTGGATTATTGTTTATATATTGTTTTTGTATAAAATATACATTTTATATAATTTTTGGGAATTATGAATTAATTATTATGGATTAATCATGGAAAATTGATGATATACACAACATTTTGGAGCACTTTTATATATATTTTTATATGTTTGTTTATATTTTAAATATTGTTTTTGTATAAATAAATCATTGTTTGCACACAATCCAGAAGGAGGAGTGCCTATCATATATATGTGCTGTATAACAATTATACCCTATACTCTATGTGTATTCTCTATCCTATGGAGAGCAGCAGGATGGAGACTATTGCCTTATACTAAGTCAGCTTTTTTTCTGTAACCTCACCCACACCATCTAAAAAAATGAAAGTTAAATACAGCTCCTATGCAGACCTATGTGTCTCCAGTGTTACAAACTACAAACAAACCCTTGTGTTATCATGTGTTACAGCTCTTCTTCTGCTCCCTCTTCTGTGCTTGCAGTCAGTGAATATAAACAATTGTTTCAATCCAAAAGCTGCTCACAAAACTGCAGGACTTGTTACAACGGAGAAATTTGGTACACTGAAAAAGATGTGCAGCAGAACTTGATCAGGACCTTATCTAGTCTAAAGATTTAGAAAAGAATGAGCACACCATGTGCTGTCCGCATCTGTATTTACATTTCCAGGGCCCCGCAAAAAAAGACCACGTCCTATTCTTGTCCATATTGTGGACAAGATAAGGCTTTTCTAACAGAGGGCAGGACGTACTGATCAGCAAAATGAGAAACGCATATTGTCGGTACCTGTGTTTTGCGGATCCACGATTTGCGAACCACAAAAAGGAATGCTGTCGTGTGCAGGAGGCCTTAGACTGATTTAGGGGGCATGGTTTAGTTGGCGTATAAGTTTTAGACTGATTTATGTAAGTGGGCTTTTTTTCTACTGGAATAAGGTCCAAATTCTACGCCTCTTTATGGGTGGCATAGTTTTGTTCGTGAGTGATGTGTGGGGTCGTGTGACAATTTTATTAAAAAAGTCACATTGGCGGGTACACGTGCGCTTTTTACAAACATAAACATGTCTGTATGGCTGCAACCTTTTGTATCTAATATGTTTTTTTTTTCTAATATACCACCTATTTTTTTAGTTAATATGCAACTTTTTTGCTGGAGTTTTGCACCTAATTTGTGAGCCGACCAACGAATTGATACACACCATCAACCTGCGCCCTGATGAATACAAAGATGTATCGCCTAACTCATCACCTGCTGGGACAGACTAATCCACTACAGCTGTCTAATCGAACTCTAAAAAACACACAAGCATGGTAAATGACCCTCACTGGTAGCAAGCAGAAATCATAAAAATGGTGGAGAATTGAAACTGTAATAAAACAATTTGGAGCTGAGTATGATTTATCAATCCATCTGATAGTCTGCTTTTGTGCCCTGGAGTGGTCCATTGGGTGCCAACACCCATTCCTTTGGCTTCACACTTCAAAATGCGTTTCTATACAGGAAAAAATATACCTACCAGTGATGTCAGTTACTCTTAGAGCAGAATGGGAAAAATACATTGGTACACAAAGTCTGTGGGACAAAAATGCCAGACCCAGAGCATGCTGTGATTAAAAATAAAATAATATACATATATATATAAAAAAGAAAAACAATGGCGGCACTGACGAAAACAACAAGTTGCTGATGCACGTTCCAGGGAAATGGGCGTCTTACCCAGTCTATACAGAAGAAAATGAACAGTACCCCACAGCGATATAAAATCCGAAAAGTGTTCCTTTTATTCACCCATATGGTGCGACGTTTCGGGTCTGACACTAGAGCCTTTTACAAGCGGCTTGAGAAAAGCTCTAGTGTCAGAGCCAAAACATTGCACCATATGGGTGAATAAAAGGAACACTTTTTGGATTTTATATCGCTGTGGAGTGCTGTTCATTTTCTTCCGTATATACATATATATCTTTGACACCCCCCCAAAAAAAAAAAAAATCTGCTTGTGTGAGCTATTTTTAATACTTCCCATAGACTTTCATGTAACATCTGGAGCTGGTATCCACAAAACGACTCAAAAACACAAAAAAAAAAAAAGTGTGACGTCAGCCTAAAACTGTGTTTATCTAGGAGAGGATGAGAAGGGGGTCGCCGGGTCCCCCCTGTCCTATCATTACAGACTCTTTCTTCTATTGACCTGATAACTGTATAATGGATTCAGGAGAGCTGGGTGATGTCGTATAGCAGGGCTGGCCAAGTTCAGGCCTCATTGTCTTATCTGGGTAATTATCGTGCTCATGGTAACAAGGCAATTTTCTCTAATTTGTTACATTAAAATTCTATTAGAAACAATCCTCATATGAAGCTGCTGCGATCACATTTTAATCATGGCCTTTTATTGAATCAGATTAATGACAGCTTTGGTGATGGGATTCATCGCCAGCTGCTCTCTGAAGCTGGAGAAATATGGCACAAACAAAATAGTATTGTAAGTGTTTTATATCTCACTGTTTAGAAACAAGGGGGGGGGGGCATTTTAGATGCCGGTCTTCCTTTCGCTGGCGGTGGATGCGCCAAATGTATATAGAGGCAGCCTCCTCGGCGTATCCACTGACTGTCTAAATCTACCCCAGCTTCCTTGCTGGCATACATTTAGACCATTTTCTACGCCTAAGGGCTCATGCACACGACCGTTCTGTTATTTGCAGTCCGCAAATTGCGCATCTGCAAAACACGGAAGCCGCCCGTGTTCCTTCCGCAATTTACGGAACTGGCGGCCCATTATAGAAATGCCTATTCTTGTCCACAAAACAGACAAGAATAGGACATGTTCTATTTTTTTTACGGGGCTACGCAACGGAGCAACAGATGCGGAAGTGAATGGGTCGTGTGCACGAGCCCTAAACCAGGTGTAGAAAATGATAAAGTCGCCAGGCCTTTCAGCTAATTCCATGTTAGAAGATCCAAATACAGCTCCTTCCCTTCTGAGTGCCACCGTGTGCCCAAACAGCCGTTTATGACCACATGTGAGGTGTTGCCATATTTCTCCTGTTACTACTTGTGAAAATGAAAAATCTGAGGCTAAAGAAACAGTTTATTGGAAAAAATTAAATTTTTCATTTTCACAGCCAAGTGTTTCTAAATTCTATGAAATGCCTATGGGGTCAAAGCAGTCACTAGTTTCCAAAATGGGGTCACTTTTTGGGGGTTTTCCACTGTAGGAGTACCTCAGGGATCTTCTAATGTGACATGGCTCTCTAAAACCATTCCAGAAAATTTTGCCTTCCAAAAGCCACATGGCTCTCCATCCCTTCTGAGCCCTGTGGTATGCTCATACAGGAGTTTATGATCACATATTGGGTGTTTCTGTATTCAGGAGACAATGGATAACATTGTGGGATGTCTTTTGTCCTGTTACCCCTTGAGAAAATGCAAAATTTGGGGTCAACGCAACATTATTTTTTTTCACAGAAAAGTGTTTCTAAATTCTATGAAATGCCTGTTGAGTCAAAATGCTCACCACACCCCTTGAAAAAGTCCTTGAGGGATTTAGTTTCCAAAATGAGGTCACTTGGGGTCTTATTGAATGTTACATGGCACCCAAAAACCAAATCTACCCATGCAAAAATCATATCACACCTCTTCCCTTCTGAGCCCTGCCATGTGCCCATACCTATCAGAGCAATACATATTAAGGTTTCTTTTACTGTTTTACGTCCGGACGATTTTCAGCACATTTGCTGGGTTGCAGCTGGATCTCTATCTGTTCCCATTATAGCTTAATTGGGCCAGACAGAAACACAGTGGCTTCCGGCAATACCGGATCCAGAGAGACCCGGCAGGCTGTTCCGTCTCACAACACTAGTTTGAAACAAGCCTAAGCCTTCTAACATCCTAAAAAAGTAAAATGACATTTACAATATGACATATAACATAAAGTAAACATATGGTGAATGTTAATTAATAACTATTTTATGAGGTATTACATCTGTCATAAAAGCAGAGAAATATTTTTCAAAATTTTCTGTAAATGTTTTTTAGAAATGTTAATTGACTGTATATTGACTCAAATTTACATTAACATGAAGTATGGTATGTCACGAAAAACTATTCTTAGAATAGATTTGATAAGTAAAAGCGTTCTATAGTTATCACATAAAGTGACACATCAGATTTGAAAAATGAGAGTTCATCCTTAAAGGGGTATTACAGTTTTATAAAGTTATCCCCCCTCTGTTATCCCCCCACCTATCTAATCATTTCCTATCCATCCACTGTTCATAAGAATGGGGGCACCGTGCCCCGAGGTGCAGCCGGTCAGACATAAGAAAATGAAGCACTTCTCACAGAAAAGTATTACAGTAACACATGTTTTGCTATACATATGTTTATTCCCTTTGTGTGTATTGGAACAAAACCAAAAAAGGGAGGAAAAAAAGCAAAATAGACATAATGTCACACCAAACTCAAAAAATGGGCTGGACAAAATTATTGGTACCCTTTCAAAATTGTGGATAAATAAGATTGTTTCAAGCACGTGATGCTCCTTGAAACTTACCTGGGGCAAGTAACAGGTGTGGGCAATATAAAAATCACACCTGAAAGCAGATAAAAAGGAGAGAAGTTCATTTAGTCTTTGCATTGTGTGTCTATGTGTGCCACACTAAGCATGGACAACAGAAGAGGAGAAGAGAACGGTCTAAAGACTTGAGAACCAAAATTGTGGAAAAATATCAACAATCTCAAGGTTACAAGTCCATCTCTAGAAATCTAGATTTGCCTTTGTCCTCAGTGCGCAACATTATCAAGAAGTTTGCAACCCATGGCACTGTAGTTAATCTCCCTGGGAGTGGACGGAAGAGAAAAATGGATGAAAGGTGTCAACGCAGGATAGTCCGGATGGTGGATAAGCAGCCCCAAACAAGTTCCAAAGATATTCAAGCTGTCCTGCAGGCTCAGGGAGCATCAGTGTTAGTGCGAACTATCCGTCGACATTTAAATGAAATTAAACGCTATGGCAAGAGACCCAGGAGGACCCCACTGCTGACACGGAGACATAAAAAAGCAAGACTACATTTTGCCAAAATGTACTTGAGTAAGCCAAAATTCTTCTGAGAAAACGTCTTGTGGACAGATGAGACCAAGATAGAGCTTTTTGGTAAAGCACATCATTCTATTGTTTACCGAAAACAGAATGAGGCCTACAAAGAAAAGACCACAGTACCTACAGTGAAATATAGTGGAGGCTCAATGATGTCTTAGGGTTGTTTTGCTGCCTCTGGCACTGGGTGCCTTGAATGTGTGCAAGGCATCATGAAATCTGAGGATTACCAACTTGGGTCACACTGTAAAGCCCAGTGTCAGAAAGCTGGATTTGCGTCCGTGATCTTGGGTCTTCCATCAGGACAATGACCCCAAACATACGTCAAAAGCACCCTGAAATGGATGGCAACAAAGCACTGGAGAGTTCTGGTGCCCAGCAATGAGTCCAGATCTAAATCCTATTGAACACCTGTGCAGAGATCTTAAAATTGCTGTCGGGAAAAGGCGCCCTTCCAATAAGAGAGACCTGGAGCAGTTTGCAAAGAAAGAGTGGTCCAAAATTCCGGGTGAGAGGTGTAAGAAGCTTATTAATGGTTATGGGGAGCGACTGATTTCAGTTATTTTTTCCAAAAGGTGTGCAACCAAATATTAAGTTAAAGGTGCCAATAATTTTGTCCCGACCATTTTTGGAGTTTGGTGTGACATTATGTCCAATTAGCTTTTTTTTTCTCCCTTTTTTTGTTTTGTTCCAATACACACAAAGGGAATAAACATGAGTATAGCAAAACATGTGTTACTGCAATACTTTTCTGTGACAAATACTTAATTTTCTTATGTCTGACCGGCTGCACCTCGGGGCACGGTGCCCCCATTCTCATGAATGGTGGATGGATAGGAGATGACTGTTAGATAGGTGGGGTTAATGCCGCTGGGACCCCCACCGATCTAATAGTTATCTCCTATTCTGTGGATAGGGGAATACTTTTATAAAACCGTAATACAGACATTACATATCCCTCTTCTGGTCTACCTTTCTCAGTAGCTTAGGGACCCATTCACACGATGGTATTAGATGCAGTCCCGTTCATTTCAATAGGCCCGCAAAAAATGCGGACAGCACACAGTATGCTATCATCATCAGTATATCAGTTCAGCAGTCCCACATAAAAATATTTAAAATGAGGGCATGGCCAGCCATGAGTGAGTGAGGATGTGCTCTGCAAGAGCTCCTCTGCATCCCTAGCGAGATTCCCCTCATATCAGCCACCCAAAACAATAAAAATGGGTAGAGCCTGACCATCGGCTCCCCTGGCGTCCTCCCAAGGTGATCTCCCCCATTTCTTTGCCCGGCAATCCGCCTCACCGGGCCCTGCTCTGCGCGACCGCTACATGCGCTCCCAAGATGGCGTCAGCGCTCAAACAATGCAGTCAACTGAGGCGCTGCCTGAAGCACCTGGGAGCCCTTCACTACAGCTTTACAGAAGCTGCTCAGCATCGGTGCCCTCATTACCTGTTCCTGCTGAGCACCACAAGAGGCTCCACAGCCCGGACTGGATCTCCCCGGCACCATCAAGACTGCGCTCCCCACATGCACACCCCGGCCTCTCCTCTCTCCACTTGCCGGAACCGCCGCTATCCTCTGCAGCGCCATCGCAAGCAGCAGCACGACAGGTCAGTCCAGGGGGCTCACCCCCCTCCTCACAGGCTGCAGCACCAGCGGTTACCAGCCCTGCCATTCCAGTGGACTTTGCTTTGAGGCCCTCAGCCCATTCTTTTTGGCCCAGAAGGACCACACCTACGGTGCTAAATGCCCAAGATACCCACCAGGGGCCCTCTTGCGACCAACCACTGCTAAACACGAGTCTCCCTCTCCAGGGACAGCCTCTGGACCACCAACAAAGGTCCTCTAACCTGTCCGCACTCCATGTCCCCTCCTCTACTACTGCACAAGACCCTTTTCTCCCACCTTCCCACTCCCCTGGACCTTCCCTGGCAGCATCGCCGCACTGGTCCACTGGATCCTTATGGGACGGCTCCCATCCGCAGTCGTCCGGAGCAGCCCCACTTGGTCCCAAGCTCACGACTGATCTTGCAGCTATACCCCCTCAGGGATCTCCCTTGCACTCCTCTTTGAGACTCTCATCCTCCACAGATTTATTTGATGAGGACTCCAGACCGTCAACTATGGCAGACGTGCGTACCCTCATCTGCTCTCTACTCTCCAAGGCAAACCTGTCCAGTTTCGATACCAACATCCTGCAAGAGTGTAAGCGGGAATTCTCCCAGGTTCGCTCTGAGCTGGCTGCGCTTGACACAAGACCATGCAACCTTGTCTGCGACTGTTAAAGCCCTACAAGGGTGAGGTCCAAACTCACGATGTGCAACTCTATGTAACAATATACGGATTAAAGGGCTTCCAGAATCAATAACGTAGAATAAAGTAGAATCTTGAGCCTCCCGCCAAGCTCCCATATAGAGATAGACAGAGCTCATAGAGCTCTTAGACCTACTAACCCTGATGGCGCCAAACCGAGAGATGTAATTTGCAGAATCCACTTCTACGTCATCAAAGAGCAAATCCTGAACAAAGCTCATCAATCCTCCCCCGTCTCATGAGGGGACCCTAATCACGCTGCTGCAAGACCTTTCACGTCACACTCTGTCACAGTGAGCTGCCCTACTCCCTCTACTGGACCTCCTCAGGGACCGTGGAATTCCTTATCATTGAGGCTACCCATTTGCCCTACTTGCGGGCCCCAAGAGACATGTTGCTGCTTTCCGTAGCCCCAGCGGATCTACTGCACTTTCTTCGATAACTGGATCTGCCACTAGTTGACCTGGGTCCCTTGCCATCTATCCACCCACCTGCTCCAGCATCACTAGGACGACCTCATCTCTCTCAGACCGTCAGCACAGAAACCCCTGGACCGAGGTGGATCCCCACCTAACTCCGTTACCCGAAGAACTGCCTGCTGTTCCTGATTGGGACTACTAAACCGTAGCCATAACGGCTCCTCTTGCACCTCTCTGTTTCACTTGCCTACCCTCAGCAGTTGGAGATATCGTTTTTGACAGTTTACTTTGACAGGAAATGTAGCAGGTCTGCTCTTCTCTGGCTGTTACTTTCCCCCAATAGTTTGAGACACTCCCTTGGGGCTGTTCGGTCCCTGGTGACTGTCTCCATAGACCTTTTGGTCACATTAGATGGCTACCTCTTCCTTACTTTTTTTCTCTTTGGTTGATTTGACTTATCTTCTTACTTTTTTATTTCTTTTATTCCTTTCTTTTATCCCCCTTCCCCCCCTTTTTTTTTTTTACCTGTCTGCCCTCCCTTCCTCCCCTTGCTCCTTGTGTTCTTCCCTCCCCCACAAATATGGCGTCACTCAAGATAGCGTCTTTCAACGCGAAAGGCCTCAACTCCCCAGAAAAAAGAGTCCAAGTACTTCACCATTTCCATCGCCAGAAAGTACATATTATCTGTTTTCAAGAAACACACTTCAAAGAGGATGCTCCCGGCATTCGGCATTGGCACTATACGACCTGGCACTTTGCAAACAATCCAGTTAATAAAACAAAGGTGGTCGCCATAGCGATCCACAAATCCTTGCCTCACCGGGTGCTGGGCTGTACTGTCGATCCTGGAGCCAGGTACCTGATTCTCTCGCTATTGATTGGCGGACGAGAATTTACTTTTCTTAATGCTTACGCTCCCAACCAAAATCAGGCCTTCTTTATTCTGGACCTAGTTCATACGGCCCTGCCCCTAATCCGCAGAACGGTCATATTCTGGGGTGACCTTAATCTCACCCTGGACCCTACGCTTGACAACTCCATTGGGCATGCCTCCCTTCCCTACTCGACCATTAAAAAAGTTAAAAAAGCGCTACTCCAATTACAACTATATGACTCATGGCGTCTTCAACATCCAGCAGACAAAGACTACACCTTTTACTCTGCCCCAAATTCCTCCTATAGCCGAATAGACCACATCCTGCTCCAACAACCGACTCTCTCGTGGCTGGACTCCAGACAAATAGGCAACATTCTATGGTCAGACCACCGCCCCGGTATTCTGCTCTTTAAGCCTCGCTTTCCTTACCAAACGAGAGTGGACTTGGGGCTTGAATTAATCTCTCCTTCTTGACTCGGTTTGCGCAGATGACCTTACCAGTACTGTAACAAATTTCCTCTCACAGCTCAGATCCCACCCCTCTCCCAACACAATGGGAAGTTTTGAAATGTGTTCTGCGCGGGGTCCTCATTAAGCATGGCTCTCGTCTCAAGCAGGAGAAAGCACATTGCCTTAAACTTGCACTACAGAATGAGCTTGCCCACAATAGAGCACTCTTCTAACTGACTCTCTGTGATCTCCAGAATGCACGTTTAGACTCTAGGCGTCTCCTGGAGACATCTTATAAGCGCACAATCGAACTATGCCGTAGTAAATTCTATGAATAAGGCAAGAAGAGTGGGTGTTTGCTGGCAAGGGCTCTCAAGGGCAAACTGTCTGCTTCCCACATCCCCGCTATCAAAAACCCAATGGATCGTATGGTACATACCACCGCAGATATTGCCTCTTCCTTCCACTCTTTCTACTCGAAGCTATACAATTTACCCCGCTCTTCCCTAGGGCAACCAGAACATGGGCCTGAACCCCTTTCTCATCTCCCCAAATTATCTAAATTGGAGTCCGCTAGTTTAGAAACTCCATTCACGGAAGTCAAACTCCAAGCGGTTCACAAATCCTTACCGGGGGGCAAGAGCACAGGTCCTGACAGGTTTACAGCCAGGATCTACAAATCTTTCTCAACTTCTCTCTCCCCTTTCTGGCTTCGGGTCCCCTGGGCTTCCCTTCCCAGTGCAGACCACTAGGCCCATATTACCGTCATTCCTAAACGTGGTAAGGACCTGCACTTATGTGCCAGTTATCGTCCTATCTCCCTCCTAAATGTAGATATTAAAATATTCTTGTCATGATCTTGTCCTTAGACACTAAAAAAGCCTTTGAACGCATTTCCTGGCACTCTATCCACACCGTCCTTTCCCATTTAGGTGTAGGTCCGGGATTTCTGTAGAAGATTCTTAGTTTATATCAACAACCTTCAGCATGACTCAAAATCAATGCCCCCCCCCCCACCTTCCCTATTCACAATGGCACGCTACAAGGCTGTCCATTGTCTCCTTTACTTTATGTCTTGGTTATGGAGCATCTTATGTCCTCCATATGTAACAACCCGGACATCTCCGGAGTAAAAATTGGAGACTATGAATACAGATGCGTGGCTTTCGCGGATGACCGCCTGCTCTACATAACTAACCCCCGCATTTCTCTGCCATCTTTGCACCATGAGATTTACCGCTTTGGTGACTGGACCAAGTTCAAGATTAACATGAATAAGTCTGAAAGAGCTCCCGTCCAGTTTTCTCATCCAGGAGGAAACCACTGCCTTGCTGGACTGAGAAACAGACTACTGACCCGGGGCTACAGTCCTTCCCATACACATATGGCCCAGTCCTCTATTGCCCGCTTGTATTTCCACATATTGGCAGCGTGGGCCGTCACCTCCTTGGGCACAATAGGGTTGAGGCCTTCAAAGGTGCCTCTCTTCCTGGGCGGCGGAGTGGTAAATCCTGCCGCCTCCACCGAGCCAGCCGGCACAGGGAAAGCTCTGGATCCTGGCTTGGGTCTCCAGACGATCTGCGACACTGCTATCTCTGGCACGGTACCGCATGATTCCGGCAGTTCATCGCCGTAGCACAGTATTAGAACAAAGTTTTATGCAAATCGACTTCGGATGTTTCATCCGAAGTTGATTCGATCATCCCTACTAGGCTCCTAGACATGATGCACACTGATACCTCCATGTCCTGGGTACACATAGCATGAGACTCTTCTCCCTGTTATTTGACAGTGCTCCCATGGCTAATGGGCACTCCACGCTCTAGCTCTCCTAAGCTGTCCTTCACGGCCCACCACACATTTGCGACACTAGCGTCCATAAGCCGCCAAACCTCTCTAATTGACCCTAAAGGCCCCCTGGTCCCAATTTCTGATCACCCGCGCTTCCCTCCCATGCACTCAACTCACCCTTTTCTCCAGGGCACGAAAACTCGCCCACTCAGATTCTGCCATGTCCTATCGGGATCTTCCCTGAAGCCTCCATCTCAACTGTTGGAGGCCTCCTACCCTTTGGCACGAAAATCCTTTGAACACCTGCAACTCCAGCACTTCTACTTCTCTATGCACAAGACCCATACATTAACTCGAAACCTCTCAACATTCAAACAGATATGCATAGCCCTGTCAGCGATATCTAGAAACATATCACTTATATACAAATTACTAATACATAAACGCTCCTCGCACATCCCCCCTTTTTGTCAGGCCTAGGAGTGTGACCTGGGTATACAACTCACCCCATCTCAGTGGAATAGGAGCTTATTCTTATCCCATAAAGCGCTAATTTCCACTAAGGCTCAGAACATGAGCTATAAAATCCTATCCAGATGGTACAGGGTGCCCACGGTTCTCCATAAGTGGTTTCCTACAGTATCAGACCGCTGCTGGGGATGTCACACAGAGGAGGGTACGATGATCCATATCTGGTGGCACTGTGCTGTCCTACGCCCCTTTTGGAACTCTGTACACAAGACAATCCGAGAGGTGACGGGCATCCCTGTACCAAATTCCCCTATATCTCTCCTATTATTTGTGCTTGACCTAAACATCCCAGCCTACAAGAACTCGCTTCTGAAGTACATGATTCAGGCAGCAAAAGAAGTCATCCCACGACAATGAAAATCCCCCTCCCCACCCTCACTGGAGGATTGGTTCGAGGAGATCACTTTATATGTAAAATATTAAAACATACCCTATTCTTGTCAATTTTACAGACTACAAAACACATACGCTCGTGTGAATGCACCCTTACTGTTCCCTTCCCCTCCCCTTAGTGCTGGCGTTGATATAGTTAAAATGATCATGTGTATTACTCCAGATATGTTTTTCTTAATTCCTGGGATGACCCCTTTGAATATTACAAAGAATACAGCAAATCTATCAGAGATATTCTGTATGCCCTATGAACAAACCTAATATAGGACACTAAAGTCGCCAGTTCCACTGATTCTGGTAATTAGTCCAGGCTAAGCTATTAAACTAGTGGGACTCAACCTGTTGCTCTTGGGTTGCTGGTAAACTACAACTTCCAGCATGCCCTGATAATTAAAGGGGTTATCCAACCTCTAAAAAAATATAACCAAAAACAAATAAAAATAAATAAATAAAAAAAGTACGCATCTCTCTAATCCCCTGCTGATCCAGGATAGATCTCAGGGTTCATATGACGGATTACTGCCATCTACAGTCAGTAAAGGGAGTAGTATGGCATGTGGGCGGTGGGGCCACTGATTGGCTGCAGTGGACACGAGCCAGATACTTGTAAATAAAGATTAGAGAAACCCCCAGAATGTCAGCGTCGGATCAAGGAAGATTAAAAAGATTAGTAGTGTAGCAAAGAAGTAATAGTGTAGCAAGAAGTAGCAAAGAATGAATGTCATCTGTGTATTTAATTCCAGGTCCTCTGATACTGTGCCTTAATAATATTGTTATGCAACTGTTATAACATATAATGTTCCTGGTTGTCCAGCAGGTTGCAGTGTATCTGGCAGAGAGTACCTTTAGAATTAGAATGAAATTTACCATTCCATTCTCCCCTTTTGGGCAGAAGTGAGCTAGTACTGCTTCCTACTAAGGGAAGGGTTGAAGGAAGCTATGGTGGTGGCAGTCTTGAACACTGGGACCAGATCGGCTCTGGTGCAGGGGCCGCCACATTTTGCATTATTTTATTTAATTTGCTCCTGATTTTATCTTTTTTCAAAGGTCGGATGACTGCTTTAGGGTGCGGCTACATGGCAATCTTAGTTGCACAAAAGCTATCGCACCCAAGGATCCAGTGGTGTAGCTATAGGGGTTTGCGGCAGTCGCAATTGCAGCCAGGACCCTAAGCCAGGGGGCCCACAGGGTCCCATGGTGCACTTCCAATGACTCTTGTTTTCACTTTATAATATGCCGTGCATAATGGAAGGCTCATTAGTTTGCAGGAGACGTGGGGAGAGGTGAGTGATGCGCTGTACTCACCCCTTCTCCCTGGTCTTCTATGGGCCTGCGCTGCACTGTCCTGACTGCGTACAGAGTCAGGACACAGTGCTCGCTCTAAGACCAGAGAGCACAACTGCGACCGCTGGACCAGGAGAGGAGCAACAGAGCAGGAGGGGTAAGTTAATTTATTTATTTTAGATTCGAGGTCTAATGGGCATCTGATCTAAAGTTGGATATGGGGGGGGGGGTCTGACATGGAGGCCTAATCTGAGGTCTGATGTAAGGGTCTGAGATGGAGGTTTAAAGGGGGTCTGATCTGAGGTCTTATATGGGGGTGAATCTGAAATGGAGATCTAATGGGAATCTAATCTGAGGTCTGATACTAGTGTCTGATCCGAGGTCCATATATCGGGTCTCACCTGAGGATCTGATACAGGGGTCTGATTTGAGGATTTGATATGGGGGTCTAATTTCAGGTCTTATATGGGGGTCTGATCTGATATGGAGTCTGATCTGAAGATGTGAGATAGGGGTCTAATTTGAGGTCTGATATGGGGGTCTGATCTAGGGATCTTATATGGGGGTATGTAAGGTGGTATTTTGTGTACTGCCACATATTATAAGGGGATATTTTTGTACTTGCACAAATTAGGGTGAATGTTTTTACTGGGACACATTATAAGGAGAAGTATTACTACTAGGGGACTATGGGGAACATGATTACTAGTATGGGCACAAGGGGGGCATTATTACTATTGAGGTCACTATTACACTAAGTGTACTCTAAGGGCCAGATTTATCATTACGTTGACCGTGACTCCAGAATCACGTATAGAATCACCCATTCATTTTTACACTAGCACCGCTACGCTGCGATACCACAACAATCCTTGGGCGTGACAGCTTTCACACGACCAAGATCACGTGTAGCTGAACCCCTAATGTGATGGCATGTCTACAACATCCTGCCAGGGCCAGCTATACACTGCTGAAGCACATTGGCATAAAACCATTGTTGCCTTAAGCTATGCCCCATTCCCTGCCTTTTTGAACAGGGCTCTTTAAAAGCTGTACAGGCGGCTGGTACCCTTAGACAATGGCCAACTGAGCCTGATGGTCTGATCTTTCATTTTAATATTCAATTCTTCTGTATGGGAACCTAGTAATATTATACGGATTCTTCCACAAATCCTGGAAGGACAACAACCGTCTCTACCAAGATGCGTCTACAGGGCTCCAGATCTGTCCTTGCAGGAACCGCTAGTTCCATAGTTGAGACTTTGTTCTGTTGCTCATAATCAGATAGTGTCTCATCAGTTTTTGGTAAAGTAGCTTGACGTCCCATGCCACCATCTTGTGCAGATAATTCCTCCAGAATTCGAGGTGTGTTTCCCCGGCTTGTATCTGATGGGATGTTGCTGTATAGAGACTATGGGAAAAACAAAAAAATTGTGTTTCATTGTAATTAAAGGGCACACACCCCTATTTTTCTTCAATTTAAGATATAATCCGTACAGGAAAATCCACTGCTCAAGCCGTGATGTTCCCATTCACTAAGTAGAGACCTGATTGGCCTCATTTTGCAGAACTTCTTATAAAACAATGACTAAGGCTCCATTTACATGTATTTTTGGTCCCCATCTAATCCACATTTCTTGCGGATCAATTGCGGACCCATTCGCGGACATCTGTATGTCCATTCTGCTGTCCTGCAAAAAAGATTGATCGTGTTCTATTCTTGTCCATTTTGTGTACAAGAATAGGTATTTTTAACAAATGGCAGGACATGCGGAAAGGGAGAAAATGGAATGCACACGGCCAGTATCAGCAATTTGTGAACCACAAAACAGATATGGTCATCTGCATGAGGCCTAAAGGAGCTTAACAGCACTAGACCTGTCCTATGGTTGTATCGGCTGCAGTTCAGAGAATGTGGCTGACTTGCAAAATCACACACAACCTGTGGACATATGTGTGGCTGTTTTTGGTAGAAGCAGCTAAGATTTTCTAATCCTGGACAACCCCTTTAAGCTTTATTTACATAAAACTGGACAACCCCTTTAAATTACTATTTGACGAATGACACCAAATGTGGTATGGTATCCTGCTGTCACTGATGTCTCACCTGGTGACCTGACCCCAGGCTGCTCTCCATCTTCTTTCTCCTGGAGATTTCAGGGTTCCAGTGGCACACCAGACTGTCATTCTGGACACTGTAATTCTTGTTTCCAATAAGCCAATATGTCTTCATTTTCCCTTTGCCCTTAAAATAAAATTTTTATTAAAGCCAGCATGCTTTTTTTTTTTTTACATTCCCAATTTATTGTCCTCCTGCAATTTTATCACCCCCTATCTGGACACTATCTGGACCTACAGTATATTTCTGTTCATCCCGAACATCCTAATTCTTGAACAGAATACCAAAACTGAAGTCTTTCATAAGTGCACGATACACCATGTTGGATATGTAATATGTGATATGTTATACAGGTGCAATGTGGGTTATATACTGTTGAGAACTGCTTGCTGATGTACCACAAGGGTAGATATTGTGAGCTCGGCTATTTCCAAAACTCCCATAAAAGTAAATGAAGAACACACCGTGCATGTGCGGTATGCTCTCCTTCACTTTGGGGCCCCCAGAACTGGGACCCACATCTATCTGACATTGGAGGCATATCCTACTGATATGCCACCAATGCGTGTGATAGGCCAACCTCTTTAATGATACCCCAAATTTATCAAACATTATACAACAACTGATAAATTTGCCGAAATTGCGGCACTCCCCTCGTGATCAGTCTCCTTCTCCATCCGTAAGGTCTGACCCCCTTACAAGCGGATGACATTAGTAGTTGTCACTAGTGATGAGCGAACCCAAACTTTGCGAGTTCGGGTACCCGCCCAAGTCCGGGTTCAGTGTTCGGGTGATTTTATTATTTTCCGTTAAAACATGGTATATCGGAAAATAATAGCATTCTTATGACAGGATGCAAAACAATATGGACATTTAGGGGTTAAAAGAACCCAACCAACTCACCTCATCCACTGCAGCAGCTTCTTCTATCTTCTCTGAACAGGACCTGCGATGTGTGCGATGACGTCACAGCACCCTCCCACATGGTGAAGTCATCACGCATATCGCAGGTCCTTTGGCAGCTCCTGTTCAGTGAAGATAGAAGACGCTACTGCAGCGTAATTAAGTGGATGAGGTGAGCTGTTTTTTTAAACCCTAAATAGCCATATTGTGTTGCATTCTGTCTTAAGAATACTATTATTTTCCGATATGACAATGTTATAATGGATGAATGAATGAATGATATTCAGGTTTGGGGCCAAGTTTGGGTCCAGAACCTGTACTTTGACCTGAACCCGGCGAACCCAAACTTCCATGGGTTCACTCATCCCCAGTTGTCACCTTTTTAAATCTTGAATCTCAATTACCTTGACTTCAATCTCTCCTCGGGGCTCAATCTCATATGCGTTGTCAATGAGCAAGACTTGGTAGGTGGCCGAACTGATGTGTATCTTCTGAGCTGCAAGATAAGGACATGGACATTGATCTCATTGGTACAGCGATGTCCAAGTTCATTCCAATAAAATAGGGACAGAACAAGGACAGGGTCTAGAAATATCTAGCATAATAATAGGTAATCTGTAAAATGTTATCCTAAGGAAAAGTATACAAGATCTTTCCACTATCCTGGCTTCAAGTCTACCTGATTTTGTATTGATGTATGTGTTTTATGATGTTTCCCCTCCTTTAAAATCCCAAGAACAAGTCAAAATAGAGCTGGTTGTTACCTGGAATCAGTCAAACGTGTCAGACAGCTGAGCTATCACTATGTGACTGACTGAGCCCCCACAATTAGTAACACGAAGCCACCAGACACAAATATAATTATGGATGGAAATAGAGAAGAAACTTTATGTAACTCAAAATCAGCAAACAAATAGTAATAACAAGTATATTTAACACTACTCAACATTTTATGCAGATTTTCAGTGTATGCCTGCTCTGTGTGCCAGCTGCAGTGATCTTTTGGATGCTACAGCTGTCACTCAAAGAAGACGGGAGGGTCTGGGAAGCAGCTCAATGCAGAGAGCACTTCACAGTGAAGCCCCGCCCTGGGCGCTTGCAGGAGCAGAATCTGGCAGAATAAAACTTCATATTCTCACTAGTCCTGATAATGACAGCTCCAGAAAAAGTTACATTTGTGCTGCTTTCCCCTGCTTTTACCTAGTACTGTCAGCAGTTTAGCATGGTGATAACATCTGACTGATTACCATTGAATGGGTTGTCCAGGTTCAGGGCTGAACCCAGATATCACCTCTTCTGTATTCCCTTACTATGTATGAGAGGCGCATTTCCTTGCATTTCCAGGTGAAGGGGAGCATCAGAGAAAGGAAATGCTCAGATGCTCCTCTCATACATACTAAGTGAATAAAAAGAGGTGATATCTGGGTTCAGCCCTGAACCTGGACAACTCCTTAAATGGGAATCATTCAGATGTTTTGACCATGCTAAACTGATGACAGTTCTAGTTAAAAACCTTTTGTGGAGCTGTCATTATCAGGACTAGTGAGACTATGAAGTTTTATTCTGCCAGATTCTGTTCCTGGAAGCACCCAGGGCAGGGCTTCACAGTGCTCCTGCATTGAGTTGCTTCCCAGACCATCCCCTCTTCTCTGACAGCTGTAGCATCCAACCAAGACACCACTGCAGCTGGCACTCAGAAAGGAGAAAAGAAAGCTGCTGCCAGACCCGTCTGGCGATGACTTATCTCCCACAAGAACAAAATGATTGGGCACTAAAATACAGTGCCCCTAATCTTTCTCCTTTCCTATATTATCTGTTAAGGGAGAGTTGAGTGCTCACCATATGGTGTCAGACTGGGGTTCATTGGGCCCACCAGAGGAAATTATTCTTGGAGCCTAACCATTATACCATTTCTAATGTCTTATACGTTTTGAACCAAAGAAATAGACCCTATAGGCAAGTGATTGTCTCCAAAGGCAGCTCCAAATTCTATATTTTTTTCATAGACCTTTGGGGCCCATGATAGTGTCAGAGCCTGGGCCCACTGGAGGATCCTCTAGTACTCTGGTGAGCCATTCCAATGCTGTCCCTATAACCATTAGATTGTCACCCAGTCCTACCAAAAACAACAGGTTCAGCCAACAGTATTCTACTGTGTATCAGGGCCATACGACAATCTCATCTGTATAGGCACCTTTAGGCACAACCGTAAATGTCCTAAAAATATTGCTTCAAGGAGTTCAAGTAACATTGCCCAATCATTAAACTGAGCAAGCTCTGGGAACCTAGGTGGCCAGGACCAGTGTGGCCCCTGTTAGTAACAACAGATGCATCCTTTGCAACCTCATACCCCTTAACCCAAAGGCCGGCCCTGCAGGGGTATCTGATGACTTGGTATTGGTGGTAAGATCAGACATCATACATACGTAAACTTGTAGATTCCATCCGAGAGGCAGTGTTCACTGTGTCGCCAAACAGGCAATAACGAGGCATCTTGTATCCGACAACTCCAGCAACGCACGGGCCTGCAACAACACAGTCAGGCATCCATGATTAGATATCATATGGGACTAGGGCAATTCTGGTGTGTTTTATTATAGGGGGGCATGCATTTATGCACTCTTTTTGAAAAGACATAACGGGGAATTAAGTGCCCCACTCTGTAGTCAGTTTAGCTGGAGACAAGGCTGCTGTTATTTCTGCTGCAAATTGTTAATAAGTGTGTCCCATGGCAGATAAGTAGATTCAATAGACCCTTGACATAGCGTCACGGTGGGGAGTGGGGGGGAACTCCCCACCGAACACTGAAGGTAAACGGGAACAGAAACTAGGCCTGGACACTGGGGAAAGGGAGCAGGGCACCTCCTAATGCCACCCTCATCCTAGCCCTGACTTCTATCCATATGAGCGGACCTAGATGGTAGGACGGCTCATACACTGGAACCTTGGACCCTGGGTCACCCTGATGATCCCTGGAAATAATGTCAGGAACTAGAGACGACCCGTTCCTCCAAGATACGGAGGAACAGGAGTCTCCCATAGGCCTAGATGCAAGGAAAGTGGAAGACAGTGAAAAGCAACTGGATCGGCAGGTAAGAACCCAGAACAACTAGCACTTACCTGCCACAGCAACAGGAAGGAAAACCAACACACCAGTAACTGCCTGGACCCCCATGCGGACAGGGTACATGGCATCCCCAGGCAGAGCTACTCACTGACTTGTTGTTCTACCTCCGGGGAACCCTGGATCCCTCTCACCGATGGCACAGACAGGGGAGTGTCTAACATCCATGCAGGACCGTACACACCAAAACAGACCGGACATGGAACAACAACTAGACATACAACACAAACCCTGAACATAAACCACACCATACATATAAACAGGTAAGGTAGAAAGACATGGTAAGCAATAGGATGACATTAATGTCTCACTAACTGGGCAGATGGAATACCCAGGGCAGGAGCATAGCTCCAGCACCAACAGAGGCTGGAGGACAACTAAACTCCAGGCTACCAGCCACAGGTAATATAAGCACCTAGTGACCATACACAGCCAGGTATTTAACCCCGCAAGCACCAGACAGGCAAGGGAAACAAACCTTAAAGTAGAAGTGAACGCACATGCTGCATAAACTACATGTTGCCCCAGGTAACCAGCATGCACGGCAAACAACACAGAGACCGAGACACAGCCATGACACATAGGTGCTGCCGATTTTACCAACTTATAATATATAAATATCCCCAAGACTTTATGCGCCTATTTGCACCTGTGTCACTGATATGTATTTGTGGTTGCTCCTATTTTATATGAGAGCAAACAGCAATTAAAAATATATAAAATGTAAAGGCTGAAAATAAAAGATATAAAATGAAAAATATAGCATTTTTCTTATTCATTTTTATTTTCTATCATTAATTATTGTTACATTATTCTTTATTGTTTTTATTGTTTATTGTTGTTAATATTATAAAAAAAAATTAATTCTATATTATGCTTGGGTAATTTCATTTTCTGTTAAGTTCCTCTTTCCTTCCCTTACCTACCCTTGTCATTTATTATGAAATATACAGCATTAATAAGTAGTCAGTTACATAAAGAGAAATAGGAACTCCTAAAACATCACTGGTAATGCATCAAGTACAAGACGAGAAACACTAATAAAAGTCCCTTTGATACAAAGAGCTAAGATATGTGCATAGCCTGCCTAAAATGAAGACTCAGTCTAAGGTCTCATGCACACGACCGTATGTATTTTGCAGTCCGCAAAAAATACGGATGACGTCCGTGTGCATTCTGTATTTTACGGAATGGAACAGCTTGCCCCTAATAGAACAGTCCTATCCTTGTCCATAATGAGGAACGGAAATACGGACATACAGAAACGGAATGCACACGGAGTAACTTCAGTTTTTTATGCGGACCCACTGAAATGATTGGTTCTGTATACGGTCCACAAAAAAAAACCGGAACGGACACGGAAAGAAAATACGCTCCGGGTGCATGAGGCCTAAGTCCAATGACCTGTGCACTATGAGTAAAGATGTTGAGAGCCGCATCAAAGTCCATGCACATGCGCAAAAGATCATGACAAACTGCAGACTTAAGTGTAGGTCAAGGGAAAAGGTAGGAATATGGAGAGGATTGATCCCATGAGGAATGACTTAGCTCTTTTCGGTTCAAGCTATCTGATGATGAGAATCTAAAGAGATTTTAAAAGCTTTTTGAAGGGCCAACCCATCCTCTCAAACTTCGATCTGCCCAATCCCCAATCTCCGGCAAAACATGTAGTGGGGCAGAGTTTGAGTATTTATTTTTGGCACAGTTAGTGGCATAGATAAACTATTTATTTAGAGAAGAGATAGACTGTAGGCAACAGTGACAACTCCGGGGCAGCAGCGCCAGTGGCAGTGCGACGCTGCAGCAGGTGGAACTGTTATATATAGCTGACATAACAGATAAGTATCATTCAAGATAATTGCCAACAATCTGTGCCACTACTGAGAGTTTTCACCTTTTTGGTTTCTTTCACCTTTTGTTATCCTACTATGTGAATTAAATAAAAGTATAGTTTTAACAGTTCAGTGACACAAGTACTAATAGGGCGCATAAAGTCCTGGGACTAATTATATATTATACCATGGCAGATAAGACACAGTTTAAAGTCAAATGCGCTAGGATAAGGTGCACTACATGTATAGATGTGAGTAGTAATTCAGAAGTGCTACTAAACCTGATGCCTGTCAATCATTTTCAAGACTTTTTAACACTTGTATATAACTTAGAGGGGTTGTCCCCCAAAAAATATTCTACAGTTTTCAAACCAGCACCTGGATCTGAATACTTTTGTAATTGCATGTAATTAAAATTTTAGCATAGCCGCTGAGCTATTCTATAAAATGTATCTACCTAATGTTTTTTTTTTCTTATTTCTTTGAGCTGCTCTCTGTGAAAGCCGCACATGCTCAGTTTTATCCTTCAACTGCCTCCTGAGCCGTGATAGGGAGAGCATGGACACGCCTCCTGAGCTGTGATAGGGAGAGCTGAGACACGCCTCCTCAGCTGTGGTAGGGAGAGCTGAGACACGCCCCCTTAGCTGCAGCAGAAAAGACACTCCCCTTGAGCTGCCAGCTTGATATAAATCTAGCAGAGCAATGAATGGGGAGATCTCTTGACCCATGTGAGGTACAGGGCTGCTTCTAGCTTTGTTAGAAAGAGATTGTTATGTTCTATATGATGTCTGATTTTCATTTTTTACATTAATCATGGGATAATCCCTTTAACGAAGTATTCCAAATATCTGCTTGCTTTGGTAACTACACACTGAAATACCCCTCCTGCTGACACAGCTTGATGCAAAAGAAAACTCTTAAAAATCCCCAAGGGTGCACTCATACGTGGCAGAATTTTCTGCCAGAAAACTATCAATTTCAAGACTTACCCCATGTTATCCTACAGGGTTGAAAATTGTCTATCCCTACACTGTGTTCTGCTGCCCAATTTACATTCCGCAGAGTAAATCATGTTGTGTATCGCTCCATTGAAAGGGGTATTCCAGTTTTATAAAGTTATCCCCCTATTCACAGCGCTCGGCTATTTCCAGAATTTTCATAGAAATGAATGGAGCAGCCAAACGCATGCGGCCGACCATCTGCTCCGTTCATTTCAGGTGGGCTGCAGGGGTACAGGGACCTTGTTCTTGTGATCGGTGGGGGTCCCAGCAGTAGGAATCCTAAGGGGATTGGGGATAACTTAATGTAACCAGAATAGCCCTTTAAATGGAGAGATTCTCATACAGAAAACCTGCAACAAAGTCTGGATCATAATTCACATGCAAATTTGTAAAAATCTGCACCTGTGGATTTTCTGGACAAAAAATTCTGCCACATGTGAGTGCACCCTTACAAGTCCTACAGCTGTGTCAGTTGGACATGATCAGGATGTAAAGAATGCTTTTATTCAGTGACAGAAAGCGGAGATTTTAAAAATTATTGTAAGAAAATGTAATATAAAATGTGTTAGAAATTTGGTAAACTTTTCATTGTACAATGACTAAGCTATATATACCAGTGTGTGTGTGTGTATATATATATATATATATATATATATATTTGCACTGTTATGGCTAAATTTTTACATTCTAAAATACAATATATAGCATCTTATATAACGAGTGCAACGTCAGCTCAGTATAAGGAGTAAGAGCCGGCGCCAGGGGCTGGAAATATCATAAAACCACAACTATATCGAATGTATCTGTGACTTCCAACTCGCCTGCCAATAATATAATGGGTAAACCGTCCAGAGCTCAAAATATAAAAATAAGAATCCTACCAAGAAAAACTTAAAGTAACAGATGGAGATAAAAAAAAAAAAGTTTATGGAGTCCTAGAAGAATTAGGATTGCAGACAATATGTGAAAGCTTAAAGGGGTTGTGCTATGAAAAATATACTATAATTTTCAAACCAGCACCTAGATCTGAATACTTTATTAGAAAGGTATTGTCATGTACTAAAATATGTCTGATATTAAATTTTTACATCAATCATGGCATAACCCCTTTAAATCTACACATAAGGGCTCATGCACACAACCGTATGTATTTTTCGGTCCGCAAAAAACAGATCCACAAAAAATACGGATGACGTCCGTGTGCATTCCGTATTTTGTGGAACATAAGAGTCGGCCCATAATAGAACATTCCTATCTTTGTCTGTAATGTTGACAATAATAGGACATGTTCTATTCTTTTGCGGATCGGACATACGGAAACGGAATGCACACGGAGTAACTTCCGTTTTTTCCCCTGGACCCATTGAAAAAAATGGTTCCGCATACGGTCCACAAAAAAAAGGGAACAGAATTGGACTAAGCTGTACCTTGGTCATGTGACCAATGAACAGCTGATCGATGGGGTGCCGGCAGTCAGAACCACACTGATTAGATACTTATGACCCATCCTGAGAATAAGGCCTCTTTTACACGGCTGTATGCCCTATGAGACTTACGGTCCATGAGCGGGCCATATGTCCCGGAGCGACATTAATCGCTTGCAGGGGAGGGCATACGGTCGTGTAAAAGAGGCCTTATCCTCAGGATTAAACATTTACATAACCCCTTTAAGGAAATCTATCACAAGTAACATAGTAACAGTTTCTGAGGCTGAAAAAAGACATCTGTCAATCCAGTTCGGCCTGTTATCCTGCAAGTTGATCCAGAAGAAGGCAAAAAAACCTGACTAGTGATTTGTAAAGTGGCAGGACTATGGGGGTCATTTACTATACTGAAATATGCCTAGACATATTTCACACGCAGATGGCAGCAAAACAGTTAGTTGTGCCACTATCTGCGACTTACATTTAGAAATAATTCTGGATGCGCTGAAGTTATGTAGAGGTCTGCGCCTCTTCTTAACTTCGGCCAATCCACCACCAGCACAGGGCCTTTATTAAGACCGGCATCTAAATTGCAGGTCTTAATAAATGACCCCCTATGTTCACATCACGAGCATCTATGCCCCTTTTGATGCAGCCCATTATCTTATTGGCCTTGGAAGCAGCTGCCTGACCCTGGTTTCTACAGCTTATTTTGCTGTACACTAAAATTCCTAGATCCTTTTCTATGTCAGTGTTACCGAGTGTTTTACCATTTAGTATTTACATTTGCATTTGTCAGTGTTAAACATCATCAGCCACTTCTCTGCCCAAGCCTCCAATCTATCCAGATCCATCTGTAGCAGTATAGTGTCTTCTTTAGTGTTAATTACTTTACACAGATTAGTGTCATCTGCAAAAATTTATATTTTACTGTGCAGCCCCTCTACAAGATCATCAATAAATATATTGAAGGAAATAGTGCCCAATAGTGACCCCTGTGACCCCCACTAATGACAGTGACCCAATCGGAGTGTGTACAATAAATAACTACCCTCTGCTTTCTATTACTGAGCCAGTTACTTACCCACAAACAGAGATTTTCCCCCAGTCAAAGAATTCTCATTTTATATACTAACCTTTTTAAGTCCTTTTTTAACGTTTTTTAAATATCGAAATAAGGATCTGGCTATGAGATTACTAAATTATCTTAGGATACGGGGGTGTATACCATCTGGTTCCGGTGATTTGTCTATCTTAATCTTTTTAAGATGTCGCTGTACTTCTTCCTGGGTCAGACATGGCACTTTTAATGGAGAATTTACTTTTACACTCTGCATTTCTAGTCCCTCCTTCCATTCCACCCCCAGTTCCATTACCTTGCCTCAGGTCTCTACCTCCTATAATGTAATAATGTAACCCTCCCCCAGTCCCTAGTTTAAACACTCCTCCAACCTTCTAGCCATCTTTTCCCCCAAAACAGTTGCACCTTCCCCATTGAGGTGCAGACCATCCCTATGATAGGGAAGTTGTCCTCGTTCTCCACAGACCCAAATCTCTCCTTCCTACACCAATTCTTGAGCCATTTGTTACCCTCCCTAATGTCTCGCAGCCTTTCTTGTGTCGCTCATGGTACAGGTAGCATTTCGGAAAATACTACATTTGAGATCCTTGCCGTGAGCTTGTGACCTAAATCCCCCAAATCATTATTAAGTACATTCAAGTGACAGATTCCCTTAGCAAATTGTTGGGTCGCTTTCTTTAATTCAGCCGGCAGTTTGGGTAAAATCTTTTGCTTAACAGCTCAAGCACATGCCAAACGAGTCCTCATATTCATGAGCTCCTGACATTCTCTGCTCTTCTGCTGATGATACATATGGAAAAAAATCTGTCAGTCAGAGGCAGGTGGGCAAGGAGCGCTGTGAGCTCATGAATATCAGGACTCGTTGGCATGTGCTGGAGCTGTAAGAACCAAGCAGCAGAAAACTGGTGACAGATTTACTTTAATAAACCTTGAGTTCAATATGAAATATTTGCCTTATCCTCCATTCACATCCAAAGCTACATTCAAAATTCTTATGGTTGTCCTTGGAAACAGACAACGGTTTAGCTACCCCCCCCCCCCCCAATCAGACAAGTGACAGAGCTGCTGAGCTGTATCTGTGTAACTGTCAGCCGAACTCCAACTATGCTGGTAAGGCCTTTGTAAAACCTTGGGTGCCATAATAACTATCGGCACCACACGGTTGAATTCCAGGGAGCCAATGAGGTGTGAGAGGGAGCCTCCTTTCTCTGTAAATCGCTAAGATGTGGTGGTCAGCATTGACCGATGCAACTAAAGTTAAGCCACTGTCATTAATACTGGCAGTTACGGGAGGGGCCTGGCTGTCAGAAATAGCCTGACTCCTGACCCCAGCAAGCACAGCTCTTAACACAAAAGGGGTTAAAGGGGAATACTCTCTAATGGTCACAAAACCAGCCAGCCTCTCCAATGACAGTCTCAGATGACAGTAGTTGACTGTATATTTGCAGATCTCTACAAGGAAGTTGGACAGGACCCACGTTGAACACGTTGCAGAACTATAAACCAGGTATTCACATCCATTTGTTTTTGTCATCACACATACCGGTGTGTATTCCAACCCTCAGCTGCAGCCTCTGGCTTGGCATGTGCGGAATGATCACTTGCCGAACAGCAGCCACCAAGTCCAGGGACATTTTTGCAATTTCATCTGCGTGTTTTTCATTGCTCCTCTCTGGTAACCCACTAACCACCATATAAGCATCACCGATTGTTTCCACCTACGGCAAGAGATATAAATTACCTATACAGACAGGATTATATTATAATCTACATAATGCTACAAATGTATCTGTGTACCATAGATAAAAAATAAAGAGTATCTATCTCTAGGCTACAGCCTAAATTAGGATAAAGGAGTTGTCCCACAAAAAATATTCTACATTTTTCAAACCAGCACTTGGATCTTAAAGGCACTGGCCACTTTCTGGTTACTGCTGATCATTGGGTTTGTAAAATAATTATTTGGCACTTATTAAATCTAGAAAATGGCACAGAATTATTAGTAAGTTATGGCCCCTTTATTCGCCAAGTGTTTTGTGCTTTCCACACAGAGGTCCTGTCCATATAATGGCTGCTGATGGAGAATCTTTACATTTGGTATAGTTGTTGGGTTATTCAATAAATTGTATTTGTAAGTGTCACCCACTGTTTGTGTATTTCTTTATCTCTTTGTCCAGCTCAATAACGTCATTGAGGTGGTCACAGATGCTCAGTTCCACCGCTCTCAGAGGCTATGATGGTGCAAAGCAAGAAGGCAATGGAGGCTGGAATAGAGGTCTAGCCTCTTCAGCGATAAGTCCCACTTTTGTCTCAGGTGCAATGATAGCCGGAGATTGCTCTGGAGACCACGTGGGTAACACCATGAAGATGCCTTCACAAGGGAACGTCATACCAGTCCAACTCCCAGGATTATGGTGTGGGTGGCATAATTTATGGTAGCTGTAACCTTCTAGTCTTCATTTCAGGTATACTAACAGCCCAGGAGCTGGTATTAAAGAGGACAACACCAGGCCGCTCATGCTACTGTGAGCATCCTGCATGGCGTATTTTATATATAAAATGTCTCAGTAGGGGTTAAAAGCAATCAGCCGACAAATGAACTAAGGCTAGTATCACACATTTCAAAGACATCCAGCAGGTTGTTCCAGCAGAGAAAAGCCTGCTGGTGAATCTGGCATAGTCGGATAGTGCCACATGCTTGCTGGACACCATTGCCTATAATAGGATGTGGTGAGGATTGACCCACTCCCTGGCTTTTATGCTGAGATTCGGCCGGAGAAAATCCCTTGCAGCCCTTTAAATGAGCAGAGATCCCCTGTTTTTGTCAACTAGTACTCATTATGGCCCACATCAGACCACCTAAAAGGACCCTAAACAATGGTGTACTAATAATAGAGGCAGACCATGCAACTGCTATGGGGCTGGGGGGGAGGGTGCACCGAACTTGTTCTTCACTTCCCCATGTGAAAACACTGAATTTTAACACAGCCGCCACTAGAGGAAGCTCAATGCAAAGAGCTTATTAGAGCTTTCATGGTAGTATTATAGATTACTATTCACAAAGCTCCCCCTAGTGGTGGCTGTGGGCGGTCAACTAGCTTTGAAGAGAAGCAGGAGATTTATCAATGTATTTTTGGCAGTTGTCTGGTTCACATACATTGAAAAATATGATGTTCAGAATAAGCACCATATATTTGAAGCACCTGTTCCACTTTTCTGACATACGTCGGATAAAGTGGGTGACGCCAAAGGCAACTTTTTTTTTTACAGTTTGTATTTAATTAAAAAAATTTCCAGTTGATTAAAAGAAAACAAAAAAACGTAAATTCGTCAAAAATCTGAGGCATTGTGCATGTTCTGCATTGCCTGGGAGTGATTGACGTATGTACACTGGGAAACTAGGTGCAGGGGGCCTATACTAAGTTTTACTATGAGGTCCTATGAGATCTGTGTACGACCCTGGCCCTAACACTGGTTCATACCCACCTTATATACGTTGTATGACTCGATCCTGCTATCAAAACAGATGTACAGATTATTCAACATTTCCACAACCTGTAGAGGGGTGCAGGAAGCTGAAATTGAAGTGAACCCCACAATATCTGAAAAGAAGATAGTAACCTGGAAGGGACAAAAATATTGAAAACATATTATTACGTAGTACCAATATATTCCACAAGACTGAGGAACAGTGAGCTAAGAAAGCTGGTTTGTTATGAAACTACTACTATAGTAGCCATAGCAGCGGCTACTGGGACCGCAATACTTTGGTAGCTGAGACCATAGCCTGCTGAAGGGGAGCTGCTTTAACCTGCATTATCTCACGGCGTATAGCAGCTGGAGATATGAGCCAGTTCTTATTTTAAAACTGAGAATTTTAACTTCTGATATACTGATGACTTGTACTCAGGATAGGACATCAATATTAGACTAGCAGATTTGCCCCTGCACTTCTGTAAGATTCGGCTAAGGTTTAACTGGATGCACGCCTCGTATAAATAAACTAGCCATATCTACGGCAGTCTGTACGCCTGGCGTAAAAACTACTCCTTAGCCCCTGTCCTGTTTCCAAGTGTAAATGTTAGTCTCCAACACCCAACTGTTGAACACGGCGTAAAACTGGCTGAGCGTCTAAAGGGGGTAACATGGATTTGTGTGCATGCCATCCCCTCCTTCCCCCATCAATCATAAAGCATACTTCTCTCTGACGTCACATATGGGGGACTTTTTTTTCCAGAGAAGGAGTGTGAAAATGAGCGCTTGGCAATGTAGTCTCTGCGCCTACTTAGGCTGTTTATTGAGACCGCGACCAAGACATGAGTAAAATATATTGCACCCCGTAGAAACATCTTTAAAATTTACATTTTACATTGTTCCTTATCCTGTCCTTTTTTCCATGAAATGTGCTATTATTGTACAAAAAATTGTGTAATGTAAAAAAAAATACACATTTTTGGCAGAGAGAATAACACATTGGCCCAGATTTACAAATGTGCGTGCACCTAGAATCTGTCTAAAAAGTGGCATAATTTGGTGCAACTGGGGTTTCTCCAATGTATTGTCTCGCTTGGACAAGGGTGAGACTTAGCTGGCGTGAGTGTGGCTTTGCTAAAATGGACGTGACCTGTTAAACATTTTGCTCCAAAATTCTGGAATAAAAACATTCACTCTCACAGTAGGTCAACCAATAGTTGTTTTAGAATTAGGGTGCCTTCACACGCGGCAGATTTTGTCGCAGCAATTTCTGCATCTGAAAATCAGTTCATTCATGTGAATGGGGTTTTAATGGCAAGCACATCGATTTCTGCAAGCCTAATACTGGTGACTGGAAATTTTCTGCAACAAAATCTGCTGTGTGAAGGCACCCTTAGATAAAAGTGTCTATGCCTGCACACATTTCTCATCCAGCCTGAGCCCCTGTCATAAATCTGGTGCAGGTCTAGATGGCCAATCTAAGCTTACACCATCTATAGCATTATTTAAAAGTTTGCATTTTCTAGTTAAGCCCCTGGGTATAACCAATAGAAATTGAATGCACAAAAACCTTTCCCAGCTTAAAGACCTGATTGTCAAATTGGCGCAGTCATACTTCTACTGCTTCCTATATAGCAGGCTTGTAGCCTTGCAGGAATCAGAGAAAGCTAGGTGGCCATACCTGGGGGCCCTGGTTTTTGGAGGGCATTCATCTTTCCTACAAACATTTATGACCACTTTACAATTAGAAGATAAAGCATCTATGATAATACTGTAGTTGTCTCTGTGAAGATCAGAGCGGGGGCGTGTCAGCTGCACTGTGCGCTTCATCACAAACTGATTACTGGCAATTACACAGACAATGGTAGCCAGTTGGGATCCACGCTGCTCTCTCCAGACACAATGTCCACGAGAGAGTACAGTCATTATCTGAAGTGATGGAGGAACAGATGGTGGTTTGAAAATACAAGCACTTTCCTTAAAATATAGGAAAAAGGTGAAGTGCTTCATTATATTATCTTACTTGCTATTTACGGTACATGCACAGATATTTAAAGGGGTATTGATTAGTCCTTAGGATACCCATCCATGTTTGAATAGCAGGGATGCCAGGAGCCAGATTCCCACTAATCAGCTGAATATATTTGCACCCAGGCAATTAATTTTCGCTGTGCCTGGTACTGCAGCTGGCACCCATTCAAGTGAAGGGACCGAACTCCAGTACCAAAATGGCTACAACCGCTGCAGCCACAATTCGGTTGATTATCCTGGGATCCCTCATAAATCATACACTGATGACCATTTACACATAGGAAAAGTTGGTGCCAGTTAACCCAAAATTATTAAAGGGAACCTGTCCTATTACTCTGCACGCAACAAAACTTCTCAATCAGTCGGTCGGGGGTAGGGGCGAACACAGATACCATAGGGCCCCATATCAAAACTTAGTAAGCCCCTCACGATAATGCCAGAATGTGTAATGTCAACCCCAACTGTTGACACCCAAAGGAACAAACTGCTGGAGTTCACCATAGCCGGATAGGGCCGAGCATCGCTAGATCTACTTTGACTACAATGGGATCCGATTAGAGTTGCCACCTGGCCGGTATTTCAGTGTCCCTGCCAGTGCCGGGAATTTTTTTTTTGCAGGTATTTTTCTAAAAGGACTGCTACTAATGAACGCTTCCATTGCGGAGCACTCATTAGTGCAGCCTTTACCCCCCACATTTGCTTGCGCTGCTGACTGGTTTCCCCCCCCCCCCCCTTCCAGTCAGCAGGGGGCGTTCACAGCGGCTCGAGCAAATGTAGGAGGTGAGCTTTTTTTTTTTGGGGGGGGGGGTGACAGAGAACAGAGAAAGGGCCAAATGGGGGCATTATTCTAACTGGGGGCAACAATGGAGGCATTATTCTAAATGGGGGCACTAATGGGGGAACATTATTCTTCCGAGGGGCACTAATTGGGGGCATTATTCTAAATGGGGGCACTAATGGGGGGCATTCATTCTGGGGTGCACTAGTGGGGGCATTATTCTTCCTGGGGGGCACTAATGGGAGCATTATTATTACTGGAGGGCACTAATGGGGACATTATTTTTACTGGGGGGCACTAGTGGGCTCATTACTCTTACTGGGGACACTAATAGGGGGCATTAATTCTGGGGTGCACTTATGGGGGCATTACTATTACTGAGGGGCACTAATGGGGGCATTAATATTACTGGAGGGCCCTAATGTGGACCGTATTAATTCTGGGGGGTGCTTATCGGGGCATTACTATTACTGGGGGCACTAATAGGGGCATTAATATTATTGGGAGTCACAATATGATAGTGACTTAACACCCTATGTTAAGGCACGCCCACAGCCACACACCCTTTGGGGTGTGACTTACTGTGGCTGGTATTTTTTGTTGGGAATGGTGCCAACCCTAGATCTGATGGGGATCTGGACGCTTTCTGACATAATTGCTGTCTTTCTGCCAGACAAAAAGTCCTGCATGCACTACTTTTTGTCTGGCCAAAAGCCGGCAATTAGGCTGGAAAGCAGCCACATCCCCGTCAGATCCCATTGTGGTCAATGGAGACCTGGCGATGCATGGCCCTATCTGGCTATCACCTGCCACATGTTCAGGTTTTTTTATGCCGTTTTTGAAGCCAAAACCAGGAGTGGATTCTAAAAAGTGAAGAAGTTGTATCTGTTGTTAATACTTTCTCTCCTCTTATGATCTACTCCTGATTTTGGCTTCCAAAACTGCATCAAAAAGCCTGGACATGTAGCATCACCCTTAGGGTCCATTCACACGTCCGTTGTTTTTCTATAATCTGAAAATAGGACCGTTTTTTGCGGATCCTATTTTCCAAGAATTCTTTCCATTTGTCATCCGTTTTTTGCGGATCCGCAAAAAAAAAAACGATAGAAGAAAAAATTTTCCCATTCCAATAAAATTGGACGGACTGCAATTTTCGGATTAGAATAGGACATGTTTTATTTTTTTACGGACACTATGTACTGAGAAAATTATGCGGACAGCACTCTTGGGTACGAATTCTGTCCGCAACTATTCCGTGACTAGTCCGAAAAATCGGGATCAGATGCGGAACTAAACAACGGATGTGTGAATGGACCTTTAGTCTCAATAGAATAACCCTTGTAATTTCAAAAGACTTCTGACATGTCAGAGAAACATGTCTCCCCTTAGATCCCCACCGATTACTGATAAGAGGGACTGAAGAACTCAGCCAGTGCAGTGTCACATGGATCAGATTCTTCCAGTCTGGGAGAAGCAGGGTTAACTGTATATGAGAAATAGATTTTTTTTATGACCCCGTAAACTGTTCTGCTCTCCGATGTGAGTTGAAGGAACACAGAATTTCTGCTCCTTTGTTTTGCCAAATAAATATCCAGACCCCCACTGATCAAAACTTCTGATATGTCAGAAGTTTTTTGTTTTAAATGAAAGTTAGGGCTCATGCACACGAACATGTGCTGACCGTTCTGTGCATTGGGGCACAGGCAACATCCATGTGGCTTCCGCAGATGGATCTAGACACATTCAACTTGAATGGGTTCGTGATCCGTCTGTTCCACAAAAAAGCAGTCTTTTTTTGCAGTGCGGAGGCACGTCCAGAAACACCACGGAAGCACTCTGTGGGGTTCCGCTCCGTCCTTCAGCACCGCATCTCCCGGATCGCGGACCCTTTCAAGTGAATGGATCCGTGATCCATGATGTGGGATGCACACGGCCGGTGCCCGTGTATTGCGGACCCGCTGTATGCAGGCCGCAATACGACCACGGCCGGCACACGGTCGTGTGCATGAGCCCTTAACCTTACTTTAGCCTATTAAAAGATTGCCTGAGATTGGAAACGCAGGTCTTTTTTCCAGAAACAGTGCCACTCCTTTACATAGTCAGTTTCTGGTACTTCAGGAGCTCCCCTTTGATGCTAATCTCAGACAACCGTTTTAGGCCTTTTTCACACGTCAGTGTTTGGTCAGTTATTTCCATCAGTTAGGGCTCATGCACAGGACCGTGTTTTTTGTCTGCATTTTGTGCGGGTCAGATGCGGACCCATTCACTTCAATTGGACCTCAAGAGATCTGGACAGTACACAGTGTGATTTCAACATCTATATGTCCGTTCTGCGGCCCCACAAAAAAACATGTCCTATACTTGTCTGTTTTACGGACAAGGATAGGACTGTTCTATAGATGGCAGGACTTTTCTTCCACAAAGTGCGAAACACACGGCTGGTATCCATGTTTTGAGGACTGCAAAAACTGCTTCAGCCATGTGCATGAGCCCTTATTGTGAGCCCAAACCAGTGGATCCTACAGAGAGATAAGGTATAACTGAAAGATTTGCTCCTGTCCTGTGTTTTGACCCACACCTGGTTTTGGTTCACAATCACTGATAGAAATCACTGACCAAATTACTGATGTGTGAATTAGACCTTAAAGCGTACAGTGGGGATAGAGCAAAGTCTTGTAACCACAAACGAGGCTTGGCAGGTAACATCAGGACTTCCTGGGAGTTGTATATTTGCAATAGATGGAGAAAGACAGCTTGCAGACCACTGCTTGAGACCAACCTGATCAAAGCTTTCTGCCTCCACGTAGTTATTTCTCCTCAGCTGTTTGGCTACAGACTTGGGCAGCATCTGGTGGAGCAGGTCTTCTGCCAAGCATCTCTCCTTTTTTAAATCTTCTGTCCTTTCCTTAAGGTTCCTGGCATAGTTCTGTATCCACTCAGTCATCTGCTTAAATGAAACCAGAACAATGGGGTATATAAGGCAAGACACAGTCAAGAGAGTCACCTTCAAGCTGAGTGTAGACAAAGTTTCTTTCGATTTATTCCTCAGTTTCTTAAAACCTTCCCAAAATAAACATTTTTGTACGGAAACCAGACCTGCGGCCAGTCCAGGATTCCCGTACCATGAGGAATTTGTCCATAATGGTCTCACAAAGAACACATCCGGGAACTGACTCAAGTAGACTGACATATTGTTATTGTGCATCCAGCACATCCTCAGGGTATCAGATAAGTACAAGGCATAGTTCAGTTTGCTGGTGATTTGGTACAGCAGAGGCTGAAGATCAGCAGAAGACAAAGGACTATAATAATTCATGTGACGCAGGTCTTCTGTGACTCTCATCAGAAGGTGAAGAGATGCCATGTCTGCCCAGGTTGGGTTTTTCTTTACCATAGTCAGATTGATGGACTTACCTAGCTGATCTAATAATTCACCAGTGACCACCGATAAAGATTCATTAACGTCAGAACTGTTCACAAAATTGACTATAGCCTTTTCTATAAATAAGTGACAAGTGGAATGAACTTCTTCTGCTTCCAGGCAACTCAAGTTCTCATGATGTACTTTTTGGGCCTCTCCACACAATAAGTGCATTTTGCGTAATAAAATGGTCTTTATGTCAGTAGAGTTGAGGTTATTCCAACAGCAGAATGTACTCTGGTCTTGGAGCAATATGGCCGTAAGAACGGTGCAGGAGGAGAACGCATGAAGAGCAGCCTTGGTGTTCATCCATTCCTTTATACAGTCATGTAAGTCAATGGAGACAGAGCCAAGGAGAGTGATCAGAGAAACCAGGCAGGCTGCCAAGATCCTTCTAACGGTTTGACTGCTTCTGAAGGAGCATGGAGGCAAGCACCTGAATCATAAGAGTGAATATATAAAACATGTCACAATGATGGCATTACCCAGATTTTCCTTTTTAATTCTGGATTTAAAGTTAATGTCCAAACAATTTTTTTTCCCTAAAAGGTTCAACATTTTGTCTCGATTCATTACTTAATATATCTGTATAGAGGTCAGAGCTAATTTTCACTGATCTCCAAATCCTGTCTGCCTTAGGCTACTTTCACACTAGGGTCTTTTGCGGATCTGTCATGGATCAGCAAAAAGAGTTCCATTACAATAATACAACCGCATGCATCCGTCATGAACGGATCCAGTTGTATTATAGCCAAGACGGATCCGTCATAAACACAATTGAAAGTCAATGGGGGACGGATCCGTTTTCTATCGTGTCAGAGAAAACGGATTCGTCCCCATTGACTTACATTGTGTGTCAGGACAGATCCGTCTCGCTCCGCATCCCAGGACGGACAGAAAAACGCTGCAGGCAGTGTTTTGGTGTCCGCCTCCAGAGCAGAATGGTGACTGAACGGAGGTAAACTGATGTATTCTGAGCGGATCCTTTTCCATTCAGAATGCATTAGGGCAAAACTGATCCGTTTTGGACCGCTTGTGAGAGCCCTGAACGGATCTCAGAAATGGAAAGCCAAAACGCTAGTGTGAAAGTAGCCCTAATGCCCTGATGTTAAAGTGCTTGATAATACCTTCCTAAACACGTCCCTGTTAAAACTGACTGTTTCACCATCCTGTAAATTGCTCTCCAAGAGTCATCTAGTTGAAGAACCACAGTGTCCTTGCTGTTAGATTGCCCGTTCTTCCTTGATTGACATGCTACTTGGCAGTGCTATGTCCCTGATATCAAACACCCAGCTCTGCTGAGCAGGATGTCAGTCATGGCAGCATTGCACCGCCCAAAAGATTCTTTACCACACCAGCACTGCGCAGAAGACTCTTTACTGCACCAGCACTGCCCAGAAGACTATTTACCACACCAGCACCACCCAAAAGATTCCTTGCAAAACCAGCACTGCATAGAAGATTCTTTACTGCACCAGCATTGCCCAGAAGACTACCATACCAGTACTGCCCAGAAGATACTTTACTACACCAGCACTGCCCAGAAGATTATTTACACCAGCACGGCGCAGAAGACTCTTTACCACACCAGCACTGCCCAGAAGATTCTTTACACCAGCACTGTCCAGAAGACTCTTTCCCACACCTGTACCACCTAGAAGACTCTTTACCACACCAGCACTGCCCAGAAGATTCTTTGCCACACCAGCACTACACAGAAGAACCTTTACCTTTAACAGACCTGTACCGCCCAAAAGATTCTTTGCAAAACCAGCACTGCATGGAAGATTCTTTACTGCACCAGCATTGCCCAGAAGACTATTTACACCAGCACGGCCCAGAAGACTCTTTACCACACCAGTACTGCCCAGAAGATACTTTACTACACCAGCACTGCCCAGAAGATTATTTACACCAGCACGGCCCAGAAGATTATTTATACCAGCACGGCCCAGAAGACTCTTTACCACACCAGCACTGCCCAGAAGATTCTTTACACCAGCACTGTCCAGAAGACTCTTTACCACACCTGTACCACCTAGAAGACTCTTTACCACACCAGCACTGCCCAGAAGATTCTTTGCCACACCAGCACCATACAGAAGAACCTTTACCTTTACCACACCTGTACCACACAGAAGACTCTTTACCACACCAGCACTGGCCAAAAGACTATTTACCACACCAGTACTGCTCGGAAGATTATTTACACCAGCATGGCCCAGAAGACTCTTTATCACACCAGCACCACCCAAAATATTCTTTACCACATGAGCACCATCTAGAAGACTCTTTACCACACCAGCACTGCCCAGAAAAATCCTTCCCACACCAGCACTGTCCAGAAGACTCTTTACCACACCTGTACCACCTAGAAGACTCTTTACCACACCGTCACTGCCCAGAAGATTATTTACACCAGCACGGCCCAGAAGATTATTTATACCAGCACGGCCCAGAAGACTCTTTACCACACCAGCACTGCCCAGAAGATTCTTTACACCAGCACTGTCCAGAAGACTCTTTACCACACCTGTACCACCTAGAAGACTCTTTACCACACCAGCACTGCCCAGAAGATTCTTTCCCACACCAGCACCATACAGAAGAACCTTTACCTTTACCACACCTGTACCACACAGAAGACTCTTTACCACACCAGCACTGGCCAAAAGACTATTTACCACACCAGTACTGCTCGGAAGATTATTTACACCAGCATGGCCCAGAAGACTCTTTATCACACCAGCACCACCCAAAATATTCTTTACCACATGAGCACCATCTAGAAGACTCTTTACCACACCAGCACTGCCCAGAAAAATCCTTCCCACACCAGCACTGTCCAGAAGACTCTTTACCACACCTGTACCACCTAGAAGACTCTTTACCACACCGTCACTGCCCAGAAGATTCTTTACCACACCAGCACTGCCCAGAAGATTCTTTACCACACCAGCACTGCCCAGAAGATTCTTTGCCACACCAGCACTGCCCAGAAGATTCTTTGCCACACCAGCACTGCCCAGAGGATTCTTTACACCAGCACTGTCCAGAAGACTCTTTAACACACCTGTACCACCTAGAAGACTCTTTACCACACCAGCACTGCCCAGAAGATTCTTTGCCACACCAGCACCACACAGAAGAACCTTTACCTTTACCACACCTGTACCACCCAGAAGACTCTTTACCACACCAGCACTGTCCAGAAGACTCTTTACCACACCAACACTGTCCAAAATACTCTTTACCACACCTATACCACCCAGAAGATCATTTACCAAAGTAGCACCGTCCAAATGACACTTGGTGAGGGCTTCACATAGTGTACACAGCGGTATAACTTAATTATATCCAGCAAGGTGAATGACAAATTTTAACAGGGTCATGTTTTGAAAGATATTAGCAAGCCCTATAACATCACGGCGTTACTTTACTCTTCTAAAATCTGGTGACAGTTTCCCTTCATTAAACAATGCAACCCTGGCTTTCAGTAGTAACACGTAGAGGGAAATCAGGAGCTTTCTGTACGCTGGTATTAAATTGATCTCAATACGTGGTAAGCTAATGGTAACAAAATATGAGTAGTTAATTGAAAAATAAAATAAATGTATAGGTAGATAAAAATTGTAGAATTTTTTAATTTAATTTCATAATCTGAGGGGTTTTTTTATGCCATGGAACATATAGGTTTCATTATGCTTTTTTTGCCGAATTGTATTTCGCATCAGTATATTTTCTCAGATCAAGCAGTCTTTGAGTATTAGGTTGAACTGAAAATAAAAATAGAAAAAATTGGTGTCATCATTACTGTCCTTTGTGCAGCCATAATCAGATCACTGTAAATCCCCTGTAAACCTCTCCAATTAAGAATCTGGCAATACGATTTCTATGTAAATCAGAAATATGTATTATATATATACCTTTAGATTTTACCTCATTGGATCTGCAGGTAATATAGTTTATCCCGCTTTATGAAAATGTTTAGTATTCTTTTTATCAAAAACTTGAAAGCCGATTTTTCAAATAACAAAATCAATGAATAAAAATTAGTAAGTTGTTATTTTTTAAATATAATAGAAATCATTTGGTATAATATGTTACAAAATAATTAAAAATAATTGTATAGAAATGATATAAATGGACCAGCAGAACTAGTACTACATTTTACATTAGTGCTACAAATAAAGGGAATAGAAATGTTCATGGTGGCAGGTAATGGCTTACTTCAATCATTTTATGTATGGTATTAATTATAGATAATATTTGAGAAGTGGAATAATTTTTAGAATTTTCATTACACAACGATGAAGCGTTATAGAGAGGAAAGTAGAAGATCCCCATAGGACTAAAAAATGTGTAAAATTAATGCTGAGATTTTTATTTCAAATATATAATATTTAAGGCATTTTGCCAGTAGAGACACTTCTGGTATATCCATGAGTGTTAATGTCCCACAACTGGAGAATGGGGGGTCCCCTGAAGCTTTCGTGGCTGTTACTGTAGCTCCCACAGACTTAAATAAAAGAATCAGGGCCAAATCTCTTTTTAATCTGCGTCAGGATCCGGCGTCTGCAGTCGTCACTTAGTGGGACATTGAGGTCAAGGGTCCGCATTAACCCTACATGGTGGAGCCCTATCAGTGGGACTCACAAATATCAGACATTTACAATAAATCCCCTTTAAGAATTACATTTTGCAAAACATCATGAATGAATGTCACTTTGAAAATAATATTTTCACAGAAAAATTTAAAATAATATCAAAATGTGGTCAAAATGCAAGCACCCTCTAAATGCTAGCTTGATCTCATCCATTGGATGTGTGGTGCCCTCCTTCTGCCATCTTGAATATTAGATAATTAGGTAGATTAAAAATATAGCAACATTGTGGCTATTTAGTGATGTGGAACTACAGGTTTCAGCATGCAATCTTATTAGCTGGCGCTCTCTGACGCTGAGACTTGTAGTCCCATTGTGTTAGGTTTCTACACTTACTTGCAGCTGTCACGGTGAGTGCTCCTCTTCCCCTTCACAGACATCTTACTATGGATCAGGTTCATCTTGCTCTTCAGGGAGGCAGAAGACAGAGCTGCAGAGATGAACAAGTCACTTCTGCCACTTGCTGGCTTCTCAGACATGACAGAAGTTTGTAAGGTGGGGAGTCCCCTGCAAATCTGATACTGGTAGAAGCAAAATGTGCAGATATCTGCACCTTCCCCAGCTGGAGGTTCTAGATGTCCTCAGAGCTGTCACTCAGATCAATAGTACAAAGGAGCATGGAGCATCCCATCTAATCTCATTACAGGGCAATTCATTTACAGAGCTGGAGAAGGGATTATGTGTGATGATGATAATTAACGAGACTGACAGAATATAATAAATACTGCAAATTATTAGATAGATGGACAGACAGATAGATGGAGACAAATAAATAGATACTTCTTGAAAACACCACCTCTTATAAAGACTAGGGGGAATTTATCATTTGCAGCTTTGGTGTTCAGCTTTGTGAGGTTGCACCAAGTTTATAAAATGGCACACAGTAATAATATATTTAGCGAAAGTGCAATGTGATGTACGTTTATGTCTGTAAAAGTACACCAGGGGGTTGCCTGGTGTGGAAATAAGACTTTTTTGGGACCATGTTACCAAATGTTGCAAAAATATGTACCAAATGTTGCCCATGGCCATCACTTGTGACTTTTTTACACCACAAAATTAGTGAAAAAGATTTGATAAATAACCCCTTAAATTTTCTATGCGAGATATTCAGTACTATCATAGGCTATGCATACTGGTAATCCTCCTCTAGAAGACTACTTTTCAATGGGTGGTCATCTAAATGAGGTTCCACTGTAGATATCAGATGACAGACAGATAAACTGAGTGGGGACAGTTGGGGAAGTGCTCAGTGGAGAGACCCGAGGACACTGAACACGATAGGACTGCTGCTATGGAACTTGCGACTGTGGTGCCCGGCAGTGGGGGTGATGGGGGCGGATTAGAGTTTGCATTTCTCAGTCATGCAGTCTACAGGGCCCTTTACATGGCTGAGAATTGATCAGATCATCGCTAACGAGCGTTCATAGTAGTGCACCACTGATTACCCACTCGTTCATCGGGTAATTGGATCGTTTGTGCAGCACAGAAAATCCTTGTTTCCCGGTGGCAGATAGTGCCATGGAGACACTGCGGGAAAACCACGAGTCTGTATGGGGAAGAGCGATGACATTAGCGATCCGTACTCTGGAGGTCTACTCCGCTAGCGATCTGCAGATTGTTGATTGATCTGCTTGTACATTGTCCCATGCATAGGGACCTTACCTAACCATCAACCCAGGTACGCTTACACTGCTCCCTCTGTCACCCATATAGCGCTGTCAGCAGTTTAGAAGGGTCAAAACCATTGATAGACTTGGTCATATGATAGATACAGGATGTGATGATGAGGAGACAATGTGGTGTGATCGCACAAGGACAAGCTTTGAAGTTGAAAATTATAGATCTACAGTTCTGTGAAATCACAACTAATGCACTAAAATTCATACTCTGGAAATGCCACATGTGATCAATTTTTGTCTATAAACAAAACAGGGGCGTACACAGATTTTTTAGGGCCCCATAGCAAAACTTAGTAAGACCCTCCCCTCCAAAGTAAGATTTTTGAATTTGTTGAATAGAGTAATTTTTTAGTTCTTTACATAGGTCCTTGAGTCTGGAGAAAGTGGAGAGGCACACAATCCAAGTTGCTTGAGGTCCAGCTTTAAGCTTCCACAGTCAGTGATGGTTTCTGGAGCCATGTCAGTGATTTTCTGAGACACTCACCTTTGGGATTTCATTAGCTGTAAGCCATAATCATCGACACTTGAAATAGATCCCTCTGTGTGTAATAAATCTATTGAATATATGAGTATCACTTTTTGAACTGAATTACTAAAATAAATAAAATGTTTGATGATATTCTAATTTATTAAGATGCACCTGTAAAGGAATATAACCACTATATGTACAAGAATATAACTGCTATGATACCGCCTCACATGTACAAGAATATAACTACTATAATACTACTACCTCCATGTACAAAAATATAAATTGTATAGTATTGCTCTCTTTGTGCAAGAATTTAACTACGATCATACTTTCTGATGACAATGGTAACTGTCGAGTGGTAGGAAGAATTAGGTAGCAAGTGAACAATCAGTTCTTAAAGTTGAAAAATGGCAAAGCAACAAGGGTCACATTGTGATCGCTACCGTATTTGACTGGATCAGAGTATCTCTAGACTCTAATGCGGCAGGTCTTGTTCAGTGCATCATTTATGCTGTGGTTAGTCCCTACTTAAAGAGGTTCAAGGACGAACATGGACACCAAAGACTCATTGATGCTCATGTAAAACAAAAACTAGCCCATCAGCTCCAGTTCCACAGAAGAGCTAACAAAACTTGCTAAATTGCTGAAATAGTTCATGCTGACTAAAGACGTTAGAGTACAAAAACCATCACAGCTTGCTGTCTGTAGGGCTGTCTAGCTCATTGGTCAACGTTTCCATGCTGACCTCTATCCACCACCAAAAGCACCTACAATGGGTACGTAAGCATTAGAACTGAACCCATGAGCAACGGAAGAAGGTAGCCTAGTCTAATCACATTTTCTTTTGTGTGTGAATCACTTACTTATGGAGTAGAAGATAACGGGATGCACTATGGGAAGAAGATGGTGGAGGCAGTGTTCTCAGCAATGTTTTGCAGGGAAACCTTGGGTACTGGCATTCTTGTGAAGTTACTTTGACATTTATCACCTGCCAACATTGCTGCAGACCAAGTGTACTCCTTCACAGCAACAGTATTCCCTAATAAAAGTGACCTCTTTCAGCAGGATAATGCCCTGGCCTCACTGCAAAAATTGTTCAGGAATGGTTTGAGGGAAATAACAATGCATTCAAAATGTTGACTTGGTCTCCAAATTCCCAAGATCTCAATTTGACTGTGCATCTGTGGGATGTGCTGGAAAAAGAAGTCTGATCCATGGTCGCCCCACCTCGCAACTTACAAGTCATAAAGGATATTCTCTTAACATCTTGCTACTACAGAACACCTTCAGAGGTCTTGTGGAGTCCATGCATTGATGGGTCACAGCTGTTTTGGTGGCATAAGGGGGATTTACACAATAATAGGTTTTAATTTTATGGCTGATTAATGTAAATGCTTTAATATTGCCTTTTATGGACAAGAATTGAACTATTATAATACTGTCCTTGGGTAAAAGAATATAACTATTATAAATTACCTCATGTGTACAAGAAAATAACTAGTAAAATACTGCTCAATGTACAAGAATATAGCTACTATAATACTTTCTCCTGCGTACAAGATTATAACTACTATAATACTGATCCTATATATAGGAATATAACTACTATAAGGGTCCTTTCACACTTGCGTTCTGAGGATCCGGCAGGCACTTCCGTCCCGCCAGATCCGTCAGAACGCAAGTCGCCTGAAGCATTAGAAGACTGATCAGGATCCTGATCAGTCTTCGAATTGCTTTCCGGTTACTATGGCAGCCAGGACGCTACTAGCGTCCTGGTTGCCATAGTAGGAGCGGGGAGCGGGGGAGCGGTATACTTACAGTCCGTGCGGCTCCGGGCGCTCCAGAATGACGCCAGAGCGCCTCATGCGCATGGATCACGTGATCCATGCGTGTAGGAGCCCTGACGTCACTCTGAGCGCCCGGAGCCGCACGGATGGTAAGTATACCGCTCCCCGCTCCTCGCTACATTTACCATGGCAACCAGGACTTTAGCGCCCTGGCTGCCATGGTAACACTGAGAAAAAGCTAAACGTCGGATCCAGCGATGCGCCGAAACGACGTTTAGCTTAAGGCCGGATCCGGATTAATGCCTTTCAATGGGCATTAATTCCGGATCCGGCCTTGCGGCAAGTGTTCCGGATTTTTGGACGGAACAAAAAGCGCAGCATGCTGCGGTATTTGCTGCGTCCAAAAAACGTTCCGGTCCTGAACTGAAGACATCCTGATGCATCCTGAACGGATTTCTCTCCATTCAGAATGCATGGGGATGATCCTGATCAGGATTATTCCGGCATAGAGACCCGACGACGGATCTCTATGCCGGAAAACAAAAACGCCAGTGTGAAAGGGCCCTAAAACTGCCCCCTGTGTACAATAATATAACTACTATAACACTGTTTCCTATGTACAAGAATATAGCTACTATAATTCTGCCTCCTGCGTACAAGATTATAACTACTATAATGCTGACCCTATATGTATTAAGCAAATATATTTGCTGCATTTGTGGGAGGGGAGGCTGATTACAAGGCTATTTGAAGGCACCTGTGGGCCCAGACTGACGCCGATTCAGCTGATTTCACTACCTCTGGGTCATCGCTAGGATACAGCAGCATGGTGTGGAGGCTCCTTATGGCTGGGCGACGGCAGAATGTCTCAGGAGGGCGCTGGTATTCATGGTAGGATTGGAGTTGTTTGCACGGGACCCTCGCTGCAGTCCGCGACATGTCGCGCTCTGGGACAAAGATAATGGTCGAACGATGGTTGTTAGTATTGTTGTCTGGCTGTTTAGGGGCCTGTGGGGGCCGTCGCATACAGTTATTGGGGTAGCATTCGCTTAGAGTAGGTATGGTCGCATGTTTTCTGATACCTAGTTTACATGCAGGCCGCATGTCTGCAGTTGGCTCAAGCTATGTACGCTGTGTTTAAGTGATGGTAAATGTGTATCAATTGTCGATTTAAAAAAAAAACGCAGCAGCATCGCGTGGAGGCCCGTTCACGTCTGGGCAACGGCAGAAAGTGCCAGGCGAGTGCTGGTGTTCACGGTAGCATCGGACTTGTTTGCACGAGACCCACACTGTGGTCTGTGACTTATAATACTCTGGGACAAAGCTGAGTGGGGCGCTAATGGTCAAACGACCAGCTGTTTAGGGGCTTGTAGGGGGCTATTGCATAGTTATTGGTGTAGCATGCGCCTAGAGTAGGTATGGTCGCATGTTTTCTGATACCTGTTACATGTGGGACGCGTGTCTGCAAACTACGCACGCTGTGTTTAAGTAATGGTATTTTATTTATTTATTTTTGAAGGGTCGTGTATCAATGGTCGTTTAATATGAAAAAAAAAAAAACCTGCAGCATCTTGTGGCGGCTTGTTCACGCCTGGGTAACAGCAAAAGGTGTCAGGCGACTGCTGGCGCTCACGGTAGGATCGAACTTGTTTTCACATCACTCTCAAAGCGGCCCGTGATTTGCAGTGCTCTGGGATGAAGGGGGTTGGACGCTAATACTCGAATGATTGTGGTTAGGATTGTTGCCTGGCCGTTTAGGGGCTTGGGGGGGAGGGGTCTACTGTATATATAGTTATTGGTACGATATATGCCTAAAAATAGGCAGGAATGAGCATGCTAAAAAAAAATAAAAAAATGGTTGCATGTTTACTGTCACCTGTTTTACATGCTGGGCGCACGTCTGCAGTTAGCACCAGATATGCAAGGTGTTGGTAAATGTGTATTAGTGGTCTGTATATGGGGGCACAAGCAGATTTGGTTAAGGCGTCTGTATTTGAGTAATGATGCTCTTGTATGTAAGTGTGTTTAATCTATAAACTGTATTTTATGGACACGCATGTGTCAGCGGTTCTGTGCTAGGTTTATAGGTGCAGCATTATGTCAATTAATTGGCATTGCATCATGGTTTATGTTTAACCACGTTTATGTTTTTCCTAGGCGAACACGAGGTCGTGTTGTGGTGACAATCGTTCCAAAAAAATCCCAAAAACTCCTGCAGCATCATGTGGAGGTTCGTTCGCGTCTGGGCAATGACAGATGGTGCCAGGCGAGTACTGGCATTCACAGTAGGATCGGACTTGGTTACATGGTCCGTGACTTGTAGTGCTCTGGGGCGAAGGGGGTGGTTGGGCGCTCATGGTCGAATGATTGTTGTTACCTTTAAAGCTACATCCTGTGTCTGCATTTACATCTTGTCCTATACTCTATTCACTACTAGAGCTGCGTTCATGTGTCTGCTGTTGCATCACATTAATACTCTGCTCACTTTCAGATTGCATTCATATGGCTGCTTTATACCATGTTCTTCATGCTCATACTCAGAGCTGTGCCCATACCATGTTTTTAGGCACCACTCACATCCAGAGCTGCATTCACCCACCTGTTCTTACATCACGTGTTATACTCTGCTTCTACTTAAAACACATTTTCCTTTTCATTGCTACATCATGGTTTACTCAGTATTCTTAGGCCCCTTTCACATATGCGTTTTTGCTTTCCGTCCTAGAGTTCCGTCCTCGGGGCTCTAGGACGGAAAGATACTGATCAGGATTATCCCAATGCATGCTGCGGATTTGTCTCCGTCCAAAAATCCGGAAGACATGCCGTAACGCCGGATCCGGAATTAATGCCCATTGAAGTGCATTAATCCGGATCCGGAATTAAGCTAAACGTCGTTTCAGCGCATCGCCGGATCCGACATTTAGCTCTACGCATGCGCAGCAGCAGTTCCGATCGGGGCCCCAGTGTAAGCTGGGGCTCCGATCGGTTACCATGGCAGCCAGGACGCTACTGAAGTCCTGGCTGCCATGGTAGTACTGCGCAGCTGTGTACCTGCGCTGCGGCCTCGGGCGCTCCTTCATGACGTCACAGGTCCGGGCGGCGCATTTATCTATGCACCGCAGGGACCTGTGACGTCATGAAGGAGCGCCTGGCGGCCGCAGCGCAGGTAAGTACACTGCTGTGGAGTACCATGGCAGCCAGGACTTCAGAAGCGTCCTGGCTGCCATGGTAACCTGAAAGCATTTTGAAGACTGATCAGGATCCTGATCAGTCTTCTAATGCTTTCAGGCGACTTGCGTTCTGACGGATCCGGCAGGACGGAAGTGCCCGCCGGGTCCTCAGAACGCAAGTGTGAAAGAGGCCTTACCAGGGCATTCAGCACCCACCGCTCTCCCGATAAACATAGCTGCTTTCTTTTCAGGCTTTCCTCGGTGGTTTGTTACATTCCATAGGCCTACTTTTTCTGTTCACTTCGGTGGATAAAAAAATAATAATTGTAGTGTTCTTTAGTCCTGGTTTGTATTCACTCAGATTGGTCTTCTGCCCCAGTTCACCAAACAGCTCCTCAGTGGTCAGTGGGCCAATTGGAGTAAGTTTCCTACTATGTTTTCACAAGTTGTTCATTTGTTTGTCACTATAAGGGTGTTCTCTTAGCGAACTGCAATACTTCCGGCTATTGTCATCTGTTTCAATATGACAGTACGCAGGTGGTTTTATTGTTTTATTTATGCACGTGGTTCGGATCACTAATGTCTATGCATATACCATCAGGTCTGGCTCACGTTTTAATTACTTATCGTCACCGTAATGTCATCCAGATCAGTCTCTTGGCTTCGGGGGCCCGATGACTGCTTTGGCCTCATGGCTCCGGGGGCCCTATGATCGTGTTTCATGTTGTTCGTTAGGGGTACAACATAGTTGTAGGCTGGTTAGTGTCCTAGGTTTGCTGTCGGAGGGGGTCATGGTTATGCGAGTCCCCAAGTCATACTGGTGCTGCATAAGTGGTTTATATTAAAAAAAAAAAAAAACAACACTATACTATGGTGTCAGTTTCGTCCACAGAAAGTCCCGTCACGACTACAGGCGCAATTTACGAAGTCTGTCAGGTCTACAGACTAATAAGTTCTGTCACCACTACAGGCGATTTACGAAGTCTGTCACATCTACAGACTAATAAGTCCTATCACGACTACAGGCGCAGCATACATAGTCTATCATGACCTTAAGCTTATTTCCTGTCACAGCTGCAGGTATCGCGTGTACATTCTGTCTTAATTACAGATATGCTTACTTCCTCTAGAAACTCTGGCTGAGGGTGTTGGGCCAGGTCCTGGGTATCGGTCCGTCTTCCAGTAGGAGGTACAGTAATAAGGCGCAATTTACGAAGTCTGTCACGTCTACAGACACGACAAGTCCTATCACGACTACAGGCGCAGCATACAGAGTTTATCACGACCTTAAGCTTATTTCCTGTCACAACTGCAGGTATGGTGTGTATGTTCTCTGTCCTCATTACAGGCAACATTAGCTCCTTAACTGAAATAGCCATGTATTTGTGTTTTATGGTTCCCCAGGCCTGGCGAGTTCACACATTCCGCTTAATCTACTATTAGAGTAAGACGGCATACGCCATGTTCTAACTTTTGGGTCCTTTATAAAAATAAAAAAAAGGTGTGGCCTGGGGAATAAATAGAGGTGAACAGGGGCGTAACTATAGGGGAAGCAGGGGAAGCGGCTGCTTTGGGGCCCTGACCCAGAAGTACCCTCAACATTATTACACAATGAAATGATATACAGTGGCAGTATAGACAGTGTAGAAAACGGATGGAACAGCTGCCGGGCCTGGTCTGAGAGAGCGATCTTTACTAGCCACAGGAAAGGGGGCGGCATGAAAGGAAGGGGTTGTGAAAAACTTACTGGGGGAGGGGGCCCCATTCAAAAATTTGCTGTGGGGCCCAGTCATTTCTAGTTACGCCACTGGAGGTGAAGTATTTTGCCACCAGGAACAGTTGGTGTCCGATGAGGGCCCTTGGCAAATGGTTGGAGTTCATTTAGGCCCTTCCAGCAGATTCACCATTGTTTGTTTCAGTCTGCAGCTCTCAGTATTCAGACCTTCTCGAAATATGTTCATATGTTGTTAGTCAACATAGGAGTAAATCGTTTCCGATTACTGGCCTCTTTTTCAATCGCAGCACCACTAGCTACCACCAAGAACGATGTGCCGGTGCACATGACAAAGAGATAAGGTAGATGGAAGTCACTGTGATATGTAAGGTATATTCCGCACCTTCATCGTGAAATATCTTTTGCGTTCAAAAGTGGGTGTCATAAATGGTATGTATATATTTTGCTCTAAACTAAGGTCAGCTCTTTTTGGCCCCTTTAGGCTGCCCTACCACCGCAGTTATGGCATAACTCCACTGCTTGTTGTAGATAGGGCTAGATAGGTTAGGTACCCCCTCTGATAGCCGATCTGACCACAAGTATTAAGCGAATATATTGCTGTATTTGTGGGAGGGGAGGCTGATTACAAGGCTATTTATATGCACCTGTGGGCCCAGGCTGATGCCGATTCAGCCGATTTCACCCACCCACCCACATCATCTTACAGTCACTTCACATTAGGGTGGCCGCCTTTAGGCTGCCCTACCGCAGCAGTTATGGCATAACTCCACTGCTTGTTGTAGATAGGGCTAGATAGATTAGGTACCCCTTCTGATAGCCGATCCGACCACAAATAAGAATATAACTGCTATAATACTTCTCCCTATGTACAAGAATATAGATATATAGACTATTCTCTCCCAGCACAATACAGATTTTTATGAAAAATAACACTAGAAAAGAGGTTTTAAAACGGTGGATTTAATTAAATACAAAATTTACAAAAAAAACTCAATCCAAACAATATGACTTCAATCAACAGGATGTTTGCTACCTCTTGTAGTCCTTGGCTTGTATGAGATTGGTACAGTCCGGGCGATACTATTACAGTTATCACTGTATTCACAAAATGAAATAAGATTTCACTGCAAACTTTTCTTTAACGAGAAAACCATTTGGATCAATCATGGACATTTTATTACATATCTACTCATTAGCATATTGCTTTACTGGTAATTAGGAATCACGAGGAGACACTTTATGCCTTGTGCCTCGTTGTGGTCCCAAGTACCATACCAGGTGACATTCATATTGCGGATATACTAGGTCGTTACTAAGGATTTCCCAAGTGGCTTCAGATCTTCATACACTGCAGTGGGAAGGGCGCATTTTGGTTACACCGTGTGGCAGGTTCGTTCGGGTTTTGCGGCAGAGTGGCCTCTTCCGGTTGAGCTGGGGATTTTTGCATCAATATGTGCTGTCAAACATTTTCACCTTCCTGTTTAACCAATAAAACATATGAGTATCTTAGGCTCAGCTAAAACAATTCTGACTACCGGCTACACATCCGTCATATATATCAGGAGGGGACATTTACCGAGGAAGTCACCCTGTGGCTCTGCAGCTGCTGCAAGAATACAACCCTGGCTAGTGATGGAGGTTGTACGCTGTGCCATTTAAATGTGCATTGTTCTAGCAGGAAAGGTGCAATGCTCTGCTTACGGGGGAAAGGGTCTAAGCTTGAAAAAAGGTGGGTCCCACCTTAACTCCTTCTCTCTAGTGTATCTGATGTGCAGTTAACATAACATGTGGTAACCATCAATGGTAGATCTCCAAGAGTCATTTTGTTAAAAAAAATGACATTACACATCCTGTACTGATCCCAAGCCACATCTGTACTATACTCCAGAGCTGCACTCACTGTTCTGCTAGTGGAATCACTGTGTACATACATTATATTACTTATCCTGTACTGAACCTGAGCCACATCGGTTACTCCAGAGCTGCACTCACTATTCTGCTAGTGGAATCACTGTGTACATACATTATATTACTTATCCTGTACTGAACCTGAGCCACATGTTACTCCAGAGTTGCACTCACTATTCTGATGGAGTCACTGTGTACATACATTGCTTATCCTGAGTTACATCCTGTATTATACTCCAGAGCTGCACTCACTATTTTGCGGGTGGAGTCACTATGTACATTACATTCCTTATCCTGTACTGATCCTGAATTACATCCTGTATATTTCAGAGCTCGAAGCTCTGCAGGATTTTGAGCTGAGATGCCCAGTATCCTCTGCCTGCCCATATGTCTGCATTGCTTGGTCTCAGAATTTCATTCTGGTAATTGTACTAATTATACTAGGAACTTTACAGTAATGTGACTGAGGGAAAACAGCCCCCCCTGCATTATAGGAGTTCAGCTGAGCTGTTAGGGGTGTGACTTGCTGACTGTTTCCAAAAACAACCATTAGAACTGTCAATGTGGAATATAATACATGATACAACTCAAAATTAGTACAGGATAAGTAATGTAATATATGTACATAGTGATTCCACCAGCAGAATAGTAATATGCAGTATAATACAGGATGTAACTCGGGATCAGTACAGGATACGTAATGTAATGTATGTACACAGTGACTGCACCAGCAGAATAGCGAGTGCAGCTCTGAGGTATAATACAGGATGTAACCCAGGATCAGTAAAGGATAAGTAATGTAATGTATGTACACAGTGACTGCACCAGCAGAATAGTGAGTGCAGCTCTGGAGTATAATACAGGATGTAACTCAGGATCAGTACAGGATAAGTAATGTGTGTACACAGTGACTGCACCAGCAGAATAGTGAGTGCAGCTCTGGAGTATAATACAGGATGTAACTCAGGATCAGTATATAAGTAATGTAATGTATGTACACAGTGACTCCACCAGCAGAATAGTGAGTGCAGCTCTGGAGTATAATACAGGATGTAACTCAGGATCAGTACAGGATAAGTAATGCCATGTATATGCACTGTTTGGTTCTTTTGACAGGAATAATTGTTGTGCCTGCAGCTCTGTTCCTCCCTTCAAATGTGAAGAAATCTGCAACAGAGGCTTTAATTTAGATGTGAACATATGGGGGGTACAGAGGTGTGATTTTAACCACATGAAAATCGTATATGAAAAATCGCACATGTTTTTGCCTAGGCAACGCAATAAGGTGATTAACCATGTGATACATGTAAAAGAAACATAGTTCGCCTGCCATATTGGGGTACCACGGATAAACCACGTGCCGTTTTAACTGCACCTCAGTAGCTACATGTGACTACACCCGAAGAATTATCTGTTCCTCAGGTTCTCACAACTGCACTTATGAAGGGATGGAAGCTGAGAACTGAAGGAGAGGGGCATGCGTGGCATCCTAATTAGTTGTTTAGACCAAGACACATTATCTGCTACAAATTCTAAATTAAGCAGCCCACTCACACCAGATGTATTGTCAAAAGATGCTCATCTGCAAAAACCAGCAAAAGAAAACCAGAAAAGTTTCCATAAAAAAGCAGAGACAATTTACTCCATGAATTCAGACAAAATCCCTATACCCCAAGGGTTCTTCTGGATAATGAGGGACAGGAGGAGTGACTGACACGAAACACAACTAACTTGGAATTAAACCAATAATGTTCATCTTTAATGTACGAAAAGTGAAGAAAAAAAAAAAGTCTATGCCGGGAAGAGTAAGTAGATGGCAGGAAGGCTTGGCTCCACCTCAGTAACTCCACGCATATTCGCAATGCAGAATTAACCCGATGAGGGATGACCCTCATGTGATCCAGTAGTTCTGGCTGGACATGCATCTCTATATTCAGAGATAACATAGGAAATATTGTCTCATGTCCATAGAGTCTATTTTACAGCTAGCAGCACAGGGCGATGGCAGCCAGCGAGCAGGGCAGGACTGATCCACTGTGGCTCATGGAAGGTCCTTCTTATATCTCGGAAGCTGCATAGTCTTCAGAAACATTTGTTTTCCAAGTAAAAGACTAGAAAATGTTCGACATCGTCTCAGTGCTTTTTATTTTATGGAAACTGAACAACCCACCACCACATGCACACATCACACAAGAGCCCCGATCTGCAGGCTGCATCACCGGGCAAAAGCATAGCTAACGGGAAGAAAGGCAGCGCTGATCTAAGAAGCAGCCAGTGTTATACCTTACTCCTGAAGAGCGGCTTGGCACCCGGACCACAGTACTCATTGTAAATGAGCTTAAATAGGAAGAGGTGGAAGAGGGTGATCAGAGAGGCCACGCTGAACCAGAACAGGAATGGCAGGCCTGGGTACTGTTTGGCCATGTGTTCCTCATGGGCCAGGATCTCCTTCAGGTGTAGAGTGTGTCTCAAGTCCTGCAAGTGGGTGAGTTCTGTTGAGATGTAAAGCAATGGGGTTAAGGGCTGGGTGACCATCACAGGAAATATATGTCCTCGGAGTTCAGAGGTCAGCTCTACCGGTTCGTGTAAACATCCGGCTTCACAGGCGTAAAGTTTCACCAGCTTGTCCTGGAATTTCACTGAAACGTGCAGAAAGGGCTTCTCTTCTTGGTCAAGCAGGACGGCCAAGTTAATAAGGTCCTTGTTATAATGTATACCTCGTAGGGAGTAGCTGTTGTGAAGAACGTGAGGGTCAGATTGGAACTGCAGGTGGTTTTCGGTGAACTGAAGACCACCAAAGCTGAGCAGCATTCCCTGCATAAGCCCGTGGGCACCGGCCGATACCAGGCTTTTGCAGCCTCTTTTCTGTAAAGTTAGTTTCCATAGCTCCCAGAGTTGTACAAGCTGCGTAATCCCGCTCAGCTTGCTAGGCCACAGATTCTCTGCATGCATAGTAGCATGGCCACTAAAGCAATGGTCGGCATAATTCAGAGACAGCTCCATTTTATCTCTTTCTTCGTTGCTTATGAGGGGATCTACCAGAGGAGCTGGGGAGCAGGAGAGAATGTAGTAAAGTGTGATGTTGATGGTATCGCTGGAGGGAGTATGTGCATCCTTGATCTTTCTCATTTCAATGCCTGAAAAACAGAAAACCACAAGATTTTATAGGTATAGGTTGTGACTGCTTGTACTTACATGTCTGTGAGGGGTCAGGGAATCTCATTCTCTGCCATTCTCGGTTGCCTTGGAGCAAACTGTGGGGAAAAAAGGGAGGTCCGCTTAAGAAACCCATTTTCAATGACCCCGTTATGGAAAACTCTGGTTATAGGGACGAGTTTCCTATTCAAGATAATCATGAACCAAACAAGAGAGCAGCTACAAAGACAGTCTCTTGATATGGAGGACCCTGCGTAATGCTTTACTTCCCCTGTGATGGTGTCACGGGAGAATTCAACATTTTCTGCTGACATCCACCACAGATTGTAGCTGATGGCTAAGAGTTCCAACTCTGAGATTAGCTTATTGTCGGGGGATCCTTCTCAAAGTGGACAACCCCTTTCAATTCTCAACCAACACTTGAATTACGAGGCACTTTTTAATAGTGGATTTTCATGAATTAAAGGGACATTCCCACCATGGACATAGGCCATGAATGCCTGATAGATGTGGTTCCCACCTCTTGGAGCTGCAGCTATCTCTAGAATGGGGTTCCTTTCCCCCCCATCCTACCTTGTTAGGTGGTCAACATCTGCTGCATCCAGGTGCAAGTTTGATGGAGACAAGGCCACACATGCCCGCAGCGGTCTCCATTGACTTCTGTTGGAATCGCAGCTGAGTACACTTGTGTGGCAACCGCTTCATTCATTTTCCATCTTGATGCGGAATAATAAAGTTCTTTACTTACAGTCAATGGTAGACTTCCCTAGCGGTGAGTAAGGAGCACATAACCGTAGGTGATCTGTGTGTGGAGAACGTATGAAGGGGTCTCACAAGCTACGTCCATTCCATACTGGAGGCCTGCCACACTGAATGGGTTTGGAGATGATGTCTATCCTGGTCATTTAACCACACAGACATAACCTCTCAGATACCATGGTCACTATTGGCTGTTGCATCTAAGTTGTATATTGATAAAGTGTGACTCTGACCTTTATCCCACTTGCCCCAGTAGTAGACCAAGTGCCTATAGTTTGATATTGTACAGAGAGTGGTCTCCTTTTGTTCTCCAATCATTGGGTTCCAATCTATTGCTATGGCAGCCTGGGGCCTTGTGAAGGCTTACCTGCAGCAGGACTCCATTTTTTTTTTTAAAGGGTTTATTCTCTGGCAAGGTCATCAGTATCTGATCAGTGCGGGTCCGACACCCGGGAACCCTGCCAATCACCTGTTTTAGAAGGCACCAGGCTCCTGCGCGGCCGGCTCTCTGCTTTTCCTATGCCAGTGACGACACCTTCATCGGTCACATGGCCTAGGAGCTGCTCAGCTCCATTCAAGTGCAATACCAAGCACAGCCACTATACAATGTACGGCGTTGTGCTTGGAAAGCTGCGAGAAAGCAGTGGAGTTCACTGAAGCACCGGTGTCTACTCAAAACAGCTGATTGGTGGGGGTGCCGCATGTTGGTCTCCCACTGATCAGATACTGATGACCTATCCAATGGATAGGTCATCAGTAAAAAAAAATCTTGGAAAACCCTTTTAAAGGCTATGTACACCCTTGGGGAGCATTTTTTTAAAACATTGCATTGTACTCATTTTGAGCTAAAAATTTTTTTAAAATTGGCCTTTAATAAAAATATGGAGCCCTTTTTCTTGTAGAGCTTTGAGTTTCTCTAGTAGCAGGATCTGAATTTTTTCCCTGCTCCATCAAGCAGCTCAGCTGACGGCTCCTTATCTCTCCTCTCTGATCTTTTAAACATTCACTATAGCTCAGTTCCTATCTCACTCATAAGAATGTGGCTTAAATAAGTGTTTATGACCTCTTAGTAAATTAGAGATAAGGGGGTCATTTATTATACTGAAATACGCCTAAATTAGGCGTATTTCAGGCGCAGATCTGACGCTAGGTGTAAAATTGTGGGTGCGGCAAGGGCCGGTATTCCCGTCCCATTCACCATTTTCTACACCTGTTTTAGGCGTAGAAAATGATCTAAATGTAAGACAGCAAGGAAGCTGTCTTACATTTAGAACTGGCGCTGGATCGCCGAAGCTATGGAGAGGCCGGCCGAGCCCACACTGCTGTGCCCACTGTGGGCAGAGGCACTGATCTTAACAGTGCGCAGGCGTGGGCACGGCGCTCGCAGGAGAACTAAGCCAGAGGAGAAGGATGAATTAGGAGAGGAGGTCAGTCCAGAGAACTCCAAGTTGAGCGGTTATGCTGCCACATCAGAGAGGGGCCTGGGCACTTGCAGGACCTAATGTGCATATCTTTATAAAGTGTTTTTTTTCAGCTTGTGGAAGTGGGAAGGACACAATAAAAGTACTATTTCTATGTTGGGCAACTGTGCTATAACGTGATATGAGTGGTCTAAAAGGCTCAAAGTAGGTGACAGACTTCCTTTGAGTAAAGGTCGCCATTCAGTAGCTGCCGGCTGGACCACTGGTCTACTGACAGCTATCTATCCCGACTCCCCTATACACATACAGGTTCAGTGAAGCCTCTATAGGCCGCGGAAAACAAAAGGATTTTGCCCACTCCTTCTCTCCCCAACATCATCTGTCAGGGGAGAGTCAGGAGCTGCCCACACACATAGGACTGTATGCCGAACCAGCTGTTCAGGCAGCAGTACACTAATGCGTATGGGCGAGAGACCACCAGAACTTGAAAATAAATGTTCCTTGTTTTAATGAACAGAGCATTCTTTACTGGTTTTATGTTTCCGCTCCGCTGATTGTGAGCTTCAGTCAACGTGTCCATTACTGATATAAGCCGGCCCTTTAATGGGTCACTGCACATGTCCATTATACTACGCTCAGTCAGATCACTCTGTACTCCTTACTGTTTGTACTGTACACATAGAAACCAGTTACCAGGCAAGAACTGGGAACTAACGTCCCGGGTCTCCACCTCCTAAAACTGGATTAACCCAGTGGAGGTGACCTACCTTCCACCAGACATTTACATTAACTTAAAGCGAACCTCTCACCATGAAAATGCAGCACGGTCTGTCCCCGCGCAGGAGGAGCTGAGCAGATTGATATACAGGGAAAAGATTCTGTAAAACTTCTATTTTATTCACTTTCCTCTTAATTCTGGGCTTAGGAGTCCAGTGGGCGGTCCTAACAGTGACTGGCAGCCTTCCCAACAGAGATAGCTGTCAATCACTGAGCGGGGCTGCCCACTGGACTCCTAAGCCCAGAATTAAAAAGGGATTTTAATTAATGAAATACATGTTAGGCCCTATTCACACATCCGCAATGTAGTCCACATGTATTCCGCAATTTTGCGGAATAAATGCGGACCCATTGACTGTGAATGGGGCCGGGAACGATGCGGAGAGCACACACTGTGCTCTCCGCATCCGATTTTGCGGAGCGCGCCGCCGATCTTCCGGTCCGCGGCTCCGCCAAAAAATAGAGCATGTCCTATTCTTGTCCGCAATTGCGGACAAGAAGAGGCATTTTCTATGGAGTTCGGGCAATGTGCGGTCCGCAAAAATGCGGAATGCACATTGCCGGTGTGTCCGTGTTTTGCGGATCCGCGGCTCCGTGGATCCGCAAAACACTTGCGGATGTGTGAATAAGGCCTTATACTGAGATTTTCCCATAAAACTAGATATAACTCTGCTCCATTCCTCCAGTCATAAAACATGCTGCCTGCGGATCGCACCGCACGGTGACAGGTACGCTTTAAAGATCTCACCACAATGGTTCGTCAGAAGAATAGTTCCCACGGTATGGCCTCTGAAAGGCTTTCTACTCTGGCCTCACCAGCAAGCAAATTACTGTGAAGCACCCTTATTACCTCAGCAGCACCAACCACAAGGCACTGCACAAACTACCCCCTAGTACCCCCAAACACCTCCCCAGCAGCACCAACCACAGGGCACTGCACAAACTACCCCCTAGTACCCCCAAACACCTCCCCAGCAGCACCAACCACAGGGCACTGCACAAACTACCCCAATAGTACAACCAAATATCTCTCCAGCAGCACCAACCACAAGGTACTGCACAAACTACCCCCAAACACCTCTCCAGCAGCACCAACCATAGGACACTGCACAAACTACCCCCTAGTGCCACCAAACACCTCTCCAGCAGAACCAACCACAAGGCACTGCACTAACTACCCCCTAGTACCACCAAACCCCTCCCCAACAGCACCAACCACAAGGCACTGCACAAACTACCCCCTAGTACCCCCAAACACCTCTCCAGCAGCATCAACCACAAGGCACTGCACTAACTACCCCCTAGTACCACCAAACACCTCTCCAGCAGCACCAACCACAGGGCACTGCACAAACTACCACCTAGTACCACCAAACCCCTCCCCAGCAGCACCAACCACAAGGCACTGCACAAACTACCCCAATAGTACAACCAAATATCTCTCCAGCAGCACCAACCACAAGGCACTGCACAAACTACCCCCTAGTACCCCCAAACACCTCTCCAGCAGCACCAACCACAAGGCACTGCACTAACTACCCCCTAGTACCACCAAACACCTCCCCAGCAGCAACAACCACAGGGCACTGCACAAACTACCCCCTAGTGCCACCAAACACTTTCCCAGCAGCACCAACCACAAGGCACTGCACAAACTACCCCAATAGTACAACCAAATATCTCTCCAGCAGCACCAACCACAAGGCACTGCACAAACTACCCCCTAGTACCACCAAACACCTCCCCAGCAGCACCAACCACAAGGCACTGCACTAACTACCCCCTAGTACCACCAAACACCTCCCCAGCAGCACCAACCACAGGGCACTGCACAAACTACCCCCTAGTTCCACCAAACACCTCCCCAGCAGCACCAACCACAAGGCACTGCACAAACTACCCCATAGTACCACCAAACACCTCCCCAGCAGCACCAACCACAGGGCACTGTGACATCACCACAGGTCCTCAAGCATCCAAACTATCAAGAGAGAAGACGTTCTGGGGCTCTGCGCGTACAATGGGAGAAGGTAAGTTAACTCTCTATTATTTTTAACCCTTTAAAGCCCGGGGAACATTGCATTCTGTAATTAGAATGCGATTATTTTCCCTTATAACTATGTTATAAAGGAAAATAATTACACATACAGAATACTCATCCCGAAACCGGACTTCAGTGATGAAGTCTGACTTCGGGTCTGGGTACCAAGCATGCGGATTTTTTCACGCGTGTGCTCAACACACTACAAACGTTAGCACACGCGCGGAAAAATCGCGGCGATTCCCGCAACGCACCCGCATCTTATCCGGGCGTCAAACATGACGCCCGTGTGCAAGAGGCCTAACTACCCCCTAGTACCACCAAACACCTCTCCAGCATAACCAACCACAAGGCACTGCACTAACTACCCCCTAGTACCCCCAAACACCTCCCCAGCAGCACCAACCACAAGGCACTGCACTAACTACCCCCTAGTACCACCAAACACCTCCCCAGCAGCACCAACCACAGGGCACTGCACAAACTACCCCCTAGTGCCACCAAACACCTCCCCAGCAGCACCAACCACAGGGCACTGCACAAACTACCCCCTAGTGCCACCAAACACCTTCCCAGCAGCACCAACCACAAGGCACTGCACAAACTACCCCAATAGTACAACCAAATATCTCTCCAGCAGCACCAACCACAAGGCACTGCACTAACTACCCCCTAGTACCACCAAACACCTCTCCAGCATAACCAACCACAAGGCACTGCACAAACTACCCCCTAGTACCCCCAAACACCTCCCCAGCAGCACCAACCACAGGGCACTGCACAAACTACCCCCTAGTACCACCAAACAACTCTCCAGCAGCACCAACCACAAGGCACTGCACAAACTACCCCCTAGTACCACCAAACACCTCCCCAGCAGCACCAACCACAAGGCACTGCACAAACTACCCCAATAGTACAACCAAATATCTCCCCAGCAGCACCAACCACAAGGCACTGCACAAACTACCCCCTAGTACCACCAAACACCTCTCCACCAATGAAGCGTAAGATACCATCTAGCCATGCTAAGTATATGGCATTAATGGGAATATGTCATGATAAAAAGATCTAGTTTTTAAATAAATGAGGTCATTTATTAAACAGAAATGCGCCTATATGAGGTGTACTTGTGGCACAGATTGCGGCGCAAAAGTTCTTTTGTTCTGCAATGTGTGACTTTTTTTCGCTCATGCCAGGTCTAAAAAAAAGTAAGAATGGTGTGGGTGGGAAACAGCTGGCAGGCCCGTCTCATTTACCATTTTCTACGCCTGTTTTAGGGGTAGAAAATTGTCCAAATGTAAGAGAGCAAGGAAACTGCCTTACATTTAGAACTGGCGCTGGATCTGCTGAAGTTATGGAGAGGCCGGCGCCTCTTCAAAACTTCAGCAGATCCACCGCCAGCTATGGGCCTAATAACTGTGCCCCAAGGTTATTAGATCACCGCCGAGCCCGCACTGCTATGCCCACTGTGGGCGGAGGCACTGATCTTAACAGTGCGCAGGCGTGGGCATGGCGCTCGCAGGAGAACTAAGCCAGAGGAGGAGGATGAATTAGGAGAGGAGGTCAGTCCAGAGAACTCCAAGTTGAGCGGTTATGCTGCCTTACATTTAGAAGCAGCGGTGGATCTGCTGAAGTTATGTAGAGGCCGGCGCCTCTACATAACCGCGGCGGATCCACCGCCAGTGCAGGGCCAAAGTTTTTATGTTAATTTAGATTTTTTTTTTTGATTTTTCTAAATATATATATTTTTTTATAAAATCCTAAAATCTTGCAGTTTTCAAACACAACTGATCCTCTCCCTCCCTGCAGAATGACCTTTGCACACATTAGAGCACGTGTAAAATAAAACAGACGTCAATGAGTCAGCTCCAGTCTACTGTGTTTACGGCCGACGTGCTGTTAAATGGGCCGCCCATCTGGACGTTAATAGCATATCAAAAGGATATAACATAAATGTCTGATAGGTGCGGGTCCCACCTCTGGGACCCGCTGCGATCCAACAGGGACGGAGAGGAGGCCACGAATGCCCAGTGCTCTCCATCCCCTGCTATGGAAATATCTGAGTGAGCGCTCTCCGCTATATCCTGTGGATGTGCCATAAATGTGCAGATGGGACAATCCCATTAACAAAAGCTTAGGCAAGATGACTGGCCCCAAAATCATGTCCAGCAAATCAAAGAAAAAAATCTAGAACCAGGAAATAAAAACAGATTAGAAAGCAAAAAATTGTCACTATCTGGTATTAATTGTCAGAAAAAAATGACGGGTGAGACGTTCCTTTAATTACATTAGGAAGGATTTTTTGTCTTTTCACACAGGCTTTTGTCGCCCCCCCTGTCGCATGCTTTTTACAGCATTGCTACAACTTGTATAGTAAAATGTACATGACACTGAGGCCTCATGCACATGACCGTATCAGTTTTCGGTCCACAACTCGCGGATCTGCAAAACACGTGTGCGTCCAATATTTTTCTGTTCTGCATGTCCCACCCTATATTAAAAATGACTATTCTTGTTGGCAAAATGGACAGGTAAAGGACATGTTCTATCTTTTTCTGGGGGACAGTGGAATGGACATGCAAATGAAATCAATGGGTCTGCATTCGATCCACAAAAAAAACATGCAGATTGGACGTGGACCAAAAATACGGTTGTGACCATGGGACCTGACTGAGGACAAAATCTATTCCTCTATTCAGATATGGACTTGTTCCAGTCTCAGGGAGGGGAGCTGAGAATACAGACAGGGACAGTCCCACGTGTAGCTATTACCACATATCTGCACATAGTGGCACTCGCCACCATCAGATACCAACATATCTGTGGTCAAAATGGGTGAAGCATCTGCAGGCACTGCCATCGGCACTACTTCTCGACAGGTCAGATCGGCACGTACCTTGTCACTCGGCTTCATGACTGGTCAAGAGCAGCTGTGTGCCACTGTGCCCGTGTTCTCCATTCCGTGGCTTTGCCCAGACCGACCAACTGGCTGCTTGTCACAAATCTGTTTCTGCTTACACCCAACATAGAAGGGGATGGTGTAAAAGGCATTCTGCCAATCTGTATACCCCCATATCAAATTATAATACTCTGGTCTAGATGTGGGTGTTCTGTTAGGCCACATTCACATGGTGGATATTCATGTGGAACTCCACAGCATAGTAATACCGCACCAGCTAAGTACCCTATTATTCGCTTAATAAAGACGCACTCCTTCCCCCCCAAAAGTGGGGGGAAAATGTCAGGACGTAGTGCGTGCACCATGACATTGCACGCAATCAGGTGACAGTGCGGGACCGGAGAAGACAAGGGAAGACGACTGCTGCAGAGACCACCGGACATGGGGAAGAGCGCCGCAGCAGAGGTAAGTGACATTTTTTATTTTATCTCTGCTGGGGCTCTGACATGGAAGTCTGATATGGGGGTCTGATGTGAGATCCTGATATGGGGGTCTGATGGGAGGTCCTGATATGGGGGTCTGATGGGAGGTCCTGATATGGGGGTCTGATGTCAGGTCTTGATATGGAGTTCTGATGGGAGGTCCTCATATGGGGGTCTGATGGGAGGTCCTGATATAGGGGTCTGATGGGAGGTCCTGATATGGGGGTCTGATGGGAGGTCCTGATATGGGGGTCTGATGGGAGGTCCTGATATGGGGGTCTGATGGGAGGTCCTGATATGGGGGTCTGATGGGAGGTCCTGATATGGGGGTCTGATGGGAGGTCCTGATATGGGGTCTGATGGGAGGTCCTGATATGGGGGTCTGATGGGAGGTCCTGATATGGGGGTCTGATGGGAGGTCCTGATATGGGGGTCTGATGGGAGGTCCTGATATGGGGGTCTGATGGGAGGTCCTGATATGGGGTCTGATGGGAGGTCCTGATATGGGGTCTGATGGGAGGTCCTGATATGGGGGTCTGATGGGAGGTCCTGATATGGGGGTCTGATGGGAGGTCCTGATATGGGGGTCTGATGGGAGGTCCTGATATGGGGGTCTGATGGGAGGTCCTGATATGGGGGTCTGATGGGAGGTCCTGATATGGGGGTCTGATGGGAGGTCCTGATATGGGGGTCTGATGGGAGGTCCTGATATGGGGGTCTGATGGGAGGTCCTGATATGGGGGGTCTGATGGGAGGTCCTGATATGGGGGTCTGATGGGAGGTCCTGATATGGGGGTCTGATGGGAGGTCCTGATATGGGGGTCTGATGGGAGGTCCTGATATGGGGGTCTGATGGGAGGTCCTGATATGGGGGTCTGACGGGAGGTTCTGATATGGGGCGCTGATCTGAGGATCTGATATTGGGCGCTGATCTGAGGATCTGATATTGGGTGCTGATCTGAGGATCTGATATTGGGCGCTGATCTGAGGATCTGATATTGGGCGCTGATCTGAGGATCTGATATTGGGCGCTGATCTGAGGATCTGATATGGGAGGCTGATCTGAGGATCTGATATGGGAGGCTGATCTGAGGATCTGATATGGGGGGTGTGGCGAAACCAACCGCGCCACTGGGTTTTGGAGGGGACAGATTGCCAGCCTCTTGCCCCAGGATTATGGGCCCTCTCATCAGCCCATGCTAAACTTAAACCCCATGGCGATTTGACCGTGTTTGTGGCATCTGAGCGCTGTTTGGATATATTGAGCGCTCAGATCCAAGCCATCTGGGGATATGTTAAATGTCTGTGTGTACTGTAAAGGGTGGGACATTGTATATTGAATAATGATGTCTGTCCTATTGTCCCCACGTGTGTATTGGCGATTTCCCTTTGTCCTGAGAGATAATTGAATGAGTCCTCGATTGTCTCCAGGACAGAAGACATTGTGTATTCTCCTGCCTGGGATGATTACATTACCCTGTGTAGGGTAATTGTATCACAGGCAGAGGGGAGGGATATGCTGGGGGTGTCTGTATTGTCCCATTGTGTGTGATCGGCTGCTGTATCCCATGTCGCAGTCTTCCTTCTGGTCCCCTAGGGGAGTGTCCACCAGGTGGGAGACCTGCATAAATACCGGGCAGGTAGCCCTCAATAAAGTTAGAATTCCTGTTTAACCATTAATACGGAGCCTCGTCTTGTACTTGGGGGGAATTGCTACGTCAGAACGTTCTCTTGCCTGTTCCAGGAAAGGAGGACTTCGTATGGTTCCAGTTCGGTGGATTCCAGCGGTTGTGGGTTGCTGTGCTCTTCTCCAGGGGAATCGCCCGAACGGTATTAACCCTCACTATACCGGGTTATACCGTAACAGGGGGCTGATCTGAGGATCTGATATGGGGGGCTGATCTGAGGATCTGATATGGGGGGCTGATCTGAGGATCTGATATGGGGGGCTGATCTGAGGATCTGATATGGGGGGCTGATCTGAGGATCTGATATGGGGGGCTGATCTGAGGATCTGATATGGGGCGCTGATCTGAGGATCTGATATGGGGCGCTGATCAAATATATATATTTTTTTATTTTCCTCCTCCAAAACCTGGTATGCGTCTTATCACCAGGTGCATCTCATCTACATAGTGCAGAAACTGACCTGAGCTGTGGATTTAAAAAAAATGGAACATGTCCACTCTTTGTGAGGATTTTCAATGCAGGTTTCACCCTTTGCCATGCAAAGTGTGAAATCTGGGGCAAAACCAGAACAAAATGCACAAGTTATACATGCGCAGAAAACCAGTGTAAACTACCCGGCTGTGGGCATCTTACCTGAAACAAATAAATCTGACCAAATCTGTTGGTGCTCATTGTAGAGGTCGTCCGCCCTCATGTGCATCACCTCCAGCATCTCTTTCTTTGCAGACTCTCGTAGTTTACTAAAGCTCTCCTCCAACTTTCCTGAGTCTATGGGTTCGGAGGTATAGATGACAGAGAGAATGGTTTCATCGAATTCGGACCTGGGGCTGACCTGCACTCGGTTCACCAACTTTTTAGTCGCAATCACGACCAGGATACTTTTCCCATCTTCTAACGACACCCGTCCAGAGGAGAGAAGGAACTGTCTGTCCTGCATCTTCTCTATGCTAGTGGAAAACTTGGCTCCAGCAGGCGGCTTCTGGGAAGAAATATCAAAAGCCACCACCCTGTCACTGGGGTTGGAAACGTGGATCCTCTGAATGTATAGGTGTGGTCGGTTCCTGTGTGCAAAGTAGTCTTCACGGACGGAGACACAGTCACGGTGGGAGTCTGTCAACTCCATTTGCATGCAGCGAACAGTCCTTATCAAACCTTCTCTATAGAAGACAGCAGTGGCCTGAACCTCTGCCGCTGCCCCTGAGCTCTTCACAGAGGTCACCAGGGAATAGTCCGTCATACGGAACGGTACAGTCACAGAAGATACCCATAAAGTATTCTTGCGGACATCAACCAGCATAAATCCATTTCCAACAATGGCCGGTCCCTGCAAGTTAGATTCCTCTCCTGGGAAGGAGACTATCATTAAGTCCCCCTTGTCCAACAAGGTCTTCCACTGCTTAGTCTGTGTCTGTAGACACGCCCCAGGGCCACTTCGCGGCTGACCTGAATACCACAAGGATCTGAACAAGGATCCAGTAGACATATACCAGTAGATTATCAGAAGAAACCCCAGGGCAGCAAGGATGCGGCGTGCCCAGCTGCTGGACAGCAGTCCTGGGAAACCTTTGAGCCTCTGATGTAACCACATCTGGGATTCAGTCTGGAGACGACTTCTTAAGAAATGAAGGTTTGAAAGAAGAAAGGAGGAAGAGAAGTTAAATCACCAAGTCATGTGTCAAAGAGCTGGGTCATTGTGGGAAGGGTCTCCAAAATGGTCATGCTTCCAGCATCACTGCAGCACATGTCATGAGCAAGTCCTGATCCTGGAAAATATGACATAGACTTAGATGTACTGCACCGGGAAGTCAGAAAACACAGATATCCCCCTAACAGCACAATGTGACCACCGACCTCTCGAGTAACACCTCATACTGACCCCTAACCTGTAGAGTAACACCTCATACTGACCCCTAGAGTAACACCTCATACTGACCCCTAGAGTAACACCTCATACTGACCCCTAGAGTAACACCTCATACTGACCCCTAGAGTAACACCTTATACTCACCCCTAGAGTAACACCTTATACTCACCCCTAGAGTAACACCTTATACTCACCCCTAGAGTAACACCTCATACTGACCCCTAGAGTAACACCTCATACTGACCCCTAGAGTAACACCTCATACTGACCCCTAGAGTAACACCTTATACTCACCCCTAGAGTAACACCTTATACTCACCCCTAGAGTAACACCTTATACTCACCCCTAGAGTAACACCTTATACTGACCCCTAGAGTAAAACCTTATACTGACCCCTAGAGTAACACCTTATACTCACCCCTAGAGTAACACCTTATACACCCTAGGTAACACCTTACCCCTAGAGTAACACCTCATACTCACCCCTAGAGTAACACCTCATACTGACCCCTAGAGTAACACCTCATACAGACCCCTAGAGTAACACCTTATACTGACCCCTAGAGTAACACCTTATACTGACCCCTAGAGTAACACCTTATACTGACCCCTAGAGTAACACCTTATACTGACCTCTAGGTCAGGGGTCAGCAACCTTCTGCCCTTCAGCTGTTGTGAAACTACAATTCCCAGCAGGCTCCATTCATTTCTATGGGAGTCATGAGATGTGCATACTGGGAGTTGTAGTTTCACAACACCTGGAGTGCCGGAGGTTGCCTACCCCTGCTCTAGCGTGACACCTTATAATAAATCCCAACCTCTAAGGCGATAACTTATACTGACCCCTGACCTCTACAGCGATAACTTATACTGACCCCTGACCTCTACAGCGATAACTTATACTGACCCCTGACCTCTACAGCGATAACTTATACTGACCCCTGACCTCTACAGCAAAACAATATGTTAACAGCAATTACATTCACTGCGCAAGACTCTATAGCATCACTATAGCACCCCTTATACTGACCTCTAACCTCTAAGCAATCGCTAATACTGACCTCTAACCTCTATAGCACCTCTTATACTGACCTCTAACTCCTAAACAATCGCTAATACTGACCTCTAACCTCTATAGCATCCCTTATACTGACCTCTAACCTCTATAGCATCCCTTATACTGACCTCTAACCTCTATAGCATCCCTTATACTGACCTCTAACCTCTATACATACGCTAATACTGACCTTTAACCTCTATACCATCCCTTATACTGACCTCTAACCTCTATAGATTCCCTTATACTGACCTCTAACCTCTATAGCACCACTACTACTGACCTGTACAGCACCCCTTTTACTGACCTCTAACCCCTATTACACCCCTTTTCCTGGCCATTAGGTGCCTTAGTGATGAAATCCCGCTCAGACAGCAGCGGGGTAGGAGGCCACACCTGACCTGTGCTGTTCCCACTCCCTCACAACCCAATGTCATTGCCTCCTATAGTGAAGTCGCACGCAGCCCCCTTTACTTCCACAGCCCACTCACCGCGCGGTGCCCACAGCGCTCAGACGCATGAAGCCCGGCGACCTCTTCCTCCCCCTTTCTTACTCGCAGCTGTCACCACAACAACACGGAAGTGTCACCGGTCGCCACCAACAATCGCGATAACTAGGACGTTGCCAGTGTTCTCCATTGTCAACATTGGATCACAAGACAGTCACGTGTGTCTCGTCATGGAGGGGGCGCGGCTTGTCATGTGACAGCGTCTGGCAAGAGCAGTGTGTGACACACAGCGCCCCTAGTGGTTACTCAGAAACATGACGCGTGTGCTGAGCATGTGGTGCAGCCTGGCCATAGTCCTGTCTGTTGTAGGGACCAGTCACCCCGGAGACAGGGACCTATAGGCTGGAAGGGCCATTGTGCAGGACGCTGGACTGAATACATCTGGAGTGATGGAGCCACTGCTCAGAGCTGCAGCTTGTCCTAAGGCAATATGCACATGGTCACACATGCTGTATTTATTTAAATAAAGCTTAGTTCTTGCAGAATGCATCGCAGTTTTCAAGACCTCTGCTTGCTGAATGTGGTCTTTATTGTTTGGATCCAGTGGCTAAAAATATGCACGTACCTGACACTTCTCCCAGTTCAAGAGGATTTCCTAGTGTGATCTGTGGGGGATCAACACCCGGGACCTCCACCAATCAGCTGTTTGAGGAGGCACTGGCCCTCCAGCAAGCAGTGCACTCTCTTCTTAGGTCAGTGATGGCTTGTTCATGAGAAGCTCAGTCCCATTCAAGTGAATGGTGCAGGGCTGCAATACCAAAGACAGCCACTATGAAATGCATGGCGCTATGCTTGGTAAACTTCCAGGAGGCAGTGGGATTCACCACTGCTGCAGTCTCTTCAAACAGCTGAATGGTGGGCGTGCCACTGCCAGAAGTTGGACCCCCACGGGTCAGATACAGGTTACCTATCAGAAAACACTCGGACAACCCTTTTAAAGGGGTTGTGCACCATTAGGAGGGAGGGGGGTTTAGCATACTTACCTGCCTGGTGCTGGCTCCCTCCTCTCCCCAGCTCTGGCTTCTCTGCTCAGCTCCCGGGATGTAAACTTCTATGACACTGCAGCCAGTCTCTGGCCACAGTGGTGACCTACCCCGTTTGTGTGACCATGTGTAACTATGCTTCCCTTTTGTAGATCTACCAAAGAGAGGGGGGTTAACCCCCCTCACCCCAAAGGTGAACATTTCCTTTAAGGGAGTACTACACCTCTTATCCAATCCAGTGCTGAGCCACGCCCCCTGCACTGATCACATGACGGTGATGTCACCCCAGGTCCTTAGGGTTGTCCAAGGTTCGGGTTCAATGAAGCATCCCCTTATGGATTCCAAATGCCGTTATGGAATCCATAATGGGTTACTACGATAACCCGAACTTTGGACGACAAACTAAAAATAGAAGTTCGTTCATCTCTACTTAAGACCCCTTTCACACGAGCGTGGCGGGTTAGGTCCGGACGCATTCAGGATGCGTTCAGTGAAACTCGCACCATTTTACAAGCAAGTTCGGTCAGTTTTGTCTGCATTGCGTTCAGTTGTTAAATTTTTTTTTTCTCTGCAGGTGCAATGCGTTTTGATTCGTTTTTCACACGTGTGATAAAAAAGTGAATGTTTACAAACAACATCTCTTAGCAACCATCCGTGAAAAACGCAACGCACCCGCACTTGCTTGCGGATGCAATATGTTTTTCACAAAAGCCCCATTCACTTCTATGGGGCCAGGGATGCATGAAAAACGCAGTCTATGGCCTCATGCACACGACCGTTGTTTGATTCCGTGTCCGTTGTGCCGTTTTTCGTGATTTTCTGCGGACCCATTGGTCGTCCGTGGTCCGTGATTCCAGTCCGTCAAAAAAATATAACCTGTCCTATTCTTGTCCGTGAAAAACGGTTCACGGACCCATTCAAGTCAATGGGACCGTGAAAAAATGCGGATGGCCAACCGTGTGTCATCCGCATTCCGCGTCCGTTTTTTTTGCGGATCCCTTGGCAGGCACTTGGCAAAAATTGTCAGCCTGTCTTTTGGTAAAATCTTTTGGGTCATGTCCGCTAAAAAAAACGGAAAACACAACGGAAGCAAAAACGGACACGGATCACGGAACAACGGAACCCCGTTTTGCGGACCGCAAAAAAATACTGTAGTGTGCATGAGGCCTATAGAACATGCTGCGATTTTCACACAACGCAGAACTGTGTGAAAAAAAAACGCTCGTACACAGACCCATTTAAATCAGTGGGTCAGGATTCAGTGCGGGTGCTATGCGTTCACGTCACGCGTTGCAACAGTGCGGAAAACTCGCTCTTGTGAAAGAGGCCTAAGTTTACCAAAAAATGGTAAATATAATAGTTCAATTAAAGGAAGGTTGAGGTCAACCTAACCTCTGAAAGGACATCCTATCGATCATCTTCTCCTAATGATTAACAAACTGCGGTGTGAGAATATTACTGGATAAAAGATGTACTGTAAAGGGGACGATGTACGGGAGGACACGATCTGTTAGATAATGATTGGATGAAGCTCATTTTTGTTTATGTCATGTATAATTTTGCAATAAAATGATGACTATTCTCTTTGTATGTTGTGTTCTCTTCTGCTTTGACCAGAACATTGGGAACAACGTAAATTGGGTGAGCACTCCTTACACTGTGCACCATATACTAAATAGGGACCGTAAAATCTCCAACAAGTATTGTTTATTTTTCATACATATAAAATCGCCATAAAATCAATCAATAAAAACACCCACCATCCGGTGGAGACTTTTATTTCATTAGTGCAACGTGACATTTCACGATCTCTACATGGTCAACAACATAGTGACTTGCGCTTGAAACATAATCTTTCACGTCTTGAGAAACAAGCGATTGAAACTTTATTGCAAGATTCCTCCTTCATTTTTAAACCTGCGGATAAGGGGGGAGCCCTGGTTATGATGGACAAGGAATATTATATTCAGGAATGTTTGAGAAAGGCCTCATGCACACGACCGTTTTTTTATGCTGTCCGCAAAAAGGGGTTCCGTTGTTCAGTGATCCGTGTCCGTTTTTGCCTTCCGTTGTGTTTCCGTGTGTCTTCCGTTTTTTTTAGCGGACATGACCTAAAAGGTTTTACCAAAAGACAGGCTGACAATTTTTGCCAAGTGCCTGCCAAGGGATCCGCAAAAAAAACGGACGCGGAACGCGGATGACACACGGATGGCCATCCACATTTTTTCACGGTCCCATTGACTTGAATGGGTCCGTGAACCGTTTTTCACGGACAAGAATAGGACAGGTTATATTTTTTTGACGGACTGGAATCACGGACCACGGACGCGGAGGACAAACGGTGCATTTGCTGAGTTTTCCACGGACCCATTGAAAACCAATGGGTCCGCAGAAAATCACGAAACGGAGCAACGGACACGGAATCAAACAACGGTTGTGTGTATGAGGCCAAAGGCTCACTGTTTGAGCCGAAACGCGTCACCGATATTATACTGATGTGACCAATAAAACTTTTCTTCTTTCGCAAGACAAGTGAGTGCTGGTCATCTATTTTGCTGTATGGACGGGCCGATTACCCTTGACACGTGCACCACGATTGTTTGATGCGGAGTGCCGGCTGATCTTCTTCTTGTCGGTATAGTGCAGACGACTAATAATAGCAATAGCGTCTTATTATAGATAGCTGCCTTTTAAATCTAGACAGACCAGCGCAATAATAAGCAGCAGTCTGCTATAAATACATATAACATATTCTGTGCAGTGTATTTATATGTCCAGTTAGGTAGATTATATGTCCTTCCGCGCGGGTCGCCCCTCGCAAAGCCATCCTGGACACATGGGAGAAAAAGAGGTAAGCGATCTGGATTAAACTTGAACCCCCAAGGACTTTAATGTGGACAAATTCGGATGATTCCGTAAAAACTTCTTATTGTGGGACGTCTGTCTATTAATATGAAACGATACAACAGAGGTATAATGGAATAACATGTCAGCGTGACTCAGGGGGACATATAAGATACACTGCACAGAATACGGTATATGTATTTATAGCAGACTGCTGCTTATTATTGCGCTGGTCTGTCTGGACTTAAAAAGGCAGCTATCTATAATAAGACGCTATTGCTATTATTATTCGACTGGACTATACCGAAGTCAGACTGTTGCTATCCTATGAGTATTGTGCGATTGCTGCTTTTGACTTTTATGAATTGAATTTATCCACTAGATTGCTGATATTTGTTTGTATATTTTATATTGTGTTTTTATTGATTGATTTTATGGCGATTAGGGTTGTTTCCTCTGGTATCGAGCTCGATACCAGGATTAGTATTTTATCGATACTGGGCTGCGCTACCGCACAGCCCAGTATCGGAGAATGTGGCTGCGCCGCTCTCAGCGCGGCCATGTTCTCCTCGGCAGCACAGGGAGAAGGAGGCAGTCTCTCCCGCCCCCTGTACTGCTTCCACCAATAGAGCGAGAGGGGCTGAGGAGGCGGGGTTACTGGCCACCAATGAGGAGTGACGTTTACTATACAAATGCAGGCAGAAGAAACTCATTGCAGGCACCTGCCTGTGACCGGGCGCTGCGATCCGCGGCAGTTAACCCCTCAAGTGGTCAGTGTACCCCCCCCCCTTTCCCCAGTATTAAATATATTGGTGGCCAGTGCGCCCCCCATACCCCATTCCTCCCTCCCCCCAGTATTAAAAGCATCGGTGGCAGTGGCCACAGGGTCCCCTCACCTCCTCCTCATTGGTGGCAGTGATCGGAGCCCCAGCAGTGTAATGCTGGGGTTCCGATCGGTTACCATGGCAACCAGGACGCTACTGAAGTCCTGGCTGCCATAGTTAGCTCCCTGCTGCTGTGTGCACAGGGCAGCAGGGAGAGGGTGAGATCCTAGTCACCCTAATAGAGCTGTATTAGGGTGAATAGGATGAAAAGATCCCAGGAAATAGTTAATAGGGTGAATAGGATGAAAAGATCCCAAGAAATAGTTAAAAAAAAAGTAAAAAGTAAAAAAAAGTACACCAAAATATTAAGTATAAATCACCCCCTTTCCCAATTTCACATATAAAATATATAAACAATAAATAAAATATTACATATGGCTACATCTCAAGTCCAAACTATTAAAAAAATCCTCTTTTAACCGCTCCCGGACCGCCGTACGCAGGATCGCGTCATGCGGGCGGCCGGGATCTTCTGTTCGGACTCATCTACGCGTGATCTCGCGAGCCGCGAGATTTCGCGTATATGCGCCCGCGCATGCGCAGATCGCGCACGGCAAAAGGCGCAGGGCTAGTTGGTCATCAGCCTGCCAGCCAATCGGCAGCGCTGGCGGGCTGATAACTTTTAAAAAAACGAATGAGAAGCCATTTAACCCATCATATTTGTAAATATGATGGGTTAAATGGCTTCTGTGCCCTCTCCTGGGTCCGTTTTGTCGGTTGGACCGAGGAGAGAGCACACCTTACTGTGAGTACACACAATCACTACACATTAGCCCCCTGATCTGCCCCACATCACCCAAATTAACCCCTTGATCACCCCTTTCATCACCTGTCAATCATCTAGTGAAAGGGAAAAAAGTGATCAGTGTAAACTGTCACTTTTTTTTTTTCACTAGGATTGACTGTTAGGTTTAGCTTAGTTTAGGCCCCTTTGGTAGGTAGTTAGCGTTAGCGCCCAGCCCACCGCACCCCAGTGACTGGTTCGCTGATTAGCGTAGCGCTAATCAGCGTTTGTACTTTTATAGTATCTGTAAGTGATCAGAACTGGTCACGGTCAGATATATAATAGTACTAGTGTCACCTTAGTTCGCCCTCCACCCAAAACGCAGTGTTTGCCCGATCAGGCCTGATCGGTCGCCCACACCTGCGTTCACCCACGCCCACCCCGCCGCAGTGACAAAAAAAATTATTTTTTTGTAATCACTGCACAATCCCTTCACAAGCGCTGCGGCAATAAAAAAATCAGTTTTGATCTTTTTTATCAATCGCAGCGGCTTCTGTACTTCGCTACCCTCTCAATTGTAAGACAGGCTTCCTTTTTTTCCTCGGTAGTCTCAGGGAATACCCCCTAAATTTAGACGCCCAAATGTCAAACAAGGGGTATTCCTCTGAAGAGGCCTACAGGATTCTGACCCAGTCGGATGAGGAATGGGAACCCTCATCTGACGAATCTAGTGGGTCAGAATACGAACCTGTAGAGAGCAGTGGCAGTCTGACCCAAAGTTCTGACGAGGAGGTTGAGGTCCCTGATAGAACCAGGCGTACCCGGCCCTGTGTTGCTAGACCGCAGGTTGCGCAGGATCCGCTTTAAGGGCAGCAGAGTGGGGCTGGCGCTGCCGGATTACGTGGTGAGGCATACACCAGCAGCGCAGCCCATCCTGGACCTAGTACCAGCACTGCCGTACAACATGGTGAAGTGGCGAGCACCAGAAGGGCAGTAGAAGCTGGTACGGTGGCACGTGCAGTAATTCCCCCGTCGCAGCCACCGCGCAGACAGGCCCGTAGAGCCCTTAGAGTCCCTGAGGTGCTGGCAAATCCTGATTGGCAGCCCCCAACTTCAGCCGCACCAGTAGTTCCCCCTTTCACCGCCCAGTCAGGAGTTCGGGTGGAGACAGCTCAGATAACATTGGCGCTGGGGTTTTTTGAGCTGTTTTTCACTGCGGAGCTCTATGACCTAGTCGTGGCAGAATCAAATCGGTATGCCACTCAATTTATCGCGACAACCCGGGAAGCTCTTATGCCCAGCCTTTCCGGTGGAAACCAGTCCAAGTTTCCGAATTTAGAACTTTTCTGGGCCTTCTCCTCAGCATGGGCATTACAAAAAAACATGAATTGCGGTCATATTGGTCCACGAACCCAATTCATCACATGCCCATGTACTCTGCTGCCATGTCCAGGACACGTTTTGAGACCATCCTGCGTTTCCTGCACTTTAGTGACAACACCACCTCCCGTCCCAGAGGCCACCCAGCTTTTGACCGGCTCCATAAAAATTCGGCCCCTCATAGACCATTTCAACCAGAAATTTGCAGATTTGTATACCCCCGCACAAAACATCTGCGTAGACGAGTCCCTAATACATTTTACCGGGCGCCTTGGCTTCAAGCAGTACATCCCAAGCAAGCGCGCCCGGTATGGGGTCAAATTGTATAAGCTCTGTGAAAGGACCACAGGCTATACGCACAAATTTCGGATCTATGAGGGAAAAGATCAGACCCTGGTTCCGGTCGGTTGCCCTGACTACCTGGGGAGCAGTGGGAAGATAGTCTGGGACTTGGTGTCACCCTTATTCGGCAAGGGGTACCATCTTTATGTGGACAATTTTTACACAAGTGTGCCCCTCTTCAAGCATTTGTTCCTAGAACAGATTGGCTGCTGCGGCACCGTGCGACCTAGTCGCCGGGGCTTCCCCCAACGGCTCATTACCACCAGACTTGCAAGGGGGCAGAGGACTGCATTGTGTAACGAAGAACTGCTCGCGGTGAAATGGAGAGACAAGCGTGACGTTTACATGCTCTCCTCCATTCACGCAGACACGACAGTCCAAATTGAACGGGCAGCCAGTGTCGTTGAAAAGCCCCTCTCAGTCCACGACTATAACCTCCACATGGGAGGGGTGGACTTCAACGACCAGATGTTGGCCCCTTATTTGATTTCCCGAAAGACCAGACGCTGGTATAAAAAGGTGTCTGTATATTTGATTCAATTGGCTCTATATAACAGTTACGTTCTCTACAGTAAGGCTGGGAGAACAGGATCCTTCCTCAAATTCCAGGAAGAGATCGTCGAGAACCTCCTGTACCCAGGAGGTTCCGTGGCCCTATCCACCAGTGTAGTTAGCCGTCTACACGAGCGGCACTTCCCCAGCGTTGTGCCTGGTACCTCAACCCAACCGCCACCCCGAAAAAGATGTCGTGTCTGTAGCAGGAGTGGAATAAGGCGTGACACCCGTTATTTCTGTCCTGACCACCCTGCCCTATGCCTTGGAGAGTGTTTCCGGAAGTACCACACTCAGGTACACTTAGGGACATAGGGACAGCACAACACAGGTAGTTTTTTTTCCACTCAGGCTCTAGGGTCTCTCAGGACACTAGGTTTTGAGAGACCCTAACACATAGGGAACGGTGCTGGTGTGCTACAGCAGAAGTTTGAAGCGGTAGAAACCTCTCCTTTCACTTGGGATAACGTGTATAATGTACTTCGCACCATCTCTGTGTGATTTACACTTTACACATTGTCCCATGGGAAAGGAGAGGTTTCTGCTAGGAAAATAAAGAGTGAGATGGTAAAAAAAAAAAAAATTAAACAGGTAGCAAGAAAAAAAAATCTTGAGTTAGTTCAGTTTTTTATGTTCATGTTTTACAATGTTCTGGTTTTATAAAGTTTGCAACGTTCAAGTTATGTGCCTGCTGCCTGTTTTTTCTTCTTTTTTTTTTTTTCCCCCATAACCACCCTTTATTTTCCAGGTAGACCAACGGACCAACCGACGAAAACGCCGCAGCACTGATGTGCATTCTGAGAGAAGCATTGCGCTGCTGTCAGAAGACACGTGAAGTCGGTGTATGCGGCGCTGCAAGACGAGATTTCTCCACTGCAGGACAGGTACGTTTGCCCTGGCATATGAGCTGAGGAGAGGTGTTGGAGTTCATATGATTTGGCAAACACTTTGTATCAAAAAATCTGGCAAAGATGTCTTCCTCCACACCGATCGATTGATCGCCAGGCCCCTCTTTTTTTTCTTGCATATTTTTTGGCAGAGATTTTTTCATCCACATCGATCGATGCGAATGAGGTAATCTGTGCCGTTCGTTTTTTCTTTCAGCCCAGAGGCTGAACGAAAAAAAAATCTCATTACCCGTATGCTCAATATAAGGAGAATAGCAGAAACTCCTAATGCTGGCCATACGTGTAATGATTGCGGAGACCCTCAAATGCCAGAGCAGTACAAAAACCTCACATGAATACCTTGGGGTGTCTTCTTTCTAAAATGTGGTTACACGTGGAGCATTTATACTGCCCTGGCATTTTAGGGGCCCTGAAGCCTGAGAAGAAAAATGCGTAAAAAATACCGTCCTAAAAGGTACTCATTGGATTTAGGGCCGATTTGCGCAACTTGGCTGCAAAAAAGTGGCACACATGTGGTATCGCTGTACTCAGGAGAAGTAGGGCAATGTGTTTTGGGGTGTACTTTTACATATACCCATGCTGGGTGTGAAAAATATCTCTGTAAATGACAACTTTTAAAAAAAAATTTATACAAAGTTGTCATTTACAGAGATATTTTTCAGACCCAGTAGGGGTATAGGTAAAAATACGCCCAAAACACATTGCCCTACTTCTCCGAGCACGGCGATACCCCATGTGTGCCACTTTTGCAGCCAAGATGCAAAGGGCCCTAAATCCAATGAGTACCTTTAGGATTTCACAGGACATTTTTTACGCATTTGGATTCCAAACTGCTTCTGACGTTTAGGGGCCCCTAAAATGCCAGGGCAGTAAAAATACCATACAAGTGACCCCATATTAGAAAGAAGACACCCCAAGGTATTCTGTGAGGGGTATGGTGAGTTCATGTAAAATTGTATTTTTTGGCACAAGTTAGTGGAATATGAGACTTTGTAAAAAAAAAAAAAATCCATTTCCCTAACTTGTGACAAAAATAAAAACTTCCATGAACTCACTATGCCCCTCAGTGAATACCTTAGGGTGTCTACTTTCAGAAATGGGGTAATTTATGGGGTGTTTCTACTGTCTGGGCATTGTAGTACCTCAGGAAACAGGACAGGTGCTCAGAAAGTCAAAGTGCGGAAATTCACTTTTTTGCACCATAGTTTGTAAACGCTATAACTTTTACTCAAACCAATAAATATACACTTATTGCATTTTTTTTTATCAAAGACATGTAGAACAATAAATTTTGAGAAAAATTTATAGAGAAATGTAGTTTTATTTGATAAATTTTCCAACATAAAGTGAAAAATATCATTTTTTTGCAAAAATTTCATCAAAAAAAGTAAAATATCAAAAAAAGTAAAAATGTCAGCAAGAAAGAAATAGCACCAAATGAAAGCTCTATTAGTGAGAAGAAAAGGAGATAAAATTCATTTGGGTGGTAAGTTGTATGACGGAGCAATAAACGGTGAAAGTAGTGTAGTGCGGAATTGTAAAAAGTGGCCTGGTCATTAAGGGGGTTTAAGCTAGGGGGGCTGAGGTGGTTAAGCGGTGAACGCCCATAAAAGAAAACCTAACAATTCGCCATTTTTTTTTTTGTCGTCTTGTCCCCCCAAAAAATAGGATCGGACTCTTGTATTATTGGCCGGACGTTCCATAAAATGAGGAATGCACGCGGCTTTTTTTGGCATTCAAAATTTTGGTACCGAAACAACTCTAATGGCGATTTTATATGTATGAAAAATAAACAATACTTGTTGGAGATTTTACGGTCCCTATTTAGAATATGGTCCACAGTGTAAGGAGTGCTCGCCCAATTTACGTTGTTCCCATAGCCTGCTTTTTTAGGGAGGGAGAGTGCCCTTCCATAAGGGTTAGCAGTACCATACCGTGTGTGATCGCGAGTGAGCCACTGCCATTTGAATTACAATCTTGACCAGAACATTGTAGCACTAATAATAAACTTCTTTAATTTAGGGCTCATGCACACAAACAAATTTTTTGTCCGTGTCCGTTTTTTTTGCACCTGTATGCAGAATCATTTAATTCAATAGGGCTGCAAAAAATGGTAATGACTCAGTGTGTGTTTCGTGTCTGTATGTATATTTCGCAAAAAAATAAAACATTTTCCATTATTGTCCACATTACAGACAAGGATAAGACCAGTTCTATTAGGGGTAAAATGCGGAATGCACACAGCACTTTGCAGACAGCAAAACAACAGTTGTGTGCATGAGCCCTTACAAAGAAGCTGACTCTCAAATCCTTGCTAGACCTTGAGAAGTTCCACAACACTGTGTATGCCTCTGTATGGCTACTTTCACACTAGCGTTTAAGTTTTACGGTACTGAGATCCATCATAGGAGAAAAACAGGAGAAAAACACTTCCTTTTGGTGCCCAATCATTGTCAATGGGGACAAAACTGAAAGGAACAGAACGGAGTGCTCCAAAATGCATTCGGTTCCGTCAGGAGTGATGATGTTTTCTCTGCCTGGGCCTGTCAGAGTAATTGTAGAGAAAGAAGAACCTCTAGGTGCAATGGTAACCCCTTCGTTGCTCCTAGAGGCTCATTTGCATATATTAAAACTTTATTTTTCTCAGCAATGTGGGCACATATTAACATGGGACCAACACAGATGCCTTCAGTTGCCAAGCGCACATGTAAGGCCCCTTTCACACGGGCGAGTTTTCCGTGCGGGTGCAATGCGTGATGTGAACGCATAGCACCCGCACTGAATCCTGACCCATTCATTTCAATGGGTCTGTGTATATGAGTGTTTTTTGTCATGCATCACTTGTGCGTTTGCGTGAAAATCGCAGCATGTTCTATATTCTGCGTTTTTCACACAGCCCTAGCCCCATAGAAGTGAATGGGGATGCGTGAAAAATGCATTGCATCCGCAAGCAAGTGCAGGTCCGTTGCGTTTTTCACTGATGGTTGCTAGGAGATGTTGTTTGTAAACCTTCAGTTTTTATCACGCGCGTGAAAAACATATCAAAAACCATTGCACCCGCGCGGAAAAAACTGAACGCAATCGCAAGCAAAACTGAATGGCTTTGCCTGTGAAATCACACAGTTTTTACTGAACGCATCCGCAAAGGATCCGGACCTAATCCGGTGTAAAAGAGGCCTTACAGTTCAGCCAGTGTCATATGTACAAATCGGCCGACAGATGCCTAAGTACTGTCCACTAAAATTCCTAGGTCCTTTTCCATGTCAGTGTTACTCAGTGTTTTACCATTTAGTATGTATGGGTGACTTGCATTATTCCTTACCATGTGCATAACATTACATTTGTCAGTGTTGGGGTACTTTCACACTTGCATTTTTGTTTTCCGGCATTGGGGCTCGATGCCGGAAAAATACTGATCAGTATTATCCCCATGCATTCTGAATAGAGAGAAATCCGTTCAGTACGCATGAGAATGTCTTAAGTTCAGTCACTGGACGGAGAAAATACCGCAGCATGCTGCGGTATTCTTTCCGTCATGGGATGCGGAGCAATGACCTCCAATGCAAGTCAATGGGGACGGATCCGTTTTCTCTGGCATAATAGAAAACTGATTTGTCCTCAATTGACTTTCAGTGGCCTTCAAAACCCGATGACGGAACTCTTTGTCGGAAAACAAAAACGCAAGTGTAAAAGTACCCTTAAACCTCATCTCCCACTTCTCTGCCCAAGCCTCCAATTTATCCAGATCCATGTTTTTGTGAATGTACACTTACTGACTTCTTCTGGTCCTGTTTAAATAATGGCTTTATAACTGGTTTCCTTGTGTAGTGATAATGTTATTTCCCTATAAATACAGCAAACGCCAGTGTCATGTGAAACATTTACCGGGGTCCGTATCATTTGTACAGCTGAGGGGCACATAGTGAGTTGTGTATACAAGGCGGCAGGTATTCGACGTGCAGATTAGCAGGCGATTGTCAGGGAGGGAAGCGTTTCTTCCCAGCAATCACCTGCTCGTTAGCGGAGGAGACCACTGCTATTACATGCAGCAATTTCCTCCACAGTATAGGGAGGAGTGATATTATGCCATCGCTCAGCCCCATGCCGATCACTGTTTGCCGGCAGCAGATCGTGATTACACAGGATAATCTGCCGTCGGCAAACAATGATTTTTTAACACTGTTGAAAGATTCCAATTGACGGTGCTCGTTCATTGGGTAATAGGCGGCAGTGTTTTTGGGAACCACTACACTGCAACATTTGTAGCGCGACATTGATGTCACATTAATGTCGCGCGACAATTTTTATAATGGGAGTCTATGGTGGTGTCGCACGTGCAACATGCAACATGTTGCGACTGCGACACAACAGTCGCAAAAAATCCATCCCGGATGGATTTTTGCCGACTGTCGTGTCGCAGTCGCAGCATGTCGCATGTCGCACTGCGACACCATAGACTCCCATTATAAAAATTGTCGCGCGACAATAGTGCGACTTTTTGTCGCGCGACAATTGTCGTCGTGTGAACGTACCCTTACACTGCCAGATCATTGCTAACGAGCGTAACTACTATCTGCCTCTCTATTACCCCCTTAACACTTGTGTTTCATTGGTGACACATCCTGGGGACACCTTGTCATTTGGGGTCCACTGTTTTATTTCCATTTAATAGTATAAGTCCTACATATTGTTGTGTAGCCATAAAAAAATCTTTCTTTAAGGTATCAAACATAGATCACTGTAATAAAGAGCAGAGGCCAGGAGAGGAGATTAGTGTGATGGACGATCCGTCATCTGAATCCACTTGTAAAGGTACAGTAAGATTTTCTTCTTGCACATACTATATCTGATTCTATACTTTCACACACAAGTTTTTCAGTCTGGTCACGGCGATACAGTTGAATACTGCGGTGGGCACAGGAGCCAATGACTCCCTGCCCTGCTGTTCATCCTCACGGGCCACTGACCCATAACTATGTGATGAGGTGTGAAGGGCGCAGGCAGTTGTGAAGTGATGACATCATCGCAACGGCTTGTGCCAGGACGTAGGTATCTGAGGCTGCACGCCAGAAGAGAAATGGGCCACACCACACACTGAAGCTTGAAATGGATATCAGGTTTTTTTCCCTAGTCTCTAGCAGGAACATATAACTGGGGGCAATATTGTTACTACTGGGGGCACGATAGAGGGAGTTATTATTAACCCCATCCCTGGTATATATTCTGGGCCTTAGTAACCAAAACCAAGATGTGTTCTTTTTTTGTGAAAATTGTATGCATCCCCATGAGTTTGGTATTGGTTTTTTTTTTCAGGAGAAACATGGCTTTTATTCAGTACTGTGCTATTTACTTGAATAGGACGGAGCCATCCCATTGAAGTGAATAGGGATGCCATAGTTGTAATTACCCATGCTTGCCACTGCAGTTGCAATGGCAAACAGAGAAGAGAAGGCAGAGCTTGTACAAGAGCTGCCTTCTCTTCAAACAGCTTATTGGCGAGGGTGCCGGGTGTTGGCCCCCTTGTCCATTTGATATAGATGACCTGTCCTGAGGATAGGTCATCAATATTAAAAGCCCGGGGAATCCCTTTAAGTGTCAGGTTACAATTTGTGGCAAATAATAAATAAATAAATATATAAATAAATAAATAAATAATGCAATGATTTATATTTATACATGTAAAATAATAGGGTTTTATATATCTATGTGTATAATAAAAACAAATCACATATTGAAATAAAATAGAAAAGAATATAAATACAGAATGAAAAACAAAATATATAGCTATAATATAATACATAATAATATATAAAACGAATAATAGTAATAAATATTACATGATATCTAAAACTAGCTAATAATAGTATTAAAATAATATATAATAAATAATAGTACTAATAATAATATTATAATAATACTAAAAAAACATAATAGTATTAAAAATAATCTAATATCTGAAAAAAAAATGAATAGTATTAAAGATAATAACATCAAAAAAATTCTAGTATTTAAATAATATACAATAGTAAATAATATTACAAATAATATATAAAAAATAAATCATAGTAATACAGATAATATAATAATAGTATTAAAAATTAAATAATATATAATAGTTTTAAAAATGGTCTCATATCTAAAAAGAAAAAAGAATATTAAAGATAATATAATATCTAAAAATAATATTTGTATTATTTAAATATATAATAATAAATAATAATAATATTACAAATAAAAAATAAATCAGTAATACAAATATAATAATAGTATTTAAAATAAAATAATATATAATAGTTTTAAAAATGGTCTAATATCTAAAAAAGAATATTAAAGATCATATCTAAAAATAATACTTGTATTATTTAAATATATAATAATAAATAATAATATTACAAATAATATATAAAAATAAATAGTAATACAAATAATATAATAATAGTATTAAAATTAATATAATAATAATATTAGAAATAATAATATATCTGTATAGCTAGAAAGACATGAATGAATCAATGAAACCAGTAGTCTATACAGTGGTGAGCAGTGGTTTTGGCTGGGGGGAGGGGGTGTCATTGGGCTCTGCACACTCCTCACGTGTTGCACGTAGTCACAGTAACATCTGGGCAGGAGCAGTGTACAGTGCACGATCCCCGGCGGTGCAGTCCACACTGCTGAGCTGTCAGCCAGCTCCCCTCCCCCAATGCTGGGGCCCCCGCACAGATTGCGGTATTGGCTCTGCGGCAGCTCGTGCACTGGCCCGGTACCAGGAAAATTCAGGCATGATAGAAACGCAGCTCCATCCCTTGTGTGAGCCGCATAGTCTGCTCCTGCGCGATAAATGGCTCCAGGTGACAGTTTTCCACTAGAACGCCCATTAACCCTATATTTCCCAGCCTCAGGAGGCTGCGGCAGTGAAAGAGTTTCCAAAGTTTCCTGTCATGGTGTGGGTGGAGCTTCTGAACTTTGTGAGCCAATCACCTGCGAGTGTAGACCTGAGTGACGTGAGAGGCGCCGGCAGGGGGTGTGGTCATTGCGTGGCAGGGTCCTGAGGAGGCAGGGGGTCCCTGGGATTCCAGTGGAAGCTTCTGTGGAAGTTGCGACATGTTCCTGGGGCTCCTGATCTCCCTGCTCCTCAGCTGTGGCCCCCTGGGGGCCCATGGCTCCAGCCCGGCGGGTGAGTTACTATGTTTGGCACTTACTGGGCGCTTGGCTTGTAGAATTCTGTATATTCTGCACAGAGTCACATGTATATTACAGACCCTGCTTGTTCCTGCATGGTGCTGCAGTGCTGTACTTCTATAGTTCTGCTCTGGTACGTGCATGTTGTGTAGGGGGCACTAGGGGTACTTTGAGCACTGGAGTATTTTGCAGGGGCCCCCGCTACTTCCCATTTCTCCAATAGAAGTGTCTGGAAGTATCCAGAGGAGAAGGACAGGACCTCAAGAATTAGTCTAGGACAGGGATCAGCAACCTTCGGCACTCCAGCTGCTGTTAAACTACAACTCCCAGCATGCACACTTTTTTGGCTGTTATTGTAACTCGCAGATTATTTTGAATGGTGCACTACAATGGTAAGTGCAATTGACAATATATGGCTAAACCCTCACACTGATATTAAAATGAGACAGTTCGCCAATATATTCTTATATCAAGAATATACCGGAGCCCGCGCGCCCCGTCAAGGTCTCTCAGTGTGACGCAGGACCTAACGCTAACCTACCTATGCCGTATGGACAGTGTATGATAGGTGTATAAGGTCCGACATACAGACAGCATCTCCCAGTTACCTCCAGCGTGAAATCACACATACAATGGGAGGAGGAGGAGGCTGTGAGTCCCACCTATAACAGGCTCATGTGACGGGGGCTGCCCAGGTGCACCTGAATGTTACCCATAGATCAAAATCAAGGCACATTCAAACCTGGGGTTGCCCCACCTCCAAACATACATATACCAGGCATGCCCAACCTGCGGCCCTCCAGATGTTGCAAAACTACAAGTCCCAGCATGCCCGGACAGCCTACAGCAGGGCATGGTGGGAGTTATAGTTTTACAACAGCTGGAGGGCCGCAGGTTGAGCATCCCTGCATATACAAACAAAATCACAGAATAAGGCGGTCCAAATGTCAAGAAATGCTCAAAACCCCAAACGCTGTCGTGCATTGTAACTCCCATAGAAGTGAAAGGAAGATTATGGGAGTTGTAGTTTCAGAACAGCTGGAGTGCCAATCCTGGTCTAGGTCTAGCTGCTGATCAATGGCCTAGGATTAGAAAAAGCATAGCTGATTTCTTCTAAAAACAGCGCCTCTGCTCTCCATGGTCTGCATCTGGTATTGCAGCTCGGCATCATTGTAGTCAGTGGGGAAGAGCTGCAATGCCACACATGACCTGTGGAGAGGGGTGGTGCTGTTTCTGGTAGAAAGCAGCCATGTTTTTCTAATCTCTGTGAACCTCGTGGACTCACTGGAAGTCTCCAGTTATCTCTGAAGAGCGGGATGAACATGAGGACCACAGCCACCTAGTAATCTGTCCAAGCTTACCCATCCCCTGGCTGGTTGCAGCTACCTTAGCCTGCCGAGACTTGTTTTGTCTCATAATATATTGAGTGTGTTGTAACAAGTTATATAAGCTGCTGCAGAACCTCTTGGCACCAGTAATGAGCTCATTCTGTGTGTGGATGGGATTAATTAGTCACCTATAAGTGGGAGACAGGATCTGATGTGGCTCAGACCCCCCGATGACAGACGGGGATCAGTGCTACGGAGGACAAGACTGCTGCGTCTGTATGCGCTCCCTCATCATAGTTATCTGATCATAGTGTGAAAACCCTAGAACAGGGGTAGGCAGCCTCCGGCACTCCAGTTATTGTGAAACTACAACTCCCAGCATGCACACTTGCTCTGCTCTTCTCAGAACTCTCATAGAAATGAACAGAGCATGCTGGGAATTGTTGTTTCACAACAGTTGGAGTACTGTTGCTGTCCCGTACCCTAGTACAGATGCTGCAGACCAGTACAGATGCTGCAGACCAGTACCTATCACATACTTAAAGGGTTCTCCAACTTTAAAAAATTGCACATTAAACCGCGGCAACTTTGTGATACCTATAATATGGTGGCGCTGAGATGGCGGCTGTGAGCTTAGAATAGTTCACACAGGTCCATATGGACAGTGGCATACTGTACATTGATTTCTATGGGTCACAGCATCTATATTCCCGAGTTGCAGTCCTTGTATGAATAGAGAATACAGGAGGATGCTGTCAGTAGATTGGCATGGTAAGTGCGCCCTCTATTGACAGAATATAGGTGCCACCAGTGCACAGATAATGTGAATTGCCCGCTTTCCCCCATACGGATATATGCACACAGCCGTGTCCGTCTTATTGGTCCATGGAGAACACAGATGAATGGGTTCACATATGCACTTTGAACTCCGTCAGTCTGTTCCGTCGTAGGAACAGCGTGCCAGAGTTCATCGCATCCGCCATAGCCTGATACCACCTTCCACCGCCGGATCCCCATTCACTTTCTGTCCTATATGCCGGCTTTCGGCTGGACTGAAAATGCTGTGTGTAGTATTTTTTTGTCCGGCCAAAAGTCGGCATGTGTGCCAAATATAGTGATATAGGGGAACCAAATGTGGACCGATTTGTGGACCGCAAACAGCGGGTCCGCAATATATGGGCATTGGCCGTGTAAATCCTGTATCACGGATGTGGACCCATTGACTTGAATGGGTCCGCAATTCGCAAGATACGGCGCGGTGCGGAGCAGAGGCATGGATTGGAAGTCCACGGAAGAACTACAAAGCATTTAGGTGGGCTTTCGGGTCTGTGCCTTCGCACTGCAAAAGATAGGACGTCTTCTATTTTGCCGTATAGTGCGGATTGCATTCAAGTCAATGGGTCCGCGCTGCAGTATGGGATTCACACTGCCAGTGCCCGTGCATTGCGGACCGCAATTTGCATGGGCCCTAATTGTGCTATTGGGCTTGTCCCATAAATTCCTTTTGGGGCATATGGACAGAATCTTTTTTGGAGGATGGATTTGTAGACTGTGTGTAGAATGTGACGGGAGATGACGAGAACAAATAGACCTATTCATTCACAGGAAGCACCAGCACGGGGCAGCCCACCGATAGCGCGCCAATGCATATTCAGCTCCCGCTTGTAATCCTACACTTGAAATAGTGCGGCCAGCACTAAATACCTGCCTTGTCTTGTCTTTACACAAAAGACTTTTGTTTTTCCCAAAACGTAAAAAAAAGGAATGTTTAGGTTTTAAGTCCTGTAAGCATTGTGGCGTATTTAAAGGGCCACTAAACCTCACAGCAGTAACAGTAACGTTACAAGGGGAGTGCTTTAAATCACAGATGTAGGTGTAAACTAAAAAAAAAAAAAAAATTTTAAAATTCTACAGCAATCTTCTTCCCTGCTTGAAACGGCTATAGCAGGCAACAAAAGCATTTTCGTTTTGCAGCAGCCATAGGAGGTAAGATACAGTCTAGGTTAAGTGTCCCTTGAAGGGTTCACGTTCTGTCAGTAAAGAGGAAGAGACCCTGGGGGTCACATGATGTCTTTTCAACATTGTTTCTCCATGTTAGGCTACATGCACACGACAGTTGTTTTTTGCTGTCCGCAAATCGGGATCCGCAAAAAAAACTGATTGTCCATCAGTTTTTTTAGGAGGATTCCTTTGTTTTCACAGATCCCTTGTAATAAATGCCTATCCTCGTCCGCAACTGAGAAAAAAGTAGGACATGCTCTATTTTTTTTTGCTGAAGGGAAACACGGACAACGGACGCGGAACACAAACAGATCAACTGTCAGCATTTTTTTGCTGACCCATTGAAATGAATGGGTTCCTATCCTGTCCGCAAAAAAAAAAACTGAAACGGAAGCCGCGAAAAACAACTGTCGTGTGCATGTAGCCTAAGCCCTCATGCACACGACCGTTGGTGTTTTGCGGTCCGCGGCCCATTGTAGAAATGCCTATTCTTGTCCGCAAAACGGACAAGAATAGGACATGTTCTATTTTTTTGCGGGGGCACAGAACAGAGCAACGGATGCGGACAGCACACGGAGTGCTGTTCGCATCTTTTGCGGCTCCATTGAAGTAAATGGGTCCGCGCCCGAGCCGCAAAATATGCGGCTCGGACGTGGACCACAACAACGGTCGTGTGCATGAGGCCTAATGGGAAGAGCGGATCCAGATGACATGACATTTCCTGATTTTAACAAGGTTTCTGTGTCGCACATTGCTGCCATTAGTATCCAGCGCCTCCTGTTTTGTGCTTATCTAATGATGGAAGACTCGGCTCTTTCTCTAGTTCAATTTTAACATAATGGATATTGGAGGAACATACATGGCCACCTCCCCTGCAGGAATGGATGCCTCCACCTGCCATAAATCGGAATAATCTTTAGGCTCCAGGTTGATAACACTGCCCATGTGTGACCTCAGTGCTGCCCTACGTGAAAGAAAAGTTGCACGTGACTTGCTACAGTCACAAGAATTTCGCTGATTTTGGAATTGTTGCGATTGACTTATGAGCTTTTCCCCCGTATGAAAACATTGGGGGAGATATATGAAACTAGTGTAAAGGAAAACTGGCTTAGGTTGGTTTCGTATTGGCATTACGGAATTCCGTTACTGGTTCCGTTATAACGGAATGCAAAACGGAAGCCGTTAAGAGGAATTCCGTTTTGCTGCGTCCTAATACATGTCAGTGGGGCACATAATGGTTATGTTTGGTTCCGTTATACATGACGGAAAAAATAATAGACATGTATTAGGACGGAGCAAAACGGAATGCATCTTAAAGGCTTCCGTTTTGCATTCCGTCCTAAAATTCCGTTATATTCCCATTATAACTCTGTTATAACGGAATTCCGTAACGCCAATGTGAAGCCACCCTTAGTTGTCCATAGCAAATTCCTCCTTTCATTTTCTAAAGGAGCTGTGAAAAATGAAAGGTGGAATCAGATTGGTTGCTATGGGCAACTAAACCAGTTCTACTTTACACCAGTTTGATAAATCTCCCCCCATTGAGATCACACATACAGGGACATCATCAATTTTAATGCTACTCGAGGGCCATTAAATGTATGCTTATTTGTACAGCGGTAAACTAGTAGAATCAATATCACCAGCAACATAAGCAAGAAGCAATACCTCCAATAATAAATGCAACTTGATGTTTCCATTCTTCACCAGTTCAAAATCTCTGCTTGCTGTCAATGTACAGGAACATTCATTATTGAATATTTTTATGGACATGTGCAAATCAAGCCTGTGTCACTTAAAGAAGTTGTCCGGCCTTGGACCTAGTATTCCCACTGACCGTTCCGTGGTCCCACCACTGCTCCATTCCCAGCCGCCTCCAGTCCCCACAAGACAGGAAGCGACTTGGTCCCATGACTGCTGCAGCCAGTCACAGGCCTCAGTGGATTGAGTGGTTCATTACCGCTGTGACATACCATTCAAGCCACTGTGACCACTTAGTCCTGAGATGGGTCACAGCAGTCACAGGATCCCAACCCATTTCCTGGTCCTGAGGGAACTAGAAGTGGGTGAGAATGGAGCAGTGGTGGGACAGGGGAGTGCTTGTTTATGGACAGGGGAGGACCCCAGGGGTTGTCGGCTCCAAACCACTTTAAGCATGATCAGGGTGGGTTACAGCCTCTGGATGTAAAGCAAAATCTTTCAATTTACCTAACTATAAGCAGAGGTCTTGAAAATCGTGAGAAGTCCCCCTGATCCCCTGTGCGTTGGAGCTAGGCCCCTTTCACACGGGCGTGATTTCCGCCCGAGTGCAATGCATGAGGTGAACGCATTGCACCCGCACTAAATCTGGACCCATTCATTTCAATGGGGCTGTGCACATGAGCGGTGATTTTCCCGCAACACTTTTGCGTTGCGTGAAAATCGCAGCATGTTTCTATATTCTGCGTTTTTCACGCAACGCAGGCCCCATAGAAGTAAATGGGGCTTCAGGAAAATCGCAAGCAAGTGCGGATACGGTGCGATTTTCCCGCATGGTTGCTAGGAGACGATCGGGATGGGGACCCGATCTTTATTATTTTCCCTTACAACATGGTTATAAGGGAAAATAATAGCATTCTAAATACAGAATGCAAAGTAAAATGGGTCATTGAGGGTTAAAAAAAAGAAAAAAAGTAACTCACCCCCTCCAATTGAGCGCGTAGCTGCCGGTCTCCTGTTCTGTCTTAAAGGAGGGGGGGGTCACGGAAGGTCCTTTAACCCCCCGCCTGAAGACAGAACAGGAGGCCGGAAGCTACGTGCTCAATTGGAGGGGGTGAGTTACTTTTTTTTTTTTTAACCCTCAATCTCCCATTTTACTTTGCATTCTGTATTTAGAATGCTATTATTTTCCTTTATAACTATGTTATAAGGGAAAATAAAATATACAGAATACTCAACCCGAAACTGGACAAACATGTTGATTTTTCTGACGCGCGTGCAAAATGCATTACAACAGTTTGCATTTGCAGAAAAATCGCTCATTTTCCCGCAACGCACCCGCCTCTTATCCGGGCGTCACACATGACGCCTGTGTGAAAGAGGCCTTAGATGCGCCTAATTTAAATTTTGGCTTAGACTTCAGCTATGACTTACACCAGTTTCTAGCGCAAGTTACAGTAAATCAGCTTTGCGCCATAATATGAAACTTTTTATTGCGACAATAGTGCCATAAACACATTGATAAATGCCCCTCACAGTCTATTAGAAAGTCACAGAACTTTATAAAATGCTTAAAGGTTATTGATATAAGAACCCCTTTAAGTGTCTGTGGTAGGCTTTCGTGGTTCCCAGTCAGAATGTGGCTGGATTTCCTTTTTCTTCCAGTCCACAATATGGCCGCTTCCACATTACCTAACATTCTGTATTGACAGCACGGATGATGACTACTTACCTCATTTGTCCTCCTTCTTCCAGACAACCTCCTAGTCTTAACTGTGGCCACGGAAGAGACAGACGGCTTCAGAAGATTCCAGAGATCAGCGCAGTGCTTCAACTACAAAGTCAAGGTGTGTGATAAACGGCTTCTGACCCTCAGGCCATTTTGATGAGGAAATACCTGAGGACTGACTGAACATCCTTACTCCAGATTAGTGGTGTATAAAGACAAGGCAAAAAGAATTGCACTGATCTCAGCTCTTCTGCTGATGATCTCAGGGCATGAATCAAAGGGATTTCCAGTTTTATATAACAAGTTTATTCATTTGTATAATTAAAAATTCTCCAACTTTTTATTCTGTGTCCTTGTAGTTTTATGATCTCTGCTTTAAGTGATTTAGTTTTTAGTGACTTGAAATATTGATTTATTACATCATGTCCTCCTTCTGAAACTGAATCTTTCTAAAACTGAACTACTTGTGTTTTCTCCATCTACTCGCCTACTTAAACCTGATATCTTCCTCTTAGTGTGTGGCACTACGCCCCCTGTCTTCAGGTCCTATTTGATGCTGATCTTTCCTTTTCCACCAATACTCAAGCACTTGCCCGGTCATGTCACCTACATCTCTGAAACATTGCTAAGCAAAAACTCTCATTGTTGTCCTGATCCATTGTCGTCTTGATAACTCTAACTTATTACTAAATGTTTTCTCGCACTAAACTCTCAACTCTCCAATATATCCTGAATGCAGCAGCCAGGCTCATCTATCTAATCGCTACTCTGATGCCTCCATTCTGTGCCAATCAATACAGTACAGTTACTCATACAGTATAGAATTCAATTTAATTTTCTCAGTCTCACCCATGCCCTCCATGGTGCTATCCTGCACTATCTCTTCCCTCCTCTTTATCTTCCACCCTACTTGTGATATCTGTTCAGCAAATGATTTAGCACTAACATCCACCATAATCTAAACCTCCCACCGCTCCTCTCCAAGACTTCTTTCATGCTGCACCAGTTCTCTGGAATGCGCTACCCCAGGGCAATTAGGTTACGTTCCAACAACCACAGTTTTAGGTACTCCTTAAAAGCACATCTATATTTTGAGAGTGGCCTATGACATCCCCAAATTTAACTCTTCTGTGTTCTCCTTTTTCAGAATATGATCAAACTGTATCCCCCACACCCCATGCACTCAAAAGCACTACATATACTGGCTGGGGACTAACTCATGCAGGTCTATATGTCCTCCTCTATTTTGCTAAAGCGGTTCTCCGGGCTTTCAATATTGACCTATCCTCAGGATAGGTCACCGATATCAGATCGTTGGGGTCTGACACCTGGCAACTCCGACGATCAGCCCTATAAAGGGAAGGCGCAGTGCGCCCATGCCGTCTCCCTTCTGTCTTGCTGCTCACAGCTGCTATGTCTATGGCGAGCAGGAAGAGAGAAGGGAGACGGCACGTGCGCACTGCGTGCCTTTCCTTTTTGCGGCTGATCAGCAGGGTTGCCGGGAGTTGGATCTGATATTGATCCTGAGGATAGGTCATCAATATTAAAAGCCCAGAGAACCCCTTTACGATGGGTTGATGATTGCTGAAGTTGAAGTGTTGCTACCTCTTGTGTCACCCCATTTCCTTATAGATTGTAAGCTCTTGTGAGCAGGGCCTTCCTAGTGTTAATCTGTAATGTCTGATAATGTTTTTACATGAGCCCTCTGATTGTATAGCCCTGCAGAATATGTTGGTGCTATAGGAATTATTCTGAATATTATTATTGTCTAGCTGACACTTCTGCAGGACTTGATAGTAGAGAGAGCTCTGATACACTGTAACAAACCCTGCACCTGCCTGAGAAGGACATAATCCAGAAGGGTTTTCAACCTCCAAATGGAAACACTCGTGGCTGGCAGCAGGAAATTCTACAATTATGGCATATTGAGGTACAAGTCCTGTGGAGGTAATGCACTGATACGGAAGTGCCTTCCCTGTCAGGGATGTATCTGTTCCCGATTGAGGGTCCTTTAAATCTCACTATTTGAAATGTTACTGCAGGTGCTGGGAAGTGGAGAAGAATGGCACGGGGATGGACAGAAAGTCAGACTCCTGAAGACCGCTTTGGAGCAATATGCAGATAATGAAGAACTCGTCATCCTCTTCGCTGAAAGGTAATAAGTAAAAATGAGCCATCAACTCCATGTTGATATATAACATGAGGTATGAGGCATTTTGCACCTCAGTGAAGTCACATATTCTCAGAAGCAAGGCTACATGCTCATTGGGTATTGATAATGGTGTCTTGATGGACTGTTATATCGTTCTGTTATATTTTTATTACTTTACAGCTATGACGCGGTGTTCGCCTCAGGTCCAGGAGAACTCCTGAAGAAGTTCAAGCAAGCTAAAAGCAAAGTGGTTTTCTCAGCAGAAGCAGTGGCTTATCCTGAGCGTCGGCTGGAGCCCAAGTATCCGTCTGTCATAGAGGGCAAGCGCTTTCTGGGCTCTGCAGGTATACACTCATTAATAGTCTTGATTGCCCTAGAACTGCGGCTTCTACTATTACCAGGAACTAAGGACCCATTGCCCTCTGTAAAGAGCCTTAAGGCCTACATGGTGACGTGTTGCAAAATCTCAGAAAAGTTGCGTGACTAAAAAAAATTGTGCAACTTGCTGTCGTGTGACCATGATTCGGCTGTCACAGGGAAGTTGCATTCGCACACAACTTGCATTGTGGTCTGTGAGAGTGAAGTCGTGTGCAACTTGCAAAATGCGACCATAAATTCAACAGTGATGGACTTTCTGCTATTGTCACATCACAGTGATGGCACATGTCATATCATACTGCAGAACCATTGGCAATCATTAGATGTTACACAACACATGCCCCCGTGTTGCCCCGGCCTAACCTCCTTGGGTGCTGGTCAGAAATTTCCTTTACTTATTGTTCATGATAGATCGCCAACGGATATCTCATTATGACTTTTTTGTTCAGGGGTGGCTATATAGAATTTTTCTCACTCTTCTGTCGATGCTCTTTCCTGCTTGCAGCTTTTATAGGTTACGCTTCACATCTGCATAAACTGGTAGCAGACTGGGATGGAGCGGATGAAGACAGTGACCAACTATTTTACACCAAGATCTTCTTAGACCCAGTGAAAAGAGTAAGTGAATAGGTTGAGGCAGTCATGGCTGAAGGACTACTCCAGCCACTAATCTGGTAGCTCGTCTCTCCGTGCTCATTGTTGTCTCCTGATGACTTATGCATTTTGTATGAGTTGCAAGGAGCAATGTCAGTAGGGAAGTGTAAATTGCTGTGTGTTTATTTTTGGTTTAGATTAGTATGTGTCACTTTTTTTTTTTTTACTGTTTCTCACTTTTCAAACCAGTAGATATTAGCTTGATTAACCATGTACGTTACCTTATACACCAGCTCTAATATAGATTTCGCCATTTATAATACTGTCCATATGTACAAGAATATACCTACTATAATACTGACCCCTTATGTACAAGACTGTAACTGCTATAATACTGACAATATAACTGCTATATAGCCCCCTATGTGCAAGTATATAACCACTATAACACTGCTCCTATGAATAAGAATATACTGTAATCCTACTCCATGTAAAAGAATATGACTAGTATAATGCTGCCCATATATACAAGAATATACTTACTTTGACACCCCTGTGTACAAGACGGTATCTGATATAATACAACCCTTATGTACAAGAATATAACTTTTATAATACTGCCCCCATGTACAGGAATATACTGTAACTAATATAATACTGACCCATGTGTATAATATAACTACTATAATACTGCTCCCTATGTACAAGTATATAGCTACTGTAATAGTATCCCCTTATGTACAAGAATATAACTACTACAATACTTCCTCCTATCTACATGAATATAACTACTATGATACTGACTCCTATTTATAAGAATATAAGTACTATAATACTGCCTCCTATGTTCAAGAATATAACTACTACAATACTGCCTCCTATTTACGAGACAATATCTACTGTAATACCACCTTATATGTACAAGAATATTAACTACTATAATACTGCCTCCTGTGTATAAGAATATAACTACTATAATACTGCCTCCTGTGTATAAGAATATAACTACTATAATACTGCCTCCTATATACAAGAATATAACTACTATAATACTGCCTCCCGTGTACAAGAATATAACTGCTATATTACTGCCTCCTATATACAAGAATATAACTGCTATAATACTGCCTCCTATATACAAGATTATAACTACTATATTACTGCTCCTATGTACGGGAATATAACTGCTATAATACTGCCTCCTATGTACAAGAATATAACTACTATATTACTGCTCCTATGTACAGGAATATAACTGCTATAATACTGCCTCCTATGTACAAGAATATAACTACTATATTACTGCTCCTATATACAAGAATATAACTACTATAATACTGCCTCCTGTGTATAAGAATATAACTACCATAATACTGCCTCCTATGTCCAATAATATCTTCACCGGAAATTGTCAGTATTTTTCAGTGCAAAGTGAATCCCCTCATGTAAGATTTTAATACTCCTCATGACTGTGCTGGTTTTTGGCAGGCTAGGACACTTTAGTATAACTTACAGCTCAGCGGCACAGGGAGAGGCCTCTTTCTGCCTGGACTGCTGCTCATATAGCAGGATTAAATGTACCTGTGTGTACCTATGTGTAAAATCAGATGACATCTGCAAAACCGACTTCTATTTGTTTTTTTCCATTAAGGAAAAGATTAACATCACCTTAGATCACAGGTGTCGAATCTTCCAGAATCTTCATGGTTCGGAGGGTAAGTACATTTTTTTTAACATTAGTAATTCAATGGAACCAACATACAGTGCATTGACTCCGTTTTACATATAAAAATGGCAGAAACAAGCCTCCAACAATATGCTAAAGATGGTATGGTAGTAAAGTACACCACAGTTACATATATCCGATAACAAGTGAACTTAAAGGGGGTTTCTAACCTTTTTATACTGATGACCAACATCCGGGTCCCCTGTCGATTAGCTGTTTAAGGAGGTCAGTGACGTCACGTTTATCGATCACATGGCCTAGGAGCAGCTCAGTCCTATAGAAGTGAATGGGGCTGCAATACCAAGCACTTCCACAATACAATGTATGGCGCTGTGCTGCGAAGAGGCCACTGCACTCGCAGGAGCTCCCGATGGTGCAGCTTTCTCAAACAGCTGAAGGGTGGGGGTACCGGGTCTCAGATCCCCACCAATCAGATACTGATGATTTATCCTGAGCATAGGTCACCAGTATAAAAAAAAAGTTGGAAAATCCTTGTAATTACACATAAACACAAGCCAACCTCACAATATGTAAGGCCTGTCATACCTAACACCAGTCAGTCATTTCCCCCCATATGTTCCACATCATAGTGCCTGCTATTCTCAGTCGGCTAAGCGTGCCCTTCACTCCTGCCTTTTAAGAGGGCATGTCACTTCTTGTGAGATGTCCATTTTAGTATCTACATGCATTTCCCATGAAATAACAATTGTGGAAAATCATCTCCTATATCTCTATGTTGTCCATTCCTCTGTTATTCCTTCTAGAAGTTTAATGGACCTTAACAAACAGCAACTTGGGAATCCTACATGCCAATTAATTTGATCTCTCTATTGATTTTCTGTTTCTTGTATACTCAACAGTTCGTAAATATAGATGGTTATTAGAAAATCAACCTTAGATTCCTATATAAAATACATAAAAAATAATATAAAATTACATTGTGATTGTAAGGATGTGATCTGTGTTTTCTCTTTCAGGGGATGTTGTGTTAAAGTTTGAGAATGGGAGGGTGAGAGCCCGACATTTGCTTTATGACACTCTTCCTGTCCTAATAAATGGGAATGGACCATCCAAGGTAAGGTTTTCTATTGATCATTGCAGGTTTTCATACTTTGATCTATTTTGACCTCAGCCTGATCCACTTCTGTGGAGCATTGCTGCAATACCAGACAAAACCATGGACAAATGTGGCACTCTTTCTGGAATTAATCTACATTTGAGTCACTTTGAAAATACATTATATTACTTATCCTACACTGATCCTGAGTTACATCCTGTATTATACTCCAGAGCTGCACTCAGTGTTCTGCTAGTGGTCACTGTGTACATACATTAGTCATCTTGTACTTGGCCTGATTTGCAGTCTGTACTATACTCATTATGCCTAAGGAATGTAATTAGAAGTTACACTTTGCTAAATATAACAATTAATACCTTTTAATAATACCGCCTTAGGGGCGGTACTTGTAGTCACCCGCGGCCTTTTTAAAAGAGGCAAACTTGATTCGGGTGCTGCCATTGCTACTACATGCACGCCATACCCTCTGGTCCATGAGCCACTGCCTGGACCTCCTGGGACTTAGCCAGGGCTGTCATCTGCTCTGGGCTATGTACTTCTAACTGCCAACACCTTTGGGCGCCGGATGCGGCCTATATCTTCACATCTACTTGGCTGCTTTCTACAAAGGCTGGACGACATCAGTTCCTCCTTTTTGTGCATCTCACCTGATTGATAAGTATCACGGTTTATTATTACAATTGCTTATGGTATATTGATAATTACGTCCATTCATTGAGATTTGATCCCCTGATGAATTAGCTGTATGCTAAGGAAACGCGTTGGGATGTAATTACATGGGACATCTGTTTTTTGTTCAACTATGTATATACAACCTATTTTTGCGATTCCCTGACCATCTATGTTTCCATATCCTTTTGTCTCAACGAAGTTGGGCAGTCGCTGTCCTGGCGGCAGGAAAACTCAGGGAATAACAATTCACGCATAAAAGGAGCTGTTAGGGGTATAGTCCCGACGTTCTTCCCCTTCATCTATCCTGTTTCTTCTATGTCTTTTGGGGGCTTTGAGCCTTCTTTTTTGTGTTACTATTTGGGGCCATGTATTTCCTTTTAAGGATGTATTAAAAGTTATATTTTAAAAGGTATTAATTGTTATATTTAGCATTTGGTTGTTTGGTACCTTGTTTTTTCCGATCTTGATTAGGGATCTTGACAAACCTAACTGGTGACATTGATAGAAGTTACACTTTGGCTAACTTAGCGCTTGTGCTGAACTGTAATGGTCTACTGTATGCGTGTCTGTGTTTCAGCTTCTTATGAACTACATGGGAAATTACATTCCTCGTGTATGGACCTTCGAGACTGGCTGTGTCATCTGTGAAGAAGGCTTGAGAAGTCTGCAAGGATTTAAGGTAAAGCAGCTGAACTTCCGGTAACCTGAAATAACCATAGCATTTCAAGAATTTTAGATTTGTCCTCATCAGTTCACCTTAACCCTTCATCTCCCCTTGGCCATCGCCTATAGATTCTAGAGAGGTCATTTCTTCGAATAGGTATGGACACCACAAAGCATATTAACAAAGACCCTTTAATAAAGTGACTAAAAATGTGGATCCTTTCCACTGATTTCTCATCTTCCTAACCTCTTTATGTTTCAGGTTTCTCAAGTTTACATTGTCTTTATGATCAGTTACAAGCATTTTCTCTTTTTCTTTGATAGACTGATGATTCCTTCCCTTTGGTAGTAGTTGGCATCTTCATCGAGCAGCCAACTCCATTTATTTCTGAGTTTTTCAAAAGATTGAGTAACTTGCAGTATCCCAAGAAAAGGATTCAGCTTTATATTGCCAACCATGTAAGTCAGAGCTGTTTTACCAGCACACTGCAATGTATGGATGCAATTCACAGGGCCCACATGGTTGGGTGGATTTTTGCGAATGGTAAGTGAGTTGACGTTGGTGATTGAGTGGTTGGAATTATATTGCCAAATGGTAATTGATGAGTTGAGATTGGTGAATGTTAAACGGTTAGGTTGTGCTGGTGGAGTGGCAGACGATTGAGCTGAGGTTGGAGTCTGGTAACTGGTTGGAATGGTAACTGGTTGGGTTATGCTGGGTGAACGGTAATTGGTTGGGTTAAACTTGCTGAATTGTAATTGGTTGAGTTAAGCTTGTTGAATGTAACTTGTGCTTGGTAACTGGTTGGGTTGTGCTTGGTGAATGGTAACCGGTTGGGTTGTGGGTGGTAAATGGTAACTGGTTGGGTTGTGTTTGGTGATCGGTAACCGGTTGGGTTGTGGGTGGTAAATGGTAACTGGTTGGGTTGTGCTTGGTGATCAGTAACAGACTGGGTTCATCTTGGTGATCAGTAGCTGGTTGGGCTGTGCTTGGTGAGCGGTAAGTGCCTGGGTTCATCTTGGTGAATTGTAACTGTTTGACGTGAACTTATTTATGCTTGGTAAGGGGTTGGGTTGAGATTAGTGAATGCTAGCTGGTTGAATGGATATTGCCAAATGATAACTGGTAAAATTTCTCCACTGTATTGGCTGTTTTCACCTCTTCAACCTTCAACCTCTGTCTTTTGCCACCAGGAACCTCATCACCAGAAACATATGGAGAAATTACTACAGGAACACAGCTCAGGATACAACAATGTCAAATATGTAGGACCTGAGGAAACGTCTAACTTTGCTGAAGCTCGTAATGCTGGAATGTGAGTGTACAGTAAATATGGCCATTTTGTTTTTTTTCCATGGTAGTAGTGGAAGGGCTGTCATGTTTAAGCTCCTTAAAAAGTTTTTTTTTCACCTTTTTCTTACTGATGATCTATCCTTTGGATAGGTCATCAGTATCTGATTGGTGGGGTTCCAACACCCAGGACCCCCACCGATCAATAGGGCTGAGCTGTGCCTAGACCTTTAGACATGGTCATGACATCACTGGCCTGCGAGTGTCACTGTGTTCTCGAACAGCTAATTGGTGGGGGTCCTGGGTGTTGGATCCCCCGCCAATCAGATACTGATGACCTCTCCAAAGGATAGATCATTAGTGAAGAACCCTTTTAAGTAAAGTCTTAGTTCAGGTTAATTGTGGTGACCATGTGAACTACATAGTATTAATAAACCACTGAAATCCCTCAAAATGTAACGAAACCTAAAGCATGTCTAATATTTAGCTGATTTTCTCTAGGGACATCTGCCGCCAGAACCCAGAGTGTGAATATTACTTTTCCATTGATGTCCAGGTGGTTCTAAAAAATGCCAGTGTGCTGCGGACTCTCATAGAACAGAACAAGTAAGGAGCCATGTGGGTGTCATGAATACAACGTGGCTGAATGATGGTAGAAGATATAACTGTACATGTTTGTCTGGTCTTTCCTCAGGTCAGTCATTGCTCCCATGGTCAGCCGCCATCAGGATCTGTGGTCCAACTTTTGGGGTGCTTTGAGTTCAGATGGGTTTTATGCTCGGTCAGAGGATTATATAGACATTGTTCAAAGACAAAGAATGTAAGTAAAAGCGCAGAACTGTAGGTCAGTAGATACATTTTTTTAGGGGAATAAGTCAGGACACGAGCAGTAGATGAGCATGTATTATGGGGTACAGGTACTAAGCAAGATGTGCCCATAATCTGCTGCACATTGGGGGGTACTAGGCATGTGCCAATTGCTTTATATACTTTAGACATTTTTTACTCGTACAGTTTGACTGACAAATCCTGTGTTTTACAGTGGAATCTGGAATGTCCCTTACATCACTAATGTCTACTTGGTAAAAGGCAGTGTCCTGAGGAAACCACTGAGCCAGTACGATTTGTTCCACAGCGGAAGTCTGGATCCAGACATGGCATTCTGTGACAATGTGCGCAGAAAGGTCAGTGAGACAATCAGACTGAGATGGGTATTACAAATTCTATTCTTCTATTGAAAAGCCACCACAGGTTGTCACCTAGCTTTTCCAGACTCCTGAATGATCAATCTGCTATCTCCTGTATTATTGAACATTGCTGACTTATCCATTGGAGACTCTAGGAAAATTGGTATTGAAAGCTACGAAGGATAGACCATTCAGTGGTTAGAAAGTCCTGAACTGGCCAGAGCTCTCGGCCTAGAGGCCGGCCAGGAGAAATTTCAGTGCTGCTGTGTTTAGCGCATAGAGGGTCTCAACCTGCAGCCCTCCAGTTGTTGTAAAACTACGACTCCCACCATGCCCTACTGCAGGCTGATAGCTGTAGGATATACAGGCATGCTGGGAGTTGTAGTTTTGTAACAGCTGAGGGGCTGCAGGTTGGGCATCCCTAATCGACACTGATACACAGTGACGAACTGGAAATATGAGGAGTACTAGTTCATCCTCTAAATCAGTGTTTCCCAACCAGTGTGCCTCCAGCTGTTGCGAAACTACAACTCCCAGCATGCCCGCACAGCAAAAGGCTGTCCGGGCATGCTGGGAGTTGTAGTTTTGCAACAGCTGGAGGCACACTGGTTGGGAAACACTGCTCTAAATACAAGCAAGTTTCCATTCACTGACAGAAAGCCGGGAGTTTGAAGCTAATGAGGGATTGAAGCAAGGTGTGTTAGAAAGTTTTGGCATTGTTTATTTATGCAATGATTAAAGGAAGTTTCTGGTTTTATGTAAATAACTTTGAATGCATGTGCAAATGAAACTTTGTTAGTATGTGTTGTTTTAGTTCCAGTAGTGCACTTACCTTAGAGGCTGACCACACAAATGCTATGGAGCCCAGGGGAGGGGGTATGCACAGCACTGAACTGCCACTAGGGGGAGCTCAGTGCATAGAGATTCTGCAGCTTTTATTGCATTCAATATTGTGTACAAATGCCTATGCACTGAGCTCCCCCTAGTGGTAGCTGCAGGAGGCTATTTATTAGTTCTCTGATGTAAATACATTGAGAAGTACGGCCGTCAGGACGAGCATCATATTTATGAAGCAACTGCTCCATTTTTTCTGACACACAATTCGGAAAAGTGGATGAGGCAGAGTGTCGATTTTTATAAATAAAAAAAAAGGCAAATCTGGGGAGTCATGTTTTACATTTCCATGTTGCCTGGGTGTGTTTGACTGGGTGGGGAGGCCTATACTGAGTATTGCAAGGGTGCCCTATGAGATTTGTGTCTGCCACTGTTCAGTTCTTCAGAATTTTCAAGATATTTGCTTGCTGTCAATAAACAAAGACCCTAATGCTTAGATTTAGAGGAACAAACCTGTACACGGAGAGTCAATGATACAGCTGTATGCAGTCTAGACAATGCTCTGTGAGCTACATGCCCCAGCAGCAGCTGTGCTGAGCTTTCTGGTACTTCGCTGTAGTGTATCAGGCTGGGGTCCAGGACTGAACAGAGTTGTATCCACTTGAGAGTGGGACTAGGTATATATGGGGTTTGCAGCCTCTAAATGTAAATAAAAGAGGTTTTATTCACTGACTGCAAACATATCTTAAACACGAGGAGAAAATGAAACAAAAAGTCTATAAGAAAATTGTGGAACTTTTCACTTGCATATTGATTAAGGAGGACCTTTCACAGGAATTTTCTAATTTAATTAAACACCTCTCCTTCCGGGGTACCCCCCGCTGATGCTGACTCCCTGGTTGTTATTTTAAAATACCACTCGTACGCCCTGCTTTGCCCCCTGCAGTTTTCCCGCTCAGTATGTTTATCCTGAGCATCGGTACAGGGAGGAGACGACAGGGTTTCTCAATGGGCGTCTCCTTCTCCCTGGCTGTGCCGCTGTGAGAGATTCTCTTTAAAATCCTGGAGTACCCCTTTAAGCTTTGTTAATAGCAGTGAAGACTTTTCACGGCTTTTAGCGCCGATAACTCTTTTCCTTGAATATGATGGTTTGTGCTGTTTCACCTGTAGGGAGTCTTCATGTTTGTGACGAACAGACAAGGATTTGGCCACATCCTCTCCTTGGAAAACTACAAGACGACTCATCTGCACAATGACCTGTGGCAGATATTTGAGAACATCCAGGTATGGTCTTCAGCACAGAACACATTATCCAGTGCGAATCACAATGGACATGTTATACTTGTCATTCTAAAACACATTTTATTGATTTTGATAGGATTGGAAAGAAAAATACATTCACCCCAATCACACGTTGGCCCTGAAAGGCAAGCTGATAGAATCGGTGAGTGTTTATTAGAAACAATGAAAAATTGCAAACTTTGAAAACTGTGAAAGTTATCCATGACGCATGAGAATGAAGGACCTATGACTTAAAGGGGTTCTCTGGGCTTTTAATATTGATGATCTATCCTCAGGATAGGTCATCAATATCAGACCGGCAGGGGTCTGACTCCCAACACCCCCGCCGATCAGCTGTATGAGGACACAGCGCACGCAGTGCTTGGGTGCCGTCTCCCTTCTCCCTGCTCGCTGCTGTTATCAGTTGTTCAACCAATATTCTTTTAAACTGTCAGAATGACATAGTAATATAAAGTGATACCTCCCCAATCCACCACCACTCCTATTCTGGTGCTTACCAGGTGACTACTTGGCTAGTGATTAGTTGAGGGAGCATTCCCTGCAGCTTATAGGGACTGGGAAGCAGAGACAAGCGTGAACCCGGTAATCGCCAAAATGGGAATGGCGGGTGATTGATGAGGTGCGCACTTTATATTTATGCCAATGAGACACTTAAAAAATCATTGGCCAAACAGCTAAATAACAAAAAGATTATTATTTTTTATAAAGCACCATTAAGGGGGTTGTCTTATCACAGACAATGGGGGCATATCGCTAGGATATGCCCCCCTTGACTTATAGGTGTGGGTCCTACCGCTGGGACCCGCACCTATATCGGAAACAGAGCCCCACAAGGTGGTGGCTGTAGAACTCCAGTCTGGCCACCACCAAGCGCGCTCCCCATAGAAGTGAATAAGAGGACAACGCGCATGACTGGCCACCATTCCCATTCACTTCTATGGGCCTGACGGAAATAGCCGAGCCAGCGCTTGGCAAGTTCCTGTGGCCCCAAAGAAAATTAATGGAGGGCGGCTTTTGTCTGTGATGAGACAACCCCTTCAATTCTATAGGGCTGTATATCCATACGGGGTTACACAAATATAAAATTATAATAAACAAGAAACTATAAACAGACTGGTACAGAGGGGGAGAGGACCCTGCCCGCAAGAGCTTACAATCTATTAGGTAAGGGGAGAACACAGTAGGTGAGGGTATATGCTGTGCAATTTCAGAAATAAAATATGCTTTATTATGGGGGGAAAAAACAAAATAAAAAGATATTGTTCCTCCAACATTTTTTACATTTTACAGTGCATGCAGAAAGTCTTCAGACCCTTTCACTTCTTATGTTGCAACTTTGTGCTAAAATAAATAAAATTAAAAATCAAGTTTTCACTTATCAGTCTGCACTCAATACCCCATAATGTGAAAGTGAAAAGAGAATGTTCAGTGTCTTTTCTAAAAAGGAAAACTAAAATCTTGCTTTGACATAAGTATCCGGCCCCTTTACTTAGGACTTAGTTGAAGCACCTTTTGGCAACGATTCCAGCCTCCGGTCTTCTTGGGTATGATGCCACAAGGTTTGCACACCTGGATGTGGGGATTTTTTACCATTCTTCTCTGCAGATTCTCTCAACTTCTGTCATGTTGGAAGGGGACAGTCGAGGCCAGCCTCAGCCACTCAAGGACATTTACAGAGTTGTCCCTAAGCCACTGCTGTGTTCACTTGGCTGTGTGCTTAGGGTCATTGTTTTGTTGCAAGATGAACCTTCAGCCCAGTCTGAGGTCCAGAGCACTCTGATTGGTAGAATTCTGTAGTGATAGTTGACTCTCTGGAAGTTTCTCCAATTTGCACACAGGATCTTTAAAGCTCAGTCAGAGTGACCAATGGGTTCTTGGACACCTCTCTTACGAAGACCCATTTCCCATGATTACCTAGTTTGGCTGGGAGGCCAGCTCAAGGAAGAGTCCTGGTTGTTCCAAACTTCTTCCATTTAAGAACTATCAAGGCCACTGTGCTCTTGGGTACTTTCAGTGCAGCAGAAATTTTTGTATCCTTTTCCAGATCTGTGCCTCCACACAATCCTGTCTCTAAGCCCTACAGACAGTTCTTCTCCACATAGTTTGGTTTTTGGTCTGATATGCATTGTCATATGTGAGACCTTATATACACAGGGATGTGTCTTTCCAAATCATATGCGATCCACTGAATTTACCACAGGTGGACTCCAATCAAGGTTTAGACACATCTCAAAGATGATCAAGAGAAATGGGAGGCCTCCAGAGCTAAATATCAAGTGTCATAACAGTTATGTCCATGCAAAATTTTTGTTTTTTTCTTTTCAATAAATTTTAAATTCCAAACATTCTGTTTTCACTTTCACATTATTGAGTGCAGAATGATGGGGGAAAACTTAATTTTTTTTTTAGCACAAGGTTGCAAAACATAGGAAAATGTGAAAAAAAGTGAAAGGGTCTGAAGATTTTCTGAATGCATTGCAGATTTATATTAAAAAATGACAGGTCTAAAAAAAACGTGCACATCTCCATCAATGGAAAATAAAGATCTGGTCCTCAGAATGTGGCAAGCTCCTGTGACGCAACAGTCACAGAAAAATCCATCTGGGATGGAGTTTTTGCTACAGTTGTGTCGCAGTGCGAGACCATAGACTATCATTATAAAAATTGTTGCGCGACAAACGTCATCGTGTAGCCCTAGTTTAAGGCTACTTTCACACTTGTGGTAGCCTTTTCCAGCAGGCTGCTCCGGCGGGGGAACAGCCTGCCGGATCTGTCCACCGTGTTAGTGAAAGTCCGCTCCGGCCCCATTCACTATAATGCGGGCGGGTCGGAGGTCCGACTGCAGCACGGCATGGCAAACATGCCGAGAACAGCCTGCCAGAAAAGGCTACCCCAAGTGTAAAAGTAACCTTAATTTGCATTAGAATATTGTGCCAAAGTTTTGGAGCACATTGTCACATCTTAAGACATTCCCTCTTTTCAACAAACTAAGCCAACCCACCCCTCTCCCCCAACAAAAAAATGACAATGCAAATTTGATCTCATCCTACAAAAACAAGCCATCATACAGCTAGGTCAATAGAAAGATTATTTTGGTGCAGATGAAAAAACGGCTGCGCGCTGAAGGTCGAAAGATGCCGTGTGCTTAAGGGGTTAAATATTATATTTTGGAGATTCATTTTTTGTGCATTTTAACATAAACATTGTTTTCTCTACTGCTCAGCCATGTCCAGATGTGTACTGGTTCCCAATATTTACTGAAGCAGCATGTAATGAGATTGTGGAAGAAATGGAACACCATGGTCAGTGGTCAGGAGGAAACAATCAGGTAAGGAGTAGTCAATTGCCTTAAAGATAATCTGTCAGCAGCTTTGACCCAGCGGTAAGTAGGGGCCACAGTGAGCCGGATAATCATAACTTTATTGGAGCTTTTATTATCTGCATGACTAAGAAACTAATATTTTATTCCACTGGGCACATTCCCTCAAGTGCCCCTAAGATGGCGACTCACTGTACCGTGCTCTGTGCAGTGAAGTGCTTCACAACTCATCCTCTCTGCACCAAGTGACGGCGGCAGTGGTCTCCTAGTTAGACTCAATGGGGCAGATTATCATAGACTCGTGGTGTACGGCAGTCCCTGCACCTATATTGATATTTCAGTGGCATAGATTTCAGTGTTCCATTAAACCAGAAAATTGTCGTAAAAGATGATAAGTGTGGTTGGCCCCTCCCCGCCCTCTTCACTCCCTCTTTTTGGGAAAGTGGCAAAAGCGGCAGGGAAACAACATTTGCGCAAAATTTTTTGTGCAAGTGGTGTTGAAAAAGTCGCTAACATGCAGTTTGTAACTTTTTCACACCAGAAAAACTGGTGTATATTTATGATAAGTCTGCCGCTTATGATAAATAACTGTCACTCAAAGCAGAGGTGAGGGGTTGTAAAATAGCTCTTCACAGTAAGGGACTGCCCCCTGGGCACTTGTAGGTGCACAATATGTTAGAATAGTAGAGCAAAAGTTCAGTAATCCCAGTCCTGCTGGAAAAAAAAGCTTAACCCTGCAAAACTGCTGACAGCCTAAGGAATGAGCAGCTGGGTAAGCAATGCTTTATTGAAGCTGCTGACAGACCCACCTAAGTAGGGTTTTCAGTACTTAGATATTGATAACCTATCCTCAGGATAATTCATCAATATCACAGTTCCCACACCTGGCATTCCAACTTCTGGAAGTTTCTCCCATCTGCACACAAGATCTTTTTTGCTCAGTCAGGGTCGTTTTCCACCCATTACTTAGTTTGGTAGCCAGCCCCAGGAAGAGTCCTGGTTGTTCCAAACTTCTTCCATTTAAGAATTATGGAGGCCACTGTGCTCTTGGGAACTTTCAGGGCAGCAGAAATTATTCTCCATAGCTGTGCCTCCACACAATCCTGTCTCTGAGCTCCACAGGCAGTTCTTTTCTCCTAATGTCTTGGATTTTGCTCTGACATGCTTTGTCATCTGTGAGACATTATACAGACAGGTGGACGCCAATCAAGACGTAGGAACATCTCAAAGATGATCAAGAGAATAGGAGGCCCTCAGGGCTAAACTTCAATTTTCATAGCAAAGGTTCTAAATACTTATTCCATGGGAAATTTTAGTTGTTTTTTTTTTTAATACATTTGCAGTATTTTCTAAAATTCAGTTTTTGCTTTCTCATTATGGGGTATTGAATGCTGATTGATGGAGGAAAACGTCCATCCCCCACAGAAAACTGTCATAAAACACCACTACAAAAAACAGTTGCCTTTTATTATTTCCTATTGGCCAACAAGTAACATCTGTCCAAATTGTTTTCTGCTAATTAAAAAAAAACTCACATAAAAATACAGAGTTTTCTTTTAAAACTTAGTGTCAAACACCCCTAAAGGGTCCAGAATATATTTGGAGAACAAAGATCTGTTATTCACCTCCACTGATTCCTCCATCATTGCCTTTCTGTCACTGTTCTGGTCTCTGTTGCTCTGCATATCCGGTCGTGGCTCGACATAGTCGGAAATGCTCTGACAGGCCCACTTACTGGTGAAGGTATGTCACCACTAAGGCCATTAACTGGCTTAATGGGATTTTCTAGTGTTTCTGACTGTGTCAAGTTAGGACAGTGGTGGAAAAGCAGCTGCGGGGAATCGAGTTACAATTCTTATTATTTTTAACATGTTTTGGAGCCTTTTGTATTTTATTTTTTTGGTTTTCTTTGTTCTTGCTTTAAAAAAAATTTTTTTTTAAATTCCCTGCTAAACCACTGCAAACCTGCCTGCAGTTCTTGGAGAGATGAGACACACACCGATCAGAAAGTGTTAGCATATCCTGGTGATATGCAATCACTTTGAGATGGGAACACTCATTTAACTGTGTGAATGTTTGCATGAGTTAAAGGGCATTATAGTGATGTTATCCTTATAACTTGTCAGTAGTAGGTGCTGTTTGCATAGTTTAGCGCCACCTACAGTCTGCTGCCAGGTACTGCATAAAATAATATGGATCTGATACTAAACCAACATGTTCCTTCTCTTATATCATCATTGCAGGATGAGAGATTGCAAGGAGGATATGAAAATGTTCCAACAATTGATATTCACATGAACCAAATCAGTTTTGAGAAGGAATGGCATAAATTCCTGCTGGACTTTGTTGCGCCCATTACAGAGAAAATGTTTCCAGGTTATTATACTCAGGTAGGTATCACTGGTGTAGAGCAGTGTCTTTACAGTTCATTCAGATTTCCCCAATAAAGCCAGGGTCACCTCTGTGTTAAAAGGATTGTTCCCTTTGGACAGTTTTTCCTTTTTCTTCCCCAGAAGGGTTCCCTAGAGATAGCCGATCACAGGATATCCCTCTGCGGACACCCCCAGCAGTCAGCAGTAATCTATGGGGGACCCAGGCATCTATGCTAATGTTCAGTTCTCCTGCAGCGCCTCAACAGGGGGAATGAAGTATTACACAATCCTCACTGAAATGAATAGGTTGTATAAGGCAGTGTTTCCCAACCAGTGTGCCTCCAGCTGTTGCAAAACTACAATTCCCAGCATGCCCAGACCGCCTTTGGCTGTGCAGGCATGCTGGGAGTTGTAGTTTTGCAACAGCTGGAGGCACACTGGTTGGGAAACACTGGTATAAGGGACACTCTTGGTAGCTACTCTATTGCTCATAGATGAGGTTCAACCCTCCTGTTAACTCAGAATCTTCCTTACCTCTGTATTTCTTTCTGCAGGCTCAGTTTGACTTGGCCTTTGTCGTACGGTACAGACCTGATGAACAGCCATCCCTTGTTCCCCACCACGATGCATCGACCTTTACTATTAATATAGCTCTGAACGGCGTGGGACAGGATTATGAGGTCAGTTACAAAGTTGCTCTGATGATAGTGTGGGTTGTAGTACAGTTTGTCCTTTGCACCATCTTTGAATGTAAGGCATATAGTTACTACGTAGTAATGCTACAAATACTAATAACAAGGTCCTTATTTAATAAGGGCAGTGTAGTCCTGACCCCTTTAAATTTGGTATATAACCTCACTATGGGAAGAATATGTTATTACTAACCAGTGTTCTTGTGCAGGGAGGTGGCTGCAGATTCCTCCGCTACAACTGTTCCATAAGAGCCCCAAGGAAAGGATGGGCCTTGATGCACCCAGGACGACTGACTCATTACCACGAGGGACTCCCAACCACAAAAGGAACCCGATACATTGCAGTCTCCTTTGTGGATCCTTAAGCTGTACTTGTCTTTCAAGAACTTTGGAGAAGTTACAATGTAACACTGATAAAGTATTCGGAGGCTGAGGCTGTATTACCAGGACAGAGATTACCGGTTGGCACAATTACCATTATCTTTTTGGATAAGTACCTTTATGATCTGTGAATTCGAAACGGTCCAGAGCGACTCACACTGCCTTGGCAGCGAACAAATGGCAAATACAAGAATGATTTGTCTCTTTCTTTGTCTTAAATCAGCCTCAGGTTCCAGATCTCCCTTCTGTATATTTAAGATAAATTTTTGTTATCATTCCATGTCTGTTGAGTTTTATGTAAAGTTTGTGGTCCTGTGTACACCATGCTTTTGTGGTAAATAGGGGATCTCACAAAATGTCAGTCCTGTACATTTCACTATGGAAGGGCGCACCCTGAGAATGTGACAGTGAGGAGCAGAATAGTAGCAGCAGCCTTGTTTTAATAAAAAAAGGAAATTCATTTTTAACTATGTTATATGTCAACTTGAATAACTATCCCCCTTCATAACCAAAAGAGTGTATAAGTACATTTTTATTGGAAAAATATTTTAGCCTTTTTTCATCCTCTTATGCCAAGTTCTAGTCATCCATTTCTTGGCTATATCATTTCTTAGGAATGGTGGGTGACAAGCTAGGTGGCCCAGCATTACAGCTTCCACACGGTTTGATTCCTGAATGATATTTTTATATGACCAAATGTTCATCATATTCTTGATGCTATTCAATATGCCGGTAAAGCTGGGTGATACAATGCTTCCTTTTGGAGGGAGATTTATTAAGGGGGGGGGGGGGGGTTCCCACTTCAGACTTTTATGACCTATCCATAGGATATGGCATAAAAGTCCAACAGATGCGAGTTCCTCCTCTGGGACCTGCATTCATCTTAAGAATGGGGTCCTGTTTGGTGGCTGCAGTCTATGGAGAGATAGAAGTGGGACCCGCATCTATCGGACTAAAGTCTGAGATGGAGTGCCCTTTAAAGATTGACATTTTATAATAGTAACATAATTGGAGTGAACTGTGCCAAATTATTAAACGGCACATATCTTTTAATAAGTTTGCTAGCGTTAGATTGCATAGATTTGCATCAAAAATTGCACCATTTACCTCCTTTAGTATTATTAAATCAGTTCAAAAGTTTTAAAGCTCAACCCCAGTACACCATATTCATTTTTTAAACTTTTGCCGAGCACAGCATATAAAGAGAAATTTTTGTGCAAAAACCTGCTGCAAAGCTGTTGATAAATGACCCCCTTGGTATTTCAAAGCAATGGCCTGAAGCAGGAACCACGAACAATCAAGAGTAAATCCAGCATTACCTGTGGCCTGTACAGGGGCGGACTGACTATTAGGGCACTCGGGCATGGACCGAGGGCCCGTGGCCAGTAGGGGGCCCGTCCCGAGGGCAGACGCGGCGGCAGGGGACATCAGGAGATGAGCGCTTCCATTGCGCTCATCTCCGTGCAGTGGCAGAGGAGGGAGAGGCGTGTCCTCTCCCTGTTCCTCCGATAAACTGCCAGCACTAGGCCGGCAGCCTATCAGAGGCCGTGCAGGCGGCGCGATGACGTCATCGCGCCGCCAGAGCGGTACAGCTTGAGACACAGGCCGGAAGAGGCCTGCATCGCATCGCTGGAGGTAAGTATAAGTGTTCTTTTTTCTTGGGGCTACTGGCACCTAAGGGGGACTAATGGCACTTAAGGGGGCTGCTACTGGCACATAAGGTGGACAGCTACTGGCACATAAGGGGGGACGGCTACTGGCACTTAAGAGGGGCTACTGGCACATGAGGGGGGACTAATAACACGAGGGGGGCCTAATGGCACATAAGGGGGGACTACTGGCACATAAGGGGGGCTACTGGCACATAAGGAGGGACGGCTACTGGCACATAAGGGGGGACTACTGGCACAAAAGGGAGCTACTGGCACATAAGGGGGCTACTGGCACATAAGGGGACGGCTACTGGCACATAAGAGGGACGGCTACTGGCACATAAAGGGGACGGCTACTGGCACATAAGGGGGACGGCTACTGGCACATAAGGGGGACGGCTACTGGCACATAAGGAGGGATGGCTACTGGCACATAAGGGGACGGCTACTGGCACATAAGGAGGAACGGCTACTGGCACATAAGGGGACGGCTACTGGCACATAAGGGGGACGGCTACTGGCACATAAGGGGACGGCTACTGGCACATAAGGGGGACGGCTACTGGCACATAAAGGGGGACGGCTACTGGCACATAAGGGGACGGCTACTGGCACATAAGGGGGACGGCTACTGGCACATAAGGAGGGATGGCTACTGGCACATAAGGGGGACGGCTACTGGCACATAAGGGGGACGGCTACTGGCACATAAGGGGACGGCTACTGGCACATAAGGGGGACGGCTACTGGCACATAAGGGGGACGGCTACTGGCACATAAGGGGAGGGCTACTGGCACATAAGGGGGACGGCTACTGGCACATATGAGGGGGACTACTGGCACATATGAGGGGGGACTACTGGCACATATGATTATTACTGGCACATGGGGGAGAGGCACAAGAGAGGCACTTATTACTGGCACATGGGGGAGAGGCACAAGAGAGGCACTTATTACTGGCACATGGGGGAGAGGCACAAGAGAGGCACTTATTACTGGCACATGGGGGAGAGGCACAAGAGAGGCACTTATTACTGGCACATGGGGGAGAGGCACAAGAGAGGCACTTATTACTGGCAAATTTGGTGGTGGCATGGAGAGACACGTGTTACTGGAACATTATTATGGGGCACTATGGGGGCTTCTACTGAGGCCACAAAGAATGGGTATTTTATATGAGGGGCTCTGTGTGGTACTAGTATTACCAGGGGTATTATTTGTTTCTGCAGTGTAGTATTGGGGGTAGTAGGATGATTTGTCCAGAAGATGGGAGGATGATGGAAAAGTAGTAAACTAAGATTTTTTTTGTTAAACTGCAGAGATGGAAAATGGCGACAACATAGCGGTCTGGTCTGAAGGTCTGAAAGGAGAAGACGAGGACAGAAAACATCTACATCAAAGAAGACGTCACTGGACGTAATAGGTAAGTGCCCTGTATTTCTGTAGTGATGGGATCAGGGGCATAACGATGGCGGTGTGACCAGGTAGTGGAGGAGGGATATAGGTGTGGCTGGAGGTATAACATGGGCGTGGCTGTAGGTAGGGTACGGGTGGGGCCTGGAAGGGGGCCCTTGATTTATTTTGCCCGGGGGCCATGAGGGTTCTCAGTCCGCCCCTGGGCCTGTAGTCACTGTTCACACAAGTGCTACAATAGTGCACATTTATTTAGTAATGCAGTAGAGAGGGCGAGCTAGGCATAACCAGCTTTTACATGGGGCAATACTGATCCAAACAAGCACAGATCGGCGATATGTAAGTCAATCGGTTCTCGTTTAAAGAGCCTTTTCACATGGCCCAATGCAAAGTGAATGGGGAACAAACAATAATTATTGCTATCATTCAATTTGCAAACGGTTAGGGTACTTTCACACTTGCGTTAGTGTGATCCGGCAGGCAGTTCCGTTGTCGGAGCTGCCTGCTGGATCCGCTGTTTAGTGTGACAACTGACAGCATTTGTAGACGGATCCAAGTGCAGATCCGTCTACAAATGCATTGCAAGAACGGATCCGTCTCTCCGCTTGTCATGCGGATGGACGGATCCGTCTTGCGGTCTTTTTCACAGTTTTCCTGGTCTGCACATGCGCAGACTGGAAGGACGGATCCGTCCTTCAGTTGTTTCGCAATGCCGGATCCGGCACTAATGCTAGTCAATGTAAATTAATGCCGGATCCGGCATTCCGGCGACTGATCAGGCATTTTGGACGGACATAATACCGCAGCATGCTGCGGTAATATGTCCGGCCAAAACGCCTGACAGTGACTGAACGGACGGCATACTGATGCAAACTGAACGGATTTCTATCCATTCAGATTGCATGGGAATATGCCTGATCAGTTCTTTTCCGGCATAGAGCCCTTTTGACGGAACTCTATGCCGGAAAAGAATAACGCAAGTGTTAAAGTACCCTCAGCAGAACATACTGTTTCATGGTGCCATATACTGTACATGACAAACACATGTACATGGGCCAGTTATTGGAAATGTGCATGCGTTTGAACCCTTGTTTCTCCTAATCAGCCCGATCATCTGCAGTTGTAAAAGGGCCATTAGTTAAAGGGGTTCTCTGGACTTTACATATTGATGTCCTAGTCTCAGGATAGGTCATCAATATGAGATTGGTGGGGGTCCAACTTGAGGCATCGCCGATCAGCTTTCTGAGGAGGCCTCCTTGCAGCTTCCCAAGCTGTCCGTTATATGGCAGCTTTGCTTGGCATTGCAGCTCAGACCCATTCACTTCAATGTGGCTGAGCTGCCCCTAGGCCATGTGACCAATGAACGTGACGTCACATGGCCTTTATATAGCTGATTGCCAGGAATCCCCGACGATCTCATATTGATGACTTATCCTGAGGATAGGCCATAAATATGTAAATCCCAGAAAACCCCTTTAAGCGAGATTTCCACCATGAGTTAATTAGTTTTTGAACAACTTTGTGCTTTTTAGCATTGTCTTTATATCACCAGCCAGAGATGCTTATTTATTGCCTTCCCTTACAGGTGTTCTCTGTGTGCCAGCATCATCTGTATTATAGTAAATGTATACAAAGTATATAAAATGTTACTGATGCAATGAATTGGCTAGAAAGCATAGAATGGGAGCATGTACATCAGAATGAAAATGGTTGAACTTGCCTCCCCTATGTTCGCTCTGCATTACGCAGTATAGCCGGTCAGTGACCATGAGATCCACTGAACAACTATTGTGCTCCTGGGTGTGAGCTTTCGGGACCCGGAGCTTCTGAGATTGTGATATTTGTATATTTTGTAACAAAGCAGCAGATGGATCTCAGGATTAAATGGTCGTTTGCTTTCTTTAAAACATATTCTGGTCACAATCATCACACCCACAGTGTCTCTGCAAGAACCTTTACTGTTTTGTACAGTTTGTTAGGACTTTTACATTAAAAGACTTGTTGTTTTGTCAGTAATTTCTTCTGTGTGTGTGATTGAGTGTTAACCGATCTCATAGATTGAGCAACAATGTAAACTTGGAGATGGACCTGGATAAATCTAGGCATGTCTTAGAAGGTTTTCTGGGGTTTAAATATGATGACCTATCCACTGGATAGGCCATCAGTATCTGATCTGTGGGGGTCTGACACCCTGGATCAGCTGTTTGAGAAGACACTGGAGCTCCTGTGAGCGCCGCAGTCTTCTCTGTGAGGGAAAAACATATAGAGAAGTGCAGTAAATTATAGGCTATTCAGCTAAACTGATCTCAAATACATTGAAGTGACAACCAAAATCTAAAAGATGCAGAAGGAAGCAGGAACTACTGTTCGAATGGATTGAAGAATTGCCAAAAAGGCTCAGCCAATGATCACCTCCAGAAAGATCGAAGAAGATCTGAAGTTACCAGTGAGTACTGCTACAATCAGAAGACAATTAAGTGAAGCCAAGAACTCCCCGCAAATTCCCATTGTTGAAAAAAAGACATCCTGAATAAGTGAAATTTGCCAAGGAATACGTAGATCAGTTTGAATATATCGATACTTGTGGAGATCATTCTCTGGCCACTCTGCTAGCCACTAGAGTTGAGCGAACACCTGGAAGTTTGGGTTCGGCGGAACTTTGTTGCAAAATTTGAGTTCAGGATCCGAACTTGACCCCGAACCCCATCGAAGTCTATGGGGACCCGAACTTTGGGGCACTAAAATGGCTCTGAAAAAGTAATGGAAAGGGCTAGAGGGTGCAAAATGGGGTTAAGAGTTGGACAATTGACATGCAAACAAATATGGATAGGGAAATGACATAAAATACATAAAAATTTAAAATAATAATCTTGAACTAGGAGGAGGAGGTAGTCGCCAACAACACTGTTTTTAACTTAAAAAAAAAAAAATTGGGGTAGACCCCAAAACATTGGGAAATTTAGAAAAGAAAACAAAGAGAAAGTGCGCTTGAGTATAACAAAGGCTGGGTGAGGCTGGTATACATGTCTATTCTGCACAAGGTACAAAGTCCTGTGGGATCCATGCCTGGTTCATTTTAATGATCGTGAGCTTTCCACATTGGCTGTGGACAGGCGGCTGCGCATGTCTGTGATATTGCCCCCAGCCATGCTAAACACACGTTCAGACAATACACTGGCTGCAGGGCAGGCCAGCACCTTCAAGGCGTAAAGGGCAAGCTCAGGCCATGTGCCCAATTTGGAGACCCAGAAGTCGAATGGGGCAGACCCATCAGTCAGTACGTGTAGGCGTGTGCACACATACTGTTCTACCATGTTGCTGAATTGCTGCCTCCTGCTAAGTAGTTCTATATCAGCTGGTGGTGCTGGTTCTTGTGGCGTGCTGACAAAGCTTTTACACATTTTGGCCATGCTAACCCTGCCTTCTGAGGTGCTGGCGTTGCCCCAGCTGCGTTGGCGACTTCCTTCTCCTCTGCCTTCGCCTCGTGCTTCTACTGAGGCCCCGGTGGCAGGTGGGAATGCCATCAGCAGCGTGTCTACCAGCGTGCAGAATATATTTCCCAGTCAGGTATGCAGTGCAGGGGTAGTGTAAAAGAAAAAAGGAGTACAGATCACTCAACAATCTAAACGCCGCTTTCCCGCTGAATTTACGGAATATATTTCCCTGTCAGGTATGCAGCACAGCAGGAACACACCCTCCAAGCCACTTGTGAATGACTGATAACCGTGGAAATATCTACCCACAATCTAAGAGCTGGATTTTACTGATTAAATTTCACTCTCAGAAATGCAGTGCAAGCCGAAAATGTACTTTATGGCAAAAAATAAGTAATTTTTTTCACCAACAATGTCACCGTAGTATTTACTGGTTATATTTCACTCTCAGAAATACAGCGCCGGCCGCAAATGTACTTTATGGAAAAAAAAATTTTAATTTGTCCCCCCCAGAATCAGATGGATTTACTGAATTGATTACACTGTCAGATATGCAGCACAGGGGTACTTTAAAGAAAAAAAATTGAATATGTCACTCCCTAGGTCCCTGAACTCACAGACGGATTACCTATATTATTTCCCTGGAACATATGCAGAGCAGGTGCACTTAAAAAATGGGTATATGTCACCCACTGAACTACAAGAACAGGATTAAATTATTGTCCCTGGCAATATTGTCACTTGCACAAAATGGCCGCCGACGCCCACCTAACTAACAGACAGATGAAAACTTATTTTTCTGTGTCACTGGGCTCAGGGCAGGGTACAAAAATGTTGCATTGCACCCACAAAAAAAATCGATGTACAGTGGTGACCAAAAGTTTTGAGAATGACACAAATATTAGTTTTCACAAAGTTTGCTGCTAAACTGCTTTTAGATCTTTGTTTCAGTTGTTTCTGTGATGTAGTGAAATATAATTACACGCACTTCATACATTTTAAAGGCTTTTATCGACAATTACATGACATTTATGCAGAGTTAGTATTTGCAGTGTTGGCCCTTCTATTTAGGACCTCTGCAATTCGACTGCGCATGCTCTCAATCAACTTCTGGGCCAATTCCTGACTGATAGTAACCCATTCTTTCATAATCACTTCTTGGAGTTTGTCAGAATTAGTGGGTTTTTGTTTGTCCACCCGCCTCTTCAGGATTGACCACAAGTTCTCAATGGGATTAAGATCTGGGGAGTTTCCAGGCCATGGGCCCAAAATGTCAACGTTTTGGTCCCCGAGCCACTTAGTTATCACTTTTGCCTTATGGCACGGGGGTCCATCGTGCTGGAAAATGCATTGTTCTTCACGAAACTGTTGTTGGATTGTTGGAAGAAGTTGCTGTTGGAGGGTGTTTTGGTACCATTCTTTTTATTCATGGCTGTGTTTTTGGGCAAAATTGTGAGTGAGCCCACTCCCTTGGATGAGAAGCAACCGCACACATGAATGGTCTCAGGATGCTTTACTGTTGGCATAACACAGGACTGATGGTAGCGATCACCTTTTCTTCTCCGGACAAGCCTTTTTGCAGACGCCCCAAACAATCGGAAAGAGGCTTCATCGGAGAATATGACTTTGCCCCAGTCCTCAGCAGTCCATTCACCACACTTTCTAAAGAAGATCAATCTGTCCCTGATGGTTTTTTTTGAGAGAAGTAGCTTCTTTGCTGCCCTTCTTGACACCAGGCCATCTTCCAAAAGTCTTTGCCTCACTGTGCATGCAGATGCGCTCATACCTGCCTACTGCCATTCCTAAGCAAGCTCTGCACTGGTGGCACTCCGTTCCAGCAGCTGAATCCTCTTTAGGAGACGATCCAAGCGCTTGCTAGACTTTCTTGGACGCCCTGAAGCCTTCCTAACAAGAATTGAACCTCTTTCCTTGAAGTTCTTGATGATCCTATAAATTGTTGATTGAGGTGCAATCTTAGTAGCCACAATGTCCTTGCCTGTGAAGCCATTTTTATGCAACGCAATGATGGCTGCATGCGTTTCTTTGCAGGTTACCATGGTTAACAATCACCCTCCTTTTAACATGTCAGGTCTGCCATTTTAACCCAATCAGCCTGACAAAATTATCTCCAGCCTTGTGCTTGTCAACATTCTCACCTGAGTTAACAAGACGATTACTGAAATGATCTCAGCAGGTCTTTTAATAACAGCAATGAAATGCAGTGGAAAGTTTTTTTTGGGGATTAAGTTAATTTTCATGGCAAAGAAGGACTATGCAATTCATCTGATCACTCTTCATAACATTCTGGAGTATATGCAAATTGCTATTATAAAAACTTAAGCAGCAACTTTTCCAATTTCCAATATTTATGTAATTCTCAAAACTTTTGGCCACGACTGTAGATCGCAGACATAACACCAAGCTCTGATATCAGTCTTTCCTAATCTCTCCCTCACAGCCGCAGCATCCTATCCCTACACTAGTAAGAGCTGATGTGATGTGCGGCGCTACGTGTCTCAGTTCCACATCTCCGTGATTGCGGACCCATTCAAGTGAATGGGTCAGCGATCCGTGGTGCACATGGCCGATGCCCGTGTATTGCGGACCCCCGGTATGCAGCCCCTCAAGTTTTTCTACTTTTGCACAAGAAAACTATTGTTTTTGTATCGCTGCAATCAAACCATACTCATTATTTTAGGTATTTTTACTTTGAATTTTTTAAAGTCCTTTTTATTACTTTTTTTTTTGCCCTACCAGTACAGCACTTGAACCTGTGAACCTCTGATCAGGGGCGTAGATAAGGGGAGGGAAGTGTCTGTCCTCCTTACCTGCCAGAGAACGGCCTGGGCGTGCCGCGGGCAGTGCGGCACACAGAGAGGTGATGGAGGCTGCAGGGCGGGCAGCGCAGGGGGGCAGGTACGGCGGCACAAGTAACTCACAGACACACACAGGGCAGCCAGGCAGGGATGACCCTGATGATCACATGGCATGCACACTGCCTTCAGGCTCCGCCTCCACCTGTCGTACGTCTGGACCCCGGCCAGCTTCTTGCCTGAGCGTGCCTGCTACTCCTGGGCGGCGGCTGACAGAGCCTGGAAATCTCAGAAGATTAGAAGAGAGAGAGAAGAAAGAAAAATAAGTAGTTTGAGAGAGACAGACAGAGACTCTGGAGCACTAGTGTAAGTAAAAGTAATAGTTTAAAAAGAAAATCAAAAAGATTCAAAGCCCACCCCCACCCCCCACACCAGGCTACAGACAGTGTCAATTCATATATTTAGTCCAGCCCCCAGACTCTTATGAATTGAGGGAACTGGCCACCACCATGCTGGTCCACATCACGTATTGTGCAGGCTGCATGGTTTGATGTATTTTTCCTAGTCTCTCACACTCTAGTCTCCTCAGCAATAAAGAAACGCAATTTCTTATGGAAATTACAAGAGTAAGCTAGCATGTGATGTGTCATGCCTGCCATAGACTGTCACTCCAGACTGAGTCCACAGTCACACATGCTGCAGCATCCATTCCACATCATGTGGAATGGATGCTGCAGCATTTGTGACAGCTATGGCAGGCATGACACATCACATGCTAGCTTACTCTTGTAATTTCCATAAGAAATTGCGTTTGTTTCTTTATTGTTGAGGAGAGAGTGTAAGAGACTAGAAAAATTAAATCAAAGCCCAGTGTAAATTCATATTTTTTATATTGTATTGGGCCAAATTCATAAGACTGAAGAAGTAAAACGAATTGCCCATGGCAACCAATGAGATTCCATGTGTCAATTTTTAAGAGAACTTAAGAATACAGAAGCAAAGATCTAAGTGATTGATATGTGCAACAATTACAGTTTTTCTTGCTCCAGTCCAGGTGATTTGGGCCCACTTTCATTTATTTTAAATAGACTTTTGGTTGGTGTCTGCTGCATATTTTTACTAAGTATTTTTAAAAAAATACTCAATTAAAATGTGCAGTGGGTAGGTACCTATTACGAGTCTTTTTAAAACATGTTTTTTCCATATGGTGTCAAACAACTAAATCGGTATTGCTCAAGGTAGAGGATTGGTTTAGGAATGATGTGGCTGGTATATTTTTTCAAACCCTGGTGTGTCTGCTAGATAAAGTCTTATAATTTGAGAAAGCTGAACCCCCCCCCAGGAAAAAAAATTATCTACGGCCCTGCCTCTGATCACCCATAAAATACAATGCAATACTTCTGTATTGCACTGTGATATGTCAGTTACAGTAAATTTAATATTGCACCCATTAGGCCCTCCGAAAGGTAGGTCTGGAAGACATTGTTATGCTCTAGCCTGCCATGGCAACCCATCAGTACTACAAAATCGTGTTACACAAACCAGAGGGGTGAGAGAGGAAGTATCTTCTTTCCCTCTGCCACAATCTGTATTGATGGTGACATCTATGGGGATAAACAATTAGGATCAGAGTTATCTTTGATATTAACTGTTGGAATGGGCACCTGCAAGGTATTGCGCAGTCACAGCTCCTGAGCTTACACCGTCATTGCTTCCTGATAGTACTGTACTTTACATACTTTAAAGTTTTTCAAAATGTCTTTATTTCAAATTCTATTGTTCAACCACTAGATGTCAGTATAAGTCCATGTTACTGATTGAATAAGAGAAGTACCAATAATTATAATCTGATACTCTAGCACTTTTAAATAAAAGGAGTCATTTCACCAATAAAAAAAACAAAAGAATGAAAATAACGTAAACATCATGTAACTTTTTTTCAGTGACTGTACTGAATACATAGCACATTATTGGTTTTGGTCTTTCTTCCAGGAATAGCACCACTCTCCTCCGAGGGCTGCATCTAGTATTCTAATGAATGTGGCTGTAATACCAAGTGCTGTCCAGAGATAAGAGTGGTGCTCTTTATAGTACAAAGCAGCCAAGTTTTTCTAATATCATATGATTATTCCATTTTTTTTATTCAATGCTTAGAAAACCTTGTGATTTTAAATTTTTGTGTTTTTGTTTTTCACTCCCGTTTCAGGACCGCCCAGATGCTGTGGTCACAATTGACCATGGCATCTGAGGGGTTAAATGTATGCAATCAGCCATAGAACTGATCGCATACATCAGCCGCGCGTCTCTGCTGTTTGAAACAGCGAAAACCTGGTGGCTATGGCGCCCACTACCCGCGCAAGCGGGCGCCATCTTTAAAGTGGAGACTTACATGTACAGAGGAGGTCGTCAAAGGGGATAAAGAGATTATCCAGCATACATATACACTCACCTAAAGAATTATTGGGAACACCATACTAATACGGTGTTGGACCCCCTTTTGCCTTCAGAACTGCCTTAATTCTATGTGGCATTGATTCAACAAGGTGCTGATAGCATTCTTTAGAAATGTTGGCCCATATTGATAGGATAGCATCTTGCAGTTGATGGAGATTTGAGGGATGCACATCCAGGGCACAAAGCTCCCGTTCCACCACATCCCAAAGATGCTCTATTGGGTTGAGATCTGGTGACTGTGGGGGACATTTTAGTACAGTGAACTCATTGTCATGTTCAAGAAACCAATTTGAAATGATTCGAGCTTTCTGACATGGTGCATCATCCTGCTGGAAGTAGCCATCAGAGGATGGGTACATGGTGGTCACAAAGGGATGGACATGGTCAGAAACAATGCTCAGGTAGCCCGTGGCATTTAAACGATGCCCAATTGGCACTAAGGGGCCCACAGCATTTTTCGCCCACAGGACTGCCGCATTCTGGATGTTTTTCGCTTTTCACACCATTCTTTGTAAACCCTAGAAATGGTTGTGCATGAAAATCCCAGTAACTGAGCAGATTGTGAAATACTCAGACCGGCCCGTCTGGCACCAACAACCATGCCACGCTCAAAATTGCTTAAATCACCTTTCTTTCCCATTCTGACACTCAGTTTGGAGTTCAGGAGATTGTCTTGACCAGGACCACAGCCCTAAATGCATTGAAGCAACTGCCATGTGATTGGTTGACTAGATAATTGCATTCATGAGAAATAGAACAGGAGTTCCTAATAATTCTTTAGGTGCGTGTATATATATATATATCGAGAGAGAGAGAATATATACAGTATATACTTTTAAACCCCTTCAGAAATAGCCATTTTGGACCAAATGCCGAAGCCCCATTTTTCAAATCTGACTTGTATCAGTTTATGTGGTAATAACTTTTACTTATCTAACCGATACCTTGTACATGTTAGTGGTGAATTTGAGTCAATATGTTTTACCTTTATGTATGAAAAAATCAAAAATTTACAGAAAACTTGGATAAATTAGCAAATTTCTAAATTTGAATTTCTCAGCTTTTAAGGCAGATTGTGATATCCCATAAAATAGTTCTTAACCCTTTCATTACTGGGCCTACAAAAGGCCTGAATGTCCAGGCAATTTTTTTGTGATTTTGTGCACGTGGTGGTTTAGTGACCCTATCTTTTTTATTTGTTTGACTACCAAAATAAATTGACACTTAGACTTTTTATTAGCATGCTTTTTTAGAGATTTCCCCCCTTTTTTAGGTTTAATTTGGGGGAAAACCATTGTAATGGGTTCCCAATTTTGTAACGATCGTTTTGATATATAACATGTAAAGGTTTGAGTGAACACGGAGACTGTGGTGACAGTTTCAGTTAGCGACGACATTTTTTCATTTTTTTTACATTTTTTTTTACTTGTACTTTTTATAATTTTTTTGACTGTAACTGCGGAATCCACAGGAGACCCGGTTATAGAGGAAAACAGCTCCCTATGGGGGCATTACACACAGGCAGAGCTGATCAGGGTCCTGTCTTCTCCTCAGGGTCCCTGCTGTGTCTGACAGCCAGGACCCGACCTGCTCCTGATTGCACGAGCTTTACAGCGCTGGGTTTAAAACGCTGCCTGACCATTTATATATGTTCTATCTGCATGGGGTATGTGCACATAGGACATATATAGTAAGTAGGCAGTCAGGAATGGGTTAAGTAACATTCACCATATGTTGACTTTATGTTGCCATCATTTTGTAAATGTCATCTTAATTTGTTAGGACATTAGAAGGCTTAGAATTTTGGATGCAATTTTTAAAATTTTCAAGAAAAGTTTCAAAACCGTCTTTTTTAAGGAACGATTCAGTTCTGAAATCACTTTAAGGGGCATTTGTAGTAGATACCACCCATAAAGGACCCCATTTTAGAAACTACACCCATCAAGTTATTCAAATATGATTTTGCTAACTTTGTTAACCCTTTAGATGTTCCCAGGGGCGGATTGGCAATAGACCATACAGGTAAATTTCCCAGTGGGACGATGCCCATAATGAGCTCTCAACAGTAATCAACGCTGTGAGAATCAGGCACTCATGTATCCGGCCAGCGACCGCACAGGCCCTCCTGAATTCAACTGCTGTGGCCCGCACCTCACTCCTAAGCCTCCTGCTCCATAGACAACTGGAGGAGGAGGACAGAAGATGGTAGCCATTGATGGCCACCACAGAGGGCCAACTTTCGGGGCAATATATTGTGCAACACTGTGTTATTTGGTTCTGCTGGAATGGTATTTTGCACTATGGCATTGTTGACCCTGCCTACATCTGTTTCCCCACCTTCTGTTCATTTGGACCTGCCTACAAAATGGGGCCACTTT